>JAEOAD010000040.1:4800000-6000000 GCA_036365145.1 Orientallactaga sibirica | reverse complement strand
TCTCTTTCCTCCCCTTCTTCCACTTGTCTTGGTTGTCAGTGAACAGTGCTTACAGTAAGAGGAAGGGAAGGAAAAATGTTCATAAAAGTTCAAACACCAAGACATGAAAAGAGTCTTTACTTTTCAGTCACTGACGGAAAACCACCAGAGAACGCTGTGACTTGCTCTAGGGCAACAATATTTTACAATCTGCCAATTGATTGAAGCCATGCAGTAACCTGGAATTTGAATAGTGAAAAAAGAAAGAAGAGAGGGTTTTATGACAGGTCAGAGGAGAAAGGTTCATGTTCTGGCCTGGAGGTAGGCTTAGAGCACGTCTCTGAACAGAGTGGGCCACAATTCTTAGGGCCTCAAAATATTTGAAGGTAATGTGGCTTTGGTTAGTTTATATATACTCAAAAGAATGCTCCAAAATACATACCATATTTTATATAATCTATACAAGTGTTCTTAACATCTCAATCTTTATTCTAGAAGAGTTATAGCTAGCTCCCCATAGGCTTTTAGATCCAAAGAATTTGCAGTTTTCCTAAACTAATCAGCTCAGAGACTTTTTTGCTGGGTCTTTGAAATCATTTGAACAAATAAGCTTTAGAAACTTTTTCTTCTCTTACCTTTATTTTTTAATCTCCAGAACTTCTATGAGCATTTGGTACACTAAAATCTTATAAATTTCAAAGAGGCTCTTGTGAACTGAGAACACATTTTTAATAATCCAATTATCAAGTGGTTCTGTTAAGCAATTAGGAAAAATGCTAATGTAACCTGGAGGATTATACAGAGATTAGTGTTCCAAAAAACAAACAATGAAATTGTTCTCCATACCAGTCTAATTTGTAAAAGAACTCGAAATGAATCTTACCCCTCTGGTCCCTAGTCCCAGATACTTCCACTCCATCCCTGCAAATGTTAACGACTTCTCCTGAAACAGATGTAGTTTGAACCTAGAACAATTATGTGCTTATATAAGGTGTAAGGAAAAGTTATGTATCAAAAAGCCGCCTGCTTGATCATAAGAAAGAAAATGCCCTTAGTCCAAACAGTCAGAAGTTTAGTAGCTGTCCATTTGAGAACCTCCATCTCACTCTGGAGGCAAAGAGGACCATCTTTCTTCATCTTTGTCATAAGGGAAACACAAAGGTAAAAATGTTAAATCTCTAGCTCTCTCAAGTAAATAACAAATCATTTTTTTAATGACAACTAGAGGGGAAAAGAACATCCATGGGATATAGAGATAAGATACCCACACCTTCCATTAGAGTTTTGGGAAACAAAGTTGAGGAATAGACAACTGACCTAGAAAAGCCATTGCCAAGAATCAAGGATGCCAGGCAAATGACAGAATGGAAATGGGGGGAGATATTTAATAAAATGTCATGGCTTTTTTTGTTTGTTTTGGAGAGAGACACAGAGAGAGACAGACAGAGAGAGAGGGAGAGGAAGACAGATAGAGATGGGAGCACCAGCAGCCTCTCAGCTGCTGAGAATGAAATCTGGATGTGTGTGCCCCTTGTGGTCAAGTGCGGCATTGCGCCTTGCATCACTGCATCTGGCTAAACATGGGACCTAGAGATTGGAACCAGCGTTCTTAGGCTTAGAGGCAGGCACCTTAACCGCTAAGCCATCTCTCCAGCCCTGTCATGGCTTTTTAAAATATTGCTGGAGATGGGAAGGTGTCTCAGTGGTTAAAGGTGCTCACTTGCAGAGCCTGCTGGCCCAGGTGCAATTACCAAGACACCCGTATAAGCCAGCCATAAAATGTAGTGTGCGGTGTTCATATGCAGCAGCAAGGCCCTGGCAACCCCCTCCACCCACCCACCCACCCACATGAAAATAAACAAACGAAGATTAAAATACATAAAATTCTCATGATGTCTTCAAAGTTTGGTTGGGTTTGATTGGTTTGTTGTTTGAAAAATAAGATCAACTTGTTATAGTTTAGTTTAAGCCCAAAGTCTTTCTTCTTCCTCTTGACCAGGAGTAAACTAACTCTGAAGTCTGCTTATTTGATGCTTGGTTTAGACTATGAGGAAGGGTCTCCTTGGAAACCCACTTCAGGAAATGATCATTTTTGGTACTGGACGTGAAACCTGTGTATAGGAAACAGATACCTGGATGAGCAGTAATTTCCTTCCAGACAGCTGGAGTTAGTTAAGTCCATCAGCTCAATCGTGAACATTGACATCAGTATCTGCAGCTGGTTAGAGCCTGAATTTGCGCTCAAGGAAATCACAGCAAAGAAACGCTTAATGCTGTGGAGATTTAAAAGGTTTGGGGAAATGGAAACACTAGGACCCTGTAGTGTTTTTTTTGTTGTTGTTGTTGTTGTTTTGTTTGGTTGGTTTGGTTTTTCAAGGTAGGGTCTCACTCTAGCTCATGCTGACCTGCATGTCACTATGTAGTCTCAGGGTGGCCTCGAACTCATAGCGATCCTCCTACCTCTGCCTCCCGAGTAGTTTTGATAGGGAAACCATTTGAGGAGTGGTAAAGACTCTGCGTCAAGCTATATTCCTTACCCTGATAAGTCATGAGAAACCATGTGCCTAAGTTGTTTGCTGTGCAGATGAAGTAAAACAAAAGTTTTCAAAAATGTTTAATAGAGAAAAGGCCTCAAATAAATTCACAGTTGAATATTGTTTCATCAATAACTTATTTAGCTGAACTTTGGATAACTAAAGCCACAAATCTACCATAAATTGTTTTGTACTATTCCTCCTCATTTGAGAGGTAAAGCATGAAAGCTATTTTGTCCAGACACATAGCTCATAAGAAAATAATTCAATATATTTTCACTTAAATTTTTCATTCGCTTGTCTGAGTCCAAAATGGTTTTTTTTTGGGGGGGGGGGCTTGATTTTTTTTTTCATTTTAGCAAGAATTTAAGTTGTTGCTAATAGGGTCAGAGCAGATTCCAGAAAAATCCAACTATACTCTGTAAAACCTTATAGAGATAAATTACTGTAAGAAAAAAAATGAAAAATTTTAAAAAAAGCTCAGCGAGGTGGTGCAGGCCTTTAATCCCAGCACTCAGGAGGCAGAGGTAGGAGGATCACCAAGAGTTCGAGGCCACCCTGAGACTACATAGTGAATTCCAGGTCAGCCTGAGCTAGAGTAAAACCCTACCTTGAAAAACCAAAAATATAAATAAATAAATAAAAATAAAATAAATTAGTGAAGGCCATAAGATGTACACTTCTCTCTTTCCTGTTTCCTTTCTCTTTCCTCCCTTTCTTCCACTTGTCTTGGTTGTCAGTGAACAGTGCTTACAGTAAGAGGAAGGGAAGGAAAAATGTTCGCAAAAGGTTCAAACACCAAGACATGAAAAGAGTCTTTACTTTTCAGTCACTGACGGGAAAACCACCAGAGAACGCTGTGACTTGCTCTAGGGCAACAATATTTTACAATCTGCCAATTGATTGAAGCCATGCAGTAACCTGGAATTTGAATAGTGAAAAAAGAAAGAAGAGAGGGTTTTATGACAGGTCAGAGGAGAAAGGTTCATGTTCTGGCCTGGAGGTAGGCTTAGAGCACGTCTCTGAACAGAGTGGGCCACAATTCTTAGGGCCTCAAAATATTTGAAGGTAATGTGGCTTTGGTTAGTTTATATATACTCAAAAGAATGCTCCAAAATACATACCATATTTTATATAATCTATACAAGTGTTCTTAACATCTCAATCTTTATTCTAGAAGAGTTATAGCTAGCTCCCCATAGGCTTTTAGATCCAAAGAATTTGCAGTTTTCCTAAACTAATCAGCTCAGAGACTTTTTTGCTGGGTCTTTGAAATCATTTGAACAAATAAGCTTTAGAAACTTTTTCTTCTCTTACCTTTATTTTTTAATCTCCAGAACTTCTATGAGCATTTGGTACACTAAAATCTTATAAATTTCAAAGAGGCTCTTGTGAACTGAGAACACATTTTTAATAATCCAATTATCAAGTGGTTCTGTTAAGCAATTAGGAAAAATGCTAATGTAACCTGGAGGATTATACAGAGATTAGTGTTCCAAAAAACAAACAATGAAATTGTTCTCCATACCAGTCTAATTTGTAAAAGAACTCAAAATGAATCTTACCCCTCTAGTCCCTAGTCCCAGATACTTCCACTCCATCCCTGCAAATGTTAACGACTTCTGAAACAGATGTAGTTTGAACCTAGAACAATTATGTGCTTATATAAGGTGTAAGGAAAAGTTATGTATCAAAAAGCCGCCTGCTTGATCATAAGAAAGAAAATGCCCTTAGTCCAAACAGTCAGAAG
This sequence comes from Orientallactaga sibirica, assembly GCA_036365145.1. NCBI lineage: Eukaryota > Metazoa > Chordata > Mammalia > Rodentia > Dipodidae > Orientallactaga > Orientallactaga sibirica. The sequence continues at coordinate 5,995,737 of JAEOAD010000040.1, read as the reverse complement.
TTTAGTAGCTGTCCATTTGAGAACCTCCATCTCACTCTGGAGGCAAAGAGGACCATCTTTCTTCATCTTTGTCATAAGGGAAACACAAAGGTAAAAATGTTAAATAAAGGCTGGAGAGATGGCTCAGCAGTTAACACCCTTGCCTGCAAAGCCTAACGACCCCAGTTCGGTTCCCCAGCACCCACATAAAGCCAGATGCACAAGGTGGCGCATGCATCTCGATTTTGTTTGCAGTAGCTGGAGGCTCTGGCACTTCATTTTGTCTCTCTTCTCTCTATCTCTCTCTGCTTGCAAATAAATAAATAAATAAATAAATAAAAGGCTTTCTCTGAGGATTTTTTTTCTTTAAATGTGTTAAATAAGCCATAAAATGGTATACATATTATTGGTAATGAATGTCATTGGTGAGTGCTTAGTTTTTAGAACTTTCTTTTGGAAACCCAACTATATTTCCTATTTTACTATGTTGTTTCAGGATGTTTAGAGATTTTTGAGTCTTAAAAAAAAAAAAAAAAAAAAAAACAGACCCCTGTGTGAATAAACTGCTACCCTCCAACAGAAGAGGAAGGAACTCTATAACACTTACAAGCTTCATCTGTTTTGTATATGAAAAGTGCAACATAAGCCAAAATGAACAGATTATTAATATTATACCATTTTTTCCCTTGGCCGTCTTGGGAATCAAATTCAGGTCCTCATGCTAGAGGAGTATTATCCCACTGTGCCACTTCCCAGACAAATAACATATATATATATTTAAAATATATATATATGTGTGTGTAGCTACTTATATTGTGCATATATATTATGCATATAATCTACATATATATCTTAAATATAGGGAACATAAGAGATTTAAGACAAAAAAAACATTGTATTCACACATTATGCTACACCAGAAGAATATTTAAACATGAAGCAATATATACTTAAAAAGCTGAGGTGCAATTTCTTAGAGGCATAAAATAAATTTCAATGTAAGTCTAGGTTTTGTATCGGTTAATACAGAAGAGTGAGAGAAAAGACATCTTTGATGCAAGTTACTAGAAAACAATCACAGAGGAGTCATTTTATTATTTCTTAGAAAAATCTTTCAATTTATTTATTAATCAATACATATCTTTTATTGTGCATAGCTCTCAACCTCTGCCAACTCCACTTTAACCTTACTTTAATATTAAGGATTGGGTCTGTATGGTTTTTCTACCTTAGGGGTGCAAGGTATGAGTTATATAAATAGCTGTACAACATTATGCCTCGCATTAACAATATTGTATTTTGCATGTAAAAATGTGTTGGGGTGGTAGATTGCATCCTGCGTTCTTGCCAAAATAAGATAAAATGATTATTTCTGAGGAAAAACACACTTAATGAGATGACATGTGACAGCTGGGAAGCGCAATGCCTGAGACAAAGCAGGTTCTCAGGAAAGTTTTCTGCGCGCATTGTATGCGCCCATTATGCAAAAATAATTCAGATTGGCTCACACAGAGCATTATTTCTTCTTCCTGGCTTAGTTTCCATCATCCCAACTTGTGAAAGTCTTTTCAGATTTTAAAGAGAAACATCTGAATACAGTGCAATGGTAATGATAATCTCATTTCCATCTGAGTACCTAAAAAAGAAAATAATCTCCATCGAATTTTTGCCAAGCTATAGGTTTACCACACCTCCTTATAAAACCAGCACCTTTTGAGATCATCCCTGCTGTGGGAGGCCACACTGCAGTCTGTTTAATAGAACATATGCCATAGGCTTGTAGCATTCACAAGGGAGATGTCAAAAGACCTTTGCAAACTCCCACACGCGTAAATGTCATGGAAGCATATAATTTCTCACATAAATCTGTTGAATGTAATGATGCATTTAAATAACTCCTTCAGATCTCTAATGAAGGTTTCTGCATACCTGATGACAAGCAGAGGAAAACAGAGGCACGCTGATGCTGGTACTCGGAACGGCTGAGGAGGCTCACTCAGCCTTGTGTCTTCACTCCCGGAAACCCACCTCAAGGGCATGGGAGTCAAGTTTGAGCCTCCATAGATGAGTACCTCAAGTTGTGAACTTTACAGGCACCCTGTGTGTCGTTAAAACTGCAAATGTTCAATCTGTGAGTGGCAAGGGTCTATTCAACCCTAAGATGTGATTCAGAGAAATATTGGAAGGTAAGATGCTTACTGGCATTGGAAATAAAATAAAGCACACAGACCCCCCCTGTGGGGACACAAATGAGAGACCGCATATGTTCGGCTCAGCTCGCCCATGATCAGGTAAGAGGTGCAACTCTGAGTTCAAACAGGATCCAATAAAGCTGTGTAACAAGCTCTGCCATAAGAAACACACATCCCCAAGCTCCTCCTGCTCTGCAACAAACGTCCATTAGCATATAACCTTCCTCTTTCAAGTACACATGGGAACCCTGCCAATAGGACACTGTATGCCCAAGATGATTAAATCAGCGTTAAGGAGGGAAAAGTACAAAAAGAGACCATCCAAACAATTGAGTTATAAGCACCACAGTTACTGGAAGACAGACATTTAAATCTCTTATCACTTACCAGCCCCTTGTAAGATGAAATTTCAGACTAGTGGGAGAAAGAAAACAAGCTTAATAGAAGCTAAATGTATTTGCTCACATCCATTTTACAGATTGTCTAGTGATTTTGTAGCTACTTCGCGTAGCTGCACTCCTCGATGCTCACACCACGATGACATCACCCAACAGCACATTTCTGAGGATGCAAGTCCATCAGAAAGGGATGCATGGTTACCTATCAAATATAGGGATACTCAGATGTAGAAAAATAATTATTCTATGGACTTCAACATATATAGGCCTTATAGTACTTTCTCTTTAAAAAAATATTTATTTATTATTTATCAATCTATATATCTATTGAAGATAGAGAAAGAAGCAGAGAGAGAATGGGCATGCTAGGGCTTCCAACCACTGCAAACAAACTCCAGACACATGTGCTACCTTGTATATCTGGCTTATGTGGATTCTGGAGAATTAAACCTGGGTCCTTAGGCTTCACAGGCAAGCACCTTAACCTTCAAGCAATCTCTCCATACCACTTTCTCTTTTTAAAATACAAAAATCTGGGCTGGAGAGATTGCTTAGTGGTTAACGCACCTGCCTGCTAACCCCAAGAACACTCGTTTGATTCTCCAGGTCCCACATTTAGCCAGACACAAAAGTGAAACAAGGGCGCAATGCTGCACTTGCCCACAAGGGGGCGCACACGTCTGGAGTTCATTCACAGTGGCTGACATGCCGCTGGCGTGCCCATTCTTTATCTGTCTCTCTCTCTCTCTCTCAAAAAAAAAATACAAAAATATGTGTATACAAATAGTATATGTGTCATGAATATATATATAATGTAAATATATATATAAATATATATAATATATAATACATATATATATTCTCTCTCAAAAAATACAAAAATATGAGTATACAAAGTATATGTGTCATGAATATATATAATGTAAATATATATATAATATATAATATAAAAATATATATAATGTAAATATATATGTAAAATATTTGTATATACACAAATATATGTAGCTCTACAACCAAACCTAGTAATAATTAAGTTCAAACATAAACATAATTGTTTTAAAACCATCTGTTACATAATATAATTGAATGTTTTAATATTTAAATTTACATAAATGTGCAATGTCTTAACCTGGAAATAAACTCTATATTTTTGTTTGAAAATTGCTTGTTACAGAGAAGCAACAAAAAAAATCAGCTCTTTGTAAGGTAAAGAAGTACAGTCTTGCAATGAGTGTACATTGGATCTGGTAGTGAAGATAAGAGCTCTTTTTACATTCTATACCAAAAACAAAAATAAAGCTACCTTCAGGGAGACCAAGAAAGATGTCAGCCGGGCGTGGTGGCACATGCCTTTAATGCCAGCATGTGGGAGGCAAAGGTAGGAGGATCGCCATGAGTTCAAGGCCACCCTGAGACTACATAGTGAATTCCAGGTCAGCCTGGGCTAGAGTGAGACCCTACCTTGAAAAACCGAAAAATGAAAAAAAAAAAAAAAAAAAAAAAAAAAAGAATGATATCAAAAGGGCTGAGGATTTTTTTTTAGTTATAAAGTCAACTTTAAAATCATATTCATATTTTTCTCTGGAAAATAATTATATTACCATGTGTGGTAGTGCATACCTTTAATCCCAGCACTTGGGAAGCAGAAGTAAGAGAATCACAGTGAGTTTGAAGCCAGCCTGGGACCACATAGTGAATTCCAAGTCAGCCTGGGCTAGAGTGAGACCCTACCCCAGAAAACTAAAATAATAATAATAATTTATTATTATTGTTATATCTATCCACATAGTGTTTGAGTCAAGGTTTTGCAGTGGAATAGAACCAATAGGATGTATTCATAATTGTAAGAAGGGATTTATCAGATTGTCCAATAGTTCAGGAGCTACATGGTACCACAATGGCTGTCAACAGCTGGAGAACTAGGAAACCCAGATGTTGCCCAGTCCAGGAAACCAAAAGTAAGGGATTTCAGAGGAGTGCCTTTTCCTACTGCTTGACTTTGCTATGAACATGAAGCTCTTCTAAAAAATAAATTTAATAATAATAATAACAATAATTTGGCAAAGGAAAAGTATAAAAGATCTATAGAAAGCTCTCTTTGTTCCTTTTCCCGTCTCCCACTTCCAAGATCACACCCTAAGACCCAGGTCTTTGTTTAGTTCAGCTCCTGACCTGACTCCTGGGCTTTCTTCCAGGGAGTGAATGCAAAAAAAGCATGACTGCTTTCACGTCCCTCCACTCTGCACTCTGCTCTTTCTCTTGACCAAGGCAAAGAGAAAGTTCTCCCATGATGTTGTTGGTGGAGGGGTGGGTGTATAGTAGAGGAGACTGGTATTTTGACACAGAATGACGGGTGCACAGTCCTCTGTAAATGAGAGGTTGTATAGATTATTTTCAGCATTTGGCCAAAATTGCAATAAATTACCTTGTGTATAGACACCTGTCTCACCCTCACTTCCTTAGAGTGTTAAGGGCACAGAGCTATAATTTTTCTATGGTCTATTCGGCTGGCCATGAGCCTTCCTTGCTCATAGAAAACCGGAAGACTATCTGAGCCAAGTTGGGTCACTTTGCTTCTCGCTTTTATCTTTGTCTCTGAATGATGTAAAGTGAAAAACACAGAAGTAATATTATTGACGTGCTGATTAAAAGGGCAACTATGAATTGACAGGAAAGCTTGCTCCCGACATCCATGTGCCAATGACCCTGTGATCCCTTCTTGTCAAGCTTGTCTGCTTTTCCCTGGATCCCATGAGATCTGAACCCAGGAAACTAACTCTCTTTCCTCAACATTTCGCTTCTTTAAATCCCCAGAAAGGAACAGATAACTTCAGCAACAAGACCATTTGCTACAACACAGAGGAGAGAAGTAAAACAGGAGAAAGTTAAGTCAGATTTAAATATTTAGGAGTAAATAGGCAGACATATGCTGTCCAAAGTTTGGTTTAACAGAGTTCTCTCTTCTGGACAGAAGAAACTCCAGGAGCTCTAATTTCATTCTGATGTTCTAATTTCCAGGGCTCTGAAAAAAATGTGACTATAAATCATGAAGAAAATACAGATAAAGAGTGTTTATGAGAAATGTGCATTTCTACATGATCATTTATGTAGAATCTTGGTTTTTAATTGGGATGACAAAAAATAAATTTACCAAAAGTTCCATCTATAAGGTTATATATTTAACAAAATGTCTACTATGTTTTCCCAAAATTCTATTCATAAAACTGATCCTTAATGACACAGACAAACATATGAAATTTCAGACAGAAAATAGCCTTAGAAATCAGAGGCAAACTCTACGGCCCTACCACTCTGAATGTGCCTGATCTCATCTGATCTCCAAAGCTAAGCAGGATTGGATTGGATGGAGGAAATGCGAGGCAAAAAGGAGGACCCAGGCTGGAGAGATGGCTTAGGGGTTAAGGCGCCTGCCTCCTAAGCCTAAGAACACTGGTTCCAATCTCCAGCGGTTCCAATCTCCAGGTCCCACGTTTAGCCAGATGCAAAGTGACGCAAGGGCGCAATGCTGCACTTGACCACAAGGGGGCGCACACATCTGGATTTCATTCGCAGCAGCTGAGACACTGCTGGCGCGCCCATCTCTGTCTTCCTCTCCCTCTCTCTCTCTCTGTCTCTCTCTGTGTTTCTCTCCAAAAAAATAATAAAAAAAAATTTAAAAAAAAAAAGGAGGACCCAAGAGCATTTCAAAACCATGAAGGAATAAAAGGATAGACTGGAGAGATGGCTTAGCAGTTAAGGTGCTTGCCTGCAAAGCCAAAGGACCCAGGTTCAATTCCCCAGGACCCACGTAAGCCAGATGTAGAAGGTGGTGCATGCATCTGGAGTTTGTTTGTGGTGGCTGGAGGCCCTGGTGCCCCATGCTCTTACTCCACCTGTCTCTCTCTGTTTCTCTCTGTCCCCCTCTCTCTTTCAAATAAATAAATAAATAATATTTGAAAATATTTGAAAAATGAAGGGAATTTTGTCATATGCTGCAAGGATGAACCGTGAATTTTTTTTATGCAATGCCCAAAAGCCTAGTCATAGAAGAACAAATGCTACTTGATTACACTTAAAATGCCCAAGCTAGTCAAACTCAAAGCCATAAACTACAATGACAGCTTCCAGACGCTTGGAGGAGGGAAATCTTACAACTGTTCGATGAATATAGAGTCTTAGTTGTAAAGTTAAAAATGCTCTAAAAATGTACTATACAACAATGTGCATGAAGTTAGCAATATTATTCTAAGAACTTAAAAACTGTTAAAGGCAGATTTCATGTGTTGTGGTACAAGGTTGTGTGTGTATGTGTGTGTGTGTGTGTGTGTGTGTGTGTGTGTGTTGTGTATGAAATATAAACAATGTCTGAATTCATAAGAAAGAATGATCAAGTTTATGAGACAAAGCATCAGATATTAAAGATCCAAACATACATAGGACTTGTATATTTGTAGGTAATTTATAAGATGAGTCCAGGATAAAGGATTAGCAGAAACAACAGGATGAGAATGGGGACTTAAAGAAGTCGGCAAAAATTAGTTGATGTGGGTGGGGTGTGGCGGTGCACACCTTTAATCCCAGCACTCAGGAGGCTGAGGTAGGAGGTTTGCTGTGAGTTCAAGGCAACCCTGAGACTACATACTGAATTCCAGGTCAGCCTGGGCTAGAGAGAGACCCTACGTCTAAAAACAAAACAAAACAAAAATAGATTTAAAAAAATAGTTGATATGGACTTGAGTAGAGTGTGTGAAAGGAAGGAAGCTGAGATTAGGAGGACAGGATACTAGTTAAGTAATAACCTGAGGGATGGTGAGATGGCTTAGTGGTTAAGGCATTTGCCTGCAAAGCCTAAAGATCCTGGTTCAATTCTCCAGGTCCCACATAAGCCAGATGCACAAGGGGGCACACTCGTCTGGAGTTCGTTTCCAGTGGCTAGAGGCCCTGATGCACTCATTCTCACTCTCCCTATCTCTCTCTTTCCCTCTCTCTGTCTCTAATAAATAAATAAATAAAAATAAAATCTTTAAAAATAAATAAATTAATAATTTTTTTAAAAAAGCAATAACCTGCATAACAAACCAAGCAAGACAGAATTTATATTATCAAAGTAAAACCTTAAAAATTGAACATATGGGGCCTTAGATGAATATGGAGTCACAAGAATGAATTAAAAGCCCACAAGAAATTACACTTTCAGTTCAAAGTAACATCGACAATAATTGGTCTATATAAAGCCAAAGTTGTGTGTGTCCACATTGTCACTTTTATTGTTTTCTAATGGTGCCTTTCAGGTAGTCATAATTATAAATAAATATCACTATACTTTGGGTGTGCTATGTTCTAGAAATACAAGGCAGATGCATAAGATACTGCTTTTGTCTTAATTTCTTATGTAGTTAAGAACACAAATACAAGCTGGGTGTGGTGGTGCACGCCTTTAATCCCAGCACTCAGGAGGCAGAGGTAGGAGGATTGCTATGAGTTCGAGGCCACTCTGAGCTAGAGTGAGACCCTACCACTCAAAACCACAAAAAAAGAACACAAATACAAACATACAAAGCAATTAGAATATAACCAAGTAATTCATTCCAGGGTCAAATTAATACTTAGTTTCAGTCGAGGCAAAAACTTGGGAGTGCTAGGTTAACCATGGAAGATTAGAGTCATTGTAGATTAGTGGTTAAGGAAATGTGGTCCTGAATTTTAGTCAAATCTCTGCTGTATAATTAATTGTATGGTCCTGGGAAAATACCCTAGCTGTGTGGGGTGTCTCCTACTCCGTAAAAGTGGGAGGTTTCTATGACAATGTACGTAAAACCTTAAATTACACTAGGCACACAGTATGAACTCAATATAGGGCAATTTCCTTTTCTTCTTTCTTGCTTTCCCCAGGATGATTCCAAGTAAGTCAGGGAAAATATGATAAAATATGCACATTTTGAGCTAAAAGTAATAAATATAATTTTTAGAATTTTTGCAAAGAAAGACAGAAAAGCAAAACAATGAGAAAGATCAATGAAATGCTACTTCACAGAATAAACAGACTTCAGCTGTTATTGTGTGTTTTCTCAGAGAGAGACAGAGAAAGAGCTGGTACTTTATCCCCTGATTATACAAACCTGGCTTTTTTGTGATGTCTAACATTTGCCAAATAACATTAGGCAGATGCATTATCTTTAATGACTGTCCAATTGTCCACAATAAAGGACCAACATACACTTATTTAAACAGTAGTTTCTGATTATCTCCTATGTTCTGGGACTGAGCACTGAAAATAAAGTAAAAAAATCTTAGGGGCTGGAGAAATGGCTTAGTGGTTAAGTGCTTGCCTGCAAAGCCTAAGGACCCCGGTTCTAGGCTCGATTCCCCAGTACCCACATAAACCATATGCACAAGGTGGTGCATGCATCTGGAGTTCGTTTGCAGTGGCTGGAGGCTCTGGTGCACCCACTCTCTCTCTATGTCTCTCTCTCTCTCCCTTTCTCTGTCTCTAATAAGTAAATAAATAAAAATAAAACTTAAAAAAGTTAAAATTCTCAATTAGTGGTTTCCAATAGTCTAAAATAACACACTCTTCTTTTTTTTTTTTTTTTTTTTGTTTACTATTTTAAACCACACAGCAACAAATGTCTTTATTCATGAGGTTTTGGAAACATTGTTAATTGCTCCAACTTAGTTCTGTACATAGAAAGAAAAAATTAAATTTTAGTAAGATTCCTAAAATATTCAGCAAATATGAATTCTAGACACGCTCAACCAACTTTACTTTGAAGAACACGATCTGAGGAAGTCCAGTTGGGGCTGATGTTTCATCAATATGCTTCTATGGATAGGTTCCATTATTACCATAATTGTCAAACAATAATAGCTTGACTTATAAAATGACACTGTCTGTCAATCATGTTGTCAAGTGGGTCAGAGCCTTAACATCCAAAATCATTGTCAGCTATTATGTCACCCAAATTATTTCCCAAAAGTTCAAACTTAGGATGGGCCCCCAAAAACAGGTTGACCAAAAGTTCAATAAGATGACCTGACCCAATAGAACTCAGTTTAAAGCTTGGCAAACTGTTTAGAACTTGAACCTAAATACATTGGATTATTAAGTTATCATGACTGAAGTTAAGGAGATATATAGAAACAAAAGCTATGGGACTATGAAATTTTCATACAGAAAACACCTATTTGAGGAACAAAACCCTCAGACTAGAAGAAGCTAAGAAGTACAAAAATGAGTACAAACTGTATTATACAAAGGAGAGAACTGGTTGCAACTAGAAAATTAAACAGACTTTTAATGTGTACTGGAGATGCTGCGAAAGAAGGAATGTGTTATGGGTGCAAAAGCAGCTAAGGATGAGGTTTTGGGAGCTTCTGTGTGGAAGAGGGAGGACAGGGAGGAGGACAATGGAGCCAATACTATGAATGTAAAATCAGAATAATATAATAAGTAAATAAATAAATAAAGCAGCTAAGGACAATCATGCTGTCAGCCAGACTGGGCTGCGAATCCTCCATCTTGTTCACGGGCCCACTGCACAGAGCCCCCTGGAGTCCACTGGTGAAAACAGAAGCGTTCACAAAGGACGCCCACAGGTTTGACTGGCAGAAACAGCGTTAGGAACTCTAAGGAAGACTGTAGATAGACTGATGGAAAGACTTAGCTGAGCCGAGCCCTGGAGCAGAAGTGCACTGTGACTGACCTATGAAATCATCTTGAAAGCTACCTGAACAGCCCTGGTCCTTACAAGAAATGAACGAAAACAGTAGTACCTTGCCACTTATGAACCAGTTTCTCCTAAAACGGAAATCCCTAGAAACTCACAAATTTTCAGAGCAATGATTACTCAGTTCACATTTATTTTTATTTTCGACTAGGCTCAGAGAAATTAAATAATTCATTTCATCAGGTCTTCTGATTCTAAATCATTTTCATTCAGAAAAACGTATCAAGAAACTAAAAAGTAGCAGAAGTCTACAAGGCAATGTCATCACACACATCTACACCATGCACACACACAATTCCTGCGGTCACAGGCTCAAAGTATAATAAGAAAGAAAAACAAAAAACTGTAAGTGCTCTAGTTAATTTCAATGGCATATATGTGCAGAAGATGTTAACGACAGAGGAGACAGCTTGAGCCCAGATACCTATACAGAAGTGAGTGCCCGGTGCAGCTCACTGCATGGCCACGAACAATGGGAATGGGAGACAAGATGAGAGATTCAGCCTGCGTTGGCCATATACAGGTCATCATTCCACTTTGATTGAATAAAGCCATGATACCAGAACTTATTCTTGAAGCATGAAGAGGCATTAGCTGAATAGTTGAAAAGATGGAATGTTATTTTAAGGAGATTTAAAAAAAGATTAGAGATGCTTTGAGGGAAAGTTTGTGTTATTGGCCATAGTTGGAGGGATGAGAACTTGCAGCAGAATGTGAGCCTTCAGAAGCAGTTGTGTCAAATCATGCTGGGCTTTTCTTGCCATTTTAAGACGTTTGGATTTACATAGAGAGCCTGGGAGGGCAATAAGAACAGTTACCACACTTTCACTTGAGAAATACGGGTCTGAGCCGGGCATGGTGGCGCACGCCTTTAATCCCAGCACTCGGGAGGCACAGGTAGGAGGATAGACATGAATTCAAGGCCACGCTGAGACTAAATAGTGAATTCCAGGTCAGCCTGGGCCAGAGTGGTGAGACCCTACCTCGAAAAAAACAAAAAGAAATATGTGTCTGGTGGCCACAATGATAAATCAGGGAAAGATAAAAACAGAGTGGGTATATAAGAAAGGAGTATTATTTTGATCAAAAAGAAAAACAAATCAGGCATGTAGGATTAATAGGACAGGAAGAACCAAACCAGAGGAAAGGGATCACAAAAGAATTCAACAATTAGCTTAGGACCCACCCACCACTCTAAGATGTCTAGAACAATAGATAAGAGGGATAATAAATTGACTTCTGGGCCGCAGAGATAGTTCAGCAGTTAAGGTGCTTGCCTGTAATGCCTAACGACCCGGGTTCTATTCCCCAGTACCAACCTAAAGCCAGAGGCACAAAGTGGTGCATGAATCTGGAGTTCATTTGCAGTGGCTAGAGGCCCTGGTGTACCCATTCTCTTTGCGTATGTGTCTCTGTTTCTGACTCTCTCTCTCTCTCTCTCTCTCTCTCTGCTTGCAAATAAATTAATTAATTAAATATTTTTTTAATTAGCCTTCTAGGCTGGAGAGATGGCTTAGCGGTTAAGGTGTTTGCCTGCAAAGCCAAAGGATCCCGGTTCGGTTCTCCAGGACCCATGTAAGCCAGATGCACAAGGGGATGCGTGAGTCTGGAGTTCGTTTGCAGTGGTTTGAGGTCCTGGCGCACCCATTCTCCCTCTTTCTCCCTCTCTCTCTCTCTCTCTCTCTGCCTCTTTCTCTCTCCCTCAAATAAATAAATAAAATATATTTTTAAAAATAAAAAAATATTTAACAATTAGCCTTCAGATCATTTTGAACACTTTCAGGTGTTAGTAACCAAATGTGAAAGTTCGGAAGCTTAAGTAGTGGCAGAGAAATAAAAGGAAAGTCAGGAAAAAGCACTGTCTGGGCCTGAGAGGATGTGAAGAGGGAAGCGGTCCCAGTGTCAAATGGCAAGGTGGTGGGAAGTCATGTAGGGATCAATAAACATCGATGCAATTTGGCAATAAGAGCACTGGTGTCCTGCACAACAGCTGTGCGAGCAGAATCGTGGAGACAGATGGTGAAGAGCAGCTGGCAGAGGGAGTGACAATGGGAAACAAGGACGGGGCACCAAAAGCCCAGGGACCCCTTCCTGATTCCTTGTTAGCAATGTCTTGCAAAAGATAACCATATTGGGAAAATGTTTAAAAGTTCAAGATTCTGCTTGTCATGCAAGGGTCACAAATTTAATTATGATGAGAACATACGTGCCATAGACAGAGACTGCTTCTCTCCATGGAGAGATGGTAGTAGCAGTCCAGTCACCGGCCAGACCACAAAACCCCAAACATTAGAAAGTCTGTCTGTCTGTCTGTCTCTCATTTTACTAATACCCAGCCCAGCAGGACAGTCATGTGAGTTCAAGGCCACCCTGAGAATTCATAATGAATTCCAGGTTAGCCTGGGCTAGAGTGAAACCCTACCTAGAGAATAAAGTGAGGAGACAGCACTTTTTGCATCTATTTCTGTTCCTTTAGCACACCAGCATAAATGCTTTCATTCTTCAGTGTTCACATTTCAGGAGGTCCAGAATGATATGCCATCTTGCCTTTTCTAAGCTCTCTTTCTGTCTCTCTCAATTTTCATGGAGTTTGGGATATAACATAATACATAAGATTTTCTCTATACAGATCTCTCAATAAGATAAAGCATGATCCTTTTGTATACATGCTACATTAAAATTAATTTTAGGCCTGGAGAGATTGCTTATTGGTTATGGCATTTGCCTGTGACGCCTACGGGCCCAGGTTGGATTCCCCAGTACTCACATAAACCAGAGGCACAAAGTGGCACATGTATCTGGAGTTCATTTGCAGTGACTAGAGGCCCAGGTGCATCCATTCTCTCTCTCTCTTTCTCCCTCTCTCTCTTTTTCTCTGTCTCCCTCTCTGTCAAATAAATAAATAAAATATGTTTTTTAAGTTAATTTTACACAAATACATATACATTTCGTAGACTATCAGCTATGTTTTATCAGAGTAACAGATCTTCTGTGAGTAATACAGGGTCTTATTTCAAGGTTAATACTTCAAATCATATATTTATATAAGGTGCTGGTCCTGAAATGATGTAGGTCAGGAGAAGATTTCCCAGGGACACTCTGCTTTAACCTACGGGGATGAAGAAAATCAGTTTCTTGTAAGAATGAGGATGATCATGACTGATGGTAGACAGCCTTCTAATTTGTATGCTGAGCATACGATTTGGTGTGGAGGGTGCTAAGGAGCAGGGGCAACCTCAGCTTCCAGTTTAGTGGAGCCATTTCTATGCGCTGGCAGGAGCATTCATCACTTGGGAACTGAGATCTCCAGATAGCAGAAACCAAAGCCCAGGAAAGACAGACAAAATCTCGCTATCAGCTTGCTAGTAGAACTAGTAAGAGGATTTGCTCCCATTACTAGAATGTGACGCCCACTCCTGTGACTGCTCGCCATGGAGGAAGCATCATCATACAGCAATGGCTGATTTAGAGCACGCACCAGGTCTTGCGGCCATTATCCCAGCTTTCAAGATGTGGCCCAAGTGAGCATTTATTCAAAACGAAACTCACACTGTGCTATAAAAATGAGTCTCTTGGACGAAATAAATGCTATAGGGGCTAAGTCCTCACTAGTACAACTGTTAGTTTTGAAAAAAAAAAAAAAACATGAGAAAAAAGGAAAGTGTATTTATACCTAGAGTAATGTCCCTTCCAGTAAGAGCAATCCCTGGCCCTTTCTCTGAAGGATGGGATTGAACCTAACCAATCTGCTATGTTTGGTTAGCCAGCTACCACCAAGAACAGAGATCTGTAAACACTGTGCGTTTGGTCCCTGCTTTTAACAGACTGGGCCTTTAGCAATGACCATAGTGACTCATTCCTGGTTATGAGAGGCCCATTCACTGAACATGGATAAAATCATCGCTCCTATTACCGAATTCACCGTGTGAACCCATGGACAGGGTCAAGAATGGCAGAGAATAGAATGTGTGTTAGTTGGAATGTGGAATGGCCCCCATAGCCTTATGTGTTGTGACTAAGCCTCACACTTAATCCTCAGTTGGCAGAGCCTTTGGGGGGTGGATCCTTGCTGGAGGAGGTGTGTCACTGGGGAATGGCTCTGGAGGTCTATTACACCACCCTCTAGGAGTTAGAGGCTCACTGCTGCTGCTGCCTCTTTGCTGATGATAGGATGGGACAGGACGGAACAGGACAGGACAGGACACGATGCATGGCTGCCTGCTCCTGCTCCTCTTCCCTTGTCATGATGAAATTTCCCCCTCAAGACTGTAAGCATTAACTAATATAAACCCCTTCCTTCCATAAGCTGCTTCTGGCCCAGTGTTTTGTCCTAGCAACGACAAGGCAACTGCTACAGAATGCGTCATCTTCCCTTCTTACTGAGATCCTCTGCTAAGGTTGCATTCAGCTGAGGCACAAACAATTTTAGCTCTGTGCCTATTCGTAGGGTTCTACCAACATGCATTTACCCCTTTGTACTTGAGCAGCAATATCCTGATTATGTTACCTCTAAATATCTGCCCATTGGAGCTAGCCACCAGTCACTGAGTATGGGGTAGTACAAAGCCATACCTCGTACCATTTCTCCTGGAGAGGCAGCCCTTGGCTCACTGGGGAGGGTTCATTTCTGTTCTGTAGACACACCCCCAGGATGGTGTTCAACTTCTGTAGCTCGTTAACTTTCAGGCAATGCCAGGCAGGGATTAGAATCATTTATAAACTACAGTAAAAATCTGTCAAACCTCTTCAAGGGGTACATGTCACAACATCCAACACAGCACCTTGCATATGAAAGTCACTCAACAAATAATTGTGAACATTAACTTCAAATACACATGTTGGGGTGTGTTCATGTGTGGGGCATGTATGTGGTGTGTGTGTGTGTGTCTACACATGCATGAGGAGACCAGGGAAGGGCATCAGGTACCCAGCACTATTCTGTCATATTTCTTTGACATGGGATCGCTCACCGTTTTGCAGTTAGCCCGGCTGACTAGCAAATCCCAGCAATGCTCTTGTCTCTGTGCCCCCGTCCCTCAGCACTGGGGTGACAGGCATGCAAAGCCATGCTTGGCTTTTTATGCAAGTGATGGGGATTGAACTCAGGTCCTCATGCTTAAGAAGCAACTCACTGAGACATCTCCCAACTCCCCAATGCATAATTTTAATTAACAGCTTTGGTTGTCTTTGGGGCAGAAAAGAAAAAACAGATAGGAAAAATTATTGAGACATAAATTTCTTCCCTTTGTTCATTAGAATATGTTCCTTGTTTTTAATTATCTTATTTTCTTACTTTAATCTTGAATTAGATTAAGGCTCTTTTTTTGAGAGAACCCCCTATTCACAATTAAAAATGTAATGTATTTTATTTGAACTTCAATTGTCTTGTATTAGAGATTTTAGATTCCATGTTAATGGAATGGAGGCTGACTCTCTTTTATGTCTTCTGGAGAAAATTTGCACAGCTTTAAAGTAAGCCATGCTTACATAATCCATGCATTAACCTTTTGAAATGACATTATGCATGCATGTTCACATAGCAAATATCGGGTGTTACTCAAATCCACTCTGCTATGCGTAATCATGTCAAACAAACTTCTTCCGGCTTCCTGGGCTCAACAATTAATTGTCTTAAAGGAACTTTCACTACATCCTCAGGGTTTGAAATAGCTTTCTTCTTACTCAAGAAAATTCCAGAAAACCTGCTGGCTAATTCTCCCACATATTAGAAGAGTGGGCATTTCCACTCATGTCATCTTTCGCCTCAGATTTCTTTGATGGCTCAGGAGCAGGCATGAATATTCATTTCATTTAAGATTAACTAGCAGTTCTTCCACTTATTTCTTGTTTCTGACCTTTTTTTCACATTTTATTCGGAGTTTCATATCAAGTTTCTCAGGTATACTCGTAGAATGAATGAATTAATTAATTAACTAATTAATGCATGAACAGAGAGGTTTTAATTTTTAAAAATAGTCAAGTTTGAGTTCTCATTGTAATATATTAGCATTTTTTGACATAGGTGGTTCCTCCCCACTTTAAACAATTTTTCCTCTGATCTCTAAACAGTCTGCACTTCTGTCCACACCTTTGCGGTCTCTTTAACTGGACTCTCCTCGTCTCCATGCAACCATATCCTGTATTCCCCGAGCCTTCACCTTTTCTTCTTTATCTCCATTTATTCCTAGTTTATCTCTTCTTGTGGTTTCAAATACATTCAACATATTAATTCATGGAAAAATGACACCATCCAAGCTCTCTACCATAAATTTCAGGCCTATATATGTAACTACTAATTCAGCATTTCAACTTGGGTGTTGATAGCTGAAATGTAACATGTCAAAACGCAACTTCACATTCCCACACACACCCCTAAAACTCACTGTCTAGGCAGTCTTTCTGCCATGATGAGACACTGCTCCATTCATTTGATCAGATCAAAATTCTTAATACCAATCCTTGTCTTTCACACTCAAAAGCATGACAAATCCAAAAAATCCTGTGAAAAACTCTCCTCCCACTTCTCCCACAACCATTCTAATTCACACCAGCATCACATCTCGCCTGGATCTACAACATCTGATCTTTTATATCCCTGCCAACACACAGCTTTCAGAGTGACTGCAGTAATGTCACACCATTTGTGTATCTTTATGTTCACAGTGGAAGATAGTTGTTCCTGTTATTTTTTAAAATTTTTTTTAGACTATAGTTTGCTATTTAGCACAGAATGACCTCAAAGTAATAACTTTCCTGTTCCTGTCTCCCAAGAGCTAAAATTACTAGGGTGTAAGCATCACCATGCCCAGCATTTTATCATTTTTCAAACTAATAAACTTAAGGAACTCATAATGTAGCATAAAATGGGTTTGCGGGGAGGAGGGGGAAAATAAACTCAAAACTAAACCCAAAATGAACTGGTACCATAGAAACCTTATTCTTGGGGATAGATGAAAATATATAACCTTCAAAAGGATTAAGGGGGAGCACCTGGACAGAAGGGCCCTGGAGACAGTGATGAAGCCTAAGCTTAATTTTTTTTTTTGTCTCTGGCCTGTAACTCCTGGCACCAGAAATTGGTTGCCACCTACAATGAGCTGTTGATCAAAGAAACCTGGGACGCCCCCAAAACAAGACAGGTTTCTGTCACAGCACTTGATTATCTGCCCGAGGCAAAAGATAAGACCCTATTACTGAGAACACCATATGCTGCCGACACAGAGCATGGAGAGACTTGGCTGGAATCCAGAAGAGAGCCAGACCCCAGACAGTAAGACTGTCCATTGCTGAAAAGCACTACATGAGCTACTGGGGAAAGTGGCCAACAACGGTCTGAGCAACCAGAGGTCTAAGCTACTGAGAAGCAAACACCCTGACACTATATAAATGCCAGTGCAATAGTGGCACACAGCCTTGGTGGGTAACCAATAGCTTTCTGATTGGCTATGAGATCCACTCAGTGTAAAGAAACCCATATCTGGAGCTGGGAACCAGATCAGAATCCTTTGGAGACAAAGAGTATGTTCTCCAGTGTCAAGCTCTCACTAGTCTTTGGCTAAAAGAGGTTACATACATCAAATTCTCTCTAAATTAATAATGCTTATCCCATTTAAACTATGATGACTTCACACTCCATTGGAGAATTTGTTCTTATTCAGAAGGGAGGGAGACCCAACGAGATAAACCACCTCTCACACTTCAGATGAATCCACAGAGGAATTGGGGAGACGAGCAAGAGTGCTGTTTCCATGCTAAACCTGATAATCAACACCAGGGTGAAGGAGACAGACCCTGAGGGCACTCAACACCTACCAAAGCAGAGATCCAGAGGCTCCTAAGAGCTCATCACTGAAGTAGACTTAAAATTTACCCACCATGGCTCAGGGAATTTTGTGGAAGAAGTGGGGCAGAAAGATTATAAGAGCCCCAGGTTGAGATATCATGCCCAGACTTCTGCTCCCACAAAGCACATCCCACAACCCCATAGGGAATACCTGTAACCCCACTGAGGAGCGTCCACAGTGGAATTGGGGCAGGGGTGAAGGAAAAGAGAGTAGCAACACATGATATATCTATACAAAATATGCTATTAATAATAATAATAAAAGAATTATAATTAAAAATGGGGTATGAGAGTTTGAATAAATAAAAACCCACTGTGGTAATAAGAGGAAAGAATGATTTGAGGAGGAAGAAAAGGGAAGAAAGATGTAACAAAAGTGTGATGCTTACATTAGGCTGTGAAAAGTGGACACTAGAGGCCTCATAAAACCTCATGAAAAGCAATCAGGCTGTATAATTTAATAAAGGAAAAGAGATATAAACTACTTGATAAACTACTGTGAGCCATTCTTAGGACTGGGCCTCTGGGTGTAAGGTAGAGTAAAAAAGAGACCATGGACTGTGTATATGTATATCTTAGGCTCATGTGCTTCCTGTGCCACAAGAGAAGTCAAAACTTGGTGTTTTAGCTGTGTGCAGCCATTGGAACACTGTAAACCTGAGAGTAATGTAAGGATTTAAAAATATTGAATATGGGGCTGGAGACATGACCCAGTAATCAAGTAAGTTTCTTGCATAAACATGAGGGCCTGAGGGGGCCCAAGACTGACAGACAGTTTAAACCTCCAGAACATACACAAAAAATCTGGGAGTGGCCACACATGACTATATCTCCAGTCAGGCAGGGAAACGAGACCCAGGAACCACCGTACCTCATGGAAAATGGCAAACTCTGATCACTGTGAGATGCTAGCTCAAAAGAAGATACGGCAGAAGAGTAATGGAGCCAGGCACCTGACCTTCCCCTGTGGCCAAGTGCATGGGCACGGCGAGGGTACACACACACACACACACACACACACACACACACACACACACACACACGGAAGGAAAAGATGACGAGAAAATGAGCAAGGTTGGATGGTTCCCTGATTTCCAGTATAAGAAAGTAGAAATAATTTGAAAAATTGATAAAGCAGAACAATCCATTGAGGATGTAGAGCTCAGTGGGAGAGTAGATGACTGCAGGAAAAAAAAAAACAGTTGAAAACTAAGTTGAATACAGATACCCCCTGATTGTCTTGGATAACCAGAGCCAAGGTCTTTATCAGACAACGAGCAGGAGAGGCTGAAACCCCTGATAACAAACTTGCGTAACACCTGCCTGTAACCAGTGACCGTCCTTCCACGTACTTCAAAATCATGTCCAGATTGCTCATCATATCTAATACAATACTTGTACCATTTTGGGAATAATAAACATAACAGTTTGATCATCTAAAACACAGATATAATTTTATGAGATTTTTTAAATCATTGTGAGTCCACGGCCCCAAAACCTATAGGCATAATGACTAACTTAAATAATTTCAATTTTTAGCATATAGTTTACTTGATATAAGTATCTATAATGTAAGATGTTAACCATTGTAAGGAGCTTGTGTAGGCCATCCATTCATAATGAACAAAGAGTTCAGAAGAAATCAGAACTACAGGTAGAAGTTCTGAGATCAGAAATCCAGGTACCCATTACAACCACACACATCAGTGGAAATGTGAGATCTAAAGATGGCAAACCTATGACTCCATGAAAACCAGACTGCCCAGTGAGAGTACGAAGCACATGAAAGTGGTCATACCATCATCCAAACTCTACAAATGCCCCCATTTAAGAATTAGGTGGCGGAAGAGCACCCTAAGAATACTAGAATACATACCTGGGAGTCAGAAGAACCGAGGAGCATGAAGTCCTGAAGAAATAAGGAAAGAAGTGAATCCAGCAACACTGTTACCCCATTAAAAAAAACTGCAGACTCAGAAAGATAACAGGTGACAGGCAACAATCTGGCAGCTGTCACACAACTGCTTCACACATACTATCATTTAGGAAGAGTTGGTTTCATTAGACGTCAATGTGAAACCAATTTTCTTTCCATTTGTTCAGTACACATTTCCATAACTATAATCTCATGGCTACTGCAGCCTCTTGAATTAGAATAGTTGCTCCAATGGGCAGCCATGTCTACCATTGAAAGGCCTTGCTCCTCGATGTGGAGGACCAGCTCAGTCACCACTGCCCATGGTCACCATGCTGTCCTGCAACTCATCAATCACGCCGGAACCTCAAACGTTGATTATAATTATCTTTAATTGGACCTATATTTTATTATTCTTCAAACCTTGTTTCATCTCCTTTATAGAAATCGTAGCACCTTTATATTTTACCTGGAAACCCCTTCAAAAGACTCAGACCTTATCGAAGCTTCCATTGGCCACTGTCTGAGTCACGGCCTTTACCCTTCCTTCCTTGCAGCTTACTCATTTTATAAGCCAAGGAGAAAGCCCAAGATGAAAGTGGCAACATAAAAGAAGATAATAAAAGAAATGAAGCAGAAAAAAAGGTGGCTTGCAGCATGTCTGTGAACAATAAGAGGTCCTTGTTCATAGTCAGGAGGCACTTTTTTGGAAGCCTTCTTTCAAGGCTGTAGTAAAGTGTATGACCTTGGAGACGCAAGGTGAAGTCAGACCGTAGAGAACTGTTATTTTCTTCCAACACCGTACACGAGACTTAAACTTTCATGAAACAGTGCTGATTTTAAACCCCTGCAAAGTTTACATCATAAAAGTTGAACAACGAAAAAGGGGAAACTAAGAATGGGAGCCATCTCGTGAACAAGGTTTAGCTTAGCCAGAGCCTCGACTCCTTTCCAAATAGAGAGAATAGCCTGGACAGTTTTCAATTACACCTAAGCCACATTGCCTTACGCAGAACATCTGCTAGCTTTCGGTTGCAAATTTTCCAACGATTTCACACTTATTGAATTCTTATTAAAATTAATAGCAGTCTTCCAAAGCATGCAGATATTGTAACATTCTTTTATGAGGAAAACAGTATCAACTGAAATAATAATACTACTTTCTTACTCATTTAAAAAAAATCAAGGCTAAATACTATATACAGAAAAACATTTGAATTTACTGCTGAAAAAAATGTTATTCCTTCCCATACCACATTGGCAATGCATAATTCATTCATAAAACAGCATCATGTATATTGAAGATAAATATCTCTATGTTAGCATCATAGATATTCCTACAAATCCATATCTCCCAACATCCCCATTCACATGTCTCTTATTCTATGATTAAATTGACTGAGTGACTGAAGTTTCATTTTGCAAATTGTGTCATTGTTACAGTATAGTAAATATTAGTTTATAAATGGTCACTTTTTATATAGCCTAAATTTCCTTTGTAAGCAAACAAAAGTAAACTTTTGTTTACATAAGTAATTTACTTATAAACAGAAAATCCATTGCTTAGACATTACCATTCATTACAATTATACTTCTACCTTCATGCCTGTGTGGTCCCTACCTTTCCTTCTCTCTCTCTCTCATTTTGTCTAAATATTTCTCTTTAAATGTTAGTGTGCTATTTTTCTTCTGTGTGCACTGTGTGTAGACATTGGATTTACAGTTTTGTTTAGTGCATATGTGAGTGTGGAATTTATACTTTATCTTACTATTTGTTAAGATAAAATTTCAGGTACCCCCAAATTTCCCCATCTTAACCATTCTAATGTATATGATTCCATGGCTTTAGTACATTAGCAGTGTTGTGATCCCAACACTGTTAAGTGCAGAACATTTTTCAGTTTTCTAAAAGGAAAGCTGGTCTCCATTAAACCCTTTCTCTACATTCCTCCCTCCCTCTAGGGCCTGGAACTAATAATCTTTTTCCTCTGTCATTTTTCCTCTTCTGGAGACTTTACACAAATGAAATCCCACAGTAAACAACATTTTAGACCTGGTTTCTTTCCTTTAGCATATTTTCAAGGTTCATTCATGCTGTCACTTGTGTAGGAAATTTATTCATGTTTTTATTCCAGAATAAATACTGGTTTGGGTCTTTGTCATCTCCTGTTATAAGTATTGAGCTTGTATGTATCTCCCTGTGTAAATATCTTGTTGGTATATTTTTTATATAATCTGTGTCTGTGTTCACATGCATTCTTTCCCACTGTGTTCCTATTTGATCAATACAGTCAATAGACACTTCTGACATCTCTGTGCCTGTGTAGCCAGACACACAACACACACACACACACACACGATAAGTACTATAGACTTACACTATACATTTTATAAATTTATTTGCGGAATTTTTGTATTTTTAATGGCTTTTGGTTCCTTTCTTAGGAACCTTGATTGGCTATAAAGGGTACTTGGAGAGCCTGCATAGTGGTCAGTCCAAACTGGGACTGGGGAGAGAAATTACACTTTGGGCACAGATTCCCTGTAACACAGGCAGTTCAGATAACTGGACCCAAACTTTCTGCCCATTATAAAGTCCAAATCTATTTAGAGAAAGAATTGCAAATTACATGTCAGAAAAGATGGAATAATAAAAACATATTAGCAGATGACCAAATTAAATTATGTGATACATGTTGTGTCAAAACTCTTTTTGAAACCATTTTCCATTCTCTCCAAAATCCCAACTGTAAGTTTCAGGTCATGTGATATCACACTATATCCCATATCATATCTCAGTTACATCATACCACAATCTCTTGTTGTTCCCAAATGTCCACAAACAGTAAAAGGAAACTTTTTCCCATAGCTTTCTCCAGACACTCACAACCTCTCCATGGTATACACCTTTGAGATGCCCCCTGCTCTCTTCCACCCCCACTTCCCTCTCCTGACACTAGTGAGCTGCCTTGAACAGAGCCTGTCCCTTCTGCATGCAGGCTCCTCTAGCTGGGCATCTGGAGATCTTTCCTTTATGCTCTATATGACCTGTTTCAAATTGTACCTCAAATGTAACTCCCATTTTATGGTTCCTCTCTATCCTCTCACCTCCTGATTAAATCAAGCATATCCATTGCTTTGCCTATACTTTCAAAACAACTATATTCTGGCACTGATTATACTATCATATATATTGCTTTACTGGGGAAGAATATTGTTAGGGTTTAAAAAAAAAAAAACTTACCTGGGTATATCCAGTGTGAAAAACAATGTTTGGCACATACCAGATTCTAAATAAGTGTTGGTAGAATTAAAGAATTTAAAATTCTCATGTAGGGCTGGAGAGATGGCTTAGCAGTTAAGGCATGATAAAGATAAAGGACCCAGGTTCAGTTCCTCAGGAACCACATAAGCCAGATGCACAAGGTAGCACTTGTGTCTGGAGTTCATTTGCAATAGCTAGAGGCCCTGGTGTGCCCATTCTCTCTCTCTCTCCCTCTCTGTCTCTCTCTCCCTCTGTCTCTCTCTCCCTCTGTCTCTCTCCATATATAATATAATATAATATAATATAATTAATATAATATTTAAAACTTTTTCATGTAAATAGTGTGAGACTCCTAGTGGCTTGGGAAAGGTGAAACAGAAGAGAAAGAGAGTAAAATTAAACAGAATCTAGATAAGCAGATGATTTCTAAGCCTAACCTTAGTGGAAAAGTGTGGGGCTCCTGGCCCCTGTCACATACAGCTGGTGGGTGAGTCTAGCAAACAACTGGTGTTGGTGGTGAAGTAAAGTACACCAGCAAGGGCAGAGGGTGGGCCTTGGGGAAAGCTGCTGAGCAGCAATATGTCTCAAATCAATTTCACCTTCTCAACTGCTGAGTAGGTAGTGATATTTCGAAGTAATCTCCAGAGAGGTCTTCAAGCAATAGCAGGAGCTTTAAGCTATTGTTCTATTTTCACAGAGCATCCTGAATTCAAATATGAATTCTAAAGTGCCATGTATCATTTTATGATATTTTAAAAAGAATATGAAAAACTTAAGAGAAAATGTTAAAAGATCAATACTTTTAGGTCAAATATAATTTCCCCTCAGTTCCTTTCTAGCTCCCATCAGTTTGTCACACAAGATTCAATGCCAATGAACTACCCAGCCAACCTCACATACTGCATACATCTGATTATGAGAAAATTGAGAATTATCATACTCAGGATTTCTGTGCATTGGGGTTAAATAGCTGTAAATTATTTTAGATAAGCAAAACTATGTCAGTCTCCCCCCGCAGCTGATATGTAAGAATCTGATACTAGAAAGTAATTATTTATGCTGATCTGTATCCTGTTCTTTTCTACAGTCCAAGATCTTGGATATTTACATGAGTCAAAGAAAGAGAAAACTGTGTCTTGTGGAACAAAAGCTGGAAGCCAAAGACATGAAAACGTCTTACATAGGCAAAAGCAAAGAGGTTAAACTGGAAAAGAGGAAAATGAAGAAAAGTAACAGTTGAGTCCAGTAAAAGAATAAATAAATAATTAAATAATTTGTAAAAAAAACTTTCATAGGAGCTTTACAAAGGGAATTCACATCAAAAATACTACCTTGCCCAAAGCAGCAGCCACTTTGAACACTTGAAATGTAGCCAAGCTAAGTCAACATTCTACAAATAGAAAGCTAGCATGCCGGGGGCTGGAGATATGGCTCAGCAGTTAAAGTGCTTGCCTGCAAAGCCTAATGACCAGAGAATGATTCCCCAGTACTCATGTAAAGCCAGATGTACAAAGTAGCACATGCATCTGGTGTTTTATTGCAGTGGCTAGAGACCCTGGCAAGCCCATTCTCTCTCTCCATGCCAGGTTTGGTGGTATATACCTTTAATCCCAGCACTCAGGAGGCTGAAGGTAGGAAGATCACTGTGAGCTCAAGATTATATAGTAAATTCAGCCTGGGCTAGAATAAGACCCTACCTCAAAAAAAAAAAAAAAAAAATGCACGCTGGATTTGAAATATGTGTGAAAAGGGACATATAAAATAATCCACTGATAATTTTTATATTAAGTACATGTTACTCATATGTTGAACATAGTGGACCAAAATAGATTAAAATTAATTTTACTTTCTATGTAATTTTTATGACTTTTCTTCCACTTCTTTTTTATATAAATATTTTTATTTACTTACTTGACAGACGCAGAAATAGAGGGGAGGGAGAGAATGGGCATGCCAGGGCCTCCAGCCACTGGAAACGAACTCCAGATGCATGCCACCACCTTGTACATCTGGCTTACATGGGTACTGGGGAATTGAACCTGGGTCCTTGGGCTTCACGGCAAGCACCTTTGCCACTAAGCCATCTCTCCAGCCCTCCTTGTTTTTTCAATAAATGACACACAAGTACACTTAGTCAGTTGTCTTAAGATGATAGAAAATAAGTTAACAAAAGCTAGCTTTCCAAACATTAGAAACACAACCAGTTGATGATGGCTAGAATATTGCTTATGGAGCACAAAGGTTTGAAGGATCTTGCAAAAATTTTACATTATTTCATGGGGTTTGTGGAGGACGCACAAAGTCATAATCAATTGAGAATTGGAAGGTTGGTTTAAGGAAGATTTCCCAATACTAAACCTTGATTAGGATTAGATAAAAATCCTGACCATTCCTGGTTTGGTAAAATTGGCAAAGTAAGGCTTTTAAGGAATTCAAAGAATCCCAGGGCACAAACTATGTGCAAGTTGACATTGTGCATTGAATATTCAGGTAGTCTTCTAAACACTGTTTTTGTAATAGGCAATCATCCTGTTTACTGAAGTAGGATGGCCTTGGTAAGGCAGAGAAATAGCTCTGAATATAAAGTCATATTCCTATAGAATGAAACATATGGTTTCACTTGGCAATGGCCAGGCTGAGTGAGGAGAAAGAAGGTTCAGGTTATTGCATAATTGGCACTTGTCTATATCTACATATATTCAAAAGGTAGTCAGAGGGCTGGAGAGATGGCTTAGCGGTTATGCGCTTGCCTTTGAAGCCTAAGTACCCCAGTTCGAGGCTTGATTCCCCAGTTCCCATATAAGCCAGATGCACAAGGTGGCACATGCATCTGGAGTTCGTATGCAGTGGATGAAGGCCCTGGTGTGCCCATTCTCTCTCTCTGCCTCTTTCTCTCTCTGTCTGTCGCTCTCAAATAAATAAAAACGAAAAAAATGTTTTTAAATAGAAAATAAACAAAAGGTAGTCAGAGAGCCAAATTTAAATTTAGGAATTTTCATCTCTCATGGAGGTACTTTCTCTCAAGTTTTTCCCGAGAGCCCTGCTTCTTTAAGATATAAAAAGGATTTGATGGAAATGTTTGGTGTAGTTGAGTAGGGATGTGAACAGCGCTGACAGCCTTCACAGATCTTCCTTCCAATACACGGTGGATCCAACACCGTGTGAGAAATGCGGCATTTGTTCGAGATTGTCTGACTTGTTTAACTCAGCAGCACCGGATGTGGGGGGACTGTTTGAGAGATCGGAGTCCATCATGACTAGCACCATGACAGCGATGGAGAAGCAGGAAAGGGAAGGAAAGAAAACCAGCACGGGGGCCTGAACGAGCAGGTTGATTCAGGCCCTCGAGGATGCAGTGTTGCTCCTAACTTGGGGTTGTGTGAAGAATCTTAGCCTTAGCCTTGCCCCACCTAACATGACCGTCTTCATTCATGCACAGATTCCCACTCATCACACAGGGAGTGTTACTCTTCCAGGCCACCACAGACAGAGGGACCCAGGCTGTATAAAGATGGTGTCATTGAGGTCCCCACACTGTGACGGTGAGGGAAAGGGGGCTCTTCCTGAGGTTCCAGTAGTATCAGTCCTTTGTAGTGCTCAAAGTTCAGTTTATCCCAATGCTGAATTTCCAAGTTGATGTTCCGTGATGTGTTCTTAAAAGGCATGGAGGGGGGCTGGAGAGATGGCTTAAAGGTTCAGGAGCTTGCCTTAAAAGCCAAAGGACCCAGGTTCAATTCCCCAGGACCCATGTAAGCCAGATACACAAGGGGGCGCACACACCTGAAGCTCGTCTGCAGTGGCTGGAGGCCCCAGTGTGCCGATTCTCTCTCTCTCTCTCTCTCTCTCCTATTTCTCACAAATAAATAAATGAATAAATAAATAAATAAATAAATAAATATTTTTTTAAAAAAAGCATGGAGCACTTGCAAAAAAAAAAAAAAAGTGGAGACTTGCAACAGAAAATGCACTGGAGAGAGCTAGGGTTCCCCTACTGCGATTGTTACTGAGGCTCTAATGGATACCGCACATCTCCCCCTTCCTTCCACCATGCTGAAGGAAAGCACCTTGGGTAGTCCTTGTGCACGCCTCTGAGAGCTGCAAGCTGCCCTTATGACAGCTTTGTGTTGGCTTCAGTAGCTCAGGGCCAGTTACTGCTGAACATAAAAGCGTCAAGAAGTCTAGGGAATTCATATGGCTTCAAACACACGCATCCCTGTTCTTTATTATATAGTAGAAAATGTATCTCTTTGGTGTACTGAGAATTAACTATTTATCAGAGAGAGGATTCCTTCTCTTTGCCTGTAGTCAAATAGAGCAAGTGTGGTAGTTTGAATATATGTCCCCCAATATATTCAGTGTTTTATTAGTTATAGTTTGCATCTTCAATCACCTTGCTAGAGGCAATGTCACTGGGGGCTGGTCTTAAGGTGTTAATGGTGGGTTTGAGATTCCATTGTAAAGATATGCAAATGTGCCTAGCGGGAGTTCCTGAAGTGTGCTGTGTGACCTTTTGGCTGTTAGTTTTGCTCTGTGTGCTGTGGTGGCTGGTTGGCTTTTGCGCTCTTGCCTGGTCCTGTGGAGAGCAGGCCACTTCTTCTGCCATTATGGAACTTCCCCTGGATCTGTAAGCTTCAATAAATAATATCCCTTCCTCCATAACTGTGCCCGGTCTGGAAGTTCATCTCAGCGAACCTGAAGCTGTCTGCTACAGCAAGGATCCCGGAATTGCGTGAGAGCAGTAATTCAGTGGGAATGCTATCGTGTCTCCTGGTAAAAATGATTGATCCGTGCCCCGCCCCTGAGAACCCAGAACTTGTCATCTAGGATAGGGCACAGGGAGCAGTTTCCTCAAGGAGGTCATTTGAAAGAGTGAAAGGGTTCTCTGCTTCTGCCACCCTCACTGCTTGGCCCATGGATTCTGACAGTCATAAATACTCATTACATAAGTGGTACCAGTTCAAAGTAATGCCACAATATGAAGAAGAAAGCTCCAGCCTCCAGGGCTATTCCTTGCGATGCTTGTAGAGAGCGGCCCTCCAGCTCTGCACGGCCAGCAATGTCAAGGTTAAAGCACTGCAGGATGGTGAAGTCCATGATCACGGGCCTCTTTCTGTGAAAATCCAAGTTCACTGGACCAAGGCCCTGTTGCCTCTGATGCCATTCCTGTAAGTTCCCAGACCACAGTTCCAGTCTAGAGAAGGCAGTGGAATTCCAGATACCCTGGAGGCTGAGGCAGAAGGATTACAAACTCAAGGCTAGTCTTAGCTACACAATGAGTTCAAGACTTAAAAGCCCTGTCTTGCGATAAAAATTAAAAAGGGCTGAGGGCAAAATGCAATGATTGCTTGCCTAGCAAAGGAGAGGCCCTGGGTTTGGTTCCCAGCAGAGAGAGACAATGAGAGAGAAAGGAGAGACAAAGCAATGAAAGGAAATGCGTCCACAGCACATATAAAAGCAGAGGCGTCTGCGCCTGCGCCAGGGGTCACAGCCACCCTTTGCATTCTATTTCTCCCTGATTTGCTCTTGAGGTCTCTCTGGAGAAGGATTCTGAACTCTAATGCTGTGCTAGGGCATCAGGGAATTTGGTCATTGGCATGATTGATACACCTTTCCCAGGGTCTTTCTTCACCCCAGCACGTGGCCTGACTGGACCATGACCCATTGCTCCTTTCACGGGAAACTTGTCTCTACTGGCAGACACACTTGTGGCCCTTGTGTGAACTTTGTCCACTTGATTCTGGCCACAACAGTCTCTCTCTAGGAAAGTGTGACCGAGAGAAAGGTTGCGGTGTGTCAGTTAGATGAAACACACAGAAAGTAGCACAACAAAACCCATAAAATAAGGGGAAGCGGTTATCACTGACAGATCCAAGAGTAAGCAAGGAGGCCCGTGAGGGATGACGGGAAGGTCACACATGCAATGTGCTCAGCCAGTCGATGGCAAGCCAAAGGAGCCAGCACTATGGGCCACAGCATTTATTGAAATGCAAGGTGCCATCCCAGTGGCAGTTCTCATTAGTGAGTTTGGAGCAACCAGGTATATGTGTCATGAGGTCACCCCTACGACTGAAAGGCTATCGCCACTGCAGGACTTGGGAGGTGGGAGCGTTAATGGAATGAGTCAAGTGGGTTCCATCTATCCCAAAGGGACGTGTTCACCTGGAAGCAACTGCAAAAGGTACAGTTCTGGATCAGCCACAGCGAGGAAACAAAATTGAAAACTGTTCTCAAGTGTGAAGAAAAAGTTCTCTCTTTCTGGTAGAAGAGAGCTAAGCCTCTGTTCAAAAATGGAAACCAAGGTGAAAAACATGCAAATCCCACATCTTGATTCTCTTCTGTGTTTATTTGAATACTAACAAGAAACACAGAAGAAGAAAGGTGGTGGGAGTCAGGAAAGCAGCTAAGGGAGTGCTCTTGAGCACGAGAACATGGTGGGCCAGCGGGGCCTAATCGCACAGGCGCTCTCCGGGAGAACGTGGGGAACATGCCTCAGAGCAGCTGTCCGACTTGAGGGATGAGAATTCTCATCATATGGCCATAAATACTCCAATTTCCATTCATTATTAACTAAGTGTTTCTCCTGATGGCATTAATCCTCCAGTATGCTCCATCTGTCTTGTTAGATATTTAAAGAAAACTTCTATAAATTTAAATAGGGTGTCCCCGATAAACTCACATATGTTGAACGCTTGGTTCCCAGCTGAGGTGAAACCTTACTGCAGGAGGGGTGTTGTTGGGGTGGGCTTAGGGGTGTGACAGCCAGCTCCCTCTTCCTAAGGTTCACTTCACTCTCCTAATGCTGTTTGCCACCTGCTGTGGCAAAGGTGATGCCCAGCCTGTGCTCATGCCATCTTTCCTCTGCCATCTTGGAGCTTCCCCTCGAGACTGTAAAAGCTAAAGTAAATGCTTTCCTCCCAATCAGCTGCTTTTGATCAGAGCTTTATCCCAGCAACATGAAGATAACTGCAACACTGGGCCCTTAATGAAATGCTGAATACCCAGTGTGGAGGACCCGGGGCCTCCATTACTGAGTGTGTGACAAGATGATCCTGATGTAAGAGCAAAGCTGGTATTCAGCCCTTCTCTTCTGCCCAGCTGGGCACAGGGTCAGCTGCACTGAGTCTCCAGCCACGCTCCTTTGTTAGATGTTACGTCATCTACCCGAGGACGTGAGGCAGCTCCTTATCAGCAAGGGAGAGATTCAAGGCACAAGGCCTGCCACGTTTCAAATCCCAGTGGTTCAGGAAGAGTGCCAAAGTCAACAGGCAATTGACACTAACCTTGTAGAGACCATCTGCTTCTCTACCACCCTGGCCCTGAGGAGAAGAGATGTCAGGACTAACGCCGAGCAGAGAGTCTGAGGTTGTCAAAGCATGAGGTTGGCCCTAAAACAGAGGTGTGTCTTGCATTTTCAATGGCAAGGTGAACCTTGTTTGGTGAAGGTTCAAGTAAGCTTTCAGTCCCTATCTCATGGTGTGAAGGAAAACTGTGAAGGAAAAACTCTTAAATGATTTTTTTTTTCCAAAAGCTAAATCGGTTTTCCATTTTAGAGGGCAGATCTAATCCTTACATTAAAATATAAGTAGCATGCCAGAATTCACAATAAATCTGTAAGTACAACTCACCTCTGTGCTTTCAGTCCAGGGTTCCACTCAACAGATCGCCTTTTCTCTTAGTTAAAACTTCTCAATAGTAAAGAATTATTTTCAAATCATTTTCCGAAGGGCAAACTTCATAAGAAACCCGAGCCAATGCCATATGGAACAGAGAATAAAATAAATTAGCATATTATTAATTGCATACCATTAATTTTCAAGGACAACTGCAAATTAGAATAATGCATTCATTTATAAAATACGGCTTTTGTATGGGGAATATCTTCATGTCTCAGACAGGTTATCCATTTATTAAGATTAAAATATTTCCTTTCATTCTCAGTTCTCTGAAGGGTTCCATAAAGTGGGGACAGATGTTGAATGGGGAGAGCGAGAGTTTGTGAGCCAGAAGCCTACCGCTGTAAATCAGGGAGGAAAAATAGCAGGCAAGAAGCAGAAAAGATTGAGGAAATGCATCCTGCCGTTGCCCAAGCACCCTGTCCAGTCACGTGCAGAAAAAGAGAAACAATCTGAGGGTACCAGTGAAGAGAAACTAAGACCATTATAACAAGAATCTATTTCTGTCCTCCGCAATTGCCTTCATTATTCAGCTGATGTCAGTAAGGCAAAGTTTCACTCTGGATTGTTTGCAACCCACAGATAATGTGTTCTGCTCTGTAGTGACTCAAGATGACTTGGGTTTTGCCCGAGGCTCTTACAGTCTGGTTGAAAGAGTCACACATAAAAATGTCAGCCAAGGAAGGGATTAAATCTCCAGAGGCACAAGGGTGCCTGTGACATTATTAGTTATAACCCCACATAGATGGTAATTAAGCAAAGAGCATGACCATTTTGTCACCACCAGCAGCCCAAATCCAAAGGCCACTATTTAAACTGTGCTGACCTGTGACCTTGATGTGACTTAAGATTGTCCAAACTTGTAAGACTGCATGCCAGTGATTCAAAGAACTTTACACAATCAGAGCTGGGTGTGATAGATCTACTTAAGCTCTTGATGTTTGAGAACTAAAATACATGCAGGTGTTCAGAATGTGAGACTACCAAATTATCTGCACACAAAAATAGGGCAGTGTCAAAACAAAATTTGGTTTCAATACACACATATAACATGTCCCCATCAGCTGAGTTTCACTCCTGTAGGTGAGTTTATCAAGACTGATTGAATAAATTAACAATAATATCATGATGATATGTAACTAGAACAGATTCATTCCATGTTTATACAACAGTGACGTTACCTCCATTCTGTCCAAGTCATATTAAATCAGTTGTAACTATTATTTAATTGACATATGATCTCTCACCTCAACCATGTTCTCAAACATGCCCCATTATTTTTTATTTTCTACAGCACACACATACACACACATGCAGGCATGCAGGCATGCACACACAAACATATATACTTTAGTGTATAGACACTAAAAGTTCTAACTCATTTCCATGAAGGTTGCTAAAACTTAAGATAATGTAAGTCCAATTGTTTTTTTTTTCAAAATCTTATCTTTTTAGCCTTTATCAACTCTGTAATATATAATGAAAAATTAAAGTATTAATTTTTAAGACTAGCTAAGAACTATGTCTTAATTCTCTGTATTTCTGGAACACCAGGACTATTCACCAAGGTTTACAATGTAGATTTAAGAGGAATATTGGGAAAATTAGGAAATTATGACAGGAAGCCATTCCAGTCCCTAGAACTAAAGAGGGCAAGAAAAGATAAAGGTTCAGTAAGGCCAGGGAAGTCTCTGGACCATGGGCGAGGAGCATCCTGACCGAAGCTGAACATTTTGGAACAGCCACTCACAGAATTTCAGTGTCTAGGGTCGAGAACAGGAGATGAAGTGTCAGACTTTGCTCTGCCCTCCTGCCTGCCATTGGTTGAAAGCCAAGGTGATGTCAGCCTCCTGGAACACAGAAGGTGGTGAGGAAAGCACACCGTGATTAGACGGTCAGACAAAGGCTCTGCTCTGCATAGGTCTCTAGCCAAGGTTTGCTTGCTGAGCTACATTTTGTGGCCTCATGTCCTAAAACCAGAAACTTTCTTTTCTATCTGCAGTGTTTCTCTCCTTATAATAGTGTGTTTCTATTTTTAAGAGTAAGCGATTTAATAACAGGCTTTAACCAACAAAGTAACTCTACTAGATGTTGCCTAGAGAGGAGAACCAGAATGTTGGATGTGCCTTATAAACTTTCTTCCTTATTAACCAAGGAAAAGTTCAAATGTAACACTGTCCCTGAGGTTGCAATGTTGATAAGCACCGAGGAGACATTTCAAATGAGTTTCAAATCTATGCACATGGTGATCAAGAGTTCTTTTTAGCCAGTTCAATGAAGCAATATGTGAAAATGTCATTTACAGTCTAAGAACCTCTAATCAAGTTGATACGGCTGAAATCCACAGTTTCTACCAGGTTATTAATTTTTGCAACATTGAATATAAGATTCAATGTGTGTTTTTCAAAAATATATGTCATATCACACATTTTCACTATTTAAATGAACTGTTACCAATGTCAAAATAAATCTAATTACATCTTTGAGTAAACAAAAGCCTCTAGGTGGGTATAGTGGTGATGTGGGAAACCAATCTGAGAAATATAAGTTAATAAGAAGGCAGATAAATAAGGAGATTCCATACAGAGGAGCACGGCTAATTTCTAAACCTTGGGGGTGGGGGGTCTGCCCTATTATGGGTAGGTTCACAATGCTGTTTAGTTTAGGTGGAACAGGAATACGGGTTAGTGATTCAAGCAAGGACAAGAACTATTTAATTAAGAGATTTAATGAACCATCAAAAAGAATAAAAGTGGGAGTGAGTCACAATGGAAAAAGCAATAATGCATATTAGAGCCACCTCTGTTATTTTTTTGTAAATCATTTAATACTGAAATATTGACCTCACATATTCACTGGCATCTATTTTTTTATTTTTGCTATTTTCTGTGTATGCTTCTCAGCTGAACTTAGGGATATTAGTTAACCTGATTATATAATTTCACAAAACTGTGGGTGGGTATACTTATGTACTTAGAGAAATGACATGGCCCAAACATATTTTCTCTTAATTCCTCAAACTTACCATGGATAAGTCTGAAGTACATCACCATAGTGTTACTCATCATGCCATGTTCTGGATTTCAGACAAAATTTTCTTGACAAAATTACACCCATATTGTTCCTCTGGCATCACTGTATCTGTCTTCCAAACTAAATTACCAATGGCTAGATTTCTGATTTTTTTAGAAGCATGTAGCAGAGAAAATTGTTAAAACTCAATACATTTTTTGTTGAATCGAATTGAATTCATTCACAAACTTATCAGTTTTCACAGATAAAAGGCTTTTGTGCCTTTTACTGTTCTCCCTCTAACTGTACAACATAAAGCACAGCACATTCCAAATTCATGGCGCTAATCTCTCTGCCATACATTTCTGGAAGTCAGCCGCTCAAATCTAAGTTGCATTTAATCTACTTATAAGCATCTATGTAAAATGTAAGTATAAACTGAAATTCTCATGTAAACAAAACTAAAGTCTAACAAATGAGAAACAGTTGCAAATTATTTTGGTTGCTATTGCTTGGGTTCATTAGGCTTCCAAATAGGATTTAAAGTACCCCCATAATCGTAATTTCATTTTGTATAAGTTTAGGAACATAATATACATTTATCCTAAGTTTTGTTTATGACATAAAACTTTACTGTATGTTTTACCACAGTTCTTCATATGCAATAAATCCAAACAGAATAGAACAACCCTGGTGTGAGGAGATGGCTCAGTAGGTCACGTGCTTGCCACACAAGTGTGAGGACATTGGTTTGGCTCCTAGCACCCAGATAAAGGCAGAGCAGTAGGGTGTGCACCTGAACCTCAGTGCTGGGATGAGAGAGACGAACTCTTGAGGTTTATTGGACAGCTTGTCTAGCTGATTTAGTAAGCTCTGAGCTCAGTCAGAGAAGCTGTCTCAGAAAATAAGGCGGAAAGAATTAAAATAAGGGGCTGGAGAGATGGCTTAGTGGTTAAGCACTTGCTTGTGAAGCCCAAGGACCCCGGTTCAAGGCTCTATCCCCAGGACTCACGTAAGCCAGATGCATAAGGTAGTACATATATCTGGAGTTCGTTTGCAGTGGCTGGAGGCCTTGGTGCACCCATTCTCTCTCTGCCTCTTTCTCTCTATGTCTGTCTGTCACTTTCAAATAAATAAATAAAAACAAAACAAAATTAAAAGAAGACATCTCTGGCCTTCATATGAACGTGGACACACATTGAAGAGCACCTACATATATGCACACATGCTTACACACACCAAAAAAGAAAAAAAAAGTGAAGTCTAGGCCAGGAATGATGACATCTCTCTATAATCCCAGCACTTAGGAGAATGAAAAATGAAGGATCTCGAGTTTGAGGCCAGCCTGGGCTCCATAACATGACCCTTGTCTAACAAGAAAGAAAGAGAGAGAGAGAAGATGCTACTATTGTATCAGTTCTGTCCTAGCTTAAATAGAAATTTCTTTGATGAAATTCATGTTCTTCCAAAGACAGACAAACTCAAATAATCAAATCTGGGAATGAGGAAGTACTTTAAAAATGCTCAAGAATTTACT
The DNA here is from genome assembly GCA_036365145.1 of Orientallactaga sibirica. Classification (NCBI taxonomy): domain Eukaryota; kingdom Metazoa; phylum Chordata; class Mammalia; order Rodentia; family Dipodidae; genus Orientallactaga; species Orientallactaga sibirica. Next base: position 5,960,193 of record JAEOAD010000040.1, on the reverse strand, counting down.
TCTGCTATGCTGCACTCTCCATAATGAGTCAACATTCTGCCATTCCAGATACAAATGGGAATTCACACTCTCAGTCCTATAAAGTGATTTTACAACCTTGTCATTCTCTTTACTGCTTCTGTTACCTCCTTATTTACTATTTATCCAGCTTATGTCTTCCATATGCCCGTAGTCCTTTGCATCTGCAGCTCCCTAAATGTAATACAGATCTTGCAGAAATAAGCTTAGAGGACTTAAAGGGGTGTAGATAAACTCGTGCTAAGGTTTCAGTGCTGGGTGAGTTGGCCTCCTTTGCAGAACGCTCCCAGTGACAGCCAGCTTAACACCATGAGCTGAGCAGGCTGCATGCGGTAATTTGTGTTTCCTTATATGAGGTACTTACTGTCCTGTGACGGTTAATCTTGGTTTAGTTATCAACTTGACTGGATCTAGAATAACCTAGGAAAAGTGCTTCTGCTCCGATGTGTGAAAGCATTTCCTGAGAGGTTTAAATGAGGAGGGAAACCCTACACTGAATGTGGGTGGCACCACTGCATAGCCTGGGGCCCTGGGCTGGAAGAAAAAAAAGAGGAACATGCTGAGCGCCAGAATTCCCTTCTCTCTTTATTTCTCCTCTCTCTCTCTCTCTCTCTCTCTCTCTCTCTCTCTCTCTCTCTCTCTCTCTCTTTCTCTCTATCCCCCCTGGCTGCAGCTCTGTGGACACAATGTGACCTGCAGCCTCAAGTTCCTGCCTCTGGCACTACCCCAGCATGCCTTCTGCCCCACAATAGATGATGCCCTTCTCATGCCAGGAGCCCAAACAAATCCTTGCCTCCTAGGGTTGCTTTTGCAAGGTATGTCGTCACAGCAGAGAAAGGTACCAAATGCAGCCCACAGCATCAGCCTTTCAAATAGTCACAAGTAATTGATCTGGAGATTCTCCTCTGAGATCAACGGATGAAGTGTTCTCACGGACGAATGAAGTGAAAGATATTTTACCGCGGACATACGTGCTTGTCTAAGACATGTGAACCCATCTAATGCCCACATGTGTCGAGGATGCCCCACAGTGTTCTTTCTGGGACAGCAAGGCCAGATGTGTTACTGCACAGAGAAGTGGGCATTTCCAGAAATGAATTTTCAAAAACATTTCCTAACTTACTGATCCATTATTGACCAACCCAGAATTTAGAAAATTTTCTAAAGCTATATTTTCAGTCTCAACATTCTTTGGATCCAAGAACCATTCTAAGTCTAAAGTTCCCTTCATAATAAAAAGTTATTTCTTTTCACTATTTTTTTTAAAACTTAGTGCAACAGAGTTTCGCAGCCTCAGAGTGCTAGTTTACAAAATCAGCATTATTTTTACCCTCGTTCTGTCGTTTGCTCCTCCTCTTTCTTAACTGCTTTCATGTAATATCTTTTGACAACTTTTTCTCCATTTCCCTTATCCTGATTTTTTTTCTAATTAATAATCCGGAATGTGTCCCAACTGGGTTTTTCTTGTGGACTAGTGCTGTAATGACAGCTCGCAAGGTTATAGAGTGGGTGTTGGAGTGGGTGAACACGTTGGGTTCTCTATTAAGGAGTTAGCTGTGTACAGTTTTGCTATGGAGCACTGGCTATGAAGGGAAAGTGAAACGAGGCTGGGTAGGGATACATCAGTCTGAACGGCACATTTGACCGTCTCTGATAACCAGTAGGGGAGCGCCAAGGGCTAAAATGCTAAACTTTTGTCCGGGAATCTTGCTTTGTCTTAGCTGAAGACAATGATAGAGGATGCCCTTCACTCAGTAGAACTTGACCTAGAGTAAATAACAGCGGGTAGTGCTCGGCTCAACAAAGTCCTCATAGTCCCCATAGACACCAGGGTCTAGGTATTGCCAAGTAGATTGCTGGTCTCGGGATGCTATGCCCCTCAGCTGAGCAGTTAATCATCTCTGAAGCTGAATGACCTCAGCCACATGACCCTGAGTGTGTTCAGCAGCTTGCAGGGCTCTGTCTCACTGTATCTTCCTTCTTAAAACATTTCCCAGTCACTACCAATGAAAATTTTAGTAATTAGGACAGTATCTTGTGCCAGACAGAAGGTCCTTGAGTCAAGGATGCCACCTGCAGCATAGATCTCAATGCCAAACAGATGGTGACTATCCAGGTCCCCACTTCCACCTTACTCCCTGCTTTAGTAGAACTACTTCCAAGAACACTTGGTTAACTGACTTGTCTAGGAAGCAGATCTTGTGACAGAGTTAAAAATGTAAAAGGCTTACCAGTAAGCAATAGCTGTGAGAAGGAAAAGACGCACAGGTATTTCCAGAGGCTAGCTATTCCCCATATCCCCTAAAAGACTCCGCTTTCTGTCATGTGTATTTCTTTAAGACTTTGGCAAGAGCACTCAGAATTTTTAATTGTGAACTCTGTAGGATACTGACTTAATACCTGGGAGTAATGATGTTACTAAAATAAGCTCTGTTGAAGGTCAAATCCTTAGCTCAAATAAAAATGTATTTCTTGGCCAACCTGGCCCTCTATTACAGGTAAGGGTGGGAGACATTTTTCTTAGTAAAGTGTGTTGATTGCTTCTCAGAAAGTTGATTTCAGGAAGGCGCCTGCAAATTGATTTTCTGGTAGTTTTGATGCTTCTTTTGCGGCAACTCTTATCTGGGATAATCTATTACCTTATATATTGCTATGACCATAACTCAGATAAAGCATAACACATTTTCATTTTGTCTCTCCATTATTTTTGCAGTAAGTCAATATAATCTGAGGTGAAGCATGCCTTGCTCAGCATTTATTGATCTGTCGGTTTGCTCATTGTTTACATCAAAACGCCACTTGTCAGTCCTACCACCATTGCAATTACCTTCTCATATGACAGCTTCAAAGCACAAATACAAATATGAGTCAGTTTCCAGGTTGGTCACTCTCAAGGCACTAGTATCAAACATTTACCCCATTTCCTCTCATAGGTATGAAGGCCAGATGACTTATTTTCTAGTTAAAAAAGAGAAAAGCATACATCTACCCTAACTAGACAGCACTCTCTCCAATAAAATAAAAATGAATTTTAATTTGTATCACTATGAGTGAGTGCATGGGAGAGGTTCAATAAACACTAATCATTATAAACACTGGTTCAAGTAATTGTGAACATGTCCTGGCAGCAAGTGGGAATTAATTTTGATGAGGTTTGATAAGAAATGACAAAGTGAGACCGCTGTGCATGACTTTTTTGACACACAGAAATAAAATTTGTCTTTCAAACTTCTCACAAAACAATCTTTCATTTATGCTGATCTTGACTGCTCAGGTAGCTAAGCTTTCTGTTTAAATTCAGAGAATTCTGCAGACATACTAGCTGTCAAAACACATGAAAATATTAATAGCTTACTAACACATCTTTGCCAACATCTTCTATCTTTTCTAACTTTTCATTTAACTATCTACTCTTATCTCCTGACAAAAACTTAATCTCTAATTCAGTAAGGCACCCTGCCTAACCAAGTGCACAGTCACTGCGTTCCTAATTCGGGGTAACTGCTTCGAACATCCTTCTTAATAAAAACGTCCTTCAGTTTCTCCCCTGCAGATGAAAGTAACATTAAACCATTCCTGTGCTCAGTTCAAACCCTTCTTTGTTCATGGAACACTCCTCTATGAGGACCACCTACATACTTCTCTCATCTTTTATAACATTTTTTATTATTTCAGAGATTTGGCACTTGAAAGAGAATTGCTTTTTACGCCACTGTCATTCACTGAACCACTTCTATAACGTGGTGCTGGCAACAGGTGCATTACAGCCTATCACACTGACAGGGTTTGTGTGATCACACGGAAACCCTTGTGAGTCTTTGAGCCTTAGTTCGAAAATTCTAAAAAAAAAAAATATTTTCCAACTCCAAAATTATGTAATTTTATAAAGACAGCTTTATTTTTTATCCTGCTATTATTTACACACATACATTTCAGTCTCTGTCGGGACCTCCCAAAGTAGCTACATAGAAGTACAATATATACATACTGAATAAATTAATGAGTGGGTGGATGGATGGATGGATGCATGGATAAATATATGGATGGGAGGATGGATTGATGAATCCATTAGTTTAGGGCCACATTGACTTAGAAATAATTTGGGTAAAGAGATTGTTGTGGAAATTGTTTGGAAAGATCACTCCATCGCCAGAATGAGTGAAAGTAGAGGAGTTTATTACCCGGGATCCGAAAAGATTGAGGTAGCCCTCCAAAGAAGTTCTGGCCCCGAGCTGAGATTTTATTTCCATTTATAGTTTTCATAGCTAAGGGGAGGGGTAAGTGAACAAACAAGATGTAGTAATTTGTATATCAATCATTTCTGTAGTCAGGCCACCCTAACAATGAACTCCATTTTACTTTGTTTTAGCCTAAATTGTTTTTCCTTCTTATCATCCCTTTCTGGACAGTTCCTTCTTTGGGATTTTTCCATCTGCTGACCAAGATAAATTTTAGCTCCTCAGCAATTAACTCTTACAGTAACTCAGTGAATCAGTTCAACTTTTAGCTTCTTTTCTACCACAAGATCTTCATCATCACTTCCACTAATTGCTTACATTATTGAAGGCAACAGCAGCTTTTCTACTGGTGATTAAAAGTAACTGACTAATTTCTTTAAAATGTCCCAGTAAGCTTCTCTAGAAAACAAAGTGACTGTTACATACACAACATGAACATGAACAACCTATGGGGTGTTTGATAAAAAAATTAATTTCTGTATATGTGATGTGTGTGAGGTTTGCATGAATGTGTATGTGCATGTTAATATGTGTGTGGGAACACACGTTTGCAGATGTCACAGGAAACCTTTTCCCTGCAGTGAGAAGTCTTCTCCCCAGACAGACCACAGACATAAGACAACTACACAAAACCAGTGGTGGTGAACCAATGCGTCTATTGAGGTTACTTGCGAAGCAGGGTGAGGGGCTGCTTACAAGGATCAGTAGATGACTCAAGAGCAGCTACACCACTAGAAATCTCCTTCCATGATCTCCCCATAGCTGCTGCTTCAATGAGCATCTCTGGAGCTCACTGCACAACCCGCAGGCAGCTCAGCTGGCCTGAAAGCCTCAAGCACACTACAGGACTGGCAGGCAGCTCAATGGGAGACTCTTGTCCCCAAGCAGCTGTTTTGTCTTTATCCTTAGGGTCTTACAACCCTTTCCCACATTATTTATACTAAATAACAGCTGAGTGACTTATAAAAGAATAATTATCAGAAGGAAAAGGGAAAAGAAAGGAAATGTGGAAGGAGGGGAGAAAAGGAAGAGTGGAAAGATTGGAAGATGAAAAAATGGGCTCAAATTTATCGTGATTTGGGAGAGTTTAGAACAGTTAAGATTAGATCATGGTAAAACATGAAAAATAGAAAGATATGACCAACTGTATACAAGGGTAAATCAATCCAATGTAAGTCCTTATGCGACTTTCTCCAACCACAAAGAAGTTTCTCAGGCAATATGGAATTGTGCATAACTTTAGAAGAGGAAACATTCTGAGGTGAAAATACGTAAGACTATGGCAGGAATGATGAGAAAGACAGACTAGCATGTTCCCAGCATACTCTTTTAGAGCTCCCAAATTCCTTCCATGTATTTGATAATTTTTCAATCAAATCTGAAAGCCTGTCTTATACTGAAATATTTTTAAGCTGACACTTTGTAGTTGGCTCAAAAACTTAAAATACACATTTTTAATTTTTTCTAGTTTCTAAGTACCATGAACTTAACATAAATCAGTTTAATCAGTGAATATAAAGGGAGAGTTGAATCTCATTGCCTCATGAATATGAGAGTGGGCCAACGCAACGTCTGCCACAAGCTCCTGAAAAGGAAACAGGGAGTTCACTTGAGTGTCTCAACATAGGAATTGCCAAACTGTATCTCAAGTTGAAATTAGTAATACCTTAGAAAATTACAATTAATATTATGAAAATATAGTTACTAAGAATTGTCACAAACCAAAAAAGACATCTGGGCCACGCCCTCTTAAGGCTCAGGGAACATTGCAGAAGCATCCTAAGAGCCACAAAGTGGGGAGGAGTATTTGGAGTACTCAGGACCTCACAGAGACTGTTGTCATCCACACTAGACCTACACCATTCTGAGCCCATCAACACTTTGACAGAGAAGACAGAGGATGGCAAAAAAAGAATGAGACCTCAAGAAGCCAAAAGCTGGTCATGGTGGTGTACACCTTTAGTCACAGCACTTGGGAGGCAGAGGTAGGAGGATCACCATGAGTTCAAGGCCACCCTGAGTCTACATAGTGAACTCCAGGTCAGCCTGGGCTAGAGTGAAACCCTACCTCAAAAAAAAAAAAAAAAAAAGCTGGAGAAATGGCTTAGTGGTTAAGGAGTTTGCCTGCTAAGCCAAAGAACCCAGGTTTGATTCCCCAGAACCTACATAAGCCAGATGCACAAGGGGGCACATGCATCTGGAGTTACTTTGCAGTGGCTGAAGGCCCTGGCTCACCCATTCTCTCTCTCTCTTTCTCTCCCTCTTTAATAAAATTAAATTAAATTTTTTAAAAAAGAATGAGATATCAAAGGGCTGCTTGGAGAGAGGAGAATGTGCCATGGAATAGGGCTAGAGGAAGGAAAAAGAGGAGTAGGGTACAAGTACAATCAAATTTCAGTATGTGCATGCATGAAGATTCTCAAGGAAAATGTATTTTTAAAAAGAATTCACATTGGTGTAGCTCAAATATATCCACCAAATTTTCAGAGCCATGGACTAGGCTTTTATTCAGGCTTCCAACAGTAAGTGCCTCAGAAGCTGTGAGCGTCAAGCTTTCCCCCTGGGAATTACATTTGCTGTTCAATAATCCCTGGGGGAACACATTTCAGGCAGATGCTGGCTATAATCCCAGCCAATATTACATGGGCCAGGGACAAACCCTAACAATCATACTGTACTTGTAAAAACATCCCCATATTTTTATAGGAAATAAATCGTTTCATGTGCATCCATTTTTATGGTGTAGGAGATAACATTTATTCCCTAGAAAATAAACTATAAGCATCCCATGCTTACAATGTCTTCTTTACATGTCCCCAATGTCAAGAGGCTGTTAAGTCGTTAAGGAGAGTCTAGAAGCACTTTGGGATGGAAGGGCTCGGAGAGGCAGAGAGCAAAGGAGGACATGCATAAATGAATACATTCAGGGAAGTTTTGCTTAAAGGATCAGTCACTTTGTGTGACTCAAACATGAGAAAGTGTTAGCAGCTCCTGGTGTTGACCCAAGTATCTTAAAAGAACAAAACTTTAAAAATGCAAGTCAAATGACTATAAACCTGGGGCTTGAGAGAGTGCTTAGTGGTGAAGGAGTTTGCCTGCAAAGCACGTAAGCCAGATGCACAAGGGAGAGCATGCATCTGGAGTTCAGATGAAATGACTATAAATCTGAAGGAATCTGGTGAAACCCTAATAGATACTTTGGTCAAAATTTGTTTTCTGGATGAGGATTCACATAAGTCACTGTATCTGGTCCCCTCGTGTTACATTAGGACTTCAAATTAATTTGAAGATTGTTTTCTAAAATGGGAATACTTGAAGAAGACACTTGTTTAGAATTAGAAATTCATCCAACCTGCTCATTCTTTCCCTCTCTTTAATGGTCCCCTCAGGGTTGTTTCCCACCACGTTCCCTCTCCTCTCCCCTTTTATGACACAATATCCATCACTCCCATTCTTTTCTGCACTCGCAGCCTTCCCCTCCTCCTACTGAGGAGTGATCCCTTTCTGTAGTGTGATGTGCTTAAATTTCACTTATATCTTTAAGAAATCATTCTCCTCTTCCTCATCACCCCGACTTTGTCTTGGTCATGCCTACTATTATGTCTCTCACGATATAGTTTGGATCTGGAAATGTTCCCCCAAAGTCTGAACACACAGCCCATGATACTATGGGGATATGGACAGGACACAGTAGCCCTTCAAGAGATGGGGTCTACTAGAAGGGGCTGTCATTGGGCTGAAGCATTGAAAGGAATGCTGGGATTTGGTCTTGTCCTGTGCATCTGCTTCCCTATGCTGAGGTGAACAGGCATCCTCTGAGCCCTGAGTTTCCTCTGTCCTCTATGGAATATGACCACAGATGCGTCTTCCTACTATTATGGATGGTTTCATTGTTACACTGACAGCAATATAAAACTATTTTCTTAATTAAAATATATTTGTTTTTTAAAAGATAAACAGGCATTTAGTTTTTCTTATTTTTATTTTATCTGTTTGAGAGAGAGAGAAAGAAAGAGGCAGAGGGGATGGGGGAGAAAGAGAATGGGTATGCCAAGGGCTTTCTTTCCTGCTAATGAACTCCAGACACACGCACCATCCTGTGCATCTGGTTTACATCCTTGAACAACAGACATGTTGTTTCTCCAGCCCTGAAATATATTTGTTATTAAACAGAAGTTGAAGTTTTCCTGTGGTTAAGGATTGCATAATATAACTTTTTCCATCATTTCCTTTTGATTTTTCCGTATATTTATACATTGTAGCAATCACTTCCTTGTTGCTGGGACAAAATTTCCAACTAGAAGCAACTTATGGAAGGAAAGGGTTTACTCTGGCTGGCATTTTCTAGGGGACGTGACCATCATTGTAGGAAAAGCCAGGCAGAAGCAGACAGCTGGCATGGTATATTCGCCACCCGAACACCAGGCAGGCCTGGACAGTAACAGCCCCAGGCCCACCTCAGTGACCCATCTCCTTCAACACCTCCGAAAGGCTCCACAGATTTCTCACCCACCACCACCAACTGGGGGTTGAGTTTTTGAACACTTGAGTCTACTTGGGACATTTTACATTCAAACCGCCACACAAAGCACATCTTTCAACAGACATGTTTCTGCTTTTTAAAAATAAATTCATTCTGTTAATTTATTCTGACTTGTAACTTGGATGGGTAATGTACTCAGGTATAATACTATCTTCTGTGCGGCTAAAGGCGTTATCTATCAACGCGGTCGGCCATTTTGCTCCTCAGTTTCTCTTTGTGCCCCCATCTATTCTTTGTTACTTTACTGTCCTCCCCTGCTTCCATCATATTGGGGATTTGTCTGTCTGTCTGTCTATGTTTAGAACCAGGTTCTCATATTCCAGGATGGGCTTGAATTTACTATGTATTGAGGATGACCTTGACCTGTTGATCCTCCTTCCTCCACCTCCTGAGCTCCAGCATTATGGGAATGCAATACCATGTTTGGTTTATGTGGTGCTAGGGATCACACCCAGGGCTTTGTTCATTCTAGGCAAGAATTTTACCAAGTGGATACACATCCCCAGCAGGGTCTTTTTAAATGATATGTCACTTTATCTACACAGCTTCATCATGGTTTGTGCTGCTTTGTGGTTTTTCTCTTTGGTTCTTGCTATGCGGCTCACACTTATATCTTTAGCTAATAAGATATCAGTTTGTTTGAAATATTTTTATAACAACATAAGGTGCTTGCCTGCAAAGCCAAAGGACCTCAGTTCAATTCCCCAGGACCTACGTAAGCCAGATGCACAAGGTGGCACACGCATCTGGACTGTGTTTGCAGTGGCTGGAAGCCCTGGTGCGCCCATTCTCTCTCTCTCTCTCTCTCTTTCTCTCTCAGCCACTTTCCCAATTTCAAATTAATAAATAAAAATAAAATATTTTTTAAAAAAGAAATATATTTATAACAACAGATTTATTGCAGCCCACTTTCCAGTTCTTAGTGCTATCAGGTTTTAATGTTTTCATTTCCATAATTTTCCTACATCTTCTTTCTTTAGTTATGCCTTTCCATCAAGGGCCATTTCTCTTCATATATTAATGGCCTTTCCAAATCATTATGTTACAGTAGTAGTCGCTGAGGATGACCACTGTCTCAGTTTACAGATGAGTGTCTCAAACTTGCCACGTGCACCTCTGAGGGAGTTGTCCAGATCAAATAAGATCATGGCCTCAAAAACACTTTATAACCTTTCAAGAGAATCACACATGAGATCTTCATGTATCCACGAGTCTTTTCTAAATTAATATAGCAAAACAACTACAGCTGTCCTTCAAAATGTGTGATATATGAATGGACAAGGCAGATTTTCTACTTGTGTTCTGGGTAAAGTGGAATTTGATAAGCAAAGCACACTGTGAACATGGCAGCACTCGGCAGAGTAAACTTTAAAGGCAGCAATATAATATTAAAGTGTCACATCTTCAATGGTTTTAAACTAAAAGAGTTAATATGGATAAGTCCTGTGTGTGAAGCACAAATGAGTGGTTTTTAAAAATTATTTATCAACTAATATATCTAAGGGAGAGAGGCAAAGAGACAGAATGGGTGCTCCAGGGCCTCTACCCACTATAAATGAACTCCAGACACATGTGCCTCTTTGTGCTTCTGTACTCAGGTGGGTATTTGGGAATAGAACCAGGTCTTTAGGCTTTGCAGGCAAGTGCCTTAACCACTGAGCAAACTGTCCATCTCCAGATGAGTATTTTTAAATAAGAGCTCTGCTCCCTTGTCCTGGTTCTCAGTCAGCAGTTACTTATTATAGTCCAAGGCTGTAAAGCTATATTTCTTTGGAAATATATCAGAAGTCACATTTTTTACCAAGTCATAGCGACCTTCCTTTCAGTTAGTGTGAGTTGGTGAGGCTTGAGGCAGTTGTTAATTATGTAGGTATTGTAAATTCCAGTTACCGTGAATCCAGAGCCTTTCCTGCAAATGAGAACGAGATGCTGGAGGGGTCTAGAGTGAGAAGAATTACTTTTATTGTGTCATCTTTGCACAGCTTGAATTTTCACATGAGTGTAAACAACTTATGAATGTTAAAATCCTGGATAAGAAAAGTGTTTCATAATATAATTTCATAACTATATTACGCATGGTCCATTATGAATTATAAACATCCATAAGTAGGTGCACCCAGTTTTCATTAGCCTTGTACCTAAAAAGGAATTTGCTGTGCATAATTGACCACTGTTTATGACACATTAATGAATGTGAATCATTCAGGCTTAAAATATAAATAATTGGTGATGAGTAAAAACATTTTTTCTTGACAGTGTTAAATAGCTTTAAAAGATCAAAAGTTAGCCGGGCGTGGTGGCACACACCTTTAATCCCAGCACTCGGGAGGCAGAGGTAGGAGAATCGCCGAGAGTTCAAGGCCACCCTGAGACTACATAGTTAATTCCAGGTCAGCCTGGACCAGAGTGAGACTCTACCTCGCAAAACCAAAAAAAAAAAAAAAGTTCATTGATTCTTAATAGAAATAAAATTCAATCAATGGGCTCACGCTTAAGGGCAGCACACGATTAACTCACAGAGTCATTGGAAGTTTGATAAGGATGTAGTGAATTGTTCTTTAAAATGCCATATGTCCTGTACTTTTTGTGAGGAATGCTGAGAATGATGAACGGTGGAGAAATGAAGTGGAACCGCCCATTACTTCAGCACCGCTCACCATTATATCACAGCAACAAGGACACTGCCTTATAAAATCTGCTGGCTCCCTCCAATTTACATTTTGAATTATAGAAAATTAAATAAGATATATAATTAAGTTGTTCTCATGGGAATAGCCAAAAGGCACTGTCTTTCTTATCTCGTCTTCACATAGGCTAATAATGCTTTTCCCTTCAAGTGTGTTTCCCCCCTCCAACAATAGATAGGATGCTGGGGCTCTGACAATACAGCACCCAGGTAGACATTTTAGAACCTAAAACACAAAACAGAAATCTATTTGCTTCTTACCTATTCTTTCTGTTTAATGTACAGGCTCTTCCACAATAGCAGTCCTTACCCAATATCTAAGATAGAGATTATTCCATGCTAGGCCTATATAGAAGCTCTGTCTTGGTGAGGGTTTCTGTAATTGAAAGGTAATTATGTGTCCACTGATGATTGACATGTAGGTTTAAAGCATTCCCTATCAAATCCCAGTGGGATTTTGGAGGTTAACAAAAAATTCCAAAAATTTACATGGTGTTATAGTCAACTCCACATTGCTAGGATGAACTTCTAAACAGACACAGTTTATGGAGGGAAGGGCTTATTTCAGCTTACAGATCCCAGGGAAGTTCCATCAGTAGCAGATGAAGCTGGTTCCCATTCATAAATCCAAGCAGAGAGTCACCACCACCAAACAGCCAGCGCCATAAGCAAGCACAGAAAAGCAGCAGAGACCCCCAGCAGAGCGCAGCCTTCTCCACACACCTGTGGGCTAGAAACCCAATCCCCCCCCCCGCAGTGAAACCACCCCCAGCCAGGTGGCTAGAAATCCAAGTTTTAATAAAACACCTGAGTCTACTGGGAGACAGACATTCAAACTACCACACCTGGAAAGTATAAGATGCAACTAAAAACAATTTTGAACAAGAAAAATAAAGTGAGAGGGACTCATCCACCCAATTCCAATGCTTATTCCGCAGTTGCAGTAGTTAAACCATGTGATGCTGTGGGAAGGATAGGCACTCGGATGATTGGAAATGTCAAGACAAGACCAATAAGAAGGGTCAGCAGTCCCGAGAGGATCATGGCTGAGGCCTCACAGGTCTCTCTGGATACCAGTGCAGAACACAGGATGTGAGTGGAGGACGCAAGGTCAGGAGGAGGAACAGGGCAGAGAGGTAGGTGGTATACTTGTTACTCCCTGGGACCTTGACAGCCACTCTTGCCCTGCTGTAAAAACCTTCCTCTCCTGTAGGTACAAAATGTTCCTCACTTACCGGCGAACCACGCTCCCGCCTTGATGAGGACTAGAACTTAAGAGTCTCATTGCAGGTGTGGATCCCTGTTCTGTCCTGACCCAGCACTCGTCCATTGTAGCAGACAGCTTCAGGTTCGCTGAGATGAACTTCCAGACCAGGCACAGTTATGGAGGAAGGGATATTATTTATTGAAGCTTACAGATCCAGGGGAAGTTCCATAAAGGCAGGAGAAGCAGCCTGCTCTTCACAGGGCCAAGCAGAGAGAGTAAAAGCCAACCAGCCACCACAGCACACAGAGCAAAAACTACAGCCAAAAGGTCACACAGCACACTTCAGGAACTCCTGCTAGGCACATTTGCATATCTTTACAATGGAATCTCAAACCCACCATTAACACCTTAAGACCAGCCCCCAGTGACCTTGCCTCTAGCAAGGTGATTGCAGATGCAAACTATAAAGTAATAAAACACTGAATATATTGGGGGACATATATTCAAACTACCACATCCATCCTCAGCCTTCAGTTAGGAACCCTCTACTTCCAGTCGTCTACAGCATCAAATCCCAATAAAATCTGAACCGCTTCCAGTTATCCATCTGAAAGCGGAAATTTTCAGTTGCCCAGTTTCATGTCTCAGCAGAACTGTTTCTTAAGGTGGGTCACAGAGGGATGCTCGGGAACCAGTAAAATATCGGACAATGCTTTCAGCAAAAGGAAGAGAGGCTTGTGAATATATTATTATTAAATCCCCTGAAGGAGAAATTGTGGGACAAAGTTGAAATCCAATTGAAAAGATTCGGGGTGCTAATTGAAATATACAAGTTTCTTTCAAATTATCACATAACAAAAAAGGTAAGCAACCAGGATTTTATCCAAATTGGTTTGCAGCAGAGTGGCGAACAGGGCAGAGGTCCACTCCTGTGCCAGTGCAGACGCTCACAGGATGCAGGGATGTCCACACGTCTAATTTTAAAACCACGCCCATTATAGATTGTTCTCATTTGGTCTCCTGAGAAGGAAAGAGACTTGCACAGCTGTGCCTGCGATTTCATATCCACTTGGAGAATTTTCAGGAGATGGTACCAATGTGCCCTGCGTGTCCTGAGGTCCCTCCCCCAGTCCTCACTTGTTTGTTCATGCATTTCTTTGATTTTGTACTTTACACGTCTGGCTCAGTTTTGTTTCTTTGTTTGTTTGTTTGTTTGTTCATTTGTTTGTTTGTTTTTCACATTCTCTATCACTACTCCAGAAAGTCAGGTTTGCATAGCCTACACCTTGTGAAGATGTTCATTGTCCAGACTAATGAAGGCAAAAAGTGTTCACAGGCCATCTCGGTAGGTTAATGCTGAAGTAGATATGAGTGTGAGATGCACAGGCAGGACACCTGCAGTTCTGAGGGCCTGAGAAGGAATGTTCATGGGAAGAGAAGCTGGCTTTTATCTCTGAAGGATGCGAGGGACAGGGATAAGCATATACTCCCATGCAAAGGCCCAGAGTCCGGAGCAGGGTGGCCCGTGGGCCTGCAAATGCTGAGCAAACCGAGTATGACGGAGGCAGCAGAACACGAGTGAAGAGTGTTGGTGAAACATTCTGCAACAGTCAAGAGGTGGGGGGATGACGGACAGGTGACAGGAGTTGTAGCATCACAGTCACACTGGTCGGGGCCTTGATGTCTGTTGTAGCTCCCTTCTCATTGCTGGGACAAACATCCAAACAGAAGCAGCTTGTGGAGGAAAGGGTTTGCTTCAGGCTTACAGATCCCAGGGGAAGCTCCGTCATGGTGGAAGAACCTGGCTCACTTCATCACACAGCTAGAGCAGAGAAAGAAAGGCAATCCTGAGGTGGCTCTGAGCACGCAGGGCTGGACTCAACCCAGGTCCACCCCTGGTGACACGCTTCCTCCACCTCCCAAACACTCTACGAGGTGGGGACAAAGTAGGAAACTTAATCACATTCACCTGAGGCCTTGGGGACATTCTGTTCAAAGCCACCATAATGTTCCAATCTAAAGCAACTTGGGGAAGATTGGAAAGAAGCAGAAGTGGGTTGAAGACATAATGAAAGAATGGAAGACATAATGAAGCATTAACAGAGTTGCACATCTGTTTCCACGTGGCAGGTGGATGACAGACACCAAGGCGCCTGTTAGATATTTATGTCAGTCACCACCAGAGTAGCCCACATAAAAGATTTCGATGGTGTCTACACATATGCACCATCATTCTTCATGCCCTATTTCAAATCTCCTTTGTTGGACATTTTAAAATTATACTTTTTAAAAGTCCCAAGTGTTTGAAAGACATTTTTTTGGAACTTTTTTAACACCCCAAAATTAAGGTCACTGCCCAAAAAGTGTAGGGTTGCCTTTCTTGCTCAACATTGCACATCAAGATCTTGTCAGGATTCTGGGCCTCTGGACTATTTATGACCCTAGTTTGATCTGGTACATTCTAATGATCCAACATATCACTGACAAAGTTGAGATCTGGCTCTTCCATGTCTACCTGCAGTGATTATGGTGATCTTCATCTTCATAAAGCTGCAGTGAATCCCAATGTCACTGGCCCACCTCACCTGAAAGTATACAACATACACAAAAAGAAGTCCTCTAAAAATGGATTTTCTTTAGCAAACATTACCTTTTCTTTTACTATCTATATCCTATATTGCTTTTAGACAAGAAGAATTCTAGGGTTGGGGACATGGCTCAGTGGTTAAAGGTGCTTGCTTGCAAACTCTGCTGGCCAGGGTTTGATTCCCCAGTACCCACATAAAGCCAGATGCACAAAGTAGCACATGTGTCTAGAGTTTGTTTATAGCAGCAAGCGGCCTTGGCATGCTCATACACCAGTCCCCCTTGCTCATTAGCTCACTCACTCGCTCTGTTGCAAATACATATACTTTAAAAAGAATTCTACCTGATTCTCTTTTAATTTTGTATTCCAATATTTGAAAAAAATAAATCATATTGTCCATGTACTGTAGTACCACAAGAAGAATTCAGTCAAATGCACACTTGTGTGCATGAGCACTGAGGTAGTGTTAAGGGACTCAGTGGACGGGAGGCCCAAAGCCTCTACCAATTCAGAGGCATAAATCAAGATTGATTAAGCTCACCCTCATCCTGGGCAGAGTACTGCCACGCCTGATGGCATTCAAATGCTACTAACCAACATAGAGTCTAGCATTATTACTCGTGAATGGTTATGAAGAGGAATGGCCTAGCAGGGTCTGTATTTTTGTTCTTGTATCTCCATGTTTTGCACAACCTGCATGATGAGACTTCGTACACAAAGCATGAAAGCCAGTCTGATGAGAAAACAACTTCTCTTAGTTCCCCTTAACCCCATTTCCCTGATCTCTTCAAAAAGCGTTTGATTCCCAGATAGAGCATTTTTACAGAATCCTATACTTCACGCCATGCTTGTTATGTGATAGTTTTGTCAAGCTCATGTGCCGTTTGTTGTGCCAGGTGTCTTCTTGTTTCAGCCATGGTGATTGGCAAGAGGGCCATTGAATCAGGATGTCTTTAATTGTATCCGAGAAAATGCCCTGCTTCTAAGGGAACTTCACATGGTGCTGGACGACTCGTTCATGTCCACCTGAAAGAGAGTTCTGCCTTGGCAGGATGATAACCCTATTTTAAGGCACATGATAAATATATTATCTTTCCCTTTACTACCAATAGTTAATATTGCTTTCAAAAAGAAGGATTCTGAGGGAAATGGACAAATTTATTTGACAAATGATTTGTTAACCCCATATGCTTTTATTATTAGATGACACCTTAAATATATGCAGTTTCATGTTTCAGATACAGTTTAATTTGACTAGAGCCATCAGAGTCTGCCAAAAGTAATGGTTAAATATGTTTGATAGATTTTAGTTGTCTAAGACAACAATGGTACAAAATTAGCCTCAGCTTTTAAGAATATGTACTCTATTCACAATAGTTAGGAAATGGAACCAGCCTAGATGTCTATCAACAGCTGAATGAATAAAGAAAATGCAACATATATACACAAAGGACTTTGATTCGGCCACAGATAAAAGTGATAGCAGTGCATTTGCAGAAATATGGATGACTCTGGAAATCATTATGTTAAAAGTAAGGCAAAGTCAGAAAGACAGACACTGCATGTTTTTTTTTGACATATAAAGAACTTAGATTTAAAGGGTGTGTGTGTGTGTGTGTGTGTGTGTGTGTGTGTGTGTGTGCATAAGTACATGTGTATGTGTTGTGTGATCAAACTAGAAAGAGGATCATGAAAGGAATGGAAGGAACCTTAATGGAAAGGAGAGAAGAGAGGGAAGAGGAATGAAATGAGAAAGGGTGGGGCATAACTCAGGATGGTAGCAGAAAGGAGAAAAAGAATGACACGTGTGAAAACACCAGAACAAACCCATCATTTTTTTGCAATATATATGTGAAACTATAATTTAAAAAAGAATTTGTACTCATTTTAAAATTGATAATTTCTTTAAGGTTTTCTTTTGTAAAGTTTCTGTGCTATTATTAGATACATTTGGAATATCATATTACAATTACAGAATACAACTAAATCACAGTAGAAGAGTTGAAGTGTAGTCTTAATGATACTGGATCTGAAGTAGTTAACTAAACTATCACAAATGTTTTAAGGCACAAGAACACATGGAATGAATATAACCAAGAGAGTAAGGTTAATGATTTAATCTAGAAATGTTACAGAGACTACACGTAGGGGGTGGTCAGAGACTAATGGGGACAATCCGTTTTCTACGTGAAAATCTTAATTAGGGATTCACTCATTTCTTCCTGGGACTGTTTAAATACTCATCCTTTTGTTGCAATAGCAGAAAACAAAGAAACTGAATATATAGGCAATCAGTTAGGGAGCTTACTTTAAAAAAGAGTTGATGGGTCTGGAGAAATGACTTAACAGTTAAGGTACTTTCCTGTGAAGCTTAAGGACCAAGGTTCGATTCTCCAGTATCCACATAAGCCAGATGCATAAAGTAACACAAGCACCTGGAGTTCATTTGCTGTGCCTGGAAGCCCTGGTATGACCATTCTCTATCTGGCCCCCTCTCCAATAAATTAATAAATAAAAATAAAATATTAAAAATAACAGAGTTGAAGTTTCAAAGAAAACCAACAAACCCACAAGCAAAACAAAATTCTAAAACAGTACACCTTTTGTGAGATGCAACCTTCCTCTTTCACACAATTAAAATCACCTTACCACAGGAAACATTCAGCCTAGATGACTTCAAAATGAAAAGAGAGACCGATTGAGAGGGGGAGGGGATATGATGGAGAGTGGAGTTTCAAAGGGGAAAGTGGGGGGAAGGAGGGAAACATGGGACATTGTCTACAATTAAGGAAGGTGTCAATAAAAATAAAAATAAAGCAAGCAAAAACCCTGTTGCAGCGCACTGGTCTAAATTGCTTAACAAACCAGCTCAGGCCAGTTTATTTAACAACCACTAACATCAGTGGAACTTAATTTAAGAATAATTTAAGGTATCAATATTTATAGGCATAAAACTGATCAGTTTTTGAGAATTTGCTATTGCCCAGGCACTGTGCTGAGTGTCTTATATTTATTGCATCATTTAAGCCTCACAGTGTATCTGTGGACAAGTACTCTTTCTTTTATGGCTGCTTTCTAATGAAAAAACCATTGCTTGCCTAGTCGAGGAGTCAGCGCATTGAAGGCCAGTTTCTGACCTGGTCCCCGTGACTCTCTTCTCCCTGCTCTTAACCACCTGGCTGAGGAGAACTCATTTGTGAACAAATCGTTCTCTGGTGGCTTTCCTTAAATCCTCCATGAGAATGAGTTAAATACATTAACTAGTAATGGATAAAAATGACTCTGATGTTGGAATCTTCAAATACTACATGGGAAATTTTTGTATGACCTTATATCCAGCTTTCTAAAAATTGTAAGTGTAGCCAAACATAGTGAGTGAGAGTTCAGTTCGTCTCCAAAATCCCTCTAGAATTTTCTCTGAATTTCAATGTTAAAAGTAACTAATTTTGTGTCTGGTACCTCATTGGAACTAAAACCATGAATCTTGTATGCCATAATTCACCCTGGAAGTGTTTCATCTCTAATACAAGCCACGGTTGATTCTGTTTTTGTTGGTGGCGAAGTTTCCTGACCTTTCAAAGAAAAGCCCAATTTGCAATTAACACCCCTTCTTTCTAGATGTTTGCGCTTTCCTCACATATTGTGGTGCTTTTACCCACCTACAGTTTTATTCAAAAGGCAGACCCTCCTATCTATGTATAAATGCTTACACCATACTTACATCTTTCACGCGTAGGTAAACCGGCACACTGTTGCAGATTCTCTTATTATTTCCAGGCCATTGTGGTTGAGTAACTAATCCGATAGCTTACGCAGTTGTGTTTGTGCTATGTCAGCAAACTGCCCAGCCCGTAATGATAGAGGGCCAGTAATGATATTATATTCACTGAGCTGCCATAATAACTTCCAGAGAGAGATAACTTAATTGGCAGCCTATTATCGGAGTAGGTAGATGCATGCTCTGGCATGCGGAATGCACTCATTGAAGCCGAGGTAATTGAGGCATCAGGTGACGTGAGTAACGGAGATTAGAGTCATCTGTGTCCAATGTGCACTGAGGAAGAAAACGTGGAGGAATGAGACCTTGGTGTGACGTTTAACTATTGAGACCCCTGAATAACCCTGCCGCTCTGCCCTCACGTCTAAACCGACTGATGCCAGCGAGAAGGAAGTTGGACGAATACTCCTGAGATCTAGTTTTGTAGCAATTCCCATAGTTTAGAGTAATAAAACTAAGCTTCTTTCTATGGTGAACTAATAGAAATTCTCATATGTGCATATTTGACCAACCCTTTCCATCACAGCTAAGGGATTCACAAATTATGTTTTTTGAAATATATAACATGATGATAATTTCTGAAAGAATATAAAAGATTTCCAGATTTTGTTAGTGTTTGAAAAAAACTAAGATCAACATGAAGGACTGTGCAAGTGTGAGGTAAATTCATGAAAAATGAATAAGTAATGTAAACATTCTGCTTAATAAAAAAATTAATCCTGAAGGTAAATTTTTAAAAATACCTCAGTTCTAAATTTTGTTCTATCTCCTATTAGTTTTGAGATGCTAATGTTGGGGAGGAAAATGATAATATACCAGGAAAACATAAACTATTAATAAAATTATTATTTTATTCAGAAAACACTGGAGTTCAGTTTATGTAATCTGCTTCCCTCTGCCAAAGGCTCCCAGACATTTGATGGATGAATGAATGAATGAACATTCATGGAAAAAAATTAATACTCTGATGATAGAGTTATAGGGATTTCCTTTGGAAACATTTTCCAATAGAAACTTAAATACATTTAACCATCAAATAGCAGTGAGATTTAAATAGCGTACCATATCACTCAAAAAAAGTAAAAAAAAAAAATGTGCTAAATAATGTTTGGCAAATTTTATTAATTAATAATTTAATTTAAAGTAAAGTAAATATTAATTTAAATTAAGAAATGTGCAGTCAGTACGGTCACCACGGTAGTAACTTTGGATATTTATATAATGATCCATTCCCCAACATGTAGGGGCAGGATACAGATAAGTATATATTGATGTAATATTAATGAAGGCTATGAAACAGACAACTCCACTGTGTGAAAACATCAAAACCAAACCTGTCTCCTCTCATAGAGTTACTTAAGGTACATTTTACTAATAATTTTTGTCCCTTCTTGTTCCTTCTTCCTAGATATGTGTGCCTTCCTGGTATATTATAGTTTTACCCACCCATATTTTTAAAAATACTTTTATTTACCACTTGAGAATGAGGAGAGTAACAGCATGAGTGTGCTGTTGCAAGCGAACTCCAGATCCATGTGCCACTTTGTGCATCTGGCTTTACATGGGTGCTGGGAAACTGAACCTGGGTTGGCAAGCTTTGCAAACAAGTACGTTTGTCCACTGAGTCATATCTCTGGTCCTTAATTTTCTTTTGTTATTTCAAGGTAGGGTCTCACAATATCCCAGGATAACCTGAAACACTCTGTAGCCCAGAATGGCCTCAAACTCATGGTGATCCTCCAACCTCAGCCACCTAAGTGTTGGGATTAAAAGCATATTCTGCCATGCCTAGCATCACCTGTCTTTATAGAAAAGTCTTATTTGCACAGCACACATAAATGCACACTCACATGCCTCACATGTGTGAAAACAAGCACAGAGTCAGAGATTGTTTTATTTCAAGGGCCTTCTGGTTGAACGACTACCTTCACAGTTAGAATTAACCTAGGCCACAGCCTTGCCCACAGTTTTATCTTTTAAAATTTGTTTATAAAAATCTTCAATCCATTATCAAAACAGACCTGGTGAAAAAGTCGATTTATCAGGTTTGGGAGCTGGCTGTGTGGGCAGTGTGCTTGCTGGGCAAACGTGAGGGCCAAGTTTGGATCCCCAACACCCACCTAAATGTCAGGAGGACACAGTGTCCCATGGCTGTGGAGGCAGAAGCAGGAGTTATCTGGGGCAACGTGGATAGCTAGTCTAGCAGAATCAGTGAGCTCTGGGTTCAAGTAAGAGATCCTCACAGAGTGACATAAATTCAAGAGCAATCATGGGAAGATACCCAACATCAACCCCTGGCTTCTCCATGGCCACACACATGCACGCACACCCTCACACATGGTGCCTGCATGCATACAAACACATATACAAAAATGCACACATGCATACACACAAAAGACCTTTTTAAAAGTAGTATCCTCTACTGATTAATGAAGGAATTAAGCTTGGAGGTGAAGGTGGATGATCTTTCTTTCTTTGGAGTCAGGTCTCTAGTTTTTTCATCCTATTTCCAATGTCATTAGGTACTGAGGAGGAAGAGGCGTTTGGTAAAGTGGAACAAGAGGTCAGGTGTTCTGAGTGCACCATAGCCATGTAAAACTCCTACTATGTCCTAATAACATACATCAGAATCACCTGCCTAGTGTGTTAATTAATACTGTAAGCTGTGAAGGCAAACAAAGTCGTTACCCAAAATGACTTCTTTCATCTAATAGGCCAGAGAGACAGAGAGAGAGAGAGCGCGTGTGCTTGAAAGGGGCCAGCAGCCACTGACTTCATAGGAAGACTTTCTCGCCAATTGGTCTGACACTTCACTGAAGAAAAGGTTCATTAAGGACCTGCAAAGATTTGATTACATTTTAAGAAATAAGTATACTTGCCAAAATGTATAAGTCTCACAGCTAGAATAGTCCTTTACCATTTTCTCAGCATTCACATCTTTTTTTAATTTATTTATTTATTTATTTATGTATTTGATAGAGAAAGAGAGAGAATGCGTGTGCCAGGGCTTCAAGCCACTGCAAATGAACTCCAGGTGATTGTGCCCCCTTGTGCATCTGGCTAACGGGGGTCCTGAGGAATCGAACTTGGGTCCTTTGGTTTTGCAGGCAAATGTCTTAACCACTAAGCCATCCCTCCAGCCCGATACATATCTATTTTTTTAAAAAAAATATTTATTTATTTATTTATTTATTTATTTATTTGACACAGAGAGAGAGTGAAAATGGGCACTCCAGGGCCTCCAGCCACTGCAAATAAACTCCAGATGGATGTGCCACCTTGTGCATCTGGCTAACATGGGACCTGGAGAATCGAACTGGGGTCCTTGGGCTTCACAGGCATGTGCCTTAACCGCTAAGCCATCTCTCCAGCCCCCACATCTATTTTTAATCATCTCCCATGTCTCTGTTGATACTGTCTTTCTTGTGGTCACCTAAGAAGAAACAATCTCGAAATAATAGTCATATTTTTTTAACCTTCAAATCCCATCATTGTTGGACTTGGGTTATTTCTTGGATCCAGCATCTTTCATCGAATTTCTAGTGATAAATGAGATAAAATATCTAAGGAAATGTGTTGTATTTTGACTGTTCAAAATCCATGTATCTATTTTTGGTATCTATTTTTTTCAACGATGACAGGTATAGTCATGAGAGATGCTGGTAGTGTTATGAAATCCACTGGATTTGATCTTGTAAAGGAGGTCAGGAAAACTTTCCTCTGAAGAAGTGAACCTGAAGCTGAGCTATGAAAGATGAGCAGGAATAAACTGAGAAAGGAAAGGAAGAAAGGACACTCCCAGTTCTGTGATGGTAGATAGAAGGAAGGGAAAGGAAATGGCCTTTTGCTGTTCCAGCAGACAGCAATGGAGAGACCATGACCACACAGATAAGCCTGTAGCCAGGGAAGGACAAGCCCAGACAGTCTTGATCATCCTATCAAAGAATCTCACCAGGGATTAAGACCCTACTGCTCAGAACACCACATGTGCTGGCTGTAGCAGGACCCTGAGTAATCAAACTGGAACGGAACTAGAAGCCTCCTCCCTGCCACCAACCTGTCATAGTGCCAGAAAGTGCTGTGCAGGCTGGTGGAGGAGAAAAGTCATCAACAATCTTACCCAATGGTGGATCCCCCTCCACCTGTTTGCTACACAACCAACCAGCCAGGCAAAATATACCCACTAATGCAATAGTGGCATGACAGTTACGTGGGTAACCAGCTACTCTTTTGATGGGATCTCAGGGCCTGCTCCACAGGAGGCAACCCATGCCAGAAAGCATAGTCAAAAGCCATGGTGAGAAGGTTATAGACCCTGGGGAAGAAGCTACCACTGATGTTTGACTATAGATATATGTTGTGCTCGTCAAATTGCCCCCTGAAATCTATACTATATCAATGTTCACAAATTAGTGTTGCTCTTACTATTAGCCAGAGAAGATTCTTTTTACAGAAGATGGTGGACAACTGGAGAGACTCAAAACTCATCAGTTCTGAGAAAACGTGGCTGCTGAGTGCTCAGCAGTGAAAGAGGCATCTCTATCCCATCCTCCTAGGGTCAGGGAACATCACAGAAGAGAGGGCAGGAAGAAAGAGCTACAAGATGGGAAGGAGTGTTTGGGGACACTATGCCCTAGACTTGAACTGACCACTGTATTCATGAGCTCACAGTAGCTGTTGGCTGTTGTTACCACCACAAGAACTGAGCAACAATATTGAGTCCATCAACATTCCAACATGGATGATGGAGAAAGACGAAAAAGAAAAGAATTTCATCAGTGAGTGAGTGTTCCATGATACTTCAATGCAATGTGTCCAAAAGCAACATGTCTTTACCTTATACTCTGATTTCTCTTTCCTTTTAATTTCTGGGGTTTGTTTTGTTTTGTTTGGGGAGGAGTTTTCAGTGAATTATAGCTTCCATCCAGGAAATAAAGCAAACATAGAGGCTTCAATCTAGTACACCCCACCTTCTATGTGCATCTCAGATTTATGTCATACCTGTCACTGTTTAATTTAGATCTCAACTTTTCCCCTGTTCTGTAGTTCATCCTCTCTCAAACTCATCTTCTTCAGTGCTCCCAAAATTGATATAATCCCATTAATCTCTGCTGAGAGTCCTTCATAATGAACTTGATTTAAGTTCAGAGTAGCTTACTACACAGGCCATGATCTCATCTTTTGTCAGTCCTGAAATATCTTTAAACGCTTTCATGATTTCAACGCGGGGTTTCTTAGAATGTAAGTGACTCCTACAGTCCCATGTCTATGTGCTTTTGACATAATTTTCCTTTAACTTGAGCTTTTTGACCCAGCCTTGTCAAACTAACACTTTCACTAAACCAGGGAATCGTGTCCTCAAGGAAGATTTCAGCTCACTCATTCCTTCTCAGGCACAGTAAACTTTCAATAGAGTACTTATGAAATGTTCAGTAGTGGCTGGTATAAGGGTTATCACCTCAGCTGACAACCGACTCTACTGAAGGGTGCCCTACCCATCACTGTATCTCCAGTGATAGAACAATGTGAACAATGCCTCAGCCATGAATGACCTAGGTAATTCTTTGTCAAATTGGATTTTATTTTACCTGACAGTTCATTTAATGTTGTAATAGCCCTATCTAGTAACAGTCGTAAAGCTACTAAAACTATGATACAGAAAAGATAACTATATTGTGCAAACAGTAGCTCTTCAATTAATGAAGTCACTCCCTCATGCACAATGTAAAAACAATATTTTTTAAAGATTTTATTTTTATTTATTTATTAGAGACAGAGAGAGATAAAGAGAGAGAGGGAGAGGGAGAGTGAGATGGGCACGCCAGGGCCTCTAGCCACTGCAAACAAACTCCAGATGTGTGTGCCCCCTTATGCATCTGGCTTATGTGAGACCTGGAGAATTGAACCGGGGTCCTTAGGCTTCACAGGCATGTGCCTTAACTGCTAAGCCATCTCTCCAGCCCCAAAACAATATTTTTAATAGATGGCTCTTTGATTGCTGAGTTGTGATAGTCACTACATATCATTGACTCTTTGACCATTATTAGAATAAAACCTAACTCAGTCATGAGACTACATTTGAGGACTTCACTAAAGTGTCTACATATTAAATATTTAACATATTATATTACAGATACAATACTCTAGTAGTAACAATAATGAAAATAACCATTTCAAAAGTTACAACTGCTGAATAAAGCCAAGAATGTCCCTCTATAATATAAACTGCAAAGCAGGGTGTTAAAGAGCTTTGCTACACGCCTCTTCATAGCAGCATTGTTCACACTGGCTGAAAGGAAGCAGCCAACATGGCCAATAACAGATAACTGGATAAGGACAATGTGATCTATCCATACAGCAGGGAACTATTCCGCTTTGCCAGGAAGGACAGCCTGGCATATTCTACAGCATAAATGAGCCTTGAAAACATTGTCCTTTTAAATAAGCCACTTACACAAACATGGACACTGTATGATTCTACTTCCATAAGGCACTTGGTCAAAATCATAGAGACAGAATAATAGTTGCCAGGAGCTGAAGAAGAGAGAAATGAGAAATCAAGTGGGTCTAGATTTTCTTTCTTTTTTTTTTTTTTTTTTTTTTTTTTAGTTTTTTTTTTTTAGTTTTTCAAAGGTTGTGGACGTTATGATGATCTTTCACAGCATTTTAAATGTATTTAATATCACTGAACTGTATGCTTGAAATGGGAAGACGATCAGATATACATGATATGTATTATACCACAGCAAAAAAAGGGGGAGATGCATATAGACTGTGTCTGTGTTTACTGAGCTCCAGTATTCCCTGTTCTTAAGAATTCTCAGACATGGGCTTAGATGTCAAAGTGAACATAAAGCTGGGCGTGGTGGCTCACACCTTTAATCCCAGCACTCAGGAGGCTGAGGTAGGAGGATCACCATTAGTCCAAAGCCAAACTCAGCTACAGAGTGAGTTCTAGGTCAGCCTGGGCTAGAGTGAGACCATAGTTCAAAAATTGTTTTAAAACAGGAATGTAAAAACAAGGTCTGTGTATATCAAAATAAGTTAAGATGATTTCTACTGAATTTTCATAGTTATAATTCTTTTTATGTGTGTGGTGCTAGGGATTACACCTGGAGCCTTGCGCATACTAGGCAAGCACTCTACTACTAAGCTACTCCCCCAGCCCGCTACTGAATTTTCATGAAAAAAAACCTGTCATATAAATGACATTGTTCATTAGTCTGAAGAATTATAATAATCATTAATTGAAATTCCTGTAACTTATTTAAATATACAATATAATTTCTAGGAAAATATAATGTTTTTTCATGACTTGGAGGAGGTATATATTAGCTGATATTCAAACTATGAGAAAACTTGACTTTCAGAAATGGTAAACACAATTTGAAAGCTGTCAGCCGGGTTAATGGGAGATGAGAGAGGAACCATCGTTACTCCATCTTGATCTAAGCGTGGCGTCACACGAATCAACATGGGCTGCAGAACAAACGATCTCCCTCTTTACTGACTGGGAAATAAAATCAAAGGAGAACCCGAACATCACATCAAAGTGTTCTCAAGCCAGTCTCACATGCCTACTGAGCCTCATTAGTTTAGACAGCGTGTGGAGAAGACCTGTGGAGGGGTTCAAACAGTTGGCAACAGATTTGACTCTCCTGCCTAGCTTGTCTATTTCCATTTTCCAATTCCATATCAAGAACCTGACGGTCCTCATCTCAAAGTCTGTTCTGGCATCTCTAACATCACCTCCACTGCCCAACAACAAGGCCTTATTGCTTGTCTCACTGACCACTACAGCAGCCTCCTCGCCCAACTCCACTGTTCTCTAGTTAGGACTCAGTGATTACATACACATGGCTACATGATGTCACTATTAAGGGAGTTTGAATGTCTCCCAGTAGTCTCAGGTATTATTTAAAAAAACTTGTACCTTGGGGACTGGAGAGATGGCTTACTGGTGAAGGTGCTTACCTGCGAAGCCAAAAGACCCAAATTCAATTCCCCAGGTCCCATGTAAGCCAGCTGTACAAGGGGCACATGTGTCTGGAGTTCATTTGCAGTGGCTAGAGGCACTGGCATGCCCATTCTCTCTCTGTCTCTCTTCTCTCTATCTCTCTCTGCTTGCAAATAAATAAATAAAATTAAAAAAAAAACAAAAACAAAAAAAAACCTTATAACTTGGATTTCCAGCCCCCTGGCTGCAAGAAGTGTCACTGTGGGTGGATTCTGATGTTCAGCCCTAAGGTGTTCCTGGGGTCGATCTGTTTCTAGCCCAGAGACTGATCTCTGCCTGGGTGCCTGATGTATGCTGGTGTGTGCTTGTTTTTGGTGGTACTGGTGGTGGTCTCTCTCCCTCTCTCTCTCTCTCTCTCTCTCTCTCTTTACATCTGTGAAATGGATCCAGCTTCTTTCGCCAACAATGGGACTTTCCCTGGACCTGTAAGCTTGAAATAAGTCCCTTCCTCCCATAAACTGTGTCTGGTTTGGAAGTTCATCCCAGCAGTGTGGAGCTGACTAAACCTATGTATTTTCTATAATGTGGTGGTTTGATTCAGGTGTCTTCCATAAAATTAGGTGTTCTGAATGCTAGGTTCCCAGCTGAAGGAGATCTGGAAATTAATGCCTCCTGAAGGTGGTGTATTGTTGGGGGCAGGCTTATGGGTATTATAGCCAGCTCCCCCTTGCCAGTGTCTGGCACACTCTCCTGCTGCTATTGTCCACCTTATGTTGGCCATGGGGTGGTGTCCACCCTCTGCTCATGCCATCGTTTCTCCTGCCATCATGGAGCCTCCCCTTGAGTCTGTAAGCCAAAATAAACCTTTTTTTTCAAAAGCTCCTCTTGGTTGGGTGATTTCTGCCAGCAATGCAAACATGGCTACAAGGGTTATGAGAATCATAAATTAATCTTCAAGTCACTGAATTTTCCATAGAGAAATTCTTGGTTTAATTTAAATTATTTGTCACAAAATAGTCATTTGATCAGAAATTTTCTTCTTTTAATAATTTTTATTTATTTGTGATTAGAGAAGAGAGACAGACAGAGAATGGGCCCAGACAGAGAATGTTGCCACTGCCAACAAACTCCAGACACATGCTACTTTGTGCATCTGGCTGTAATGGGTACTGGGGAACTGAACCCACGCAGACAGGTTTTGGAAGCAAATGCCTTTAACTGTTGAGACATCTTCCCAGCCTTGATCAGATATTTTCTAAATAAAGCCTAACGTTGTACCAGAAAGTACAGATCAGTATGTATGCCTTGATATGTTATCCACATACATACATATATGCAAATATATATATATATGTGTGTGTGTGTGTGAGACATTTTTACCCCAAAGCCATTTTTCCTCAGTATTTCCATAGAGTATCACCACACATCTGGTAGATTAATAAGGAATATGATATCATGTGATCATGCGTACAACATACATGTTATTGGCTGTAATGACTGGAAATTCTGATGAAGATTAAATAAGAAAATCAAAATCAAAATAGCATCTCCCCTACCCCTTCTTTATCACTTGCCCCTCTGTTATCTTTGTCTTTCTTTAAACCTTGGCTTCATCTCCAGACGGAGAGGGTGGGTGCAGCATGGATTCAGCCATCACATCAAGACATAACACGAGGAGAAAGAAGCCATGCTTTCCCACATAGCCTAATTTGGAGTGAAGAATATTCCAGAATACCCAAGACATGATTGAATTGTGTCTTCTAACACCTACTTCCCGTGACTGTGTCCTTCTCTGGAGATAGAACTTGACACCTGTAAGTAAGATAGTGAAGAAGGATAGACCCAAAGTCTGACCGTGTGTCCTTCTCAGGACCAGAGAACAGAGGGAGCCCCGCGGGAGAAGATGATGATCTCGAGACACAGCTGCAGGGGCAGCTGCAAGCCACAGAATGCCAGGCTTGCCTGACCATGCCATGCCGCCGTTCCCCCTCAGAGCCTGCAGGTAAAGCAAGATGCACAAGGTGTTGCATGCATGTAGAGTTTGTTTGCAGCAGCAAGAGACCCTGGCATGCCCATATTCATTCTCATTCTCTCATTCATTCTCTCTCTCTCTCTCACTCTTTCTCTCTCTTGTTCATTCTCTCCCATTTCTCTTTCCCTATTTCTCTTTCAAATAAATAATTTTTAAAAAAAAATCATACTCACAAATTATTAGTGCACATATATTTTATAACATTACCTAATGTTTATTTGTTGACTGCCCACTATGTGCCTAGCTGAGCATGGCACATAGAGAATGCACCTGAAGCCTTGTGCATACTAGGCAAGCACTTGAATACTAAGCTACTTTCCCAGCCCGCTACTGAATTTTCATGAAAAAAAACTGTCATATCAATGACATTGTTCATTAGTCTGAAGAATTGTAATAATCATTAATTAAAATTCCTGTAACTTATTTAAATATACAATATAACTTCTACAAAAATATAATGTTTGTTCGTGACTTCTTCACTAGGGTGAAGAAAGTAACAGAGTCAGCTCAGGATCAAAATATAAAATGTAAAAGAGTAGATTCGACACCAAATAAACATGTAGCAAAGACCCATTCTTTTTTATTGCAATAATTTTAAAATTAGAATTAGTACTAAAATAAACAACAAACACATTATCAACCCTTTAACTCGTCAACCTCTTTCCTTCTTTTTAAGACAATGTGTTGATCTTTCAGCTCAGGGTACAACAGGTCTCACACTGGTACCCACCACCATGCTGGGCCCTCTACATGCTTCAACTAAATTAACTCTAGAAAGTGGTCTGTTTCAGAGAGTGCATCATTATCCAGTTTTAGCAGGAGATGTCCTCAGGCTTAAAGAGGTTAAGAAACTGCTCCATCCCGGCTAGAGAGTGGTGCTGACACTCCTCCTCAGCATGCGCCCTCAATCACTGCTCACTCACCTCATATGACATGGCTAAGTGAGGATTTCTGCCACATACTTTCCATTTTAAAGATTTTATTTGATTTTATATTTTATTTATTAGAGACAGAGAAAGGGGGAGAGAGAGTCAGTGAGAATGAGAGCACCAGGGCCTCTAGCCACTGCAAACTAACTCCAGACGCATGTGCCACCATGTGCATCTGGCTTACATGGGACCTGGAGAATCGAACGGGGGTTCTTAGGCTTCATAGGCAAGCGCCTTAACTGCTAAGCCATCTCTCCAGCCCACTTTCCATTTTAAATACATCTTAGACACTGTATAAATTATCCAAGGCCACAACACTACTGGGAGAGAGGGAGGGGAGGAGTGACAAGAACAAACATTTATACAAGTAAAAATATTAAAACATTAGCAAGTCAAACTAAAATGCATCAAAGACCAGCAGTATAGACAGTTGATAAATTTCAAATTCCTACTCATTACTTCATTCTTACACCAATATGTTTTTTGACCTCTAAAATCTTCATGAAATACATATGTATGTAGTCAGTAGAGACACGTCTATATTATAATTTATCTATTCCAGGTAACATATTAGTTGAGTCATCTCCATATGGTAATTGACCCTTGGTGGCTGAAATCATTGTAAATAGTTTTTTTTTTTTTCCTTTAGTGAAAAAAATGGCAATCATCCTTCTGATGCAATCATTCGTACGATTTAATGAAAAGAGATAATACAAATGAGATTTTGCTCCATTAAAGACAGAAAACATTCCTAACATTTTACAGCTTTTTCATCTCAGTTCTTGGGCTGTGTTTGTAAGAACTATTCAATTTGTCTTTGTTAGCTGTGTTCTTGTTAAGAAATAAATAAAAGAACGTCAATAATTTAGTCATAGTGTACCCTCTCTATAGTGCTTGAGAAATGGCTTTTTAGGGAGAGGGAGGGTTAGCTGTTTGTGTTGTTTTGGTTTTAGTGGCCATTTCATTAGTTTCAAAGATCATCATAAAGTGAGGAAAAGGGCAAACATCTCCATTTGAAGTCTGAGAAAACAGAAATGCAAGAGGCTTAGTAAATTACTGTGGATGAGTGAGAAATTCACATTGTATGTGGTAAGTTAAAAAAAAAAAAGAAGAAGAACGGTTTCTGGTTAAAAGAAAAAAGCACACGTGATGATGTGGGAATGTGAGCTGACGTGAGGAACCACTCTTGCAAAGGGAAAATTCTACAGACTCTTTGCACAGTAACGTCACATGATGTGGGTCCGTAATGCTATCTTTACTGCATGTTTTGAGAGAGACAATGTCATGATGGTGATTTACATGAGCAATGTCATCCAATTATTAAGTGGTAGAAATACAAGCCATGCCCATGTCTGTTGACTTCAAGATTCTTGTGTCAAGAAAGGGTTACCGTTAATGCCTTTCTTAGTTAACCTCTGCAGTCTCTGGGTACAGCAAATCAATTTACCTCCATTTACTTATTTATTTAGATGCTAATATGAACAAGTGAAACGGCAAATGAAATGCTCTTATTAAAATTGAGCTTTAAGATATTCAGATATTCTCCTCTAATTGTAAGTTAGCAGACACGCATATTTATTAAGCACATGGGCTTCTTGGTTCTCTAGCTTTTGTTACTTTTTCCACGAGAATGCTTACCACCCAAGGACGAGGCTCACAGGAGGTGATTGTGGAGAGTGCTCGAGGCAAGGTCTCTGTGTGCTCACCGCTCCGGTCTGAGTTTCTGGAATCTCCTGGCTCCCTTGTCTCCTTTGTCGCTGTAGGTGTTCTGGGATTCCTGAAGCCCACAGTGTCCAGCTTTCATGTGCAGTGTGGGGATCCCGACTCAGGCTTTCAGAGCTGCGCAGCAAGGGCTTTATCCACTGAGCCGTCTCCCCAGTCTCTGCCACAAAATCTTTCAAAGCATCTCAGAAGGAATGGGTATGTTGTCTCACCCAAATCACCCTCGAAATTCACGTGTCCGCTCACAGATCAGTGCTGTGTTCACCTTAGGTCAGATGAAGCTACTTTCTGAATTTGGTGGGAACTACAGAGGAGACTCAAAACTTATCAAAGTCCTGAGAATAAGTTACTGTTGAGTGCTCAGCAGAAAATGAGACATCTCTATCATGTCCTCTAAGGCTCAGGGAACACTGAGAAAGAGGAGGCAGGAAGAATCCCAGGGGGTGGAGAGGAGCGCATTGGAATGGTGACTTCTGGACATCAAGTGGCTGTTGCATTTGTGACCTCACTGCACCTGTTGTTGGCAGCACAAAACCTGCATGACATTGGGCCTGTCGGCATTCTGACATGGAAGGTTGCTGGGGCGGGGGGTGGGGGACAGAAATGACATCAAAGTACAAGAGGGAATGGTCAGAAAGAACAACGATTCAGTGGAAGGGAGTGGAGGATGGGCGTACAAGAGAAGGTAACAGGAGGGGATTGTGATCAAAATACATTGGGTACATATATGAAAATTGTCAATAAAAAGTTTTTATTAGCTAGGCATGGTGGCACATGCCTGTAATCCCAACACTCAGGAAGCAGAGGTAGGAGGACTGATGTGAGTTCAAGATCAGCCTAGGACTGCACGGTGAGTGTCAGGTCATCCTGGGCTAGAGTTAAGACCCTACCTCAAAAAAAATGTTTTTATTATGTTTCCCAGTGGTGACAAAATAAAATTCAAATTCATGATTCAGACATTGCTATTTATATGTTCTCCAGGCACCAAGACTCCTCATTTCCAAGTGCACACCTTGACAGATACATATGACATGCTTACATCCCGTTGCTGTGGCTGGAATGTTTATGAATGTACAAAAACGTCCATGTTGAAATCTAACCCCAAGGTAATGGTATTAGAAGGCGGGGTCTTGGGATCTGATTAGGTCACAAGGACTGTGCTCTCATGAGTGGGAATCGTGTCTGTATAAAATAGAATTCTGAGACCTGGCTAGTCCTTCCACTATGTGAGGACATGGGAAGGCCTCTCCGCTTACCACATCTGCCCGGACCTTAGATTTCACAGCCTCCAGAAATAAATTTTTGTTGTTTCTAAGCGACCAGAGACTCTTGTCTTCATCCACATTTCTTTTTGCCATGACCTCCTTCTGAGCAATCCTATGCGTGAATTAGGTTCCATGATATATATACATGCACTGGGGAGTCCGCCCTCCCTTAGACTCCTATGACGTTTTGTACACACCACTCTCATGTCATTTAGTTTATCTGCTTTGTATTAATGTTACTCCTTTATACACCTTAGCAAAATCATCTCACCTTCACCTAGGCATCCTCTAACGGGCCAGGTTGAGGACTTCATACAGGTCACCATTCCATAAATACTTGGTAAGCTTCTGTGATGCCCAAAATAAAATTAGCTGGTCATGGGTTTGAAATTGTCTATGCTCTGTGAAGATAATCACCATGCAATTATTGATGGCTGAATGTGAAGCAAGTAAGTGAAACTCCGGAGGAGGGGATTTATGTGTAATTTGTTGAACACCTAGAAAATAATGACATTCTAAATGCAGCATTTTTATAAGGTAATGGAAACATCAAAATCTGGGGTTCTGTACTGGTATTGACTAAGATCACTAATGGATAGAAGAAAAAAAAAAAAGCAAATAAAGGCCAAAACAGTTCTTTGTTGGATACCAATTAACTGCTAATCTGTTTGCTCTAATAGGCCACTATTAGAGGAAATGATAAAATTAGCTATGCACATAAGAAACATTTATTGCCTACATATTACATTCGCCCTGAGACCAGTGCAATTCAGCAAACTTGTACAATAAAATTGGACCCAAAACAGTTTAAAATAATGCAAGCTTTTATCCCTACTGGCTTGAAACAAAGTTTCTTAAAACAAAAATTCTATGCGTTCAACCAAAGTGAGAAAACATGCTTTGTCAGATGATCTTACATTATTCTTAAAAATAAAAAAAATAAAAATAAACTCCTGAATTGCTTTCTGCATCTCGAATGCTATCTAAATCCTTTTCGGTTGATCCTTACACTTTCAGCAGGATCTCATTGCTCCTGGGCACCAGACATGCTTGTTAGTAATGGCAAATCCTGTCAGTCCCTGGCTGGTACACATGGAGCTTTGATTGACAAGGTCATACAAGTGTTAATGAGTCTGAGTAGTGCTGGCAGAGATCAATAGTTGCCAATAAGAAAAACAATTCTCATAGTTAAGTTTGTAGAATTCCCTCAAACCAGTTAAAATCTCTCACATCATAATAGAAAGCTTCCATTTTGTAAAGGATATTTATTTCCTGGTCCTTGGCAAAGCTGTTATAGTCACTGTATGTTGTTCACAATAGCATACCTGAAAGACTTAAGCTTCTATTTCAGAGCCCCAGTGAAAATTTCACAACCTCGTTGAAAATGTTGCAACCAGAACATACCTTTCAGCTCATGCACACACGACAGATCCAAGGAAAGCTTCCAAGTTTCTCTGAGCCTCGGATTTCACATTTGGTAAACACTTCCCAGTGCCTTGCAATGAGCTCATGTGGATCTGCTGATATGAACATGTAAAGAAGCAAACAGGGTCTGGAGCACGGAGACATGTCAGAAATGGCCGTCATTGTTACCTTGAAATACACACTGTAATTTCAGTAAAGCTTGTCTCTTTGGTTTCATTTTTACATCATGTGCATCCACAGAATTCCGAATGACAAGGACTTCTCCCTGGATTTGGGAGGTAGATATGAATATTCACAATTGCTTTGTGAAGCATAGTTTGAATTTGATGGTGGCTCTATCTTGATTTCTTTTTCTGTCCCTTTGAATCAATTAGCATTAGCTTCATAACCAGCTGTCTCCAAAATCAGTGGCTTAAGTAAATATACATATATACGTGTGTGTGTGTGTGTGTGTGTGTGTGTGTGTGTGTGTGTGTACATTATCACCTTTCACAATCCTATGTGGTCTGGGCAAACTTCATCTAACCCTAGGGTTTGTGTGACATCATTGGAGGCACAAAGATGATTGGCATCCTATGTTCCATTATCTAGGAGCTGGTGCCAGTAAATTTGCATGTGAGAGCCACTAAGGCCTGGTAACCGAAGGAGAAGCAAGGGCAGATTCCACTTGTCAAGTCACTTTCTGCCACATCTGCTGCCCTCTTCTTGAGCTCTCCTTTCCAAGGAGATGGTTATACCCTTCCCCAAGGATTAAAATTAGGGGATGGCATTGTATATATGTAAGTAGATGAACAAATTACTGGGGTGCAATGGCCTAAGTGACATCATGGGAAGAGATTGCATAAAAGCAGGGTGGGGAAGAGTTAATCAAAATTCAAAATGTTATGAATAAGCCATATGGAAACATACTTTTTTGGATAACTGGCCATGGACTCTTGCTAGAAAATTTTCAGTGCCAGGGGAGGGATACTTTCCAGTGAGTTGTTGGCCAGGAAGGTCCCTGATGTCCCCAAAACATTACAGGCCATTGCCAAGGCTCTTGGTTTCCCACCAGAAATAGATGGTAAGACCCTATTGCTGAAGACTCCACATGCTTGAGCTGCAAGGTCACTGAGAAATCAAGCTACAGCTGAGCTGAAAACCTCTTCCCTATAGACCAGCTGACAGAAAGCTGGAAAAAGCTTTGCTGCATGCAGCCCTATGGGAGACAGAAGTCATCAACAGTGAAAACTGTAAGCCTTAAGTTTGGCCAGCCAGGCCACATGACTAAATGGGTGCAATAGTGGTGTGTCTGTTATGGGGGAAACCAACCTCTTTCTAATTGGACTGGAGGCCCCCTCCATAGGAGGGAATTCATGCCTGGTACTGAAAACCTAATCAAAAGCTTATGGCTGGGGAGGTCATGAGCCCTAGGAGTCTAATACCAGCTCTTGTCTGGATAAATGCATATATTATGCTCATTAAACTGCCCCGTAAACAATTGTATTAAAGTTCATATCCACATATTAATTATATTCTCACTTTTGGTTAGAGAAGCTTCTCTTTTCAGATGGTGGTGACCACTGGGATGATTCAAAAGGCACCACAGTGCTGAGAAGAAGTGACAGAGGAGTGCTCAGCACTGAAACATCCCTATCCCATCTTCCAAGGCTCAGGGTCCATTGTGGAAGAGGTGGCAGAAGAGCCAAAGGAAGAGTAGGACTTCTTACAACATGCTCCTCCAGACACAAAATGCCCAGATATCCATGACTTCACAGTGCCTGACACTACCTACACAAGACACTCATAATAGGAGGAAAATATGATTACATCAAAATAAATGACAGACTAACTGAGAGAAGGAGGGTATATGATGGAAAGTGGATTTGTGAAGGAGAAAGTGGGGGAGGAAATTATCATGGTTTATTGTCTATAATTATGGAAGTTGTCAATTGAAAAAAGTTTAAAATTTTTCTGGAAAGACTTCCCTTTCCCAAGAAGACCTGAACCCCTACCTAAACACCTGGCATCAGGACTAAAATGGCCAGTTCAGTCTCCATCCATTCCATAAAAGACCCCAGTATGGGTCTCTAGGTGGGCTTTCCCATTTTTCCTTCCTTCTCTTAAGTTTTCTCTGAAATTCTATAAGTCCTGTCTATATAAACTCTGTAATGAAATCTTTCTAAACTTTCTCCTCTAGTCTGTGGATTTCATTCATTGACATCCATAAGACAAGAACCGAGAAAGACCACAGACTCTGTGGAAGCTTTGTGTGACCACTGAAATCCAGAACCCAGACTCCTAAGTTATTCCCCACCTAAAGATAAAAATCTGATGCTTTGTGTGGCGCACCCAGCACTGGGAGGCAGAGGTAGGAGGAACCACCCTGAGACTCCATAGTTATTCCAGGTCACCTGGACCAGAGTAAAGATAAAAAAAAAAAAAAAAAAAAAAAAAAATCTGATGCCTTCAAACACCACCCAAAACACTTGAGTCAAAAGTAGGAATGTGGGCCTGGACAGAAGGCTTAGTGGTTAAACGCTTGCCTGTGAAGCCTATGGACCCTTGTGCATCTGGCTTACCTGGGTACTGGGGAATCAAACCAAGGTCCTTTGGCTTTGCAGTCAATCGCCTTAACTGTTAAACCATCTCTCCAGCCCCAGAAAATGATATTTTTATCACTTTCATTGATGGATTTTCCTCTGCTTTTGTTTTTTTTTTTTTTAACTGAAATAAACCATTTTGAGTCAATTATACTTAATACAATTTTAGAGGGAAAAATACATATCTCAGAATATGACTTGCTCATCTTTGTATCGTTTGCTTCTTTTTGTCAATTTCATTCCTCATGACTCTGGAAAAAAATGTATTCCATTTGAAAAATAGAAAAAGGGACAGAGGAATTGTCTTGATCAGTTTAGGTGGGTATCATAACTAAATGCCATAGACTCAGGAGCTTAAACATCAGAAATTTATCTTCTCACAATTCCGGAGTCTAGGAACTCCAAGATCCATGTGCCAACTGATTTGATTCCAAGGGATTGTCCTTTTCTTGGTCTCTAGTCAACCAATTTCTGACTGGCTCTCTTCACTGGGAAGAGAGGATGCTCCCTGGTGGCTCTTCATATGCGGACCTTAGTTACATCATACCATCATATCATAACCCCAGCTGCATGATCTCATTTAACTTTAATTACTTCCTTAGCAGCCTTGTCTCCAAAACTAGTCACGTTGAATGTTAGGGCTTCAACATATATATCAATTGAAGGAAAGTATAAAATTCAATGCATAAAAAGAATACTGAAAGAATAAAAACCAAAAGCTTAAATCTCTATTGTCTCCAATTTAATTAAGGTAGGCTTCATCTGTATGCTGGGGGTGATTCTGATAATTTCTATGAGTCTCCATGCATCTTCACTGGCTAAACCCAATACAGTTGTAAGAAACAACCTAAAAATGGACTGAGAAATAGTCTCCTAGGTCTGTAGCTGAAGGTACAGTTTCAGGCAGCATCTATAAAATCCTGTTGAAAACCACTTTAAGAATGGCCATGCTCAGGGAATTTTGTTGGGACATCATACCCAGAGGCATTGCACCACCCCCACC
Source organism: Orientallactaga sibirica (assembly GCA_036365145.1). Lineage (NCBI taxonomy): Eukaryota > Metazoa > Chordata > Mammalia > Rodentia > Dipodidae > Orientallactaga > Orientallactaga sibirica. Next base: position 5,922,221 of record JAEOAD010000040.1, on the reverse strand, counting down.
CCCCACCCCCCCCACACACAATAACTGCCTGTTGCTCTCACAAAGCATAACCCACAACCTCATGGGGAATACCAGCAACCCCACTGAGGACAGCTTCCCAGAGGAATGGGGACAAGGAGAAGGAAAAAGATGGTACCAACACATGTATCCATACTAAGTATGTCCTTAATAATAAAAAAAGAAGAAGAATGGCCATGGTTTCTTTTTCTTATAATTAATAAAAATATGAATACCTTTATTAAACTATTTTTTTCCCCATATTCTTAAAATGTCCTAGATGGAGAAGGTCTACTTACTTTTTGGGTGCCAGAAAGCAAAGACAGACACATGAAGAGGTCAGAGCCCCAAGACCTCCTTCAAGGGCCCCTCACACATGCCCTGACTTTCTTCCACTGAGCTCTATTTCCCAAAAGCTCCACCATGACCTCATAGTGTCACAGGCCGCAGACCAAGCCTGTAACACCAGGACATCTGGGAATTGATCAGTGCCCACACTGTAAGAGATACAACCCTACAATTCAGGGTTGTACCATGATGGTCTCAATCAGCCTTTGTCTCCTCCACCCACACCCTGTCTGCAGACAAAGCCACGAGAGGGTCAGTGCTTCGGCACATGCATTTAAGGCAGAGTGGATCGTCACAATTCCACCCATGGCAAAAGTCAGCTGCTGCATTCACAAGTCAGATTTCAAGGCTAATTGATCACATAGAAATGTCCTATTAGCCCCAGAAATGGATGGTTCTTGCATAATTAGCTATCCCATGGTTTCTAAACTGTCAATTACCATGCACCTGGTGATTTTGAAGCACAGCAGGATATTGCTTCAAGGATCACTGTAAGACAAGTTGAAAGCTTACTAGTACTCGGGCTGGGGGGTCTTCTGTTCAGCCACCTCAGCTTGCAGAAGGGGTACTTGGGCTCCGCACCCTTCCTTCTTGCTGCCCTCTTTCCTTAAAGTAGACTCTGCAGTGAAAAGCTCTCTATTTCTACCTTTAATTTATTATTTCATCCCACAAACATTTACTGGTAGGAGGAAAGTTGTTTATTTTAGCTACAGTCTTGAGGGGAAACCCCATGATGGCAGGGAAAGCATGGCACGAGCAGAGGCTGGGCATCTCTTCTTGTGACTGTAAATGGTAAAACAGCAGCAGGAAAGTGAGCTGAGCTCTGCCAAGGCAAAGCTGCTATAACACACCAAAGCCTCCCCCAACAACACATCTCTTTTAGCAAGGCTTCACCTTCCAAACTGCCACCAACTGGGGACCGTGCATTCAATACACACGAGTTGATGGAGGATATCTGATTCAAGCCACCACAGTGTCCAACGTTATTGCACAAATTAGAGGTACAAATAACATTCATTTCTGGGCTGTAGAGATGGCAGTGTCCTGGTTCCAATGTCCAGCGGTTCCAATGCTCCAGGTCCAAATTGCAAAGTGATGCAAGGGCGCAATGCCGCACTTGACCACAAGGGGGAGCACGCATCTGGATTTTGTTCACAGCAGCTGAGACACTGCTGGCGCGCCCATCTCTGTCTCCCTCTCTATCTCTCTCTGTTTCTCTCTCTAAAAATAAATAATAATAAAAATTTTTAAAAAAAAATAACATTCATTTCTATCTTCAATAAATGATCAAATGCCCAGTGTGTGCCAGGCGCTATTCTATATATCAGTGAAGAAGACAGAATATTTTCTTCCCTCTTACAATTTATGTTCTAAGGGAAAAACAAGCAGTAAACAAGTCTATTTTAGAAGGAGGAGGGGCTCAAGAGTCCCCACCCTGAGGAGCTGTTGGTAGTTTACGGTCGCCAGGGGAGTGGAAGTCATTTTTCTTGGTGGTGTGCCAAGGGTAAGTTGTCCAAACTCTAGTAAATAACACGCCAACAAACCTAATTAAAGTTACTAGATAACAACAACAAAGACATGGCAGTAGGAGGGGCGTTTGTTGGGGAGAATAAAGGGATCAGCAGGCTTAGGTGGGGGACGAAAGAGGAAAATGGTTGTTAAATATGTTCAAACTATGTTTATGAAATTTTCCGTAGAAAAAATCAGGCAAACTTCATGGCATCTTAGAAGTTGATAAGCATTACTGCTTCTCAGCCTTCCATCTAAAATCAAGCATAGACATTGATAAGCACCAATAATTACTTCAGCAGAGAAGGAAAAACAAAGGAGGAAGGAGGAAGTTGCAAGAATAAGAAGGTCTGAGTCAACTTAGTGAGGTGAAAATATGGGCAAAGATCCAAAACTGAAAGGTTAGCTAAACAGAAGCCTAGAAGCAGGGGTCTCCAAGCAGAGGGAACTGTGTGGTTGCTGCGTCCTGAGTTCCAGAAACAGTGGGAAGCTGCTGGATCAGAGCAAAGTGAGCCGGGGTTCAGAAGTAAACGGCTGTGTCCACGGTGCAGTGGCGGTGACTTGGGAGACATCGTTCCGAAAAATTGAATCACAAGGTTCTGAAAATGTTGTTTTAAGATTTAAATCCAATAAAGCCAATTTAATTGCATTTGGCTTCTTTGTTTTTTGATAGTTGAGGACAATTTTATTAGAGTTTGAGAAAAAAAAAAAAAAACAGCAGTTTTGGCAAATGGTAAATCTCCACAGCTGCTGGGAGACAGGAGAGGAGAGAAAGTCATGCCTTCTGAGTTAGAGTCCAGAAAGAAGCAAGTTCAGTGGAGATCTGTATGCAGCTGCATGGGGACCGTGGGTAGGGATATTTGGGGGGGGGGGGTAGAGAAAGCCCAGAGTCAGAGCAAATGTGCTTAGGATTTTGGCTGGTATCCAAAGAGACAGAAAAGGAGGAAGGAAAAGTTCTGTTTGTTGAATTAGAACTCAGCAAAGCAGGCTGGCTTAGCAGTAAGTCTGTCAGCAACTACATCAAGGGAGGGACTTGTGGGGTATAAGTACATTATGTCATTAAGGGAGCAACTATTCCTTCCATCTCCTTAGCATGTCTTCCAGTGAATCAGCTTTCCTGAGAGGTGGTCTCCCAGCCAGCTGATTGACAGGTCCAGTTGAACTAACTCTTAAGATAACGGACAATCACATGTCTTTGTAATCTTATCTTTTGCCTAGCTTCTAATAATAATTCAACTCGATCATCTGTCTTTGAGTAAAGATTTTCATTCATCTCAAAAATAACTGTGAACTCAAGACCCTCAAAATAGAAGAAAAAGAAGATGTCATCAAATTAAAAGAGAGACTAATGGAGAGAGGGAGGGGATATGGTGGAGACTGGAGTTCTAAAGTGGAATGGGGGGAGGGGAGGGAAATATCAGGTGGGTTTTTTTGTATGTAAGTATAAAAGTCAATAAAAAAATAAAAATAAAAAAATAAAAATTTAAAAAAGGATAAAAAAAAACTGTGAACTCAGTTCTACTTTGTATTATTCGTTCATTCCCATACCTTTTCCTAGCATACTTGTTCGCTCTCCCTTTCTGCCTCTCTTTCTTTCTCTTTCCCCTCTGTCTTCCACTCTGTCTCTCTTACTTCCTCTGTCTCCATTTTCTTTTTTCAAATTAAAACAATAATAGGGCTGTAGAGATGACATAGTGGTTAAGGCACTTACCTGCAAAGCCAAAGGGCCCAGATTCGATTGCCCAGGACCTACGTAAGTAAGATGCACAAGGTGACACATGCATCTGGACTTTGTTTTCCGCAGTTGGAGGCCCTGATACAACATTCCCTCTCTCTATCTGCCTCTCTGTCTCTCTCTCCCCTCTCTCTCAAATAAATAAATGAAAATAAAACAACATAGCTGGGCTTGGTGGCGCATGCCTTTAATCCCAGCCCTCGGGAGGCAGAGGTAGGAGAATCGCCCAGAGTTCGAGGTCACCCTGAGATTACATAGTGAATTCCAGGTCAGCCTGAGCTAGAGTGAGACCCTACCTCAAAAAACCAAAAAACAAAAATTAAAAAAATAAAAATAAATAAATAAATAATAAATAAAACAATAACTTAAAACCATCAAAATTCAAAGGATTTCATTAACCAAAGTCTGGCCCGTTAGCTGAAAATAAATACATAGCACTTAAATACAAAAAACAAAAACAAACAAACAAAAAAAAAAAATTCAAAGTTTCATTAACTAAATACTAGCACTTAAATACTGTAAATTGCCCAAAAATTCTAGCTTTAGCTTAGAAATTCTTTAGCTTTCTTCAAAAATAAGTCACTGATGGTCTTCCAGCTTTTATTAAACTTTTCCTAAATGGTATTCAAACCCCTAAAACATGCCTGCCTCGCTGCACTTGGTTTCTTATATAATAATCTGTCACGTCATGAGCTGGTGAGTTCTAGCATCAATGCCCTTCCCACAAGCAATAAAAGGGAGTTGGTAAAGTTTTGCTTTCCAGAGAAGAGACCTTGTGCTCAGAAACCTGACAAAACACTAAACATGCCCTCCATCAGTTTGGATACCAGAGCAATGAATGTATACCACAAGAGAACTTAACCCTGTGCATTTGCCCTAAAGACAGAGTACCCATAAAGGAAGTCTATATAACTGAATTTCATGAGGAACAAGAATACATTCTTTTTTTATGAGAATTTCTTGTGCCTTGGAGCCCAATTGTAAGGCACTGCATTTCGAATCTTTCAATTCTTATTACTGGGGGAGAAAAAATTAAGATGGATAACTCTCTGGACTAGGGAAATTCAAATGGCTAGAAGATTGAGCTCCAATACCTTCGCTTCAGCATTTCAAATATTTGCAATGCAAATCACTATTCAAGACTCCTTTGGCTGCACTAACATTTATGTGTGTTGTGCCAAATAAAATAGCTATTTATGTGTTTAAAGGAGAGCATTTTTTTGTTCTGTGTGTTCACACCTGGGCTTGCTCCCCTTGAGATGTCTCAGCCACGCTGGTATAACAAGACAATAACAGCAGAATAATAGAGATTTATAGCGATTGTCCAAAAATCAACAGGGGATGCCTCACACTGTGAGCGTGACCAGAACAAGTGTCAGTTTTTTCAAGCAGAAAACAAAAGCTGAGCCTTTTGATACAACCAAATGTTAGATCCACAAAGCCGCACTGAGTTTGCAGGCTGATCGTGGCATGTCCTTATTCCCAAGATGAAGAAATGAGGAAGAAAAATCTTAAAATATTAAACTGCAAAGCCCACAATGCAAATTACCTGTGAAACTTTCACTTTTTAAAGAAAGTATCATAGGTTTTCTTTCTTTTCTTTCTTTTTTTCTTTTTCTTTTTTTTGTTAAACATGTATGTTTCTTAAAGTTCCATCTCAGGTCACAGATGTGATTTTTTTTTTAACCTCCACACTTAGAAGTCTCAAGTTGAGCTTCTTCTAATTATCAGATGAACTGGCCAACTTGAAGCAACAAACCTGTCTGGCGACCTTGGGCTGGTGCAGAGTGACAGTGGCTCCCTCTGTCAGTTACAGCCACTCTGGTGGTGCGCGGTCCCCACTCCCCACTCCCTTCACTACTACGTGAAGACTGCCTGCCTGACCCCTAGCATTTGCATCCCTAGTGCGGCAAGAGCTCCTCTCGTATCACTTGAGTATCAGCCTTTTCATCGCAAAGCTCTGAGATAGATATTAGGGTATAAAAGGAATTTGTAATGAAAATTACCTGAGGCTTAGAGGTTTTAGAATCACTTCTCCATAGAAATTAAGAAATGCCTTTGAAGGGAAACTATCAAAAAGATAAATCCAGACTCACTCTACATAAAAAGCAATTTGTACAATGTTTGCATTTAGCAGAGAATGTCCCCCGTCATCCCAGCTCCATTTGAGGAAGATTATGGGACTCACTTGGGTCTCTGTTTCCTCATTCCTACTTTATGTGTCCGATAAGGCATGTGTCTATCTCTTGGCTTCTTGATTAATCTCAAACGAAGGAGAAAAGACTTCCTTTCTTAATCTTGTTCGTTCTAGAGAAAGCACATGCAGGAGAGAACAGTCTATGTCTACTTTCTAGTTGCTTGATGGCCTGTAAAAAAGTGAAGGTTATACTTATTTATTTTCTAATAAAATAAGTAGCTTCTCCTTTCTTAAATAATTTGAATCTTCATCCAACACAAGAAAGTGCACAGTGCAACATACGGAGGATGTCAAGGAGTGTTCCCAGCATACCTAGACGTCTGGGATTTCTCTGCAGAATTATAGATTGTCCAAACATCTCTAATGACCACAAGGCTGGTGATTGCTGATCTACTTTCTACTAAAATCTCTACTAAGCATCTCACATGCATTACCATATTTAATTTCAGATACCATTTCATGGACCACGGGTCATTTATTCCTCAGCCTCCCACAGTGGTCCCTCCTTCTCAGATGTCTTTCTCAGAGCCATATCCTAGAGGTTTCATCACTGTGTCTCCAAAATGGAAAGACATAAAACTAGAATTAAAAAAAAAAAAAAGACATAATACTGCATAGCAAACCTAACCATGAAATCTTAGTGAGTAGTGATAGATTCCAAGAGCTTACAATGTCCATTCTAGTCTTATTATTTTTTTTATTTTTTATTTTTTGTTTGTTTTTTTTGGGGGGCTGGGGGTTAGAGGTATGGTCTCTCTCTAGCTCAGGCTGACCTGGGATATTCACTATGTAGTCTCAGGGTGGCCTCGAGTGGCCTCGAACTCACGGAGATCCTACCTCTGCCTCCCGAGTGCTATGATTAAAGGCGTGCACCACCATGCCCAGGTCTTATTATATTTCTTAATGTCTCCAGTCACTTCTCTTTTAGTGAGCATATACATCTTTCTTCTCGTTTTGTGGACTGGGGTTGGGGAGATTGCTCAGTGGTTAAAGGCGCTTGCTTGCAAAGCCTGCCATCCTGAGTTCAACTCCCCACTAAAGCCAGAGGCACAAAGTAGCATGTGTCTGAAGTTCGTTTGCAATGGCAAGAGGCTCTGGTGTTCCCATTGCCCACCCCCTGCCTGCAAATAAATAATAAATAAAAAAATTTACAATAGTGAAGGGGCTTCAAGGCATCAAAGCATGGAAACTGTGCTTAAGCAACGATGGAATGTCTTTTGTTTGCAAATCTGAGAATTATGAGGGCTAGTATAAACATCTTCAATCAGGTGGAGAATTATCACATACAATTCTCCTACTTGATCTAAATATCTAAAGACAAAAGGTGAACCCAACTCCAGGGACTCAGAACACCACAGTAGGTAAGAAAATGAATAGGAGACAGAGGTAGAGGCATGGAAAGGTATAATGGGCTGGTAAGGAAAGAGTGTGTCTTGCTGCACACAGACAGGCTTTGACTCGAAAGCCACTTCATGGACGTGCCCTGAGGGGGAAACAAATGCCACCATAGTCACGTAACTAAAACTTTTTTTTTTTTTTTTGAGGTAGGGTCTCACTCTGGCCCAGGCTGACCTGAAACTTACTATGTAGGCTCAGGGTGGCTTTGAACTCACTGTGATCCTCCTACCTCTGCCTCCCGAGTGCTGGGATTAAAGGCGTGTGCCACCACGCCAGGCGATGACAAAAACCTTTATGAAGAATTGTTCCAGCATTGTCTTCCCAGTTTCCTTTTCTACAGAGATTTTTTGAGGTGGATCATGGTCTGTACTAATGGTTCATGACAAATTCACACCAGGAACAATATCGTGCTAGGCCCTAAGAAAGCTAATCGTAAGATTTGATCAGCCTGGCACAAGGATGTACGTGAAAGACTTCTTCCTATGTCAACATTCTCAGTGTAAATAGCACAATAACATAGAACAAAATTCTAATCTAGAGCATTCCTCTTCAAAATGTGTCCCTTGAATCTGCTAATTAAGATGTTTTGCTTCCATGCCACCTGCTTCAAATTATTTTAATTACTTTTTTCTGGAAAGTATAGTATGTGCATGGCCACTGGTAGCTGCTCTCAATAATGACAGAAGTTACATACTTTTATCTGTGATGCAGTTTTCTGATTGTTTTTTGTCTCTAAGTTTTCTGTAAAGCTAGGTATGACTGTATAAGAAAACAGACACAACTCTGTTTAAGGAGACAATTGAATGTGGTGGAACTGATCCTTTTCACAGTTCAGACACCAAGAAGACCTTCAAAGGCCATCATTTTTTTAATTTAATTAATTAATTTATTTTTATTTTAAAAGAAAGAGAAAAAGAGAGATGCAGATAAAGAGAATACAGGCATGCCAGGGCCGCTAGCCACTGCAAACAAACTCCAGACGCATACACCACCTGGTGCATCTGGCTTACGTGGGTCCCAGGGAGTGGGACCTGGTTCCTTGGGCTTGACAAGCAAGTGCCTTAACTGCTAAGCCATCCCTCAAGCTCACAAGCCATCATTCCTGAAGTGTACAACACAGAGAGTAAACACTGAACTTGGACCTTCAAATGGACTGTGTCTAGGTAGAGCAAGGGGCTGGCCCACTAAGAACTTTAAAAAAAGTTTCAGTTCCCTATGGAGTAATTAATAGTTTGTGTTTGTATTCGTTCACCTGTGCAAGGGAAAGTGCATATGGTAAGATGCTAAATTTAAAACTGTGAGGAGAAGGTGGAAGGTGTAGATGGTCTCTGTATGCTGTCAATAAAATGACTCCAATTTGGCCACTGTTGGATATAATTTGGTATAAAATCCCTGGCATGGCAAATCTAAGATCTTTTCTGTCTTCTCCATTTTTTCAGGAAGTAATGTAAGATTGTAGTAATTTGAAGAGACATACAATGTGCCACTTTCCACAGCCTCTCCTGGCCAGCAGACTTAGTCTCCCTCAGTTCTCACCTATCAAGTGACCATCAACATACATGCCTGTCTTCTCTCATGAGGTTGCGACTTCCTTCAAGGAAATATTCAAGCCCTTTCATCTTGGATTAATTTAAACAATAGGCATCCAAAATTCTCATTTAAAACTTTAAAAATCTCTCTGCACTTAAGGACAAATACGTTTGTTGGACACTTTTTCTTTGGCCTAAATAGATTAAAAGATTTTGAACCTCTGACAAAAGAAAAATGCTAGCATGTGTTTTGTAGAGTGTGGTAGTGAGCGTCTCATTGCTGGGACAGAGTACCAGGCCGGAAGTAACTGATGGCAGGAAAGGGTTGATTTCAGACTTACAGTTTCGAGGGAAAGTGTCAACATTGCAGAGAAAAGCAACTGGCTCACAATGTCACACATCCAGCAGAGAGAGAACAGCGAACACAAAGTGGCTCTGAACGTACAGCAGGGCCAGACTCAAGGCCTGTCCCCAGTAACGCGACGCCTTCCAAGCAGGACAATGCCTGTGGGGGATGTTTACATTCAAACCCCCACACAGAAGAATCAGAAGGGGAAAGTTGTTGAATTGAGAAGAGTTACTGCCTCATGACTCTCCGAACGCGTGCCCTAATGAGGAACACCTGCACCTGGCTGTAATCCATGCACCTGAGCAGTTGTGAAGGCCTCTGAGTATGCTGCTGTCATGCGGAAACCAGTGCTCCAAAGCTCAGGTGTAGCTTTCATCTAATGCTGCACTAATGGCAAAGACGCGCAGGACTCTACCTCTCTTCAAACATGAATAAGCTTTAACAGACACAATGACTGCTCAGCCCCGGAGCCATGTCCACTTTCCACTCTTGCTAGAATGATGGGACGGAAGGAAGAGAAATAGCCCAGGAGCCTTTGGAGCTCCTTATTTCTCTCTGTCATGTCATTAAAGGTTCAATGAATCTCCAATTAAGTCTCCCTGGCTGCTGTCACCAATTTGATTGATAGATGTCCTTGATTCACCCTGCACAGGACATGCCAGTCCACCAGGCTCCCACCTGCCACCATCAATTATCACTGTCTTGTCATCGGTGCTCTTGCTTGTGGATGCATTTGCCACAAGTCTAGTGAAGCCCGCTAATCAGGGAGAAAGAAGAAAAGTCATTCTTCTTTTAATGGTGAAATAGAAAAAAAAGTCTTCACAAATAATGAATTGTTTAATCTTCGAGAAGGGATTGTTTTAGGCTTTGCATTTCTTTTTTCTTATCCGTCACCAAACTGACATAGCATTGGGAATATCACAGGAGCTCCTGACATACAGACAGCTATTGAAGGTAAGCAGAAAATGGGAGGTCTCTCTCTCTCTCTCTTTCTCTCTCTCTCTCTCTCTCTCTCTCTCTCACACACACACACACGTATGTATATATATCTATGTGTGAATGTATACACACATACATATGCATGACGTAGAGAAATATAAGCCTTTGGTTTTTGAGTATTTGCAAGGGAGAGATGGGAAATATTCAATCTCTTCAGAAAGCTTAGAATCCAAAGTAGTGATCAGAAAGATTGGTTGTTGTTGGCAAACCTGATAAACCTCGCCTTGCTCCTACCTCACCTGTTTAATGTTAAAGTGTAAACTGGTGATGGTGGTCTGTGTAACGGATCACCTGTCTACGACATGTGATCTTCTGTTGACAGAAAACTATGATTTCTCCTGGACTACTGTTGTCCATTCTTGCCTTGACCATGAGCCACTCCACCCAAGCTCCCCGGGGAGGCTCAGGCGAACCCCAACAGGATCTGTGAGGACCAGATTCATCCCACTGACTGCATGTAAGAGAAAGGACTTTACTCTTGCACCAAAAATGACAGCAGAAAACCTCAGCTCTTATTCAGTTTGTGTCCAAGAAGGGTTATTTCTTTGAAAACAGTCCAGAAAGTATTTGTATTTTTTGGTTAGTGGTTTTCTCTCATTTTTCCTCCCCCCCCCAACTAAACAAAAAGGAAAGTGCAAGAAAAGAAAGAGAAAGGTCTCTTCTCATCAGCCGTGGGAGCACAGGAGATCATCTCTCCAGTCTGAAACATGTCTCAGGGATAAGTGCTCTCCCAAGTCCATCTATTTTGCCATTTGTAAGTGTATACCTGTGGTAGTTTGAATCTATGTCCCCCAATATATTCAGTGTTTTATTAGTTATAGTTTGTATCTGCAATCACCTTGCTAGAGGCAATGTCACTGGGGGCTGGTCTTAAGATGTTAATGGTGGGTTTGAGATTCCATTGTAAAGATATGCAAATGTGCCTAGCAGGAGTTCCTGAAGTGTGCTGTGTGACCTTTTTGGCTGTACTTTTGCTCTGTGTGCTGTGGTGGCTGGTTGGCTTTTGCTCTCTCTGCCTGGCCTTGTGAGAGCAGGCTGCTACTTCTGCCATTATGGAACTTCCCCTGGATCTGTAAGCTTCAATAAATAATATCCCTTCCTCCATAACTGTGCCTGGTCTGGAAGTTCATCTCAGCGAACCTGAAGCTGTCTGCTACAGTAAAGTGGTACCGAGGAGTGTGGGGTGAGATGAATCTGACCGTGTGGATATTCGTCTTTTGGAACCTTTATTTTGGAGGAATGGGCATGGACTTGGTGCTTGCAACTGAAGATGCCTTCTGGAGTGGTAAGCCAAGTTTTATGGACTATTCTGATGAGAGTTTGAGAATGCTAAGTGCAGACTGTATTGAACTTCGAGGCTTGGCTTATGAGCTTTCTAAGGGGAAGGAAAGAAAAGAGGACTTTGTTGGAACTGGGCTACTGGCATAAGGGATGGCTACGTTCTGCTATCCAGGCCCAAAAGTTTGATCAAAAAATTTGTAATGGACTGATGTGCTTGGCTAAACATATTGGACTGAGAGATTTAAGATTTTAAGTTGGAAAACCTGAAGCAAGTTAAAAGTAGAAAGAAGACTGGTTTAACTGGTTTTTATCATTAACTGGGTCAAAGATGGCCTGACACATTAAAAATCTTAAGGAAGGTGGAAGGAAAGGTGGAAGGAATGTGGCCTGACTGATTTACATTAAAACAATGGAGAGGATGCCTGAGGAAAGACTGTTAGAAATGCAAACTCTTTGGAAAGAGTTGACTGGAGAAGGAACCTGCTTTTCAAAAGCTATGGTTTATTTTGTCCCTGGATTTAGAATATGGCTGTGTCCTGCACACCTGGTATTAGTTTTGGAAATATGAAAAATGCATGGAGTGGTCAAAAGTTGCACACGGTTCCAGGAGCTGCTGCTGAGATGATATGAGGCAGGGCATGAAGACCCTCAAAAACAGGCTGGAAGAGCCTTTTGGAAGATGGACCGTGGTTTGCATGGAGACCTGAAGATGTTTTGGATATACCAGGACTGTGCAAAAGGGCTACCATGGAGTGCAGTGTTGGCATGGGATGAAAGTTTTCCCTGGCGACTCTGCCCAGCTGGAGGGGCGGAGTTGGAAAACCTGGAGATTGTCAGTCTATGGTAATATTGAACTTGAACTGCAGAAGTTTGATGACGGCTGATGGTGGTTGGTTTGCATTGTTCTAGTCTCTCCTTGCTATTCCTTATACAGTTAAAAATGTTTACTCTGTGCCTTTACATGTTGAAAGTATTTAACTTGTTTGATTTTACAGGACTCACTATCTTAAGTTGGTCAAGACTGTGAGAACCTTTGAAATTGGACTGAGTACAATTTACAATGTGTGATAGTTATAAATCTATTGGGGGCCAGGAGCTAAATATATTAAATGGCCCAGGGGCGGAATGTGTGGTTTGAAATCTATGTCCCCAATATATTCAGTGTTTTATTAGTTATAGTTTGTATCTGCAATCACCTTGCTAGAGGCAATGTCACTGGGGGCTGGTCTTAAGATGTTAATGGTGGGTTTGAGATTCCATTGTAAAGATATGCAAATGTGCCTAGCAGGAGTTCCTGAAGTGTGCTGTGTGACCTTTTTGGCTGTACTTTTGCTCTGTGTGCTGTGGTGGCTGGTTGGCTTTTGCTCTCTCTGCCTGGCCTTGTGAGAGCAGGCTGCTACTTCTGCCATTATGGAACTTCCCCTGGATCTGTAAGCTTCAATAAATAATATCCCTTCCTCCATAACTGTGCCCGGTCTGGAAGTTCATCTCAGCGAACCTGAAGCTGTCTGCAACAATACCTTACTACACTGTTAAATATACATTGTAAAAGATGAATTTTGATCACTTAAAACAATGTGAAATATGCCAGGCACATGCCTTTAATCGCAGCACTCAGAAAGCTGAGGTAGGAGGATTACTGTGAGTTCGAGGCCAGCCTGAGACCACTTTGTGAATTCCAGGTCAGCCTGGGCTAGAGTGAGATCCAACCTTAAAAAAACAACAAAAAAAAATTTTTTTAAAGGTATGAAATGTTCAGAGGAAAAGGAAGATTAACCCTTTCCTCTCTGTTCTATATTTAAATTTTTCCCCTCCCACTGTAATCAAACCACAGAACACACAGTTAAGCATGCAGAATGTCAAAATATTTCTGTCTTAGTGTCAATTGCCCACATGAGCAAGTAGCCCCTAAGCCAGCATTGATGTACTGTTCACAGTCTGCCACGTAATTAATATTGTCCTAGGCAGTGTTATTATATTTATTCTTCCAGTGTTAATCCTTCCCTCAAAAAATGACAATGGCTAAATGCATCATAATATTGTTTTAGTATTATTCTTCATTTGTATTTTGCTTATTAATAACAATACTAGACTTTTTGCCACTATAATCATTAATTTTATTTACAAGTGACCCAAAAGACGACCCCACTGAAAACCTAAAGTGATAAAAAAATTTTTCAGTAAAGTACCCAAAAATCACTAGCCTTCCTATATGCCAAAGATAAACATATAGAGAAAGAAATAAGCAACACTCTCCCATTTTCGGTAGCCACAAAAGAAATGTAAACACCTTGGAATATCATTAACCAAGGAAGTGAAAGATGTGTACAATGAAAACATAAAAACGCCGAGGAAAGAACCTGAGGAGAATATGAAAAGATGGAAAGATCACCTATGCTCATGAGTTGGAAGAATTAATACTTTGAACATGGCCATCCTACCAAAACTATTTTATAGATTCAATGAAATTCCAATAAAAAGTCTAGCAATATTATTCAAGGAGATAGAAAAATTGTCTCAAAATTCATATGGAAGAACAGAATGCTTGGATAGCCAAAAATATCCTCCATAAAAGAAACATGTCTGGAGGTATCACCATACCTGATTTCATGATATACTACAAAACCACAGTAACTAAAACAGCATGGTACGGGCACAAAAACAGACTCACAGATCAGTGTAATAGAAAAGGAGGTGCATCTCTAAATCCAAGCAACTACAGCTACCTCATCCTTGACAAAGCGTTACCATTTGACCCAGCAATACCACTTCTGGGCATATGGACTAAAGACTCTACTCTTTACTACAGAGATATTTGTTCAGCCATGTTTGTGGCTGCTCTATTCATAATAGCTAAGAAATGGAGTCAGCCAGATGCCCATCAATTCATGAACGGATAATGAAGATGTGGTACATATACACAATGAAATTCTACTCAGCAGTAAGGAAAAATTAAAGAATAAAATGTACAGATAAATGGATGGAGTTGGAAAACATTCTAAGTGAGGTCACACGGACACAGAAAGACAAACACTGCTTGTGTTCTCTCATCTGCGCTTCCTAACTGGGATCAATTAGAGGCGAGTGCTAACTGTAGTCAGCACCAGAAATATGAGCATAAAACTAGAATGAGACCAGGAGAGAGAAGAACTGGGGAGGGAGGAGAAGCAGAATTACCTGACAAGTTAGGGGAAAGCAGAATATGGGTAGGGTAGGAGGTGAAGGGATGAGGTAGGGAGAATGGGGAAAGAATTACACAAAAGTTAAGACAACATGAATTAGTCCCATAAAATCCTAATTCTGAATAGCATTCTACAAGATATAACCACCAATAAACAGGGAGGATAGACCGTCCAGAAAGTGGGTACAAAAAGCTTAATCTTCTTAAAACCATGGACTCTGGCTGGTAATTCCCAGGCCCAAAGTTAAGTTGCCTCTCACAGTGAGCCATTGCCCTGGGAGACCCATGAAGTCCCCAAAACAATGTGGGACATGGCCAAAACACTTGATTACCTGCCAGAGCTAAAAAGGAGACCCTATTGCTGACAACACTACAGGCTGCTGCCACGGGTCATCAAATTTCCATGCTGGAACCAAAAGGGAAACTAGCTCCCTCCTGGCTAGTCCTCATAGTGCCAGAAACATTATGGAAGCTGCTGGAAGAAAATGATTACCAACAGCATGAACAAGTAGGTGACTCTGCAGACTATGATATAACCAGCCAGACAAGAAGTACACACTTTTGCAATAGTGGCAGCCTCTGCAGGTAGCCAGCTGTTCTCTGATTGGACATGAAGCTGCTCAATAAGAGATAACTCATACCTGGTACTGGAAACTAAGTCAGAATCTCGTAGTCAGGAAATTCATACATCAGAGAGAAGCCCCCACTGCTCTCTGGAGAAGAAGAGTGGGCTTGCACATCAAAAATCTCTCAAATAACTTTTTATGCTCCCTTTAACCCAAGCTGCTTCACTCTTGGTTGGAGAATCTGCTTTATTTTACAGGTGGCAAAGAAAATAGAGGAGAGTTGAGATCTATCAATAAGAGAAGACGATAACCAACTTCACACCATGAGACTTGTCACCTCTTTCACATCTTCCAGAGCCGAGAAGAACTCACAGTGGAAGCTGCACCATGAACACTGCTCTCACTGCTCGCCTGACAACCAGCTCCAGGATGATGGTGACAGACATGATCAAGCAAAACCTATCAAAGCAGAAATCCAGAAGCTACAAAAAACTCAACACTAAATCAGACTGCCACCAGGCCTTCCATGGCTCAGGGAACATTGCAGACGAGTGGGCAGAAAGATTCTAAGAGCCACAGAGTGGGTAGGAATACCCTGAGGCATGGTCCTCCAGTATCCCATTAGGAATGACTGAGGCCTTCATGACCCACAGTAAATCCCATCACCCCACAGAGGAAGAGGTTCCCAGGGAAAAGGAACAGGGGAAAAGGGAATAAAAGAGTGTAATCTTAGCCAGGTGTGGTGGTGCATGCCTTTAATCCCAGCACTCGGGGGGCAGAGGTAGGAGGATTGCTGTGAGTTCGAGGCCACCCTGAGAATACAAAGTGAATTCCAGCTCAGCCTGGGCTAGAGTGAGACCCTACCTCAAAAAAACAAAAAAAAAAAAAAAAAAAAAAAGTCTAATCTTTTAAATAAATACATAAATAAAGGCTTGTCATGTTAATAGCATCTAGTATTATGACCTACTATTAATAAAGAGAATTTCACCACTAAAGAAAATAAACTCCTGTAAGTGAAACCAAATTGTACATGACCTAAAATGTTTTTTACTGAGTTTTACACAGTACCCAATACTCCATTCATACTCATAAAAAGTCATGAAATTTGGTCAGGAACAGATGACCCTGAAGCTGCTTTGCCTTAGTGATTGCAGGTCTGACTTACAAAGCTCATATTATAGTCCTCATATAGGTTTCTCTGGCTCAACAGAGAGTAAATGAATCAGTTTCAATCAAAATCTAATCCAGGTAATTTAGCTGCACAGTCACCAATAATAGAATTGCTCAGTTCAAGCAACCTGAAATGACTAGAAACAGAAGAAAATTTCCATATTATAAACACATTTTGTTCTTCCTCAGATTTCCAAAGCAACAAGTTACCACTTCATACTTAAGTAGCTCTAAAGTGTTTCTTACTTTTCTTGAAAAACTCCTTCAAATTTGATTGTTTCTTCATTCTGAATATTAATAATTGTCTTTGGTGATAAGTATCCCATATCACATTACTCATTCTCACTTTATATTACATGTGAAAACTATTCTGATTTTCCATCTTTTTCTAAAAGTCTTCTTATGACATCAGACAAAAAAATAAATTATAAAACTATTCTATCATTTATTTATATTGTTGTGTTCTATTTCCTCCCAATTGAAGTATTCCCTGTTAAAAATATTTGACCAAGGGCTGGAGAGATGGCTTAGCGATTAAGGTGCTTGTCTGCAAAGCCAAAGGACTTCGGTTCGATTTCCCAGGGTGTACATTAGCCAGATACACAGGTGGTGCATGCATCTGGAGTTCGTTTGCAGGCTGGGAAGCCCTGGCGAGACCATTCTCTCTCTCTTTCTCTCCCTCTTTCTCCCTCTCTCTCTCTCTCTCAAATAAAATAAATAAATATTTTTTAATTGACCAAATGCTCCAGAAGTAGATGAATTTTACAAGAAAGAGAGATCAGATCAGACAGTTACTGAAATGTACAAGATTCCCGAAGTCCCCATCCAAGCTTATATAAACAGCAACAACTGCTGAAAGAGGAGACCCTGGGCCAGCTAGGTTGCCTTTCAAGCCATGCAGGAAGCCCCAGGGATGAAGCCTGCACAAGTTATCACCCATGCTAGGGTGAGTTTGCCAAGCTGTTGCCTTTGAATCACCCATCTTTCTGCAA
Organism: Orientallactaga sibirica; assembly: GCA_036365145.1. Lineage (NCBI taxonomy): Eukaryota > Metazoa > Chordata > Mammalia > Rodentia > Dipodidae > Orientallactaga > Orientallactaga sibirica. The sequence continues at coordinate 5,904,970 of JAEOAD010000040.1, read as the reverse complement.
CTGGCCCCTTACCTATTGTATTGTCCTTGCTGGGACAAAATACATGACAAAATTCAGTTTAAGGGGCTGGAGAGATGGCTTAGCAGTTAAGGCACTTGCCTGCAAAGCCAAAGGACCTTGGTTCGACTCCCCAGGACCCATGTAAACCAGATGCACAAGGAAGCACACGCATCTGAAGTTTGTTTGCAGTGGCTGAAGGCCCTTGCAGATGCAAATTCTAAACTCTCTCTCTCTCTCTCTCTCTCTCTCTATTCAAACTACCACCCTGCCTATTTCTAAATAAACAAATAAAAATGAAGTATAAAAAATTAAATTTTTTTAAATTCAGTTTAAGAGGGAGAGGGTTTATTTCACGTTAAGTTACAGGTTATAGCTCATCAGTATGGGGAAGGCATGGCATGGCACTTTAATCAGCTGGCCACATTCAGCCCACTGTGAGGAAACAGGGCAATGAAGGCTGATAGTTGGCTGGCTGGCTGACTCTCTCCTTTTCCCAGATTTCCTGCCCATACAATGATGCAACTCACAGTTAGGGTTGGTTTTCCTACTCAGTTAACCTAATCAAGATTGTCCCCCAAAGGCATGTCACCATAATCCCTCACAGGTGAGTCTCTGTCCTGTTGCGCTAACAGTCATCGTAAACCACTAGGAGTCTACCCCTCGTCAACTTGACATCCAAACATGTCATGTTTCGATCCCTTGTCGTGATTAGGTTCATGGCCATCTCAAGTCACTGGAGAGATGACTTAGCAGTTAAGACACTTGCTTGCAAAGCCAAAGGACCCAGGTTCAATTCCTCAGGACCCATGTACGCCAGATGTACAAGGTGATGCGTGCATATGGAGTTTGTTTGCAGTGGCTGGATGCCCTGGCATGCCCATTCTCCCCCGCCCCCCCCGCTCCTTCTCTCTGCCTCTTTCTTGCTCTCTCAAATAAATAAATAAAAATAAAATATTATAAAAAGAGAAATCCTCAAGTCCTGTCCTGTGCAGGCCAGCAATCCTGAGCCTATGTTTAAGCTACATTATCTAGGAAATAGTTTCTTAGAGTCATGCATATAAGTCACATGGACATCTTATTGAACTGCAGATTCTAATCAGCAACTTCAGAGAAGGAGAAGAAATTTCACATTTGTAACAACATTCCGTGCTCTAGTGATGCGGATGGTGATGGACTGTAGACTACATTTGCAATAGGAATGATTGGAACGGGCACAATATAAACTTTCACTGCTTCTCAAGAAGATCAGCACGTGCATCCCAGGATATTGGCTCGCTGCACTTCTAGACTCCCTCTTCTAAACACTGAACACTAGTATCTCAGATTGCTTTTCTAACTCTAAACAAAAGAAGCAAATATATGTATTTTAATGAAGCATGAAACCAAATGATAAACATTCTTAAATATTGCTGAATATTACATAGTAGTCAATATTTCAATTGCACGTATTAAATCATGAAATTAGGTCAAGGACAGGTGATCGTGAAGTTATTGGAGCTTAGCAATTATAAGCTACTAAAATACACTAACAACCCTCACATACAAACAGAACAGTAGTTGCTAAATCTAAACTAAACCCTAGGAAGCAGGGCAAGTACCTTCTCATGCCTAAATCTCTACCTCTTGACAAATTAAATTTTCTTTTTCTCTGTTCTCCATAATACTATTTCTCAAATATCAGTATGCCCAACAATCTTCTGAAGAGTTAGTTATAGGTGCAAATTACCAAGTCCCAACGCCCCATTGTGGATTCCAGTGGAAAAGGGCAACATCTGAGAAGCTGAATGTTCACAAACACCTCCTGTAACTCTAGAGAAGGTAGAGAGCAGGTCGTACTGAGAAACACAACTGCAGGAGCTTAAAAACATCGTCAGCCCATTAGGAAGGTAGTTTATTTTTCACTTGACCTTTAAATTTAAATTTTGTAATTCACGCATAAGAATTTTAGGTACTCATGAGGTACAGTGAAATATTTAGTACACGTTTTAATACATGTATAACATATGTATAATGATCATATCTGAATAAGTGGCATATCTATCACTCCAACCCATATCATTTATGTGTTTGTGTGTGTGTGTGTTTGTGTGTGTGCGCATGTTTGTGTGTGTGTATGTTTGTGTGTATGTTAGAAACATTGAAAGCCCTCACCATTAGCTATTTGGAAAGATTTTTTAATTATTGTCAAGTACACTTACGTTACTGTGCTAAAATCATCAAACATTATCTTTCCTACAGAACTGCACCTCCATACCCATTAGTCAGACTCTTTCCATCCCCCTCTTACTAAAATACACTTTAAAACATTTAAACAGACTAAATAATATCACTGACATTTTCTTTTTTAATATTTTGAGTTGACATATTTTCTGTCCTCAGGAAATACCCTTTGTTAGCCTGAGTTAAAAAATGCCACTAATGTGCATTTAACTGATACGGATTTGAAATGTAATGTCTTTCTTAAAGGCATCAGGGATGTTTGAAAGTAAAATAAACACTTTATTTGGCTTAGCAATGAAACCTTAAAATTGTTAGTTACTAAATCTCAAATTTGATTAAGTTATTATAGAGGAAATGCATGCATCAATAAGCTGAAAGCACCAGAGAGAGCCAATGATGGTTTACTGTGTGTGACGATTTAAAAAAATAGATAAGTAAATGAAACACACTTAGGAACGGGAACCCTGAAGACTAGGGAATGTTTAAAAATTTTACATTATCCCAGCACTCGGGAGGCAGAGATAGGAGAATCACCATGAGTTCGAGGCCACCCTGAGAATACATAGTTAATTCCAGGTCAAAAGACCCTACCTTACAAAAAAAAAAAAAAAAAATTTACATTAAGAATCGACATACCAGATGGCTTACTGGTTAAGGTGCTTGCCTGCAAAGCCTAAGGAGCCAGGTTTGATTCCCCAGTACCCACATAAGCCAGATGCACAAGGTGGCACTTGTGTCTGGAGTTCATTTGCAATAGCTAGAGGCTCTGCTGTGCCCATATTTCCACCCCCTTTCTCTTTCTCCCAAATAAATAAATAAATACAATATTTTTTAAAAGAATTGAAATATCAATGAGTCATTGAACCTACTGGTTCAAGCACCTTAAATATAATCAGAACTTACAGGAAGTAGAAAGAGTCTTCTAATGAATCAAAATGAAAGTAAAGTCAGTTTATATATGCTATATTTTGAATCTGGAAAAGAAGATTTTGTGTTCATGTTTACTCTTGAAGCACAAAGATAACCATGTTTTCTCTTACAATCGGACATGTGCTCATGATTAATAAATTGGAAAGTTTTATATACTATTTGTGCAACCACAGACTGAAAGAAAAAGATGCTTAATTTACAAAGTGATATGCAGATAATATGTGCATATATGTTTCTATGTACACAATATGCAACCCAACATATAAGATTGCTTGCATGCTCCGAAAAACTGATGAGAATTAAATGACTTAATTTTTTAAGTATCTGGGAACAGTACCTGGATTACTATTATGTTGTAATAAGACCTTCTTTGAGTTTTTTTTGTTTTGACAGTCATACTGTGTAGCTGAGATAGACTGGCCTTGCCTCACTAAACTCTTGTCTCAGCCTCCCAGGTGCTGAGATTATAGGTGTGTGCCACCACACCCAGCTGGGTAATGAGAGCATTATTCACATAGTGGGGCTGACTTTCAAATTCCATGCCTTGGTAAATGTTTCATTGTGGACAAATTCCTTAACCTCCTTAATTCTCAGTCACTTCCTCTCTAAAATCACAATATTCAGTTTTATAGTGTGTGACAAGGTTTAGTGTTATAATGCCAAGTCTTTAGCCTCTTGCATGTCTGGAAGGACTCAAAAAATATAGGTACTATTATTACTGTTGGAACTGTGTTTGTGATGGAAGTGTTGTAATCTATCATATAGCTAAGAAATGTAAGATCAAAGATAATTTGTCCAATTCAGACAGATATTAACTGAAAGTCTTTGCAATGAAATATTGGTGTGTTAGAGATAAAGATTCATTCTCATTCCATTATCATCAGGCTGGGTTTCGTCAATCTTGATCAGGCTTTGAAGCTATCAATTCAGCAACCGTGACACTTCTCAAAGTGCAGAAGGCAACCAGTAAATACTTATGGATGGGTCTCAATGGGTAGACTGTATTTTCAAGTCAGTAATGTACAAACGATGGCCACCAAAATGCCAAGAATTTCCTCCCATCACAGATGAGATAAAATTTACTCTTCACAATTAATGATTCCTTCCTGTATCTGTGAAACTGTAAGTACCCTCCAAGGATTTCTGGGGCTGAGGAGATGACTCATGGTTAGAAATTCTTGCTTCACAAGCCTGATGGCTAGAGGTCAGATCCTACATAAAACAGTGGGACTCAGCATCAGGAGACTCCCAAAGCTTGCGGGCCAGCAGGTCTGGCATTCACAGCAGCTAATAACGAAAGAGACCTTGTCTGAAGCAAGGAAGAAAGCAAGGAGCAGCATCGCAAGGCTGTGTGGTATGCATATGCACACACAACAACAACAACAATTACTGAGCTGGGGAGATGGCTCAGCGGTTAAAGGTGCTTGCTAGTAAAGCCAGCCTTGCCCTGGTTCTATTCATTCCCCAGTACCCTTACGAAAGGCTAGATGCACAAGGTGCATCTGTCTAGAGTTCATTTGCAGCAGCATGCCAACTTTTTCTCTCCATCCTCTCTCTCTCTCTCCCTCTCTCACAAATAAATAAATATGTTTTCATAAAATATTTATGTTTAGTGAAAAATGAACTTGTCATTTGTCTCTGGTTCTCTTTCATCATGATCATCACGATCACCAAAAATAGATTGGCCCTTATATTTTAGGATCTATATGACGATACATAGCCTAGGTCCTGTGAGTGAACAAGTAACACGTGGAGTTCCTTGGAAATTCCCAAGTTACTACTAGTCTTCTTTGACACTTCCATGGTCAAAAATATTCATGTCCTCACTCTCTTCTCACCCTTTAAGACAATTAATTACACCACACCTGCCATTCCTATGAGATTTCTCCTACTCGCCTGCAGGGAGAATCCTTCCCTTCTCCACTCCTGAAATGCTTGACCACGTACCAAGTTAACCAATGAACATGAAGTCAGGGACAGTGGTGCAGCCATTCCCGTCTTTTTCCTGTGTCATGAGAATGGCATGTGGATAAGGACTTGCTCGCTCTCCCAGCCCGAGTCCTAAAATAGAGACTTGAAGAGCTACAGCGGAGCTCCACGGCCCGAGACCTGCAACATGAGTGAGAAACAAGCCACGATGGTGTCCTTGGTGACACAACAACGCAACCGTGAAAGCTGGCTGATTCAACACCCCATCCACATTAAACCATTTGTAATCCGCTGATTATGTTGAACTTTCCCTTTCTTCTTGATGTGTGAACTGTCATTTCCTCTGGCTTGGATCATAGCTATTCTCCATTGTTCAATTGTGAAACTCTTATTCAGCCCTTATACCTCACCTTGTAAGCCTTCCAGATCTCCCTAGACTCAGTAAGGACCCTTCTCTAAGCTCCCATAGCAACCAGGCCCCTCCTCTCATCACACATACCATGCTGAATCATAAATGCTTGTTTGCTGGGCTGTATTCCTCCTGAGGTGTGGGCTTTGTGAGAAGAGGGACAGCATCCGCTGTGTCTCCACTGTTCCTTCACTGCCAGAACTAGCTTGGAAATAAACTCACAGCACAACAGACTAAGTGAATAAAAGAATGAATGAACAAGTAAAAACATATAAGAGACACTATGGTGAAAATGTGAAGCATATAGTCTTTGAGATTCTTGGGCTCAACCCCAGGCTCTCTAAATTTCTAGTGGGACAACAGAACTGTTGAAGTCCAAAGAAAACTGAAAATGTCGGGTGACTGGTTGAAGCATAGTGCTGAATTTCAAGATGGTGGCAGAGCATTCTTCCAAGTGCGCAATCCTATGAGGTTGCACAGGAGCATGCTCACAAACCCTGTCCTGCTTCCCAGCTGTAAGTTCGGACAGGGCAATTACTTCTTTGCATTTTTTGTTGCTGGTGTATAAAATAACATTAAAATAGGTTTGCTGTAAGAACTGAAAAAAAAATACATATCATCACTTCATAATGGTGAATCCTATATAAGTATTGTCCCTACACATAGAAGATATTAGAAAAGTCAAACAGAAATTTCACTTATTCAAGTCTTCCTTAGTTTCCTTTAGGCTATGGGAGACTGTCCAGACTGACTCCTCTAGATCAATATTTCTAAATTGAAGGTGACTTTGCCCCTGAGGAGATATTTGACACTGTCTGAAGACATTTTGGTTGTCACAGCTGGGGGCATTTCTGGCATCTAGTGTGTATAGAACAGGGACAAGGCTGATGTATCACGGTGCACAGGTCACCCCCCACACACACATACACACACACCACCCCCGGCAAAGAATTAACAGGTCAAAAATGTCAATGCCTCCAAGGTTGAGAACTCCTGATCTGGATTGATTTCTGGGCTTCCAAGGACAAATCACTGATTTTTTTTTCTTTTTTCAGCTCTCATGTTCCCATCCATTAAACATGGCCAATAGCACCTGAGCTTATCTACTTTGCAAGAATGTTGTAAAGATAAATTTCGGAGGAAGAGCCTGCTCGGGGAGGGGAAAGGGCACTTCTGTAGCCGGAGGTGTTGTTATCCAGCTGTGCCAACACTTCCACTCTCAGGAAACCAAATGTTCGACTTAGAAATGATAATTTCCCTCCACTAAATGAGTATTTTACTTCCCAGAGGGAGTAATTTTATTCACCTTTTGCTGTCATTGGATTGGGCCCATTACAGCCGTGTTCTTCCTTTATGTGAAATGTCCTCGCCTGCAACACCATAGAACCCCTCCAGGAGCGTGAGCTCTGCTGCAACAAGCCACGCACACACACACACACACACGCACGCACACACATGCACACACGCATGCGCACACACACACATGCACGCACACACACACACATGCATGCACACACATGCACACATGCACACACACACACACACGCATGCGCACACACACACACATGCACGCACACACACGCACACACATGCACACGCACACACGCACACACATGCACACATGCATGCACACACATGCACACACATGCACACACATGCACACACACACACACATGCACACACATGCATGCACACACATGCACACACATACACGCATGCACACACACATGCACACATGCACACACATGCACACACATGCACACACACATGCACACACATGCATGCACACACATGCACACATGCACGCACACACATGCACACACACACGCATGCACACACATGCACACATGCACGCACAGGCATCTCTGTGTAAACAACTGGCCCAGGTGTTGCTAAGCACAATCTCTCAAATCTGAATAAGGTTCAAACCGTTCAGTATGGAAGAAAAAAATAATTCTCTTATGAGTCATGCTTCACACCTGTCACACTCTGAGATCCCTGCGTGAGTTCACAGATAGAGGATAAGCCATAACTCTGATTTTCTATTTATAAATGGAGAGATGAAAAGGCTAATTAGAAGTGGTAAAGGAACGAGGAAAATATGGAAGGAGATTTTAGGGAATCACTGGGCCCGTGCTCTCAAATGCCTAGATGTGTAATTAATCGATAGCTTGGGTGAAGTTTGCTGTCCTTGCATAAAATCACAATGGAGCACATCACAGCCATTAGAAGAGTTTAGTGTCGTACATGAGTCCCCAGATGTTCAGATCGATCGCTTTCTAATGAAATCTGTGTTCACAAAAGAATCCCAGGATAGAAAGTACTAGCTGGGGAAAGATTTCCCTAATATGAGGGTCGTATCACACACAGCCTGTTCCTCTCCCTCCCTTGGTATGGCTGCACAAGATGCTGCCCGGCGGAGACTGCAAAGCGGGAGTCACCTTGTCCAGCGCTCCCAGGCCCACCCTGGGAGGACGCGGGTCGAGGCTTTCTTTAGAGCTCCATCTTGACCAGCAGAGGTGGACCAGGGCGGTGATGACAGACAGTACTTTGGGACGGGACTAGTGCCACAGCGTTGAGGATCAGGCTCGGCCTGCATTTCCCATGTTGCCACTGTCACCACGTGGCTTGGATGGAGAAGGGCTATGAGGACAAACACCTGGGTTCCAATTTCTATCCTGAGACGAGCCTAATAATGCTTTCAAAGCAGGACTGTGCCCAGATGTAAAGAGTTGGTGAAAAGCAAATCTCCTTACCAGTAATGTTTGGTTGCAACTCACTTGAATGCATATTTATTTGTTTATAGGAAAACAACTTTTTCATACTCAGCATTGTCAACCTTTCAGTGAAACCTTATTTCAAATATATTCCTTCCCCCCAAATTGCCTTTGACTGGCTGTGAGCATCCACTGCCTTTCTTGGCACAACCCCGAGACTGAACATCATCCACTGTCAATTGTATACTATTTTTAGAAGGCTGGGCTATGTAGCCCAGGCTAGCCTGAGACTCTCCAGCCTCGTGCCCCACCTCCTTGAGTGCAGAGATTCCAGGCTGTGTATAAACATGCATGACTGGACTTAATTACTTATCTTGGTAAGGAAGAAAGAAAAAAAATATATGTTTCAAGTAGTTCCTTCTAAACACAGGCAAACCATCAGAATCTAGAACCTGGAGCTAGGCTGGTGTAAAACAAGAGCGAGGCAACAGTGCTGAGCCAATGTGTGCCCCATTCCCTCCCCCAGCTATGCATAGATGTGTGACTCAGGTTTGTCTTTGTCTCCTAGACTGACCTCAGACTCATGATCCTCCTGCCTCAGCCTCCTAAATGCTGAGACCACTACACCAAGCTCACCCATCTTTTCCCTCTTCTTGTAAATTAACGTCTCAAATTCCACAGTGCCTTTTTAGCCATATTACCCTGAATACTGGTTCAGTTCCAGCAAATTTATTAATTAATGGTAGTTTGTTTTGCAAAATTTTGTAAGCATGCCATCCCAGAATGGAAGAGCAGCTGTAACTTTTCCAAATATGACTCTTGCTTTTATCAAAGTAGATCAAACTCCTGTATAGCATTCAAAACCTAAGTGACTGAGCACATGGCGGGGTCCCTCACGTGCCCACGTGGCCTGCTGAGCAGCACTCAGTCTCAGCAAGAAGCTCCCGTCATCCTCATGGCCTCCCTTAGCGTTATCCACGATGAGTTCACCCTTTCATTTGCTTCGGGAAGAACACAGACACCTCCTTCTCACCAGTGGTCGCGCCAGTCTCTGTTAGGTGTTGACAACAGATGTTGCAGCTGTCTTCACTGATTGTATTTTGTTATTAAACCAGTACCTTCAGATAACATATATAAATATAGAAAACATAATTATATTATAATGTGTGATATAAAATTATATTATAAAATACAAACATATAACAGTGCCGTCAGTTTTATGTGTATATTATGACCCTCTGTCCTGTGGAGGACTACATTGGAGCCTCTCTTCTTTCTCCTGTGTTCTGACATAGAACTGAAGAGAGCTGCACCAAAAACTGAATAAAGCTGCAACATATTGTGCACCAATTAACCCCAAGTGGGAGTCAACTGAAACCGCACCATACTGACTTTTCCCCCTGTTCCCAAGGATCCTGTCTCAGTACTAACACTGTGATGCCTGGAGAGGCTAGAGCTGGGGCTGTGGTCAGAAATGACCTGAGACAGTCTCAGAGGAACTACCAAGTCTGACTGGAGGCCCAGGTTACCTGTTTAGGAAATGTTTCCTCCATTACGAAGAAAAGTCGTGCTTCAGTGACTTCCCTGCATCACCTACCTAATGACTAGATTAAAAGAATAAGATCGCATGGTTATAAAGAAGCCTTGTCTTATCTCTGCACCTTATCACTTTGATCACAAATGACCGAGTCATCTGTGACTAATGCAGGACAAGAATCAGGTGCTATCAGGCTGCACTGAAGAGTTTTTCCACCTGGGTCCCTAAGAGATAACAGCAGCCCCCTCCCCACCCCGCCCAGCTCTCGCTCTGCTCATCACCAAAAGAGAAGGTGCTAGAAAATGTCCCCGGCCAGTCAGCAGAGGCCAAGGGCCAGATGGTGAGTTTTGCTGCAGGGAAGCTAATGGCCTCATGTGATAGTGAAGTCACTCTCCAGCCATTCGGGAGAGGAGATGGGGTTATTGAATTAGCCCTGCGAAGACTGTGCAATAAGATTGCACAGTCTGTAAATGAGGCGAGCCACCACGTGGGCCAGCCACTGCTGCTTCTGGTCACCGTGGAGAATGGACTATAGTTTTACAGCCAGGACAGGTGGGAGCACATATTTACCAGTTCATTTCAAACTCTTAGCGTGTTTGCTTCAAGAAAAGAAGATAGGTCAGAACTCTAGACCTTACAAGCATAAAATCACCTGTTAAATTCAAGCTCAAACACTCCCCAAACAAATACAGTTGTTTCCTGGCAGACCTTGAAATTCTTGGTTGTTGAAATGGGCAAAAATTTAAATTTGTTAGATGTCTTGTGTTTGTTTCTCTTCTAGGCAAAGAATATCTGGTTTAATGTTGCTTAGCTCAGCAGCATAGAAATGCTATTAAGTCCTTATGAAACTCCTGTCCTTGTTCAGTTCCATGGCCATAAACATTGCCATACACCTGGCAAGGGAAATCCCCACTGCTGGGTTCAGGAATTTGGATGAGGTGGCTCAAATCTGTGGTAGCCTCAAGGATATAAAAATAATCCAGGGCTAAATATCTCAGCTCTGGGCATGCTTTGTATGCTGCATGGCGTAGTGCATTTTTCTGTACTAAATGGAAAGGACTGGATCTATTAGAATTGTCTGAAAGATTAAGCTTTCTGATACTGTACACAGTGGAATTCTTTTCAGCAGCATAGAAAAATGAAATTATGATATTTTCAGGAAAATGGATACCTGAAAAGAATCACATCAAGTGAAGTGACCCAAACTCGGAAATACCAAACCACATGTTCTCTCTGCTATATAGGTCTTAGCTTGTAATAACTGTATATATAGGGGACAGACATGGGTTTACCTATTGATATGGAATGAGAGCGAAAAGCAATGAGCTGGAAGAGCAGTGAGTGAAGGGCAAAATGGCACATGTGACATGTGAACAGAAGTGGGACATATATTGGAGGAAGAATGGGGGGGGAGAGAATTAGGGGTACAACAGGGAATGAGAATCAACTAAAAATATATTTGGGGCTGGAGAGATGGCTTAGCGATGAAGGCACTTGCCTGTGAAGTCTAAGGACCCAGGCTTGATTCCCTAGTACCTATGTAAGCCAAATGCACATGGTGGTACGTGCATCTGAAGTTTGTTTGCGGTGGCTAGAGGCCCTGGCATGCCCATTCCCTCTCTTTGTCTCTCTCTCTCTCTCTCATAAATAAGTAAAGATTTTTAAATGTATTTGTAAATACCAAAATCTCTGTATGTCAACTAATTTTTTTTAAAGTTTAAACTTCCTGAAGTAAAGTTTTATTTTCATGTGCAAATGCCTGCACACAGTCAGTATCAAATAAATGCGCATTGAATAACTGAGGGAAAGAATTTCTCAGCTCCATTCCAGACATTCTTAATTTAAATAGAACGTACTTAAAAGCATATGGCATTGCATCTACTTACGACCAGTTTTAAAGAACTATGTCTTAAGAAAGGTACTATGATAACTTTCCTCTCTGTGGAAGGGTAATTAACTTTTTCTATCAGAAATTTTAAATCAGAATCAAAATCACATGTGTGCTTTCTCTTTCTGATGGTCCATGATCACCAATTGTAGCCTGGGGTGGGTCACAGGAGAAGCCAGTGCCTGGGATGGGCAACAGGAGCTGCCCAGACAACACAGGCACTCAGTGAGCCGTGAGCGGCAGCTCGGCCATCTGCTAGTTTCCCTTTGTGTCCAGCCAGTGCTCCTCTCGCACACCTCTCTGAAGGGCACGTGAACACTAACCCCGGGGAACAGGTTGGAAAACTTGGAGAGGTCACTGGCATAGAGATTTCAACACTCCAAGTCCCAGAGCACATTAACCGCGCTAAACAAAAGGTGAGAGGATTTTTCAAGAAGGGAGAGACTTTATTCCAGTTACTGAGAGTAAGAAGGGAACTACTTCAGTGACGAGGTTTTGGGAGCCTCTGTGTCTCTGGGTATCTGGCTTAGTAGGAGTTGGATGTTCTCTGTGTTTATCTCCTTCAGCCTTTTTCTGGGTGTCGTGATCACCAAGAATGCTTTACTCTTGCCCTGTCCCAATGTGGCTCAGGGAAATTTGTGGAAGAGGGGGCAGAAAGAAGGTTAGACCCACCTGTTAGGGCATTATGCATAAAGACTTGGCCTATCCCCCATAACTCTTGACTACCCCCACAATACATAACCCACATTCCCCATTGATGAGGGTCCCTTTGGAAGAGGGAGGACAGGGAGCAGGATAATGGAGTCACCATTATGAATGTAAAATTAGAATAATATAAATAAAAAATAAATAAATAAATAAAAAAAATAAAAATGACTAAGAAACAAACAAAAAAAAGGAACTACTGAATGTTACCTGCTTCACGGTGTGGAGACCGATGATAAGATGTAGCCTCTAGGCGAAAGGAAGAAATGTTGACAAAAACTCACCTCTACGGTGTCAGAGCCCTAACCTAGAGTAATGAGATTTTGCCAGAAGTAGAAATAAAGAAGTCAACCCAGAATCCTAGTCATATGAACGAGGGTTTTAAAGCTTGATTCTCAGGGACCGCAGACCTGGGCAAAGTTTACACATGTCAAGCTCTAGGCTTCAGACAGCTTGAGAAACAGGAGGCTTTGCCTGTGTGGGGTGGTGGAGTTCCTGAAGTAGTAAACTAACAGCCGTCAGTGGTGGAGGCTGACTCAGAAGTTGGTAGTACAAAGTCTGCCACCCCAAGAACAAGAGACCACAAGGGCAGAGAATGGCAAGGCTGGATAACAAGACACACTCAGAGCAACCACTCCGCACAAAATATCTGGGAATATTCTGTCATTTTTCTACCTGGATAAAGCAAGGAAATATACCTGAAATGTGCATAGGCTCCTCATGTTTCTAAACATGCACCAATAGCCAAATGGCAGACTAACCTTTTCCTGGTGGGTTAGAATGACATAACCACTGAATGTATATTTCACCTCTGTGACGCCGCTATGCACAGGGCGTCATTCCCAAACAATGTGCAAGGACTTCCCCCCCAAAGATGAGATTCAAGCTACCTAGGAAGAAATGGAATTGATTCACCATCTAGTCATAGAAATTCATTCGCAGTTATCTCAAAGGGGCTCTATGGGGCACACCATTTTTAATGGTGAGTAAAATCAGAGTACTAGGATTATTTCAAAAAGTGAATGTCTCACTCATCAGAGGTAATTCTTATGCAATCATTATTGGAATTCTAAGACACCTTATCCATTTGAAAATCCAAGTTCCATTTCCGATGCTCCAGCAGGACACACACAATTTGAAAATGACAAAACCACCCATCAGAAAAAATCTCCTTCTAAATGCTTGTTCCACAGGCTGCTACCCATGAAGTTAGAAAAAGGAAGCCTAAGATTACAATCATCTTGACTTGTGGAAAAGAGGATTCTGAGACCATTAAGCATGTACTAATTTAGTTAACTCATTGAATATAAGGGAATACATTTCTGTTTATCTGATCTTTGTCATAAAGAGACTTCATAACATTATAAAATAAGAATCATAAAAACATTTGGGAAATAAAGTAGGAATAAAGGCTACTATCTGCCTTCTATTTTAAATAGATAAAGGAGGTTTTGATGAGACCATAAATACAGATTTAGAGAACTATTAAAACTCTAGCTACAAAGGAAATGAAAACTTGAATTTCTCTGTATTCCTGTCATCTCCTCAGCTATCCATCTCATAATACCCTTATTGCAACTAGACGTGGGGTGATGAATGCAGAATGTCAGACAAAAAGGAAGATATAAAGATAAAAGGCTATGGGGTGAAAAAAAGCCACATAGCAAAGAAGTGACCGTATGTTGCTTTTGTTATCGTTTTGTTTCCAAAGGCTGCCCAGGTGATAGCTAAAAGCCAGAATTCTATAGAGAAAGAAGCAATCTACAAAAGGACCCTGGTGTTTCTGAAAAAAAAAATTATAATACAGAAAAAGATGGATAAGGGTACTACTAAAAATGGAAATGGGGTTGGGGGGCATGTTCTCTCTCTTCTCTCTCCCCCTATGTCTCTCTGTCTCTCTCTCTCTCCTCTCTCTCTTTGTCTTTCTTTCTCTTTCCTATGCCAAATTCACACTGAACAGCTTTTTAAGGCGATCAAAAGCGCTTACCAGCAAGTAATTATCCCACCATTTTCTGTTACCATTTGAAAGCTTGAAAACCTTGAGAGTCGAGTTAAGCAGGAACCTTTGAATCCTATTATGCAGAAACAGAGACTGTAACTTACTGATTTAAGAACCGCAAGTGTCGGCAAACGTCATGGTTGTCATGCTATAGTCATCTTCTTCCAGAAACTACTACCTGCAATCTGACAGACACAAGAAAGGCACATCCTAGAGTTTCTCTATCAAGACATTACCAGCACACCCTGGATATGCATCTTCCCTCTCCTTCAGAACACATTTCAGTCACAGTAAGTGCCATATAAAAGAATGTCTTCACTTAAAAAGAAACTATTAGCCGGATGTGTTGGCGCACGCCTTTAATCCCCGCACTCGGGAGGCAGAGGTAGGAGGATCGCTGTGAGTTCAAGGCCACCCTGAGACTACATGGTTAATTCCAGGTCAGCCTGAGCCAGAGTAAGACCCTACCAAAAAAAAAAAAAAAAAAAAAAAAAAAAGAGAGAAAACTATTAAAAACCATCACCAGTGTGTGCATCAGTTCTCTGTTCCTAGCAAGATAATAAAGATATTAAATTGTCTTTTATTCTCTAGTTGTACTCTTTTCCACACATACAATTTACGTATCTAATAAATAATACTACTACATTATTTTTCCAAGTTCCATCATCAATCCTCTTATAACATTTTTAGGAAAAATAAAAAGAAATAATGGAGATCCACTCAACCAGGTATTAAACGTTTACCAGGCTATAATAATGAAGACAGTTTGTGGAAAAGAAAGTGAGATCTAGAAACAGATCTACATAGCCTCTCTATACATATATAGCACAGCCACATTATTCCAACATGACATACAAATCTAAGAGACAACATGATATGCTGGAAAGCAGTACAGTTCTTTAGCCATTCGACCTTGAGTGCACCAAATCTCATCTGGAAAGGAATATAGGTCTATAGATTAATAGTCATTTTGTGGGACTATTTGGGAGAATCTAGTAAAACAAGTATATCATATTCCCTTTATAATTATTCTGTTCCTCTAGAGAACCCTTTATAATGCAAGTATGAATAGATCTTGGAAAAAATTTTGTGAAAGAAAAATCACAACTAGAGTGAGAAACACATCCAAATGCTACAGTACAAATGCTTTATGTAACTACAAAACTTGTGCATATTATACACAATATAAACATGAAAATATATATATATAAAATAATTATATTTTATGTACCAGTACAGAAAATAATACACCTAGAAAACAGATATGAGTGGGCACTGACATTGTGTTTTTAATTTTTAAAAAAGAAATTAAGTCTAAAAATATAATATATCAATAGAAATATATAATATATAAATAGAAATATTGTTTGCTTGAGAGATATTTTGCAACTGAAGATGAACTGAGATTCCATATTCACATTATACTGACACCCTACAGGACAGAATGAATGAGAGGAGAAGTCAGAAATGAAGAGTGCTAATGTATATATAACATATAATATATAAGAATGCCAATATATATATAATATATAATATATAAGAGTGCCGATGCATATATAATATATAATATATAAGAGTGCCGATGCATATATAATATATAATATATAAGAGTGCCGATGCATATATAATATATAATATATAAGAGTGCCGATGCATATACAAAGTTCCCATTAGTCTCCTTCTATGGAAATGCAGATGGAAGATCTAGACTTCCACTGACCATGGAATGGGAGGTGATTTAAATTTATTTTCTTTTAAAAAATATTTTTACTTATTTACTTATTTGAGAGAAGCAGAGAAAGAGAGAGAAGAGGCAGATAGAGAGAGAATGGCCATGCCAGGGCCTCCATCTACTGCAAACAAACTCCAGACACATGTGCCACCTTGCATATCTGGCTTACGTGGATCCAGGGGAATCCAACCTAGGTCCTTTGGCTTTGCAGGCAAGCACCTTCACCGCTAAGCCATTTCTCCAGCCCTTAAATTTATTTTCTTAATTCACCACCTTTATCTAGACAACACAGGGCTTCACCCCTCCTAGTTGACATCTCAAACACAAAAATCCACCTTTGGCTGAATGCCTGCTTTGGCTTTTTGAGATGGTAGGAAAACTGAGAATATCTGTTAATCAGTCACAAACAGCGTGGCACATACAAAGTGCGCATTTGTCTAAGAAATTACATGACTTGCTCAATACCACACGGTTGATAGAAGTCTGAGAAGTTGATACTGAGTAACTCCAATGTTTGAGCCATTTAGATAAATGCTAAGACTTGGATCTGAAAATTAAATTCCTGAAAATTAAATTAAATACAATGTGCAATACAAAATATTTAGGTGGATATATTGTACAATGAGGAAAATAAGGGAATATGAGATTTTGTGGGACAAAAGCTATCCTGGGCCCCTGCAGAAGGAAAGACAGACTGCAGATAATGGGATTAATGTACTATCTGTACCAGATGACTTCTTCCTACCTCCAGTGCAAACAGCCTGATCTCCCTGGGATTCTCGCAGCCTGATTCATCATTGCATGCAAGCTTCCAAGAATGGGCCTGGGTGGCCAGACTCATTCAGACAGACACCACCATTGCTTTTGGGTTATGACCCACAGCCTGGAAGTCACTGAGTGACATCATTGGGGTAGTAATAATTACATTGTCAATGTTGGCAGTAATTTCTCACTCACTCATCTGATTGTTAAATGGTCCAGACATTGGGCTGAGTTTTGTAACTGTGGCATTATTTATGAGCATCCCACCAAAAATTTAGAATCTGGATGTATTGATGAGGAGGTGAGCACCATCTGAAAACAAGCACAAGATTCTGCTTTCACTATGGGCAGTCTCCTTACTTGCTCTGCCCAAGTCTAGGCTAGAAATGTGAAAACTATTGTTCTCTGAGAAAGAGACGTGAGAATCACCACAGGCCAGCAGCATCCTTAGCCACCCATTCGATGCCCGAGTAAAGACTGGTGTGCAAGGGAAGCTTTGGTCTGGGATGTCCACAGTGGTTCCTGACAACAGCAGCACGACCATGACAGCCCCACATTGCCGCACTGCTGCTCCTGCTTCAGAATCCTGTGCTCCCATGGCCCTAGGGGTTTGCACTGTGAGTGATCCTGATATATTTAGCATTGAAATTCTTTTGTTTTATTATTACTATTCTAAGTCATGATTGTTCATAATTGCTGTAAAGGGTTTTTATTCACTTTATTTATTCTGTTTGACTTTTTCCAGGGTTCTGCGGCCCAAATGAAAAAGGGAAGTTTGCTCCTAAAAATTATATTTAGTATATGTGGAGTATGTTAGAATAGAATGAGACTAGGATGCCTGTCTTACATGAAATAGTTTTAATGTGAAAAATAAGTAAATCTATAATTTTAGCGTGAAGCAAAGTGTGGTCATGCATTGACTTTTTCATTTTCTTTTTCTTTATTTTTTTGCTAGATGACAAAAGGGTGATAGGAAAATTGATAGCTACATGGATGGCAATTTTTGAAGTTGTTTGGTCTGTAGTACAAGAAAGAAATATGATGGATTGATGGGGCCACTCCAATTGTTCCTCAATGGAATGAAGAGTGTCCTGGAAAAAAAAAAAAAAAAGGGACATCTAGTTTAACACAAAGAAATAGCCAAGGTATTACTTTCTTCTCCCTGCCAAAATCCCACTGAAATGACACAAAGTAGACTTAGAAAGTAATCTGTATGGTATTACCCAAGTAGTAAATTATAAATCTCTTTCAGGAGGAGAAGACAGAGAGAGAAAAAGAGAGAACATCTAACACAAGAAGACATGGAAATGGAAATAAGAAGAGAAAAATGATCATAGATTAAAAATTCAGAAAAGACGTAAATAAATAGTCTGAGTTGTACTGAGAAGGATAGAAAAATTCCACCAGAAACAAGTACAGGTGCTGGAAACAAACTTTAAATAATGAATAATTATACCAGTGAAAAGTCTGAACTGACCAGCTCCCTTTTCCCCTGTGGAAGATAGATACGGTTGTGAACAAAATTTAACCTTTGACATACACAAGAAAAAGTCTACAAGCAAGAACATTAATGGAGGAACAGTTAATCCTTAGTGTCAATATACATTAACAAACACAAATGTGATATCTTCACTCATCTATAAAAGGAATTTGTACTTCTATTTTGTAAAAAGAGATATCATTCCAATCTCTCAGAGATTTGAGCAAAAAATTGCAAATCCATAATATTGTTGATCATGTGATATCTCCTCATAGGTGATATAAGTTGTAAAGAAAAGGAGAAGTTTGAGATTAATAAATGTGAAGTTAGGGCCATTAATTATCCTAACCATAAAGTCAATCTGGATTTTGGTTGATTTTCCAAAGAATCTGTAGCTGATTGCTGAATTCAAATCAATTCAGAGAAACAAATGAAGATTTTTGTTTTCACTTAGGACTGGAGGTAAGGGGCAGTACTATTTATTTCTACTCACACAGCATGAAAGTTTTAGCCTCCCCACACCCTCTCCAGTCTTGGTAGCACATTCTTCTCATTGTGACCCTTCTGGTGCAGGCATGTAAAGTCGTATCTTGGTGTTCTCTTCCATTCCATATACTGGTCCACAAACTTCTATCTAACTTACTAGTTAATATTCTTGGAAAAACTTTCCATTTGCCTTCCTATCTATTTTTTGTTTTTAAAGAATTCATTTGATAGCCTCAAAGGTCATTTTCTCGACTGCTTGCCAATCTTTTCCAGCAGCCACCTACCTCACCTTACAAAGGTATCTTTGTTGCACAACCATCTTTTGTCACATAAGCAAACCTCATGATTTGTCATCTTACAGCGTATACTTTTGGAATCTCATTGGAAAGCCTTTCCTCTCTCCTAAATTACAGGATATCTCTCCAATGTCCTCATGTATTTGTGAAGGTTTCAGTGCTTCAAGTTTACAGCTGGAATGGTAAAGACAAGATGACATTACCTTTCTTTATATAGACAATCAAATGCCATACACTAAACTGTCCCTTTCCCTGGCCTGGTTGTCAATTTACATCATCACGTGGTAGTTGGATTGTGAAATGTCCCCTATAGCCTCAGGTGCCTCGGGTTGAACCTCACACTCAGTTCACTGTTGGTAGCAATTTGGAAAGGGGAGTCTTACTAGAGGAGGAGGTGTGTCTCCCCCTTGCAAGAGTTCACTCTAGCTCCGACCTCCCAGCTGCTGTAGCAAGGGTGACAGTAAGCCTCTGCTCTGCAATGCCATGACAAAGCTTCCCTTAACTGTGTCATGAAGTGACCCTTTCCTCTCTTCAGCTGCTTTGGGTCTGATCTTTGGTCCCAGCAATGAGAAATTCAATGCTACAGATCACATTCCTAGAAAAGCCATATTTCACAAAAGTTCCTCAAGATGGAACAAAAATTTTAATGAGACACTAGTTGAGCTTGTTAAATTTTATATTAAGAAGATGAATATCCTCTATTCCCTTTCCATTATTGGGAAACCAACTCTGATGTGAATTATAAGAACTATGTTTTGGGGTAGTATTCAATTAACAGCTTTCTGCCCAACTCTTCAAATTCACTCACCTTTTAAAACTTCCAAACTACTTCATTGCATTTCTCCTTAGTAAATGCTAATCTGTCCAGCCTCATTTTTAGGGTTTCCTAAAACCATATGCATTTCTATGCAGAGCTGCAGCTAAAATTATTCTACCTGTGTGATACTGTATTTCCTGAGATAAGTTATAAAGCTCCTCCTTAAAAGAGGAGCTACACAACATGATGGTTAAAAAAACAGCATGATACAGTATGCATAAAAATAAATGAGTAATCAAAGTGCATGCTCACGACATAAAGTAATTTATGTAATTTATAATGCAGGATTTCAAAACTAGAGCTAACAACATCCATAGACAACCTTGCCCAAACCACTGGAGGCTTGGTGAATAAATGTGTGTACCATTCAGTATGCTTTGATGTGTGTTTGTGAAATAGAAAATATCATGTATTTTAACAGACATCGGCGTGAGACAATAAGCTTCTTCCTCCTAAACTTCTGTTTTTATTCAATAGAAAAAATCGGAGCTTGGATTTCATAGGTTTATTATTCTATTCAAGAATAATAAATCCTAGCTTCTCATTGTTCATCCATCCTTTTGCTCACTAGAAAATACCTCCCCTGAGGCTGTGCTAAGTTCAAAAATGCCAACCAACATTCATAAGAAAAAAAAGATTGCTTCTAGAATTCCTGTTAAAAAACACTTACTTCTCCTTCTGTGGCTTGGATTCATTTGACAGTTTGGGGACACAATGAACACTTTTCACTATACTGCTACTTCAAAAGAAACTATTTTTAATAGGTAGCACAATCCTTTATATTCTGCCTCTCCAACTTGGGTTGGCAGAATGGCTCCTGAAAGAAGAGTGATGAGAAGGGACAATCTGTCACCTAAGACGTGGTCATCTGAGGATACACCACCGCCATTCACAAGAACATTCAAGAACAGGCTTTAAGAATTGCCCTTAGACACTCAAAGAGATTCAGAAACCTGACCTGAAGGAGATGTGTGGGCATATACCATGCTCAATGAAGAATGTTGACCACTGGGGTGAGAACTGTATCACACAGAGTCCTTACATGATTGTCTAGAAAACATAATGAGCACGAAGATTCACCAAACAAGCTTTGTACCTTTGTCACCTGTCTACCTGATGGCACCGGAGACAGTCACTGGAGATGAGGATTGAACACTGTCAAATAAAGTTACAAAACTGCCAAAATAAAAATTCCTTCTCTAGCATTTCCCTCATGATGCAAACTTACTTTTGAATGTTCATTTAGCTACATACATACATTACTTACACAGCAAAACTCTCGCGTGGTGGAGTAATTGTTCGGAGTTGACCCCAGGCATTGTCAATGATTTAGCTTCATGTTCTCAGTCCTGACATGCCTCAGACAGCCAACAAACGAGCCGAATCCTGACTCGGCCTACGCACATCCATCAAGAACTCGGATTGGAGGTTTAAAGTTATTGACTTGCCCAGTCTAAGAGTAAGAGCCTGTGGTGGTTTGACTATATCACGACCCTCTTGGGATCAAGTGTTTTAACACTTAAATTTCCAGCTATTTACACTGTTCTGGAAGACTGTGGAACCTTTAGGAGATGGACTCTTGCTAGAGAAGTGGATGGCTGGATGGGGGAGGCTTGAGGTTTACAGCTGAGCCACACATGCTGTGGTGCTGTTTTCTCTTGCTGCTTCCTCCATGCCAATGCAGCAACGTGATGCTGGCTTCCTGACCGGGCCTGCGATGCCTTCCCAACCATGGTAGAGTCTACCCTCTGGTTTCCTTCTATAAGATGCTTCTGGCCAAGTGGTTGTTTTGTTTTTGTTTTTGTTTTGTCCCAGCAATGAGAAAGTAACTGATACATGGTCCATGAAACAAACGATTAATTTTAAATATATTTTATTTTGTTTATTTATTTATTCAAGAGAGAGGGAGATACAGAAATAGGCAGGTAGAGAGAGAGAGAGAATGGGTGCGCCAGGGCCTCCAGCCACTGCAAATGAACTCCAGATGCATGCACCCCCTTGTGCATCTGGCTGACGTGGGTCCTGGAGAATCGAGCCTCGAACCGGGGTCCTTAGGCTCCACGGGCAAGCGTTTAACCACTAAGCCATCTCTCCAGCCCGCAAACGATTAATTTTAAACTGGGGATCATGCAATTATACTAACCATTGTAGCTCCCCAACTTTAGATTATTCTAATGTGAGAGAGAAATGTTAAACAACCAGGCCACAGAGCATAAAATACACAACATAATATACAACATAAAATATAGTTAATAGAAAATCTATAACAAACATGGCTTCTTAAACAAGTGATCTTGTCTTCATCAAAATTTATTTTTAGAGAAGTTATGAGGATTTCTGTAGAAATTGAGAGAGATTATTTAATTAAAAAAATACAGTCCCGCACAGAAATAAATCTGCCTAGAAATAAATCTATCTACCATTATCAACGTGCTGCTAGGTTTTTAAATTGCTATTAAAGTGCCAGGAATATTCAGGAAGATGAAAACAACACTGAAACCCAGATGAGATGAAATGACAGAGAATAGGCTGGGGTCAATTTCATAAATAATAAGGAAGTAATGCAGTATAATGTGTATCAGAAAAAATTTAATACACCAAGGACAATCTCATAAATAGAATCCTAAATGTATAGCAGAATTTAGGATATATCATTTCTTCTGCTCAGATAGAGACAGGTACATGCATAGGTATAAACATAGATGGTGATAGGTAATAGATCGATAACAGATAATTATCCTCATACTTCTGCCATACATATACTATGTGTATATACATATACTATGTGTATGTAAATATCCTTCCAAGTCTTTCCTTATTCTTGATATTTAATCATCCAGTTCTGTAAGGGTTAGAGAAGCAGAATCTATAGAGACAGTCAATACTAATTTGTCAATCCTAGCTGCCAGGCATTAAAAATGTCAAAAGCACAAATCAGATGGCTAGATCATTTTGATTTTCTTGGAAAATGCCTTTTCAAAATATATTTTTTTAAATGGACTAGGCCGGGCATGGTGGTGCATGCCTTTAATCCCAGCATTCGGGACGCAAAGGTAGGAGGATGGCCATGAGATTACAAGGCCACCCTGAGATTACATAGTGAATTCCAGGTCAGCCTGGGCTAGAGTGAGACCCTACCTTGAAAAACCGAAAACTGAAAAAAAAAAAAAAAAAAAAAAGGACTAAATGGCATCTGGGAACAGTTCAGCAAATGTTTACTAAGTACATGAGACCAAACCTGGCCCAGTGCTTAGCAGTGTATCTTCCCTGTACCTGCATTCCTGAAAATAGAAATCCAGTTTGACAAATTGAGAAGGTGATCCCAGAGCTAGGGATGTGGGATGTGTATGAGGAAGAGACTGAGGAGCCCTGAGCCACCACCATCACTTCTCTCCACTTCTCAGAAACTCCCTACCAAGGGTTACTCTATCCAGGATCAGACTTTTTAATATTTAGCCTTGTGATGGTTAAGTTTGTGTCAAAGACCTGCTAAGGTGCTTGCTGAAGGTGGAGGAAATACAGAATGGGTAGTAGAAGAAGGCAGTAACAAATACCAGCTAAGGCCATGGGACCAATTACAAAAACATGGACTGTAATTGCCATGAGTGTTTCTGTCTTACCTTGTTAAGAGCGTTTGTACATATCTACACCAATATTAAGATGTTTTGTTCTTCCTCTATTTCTCTATTAGGTAATTAATACTGATTAATATTGCTAGTTAACACTGTTGAATTTATATTTGACATATTATATTAGAGACTGAGCACTCCTCAAGGAACTTGCTTTGTGTTGGGGGGATGATTGTGCATTTCCGGTTGTACGAGGGATAGTTATATCACGTTAGGCAGAATTATGACCTTGTTACTGTTTTCATTTGGAAATTAGTATGATGTAAGGAGATGTGGTTTGGTGTCAAGTTGACAAGGGGTGGACTTGTGATGATGGTTAAGTTTGTGTTAACTTGATCTGTTCAGGAATCCACAGACATTCCTCATAAGTGTGTCTCTGAGGTTGCCTCTAGGAAGGATTAACTGAAGGAAGAATCCTTCCCACAGGGTGAGCCCTTCCTCCACAGTGGGTGGCCCCTCTCAGAGGAGGGGGCTGGTTTATAAAAAGAAGCTCTGGGAAGAAAGGCTCTCTCTCTCTCCCACCTGGCTGCCGGTGCTGCTCGCTGTTCTCTGCTTGGTGCTTGCTGCTTTCCAGCATGGACTAAAGACCAGGGTGGACTGAAGAGCAGCGTCTCTCCAGGATGCCTTCAGGCCTTCAGTGCTGGATCAGGACTGCTAAGCATCCAGCCTCATGGACTGAGCAGCTACCAGGTCCTTGACTCTCAGGCCTGCAACCTGCTATTGCTGGACTGTCGTAAGCTAATCCAATAAATTCCCTTTTAATACAATTCCTTCTATCGGTTCTGTTCCTCTAGAGAACCCTGACTAATACAAGCCCTCTCTCTCTCTCTCTCTCCCTCTCTCTCTAGATGTCATATTTTAAGTCCTGATCAAATAAGGAGCAATACAAATGATTATGACTAGACTTTACATTTAAAAATTATGGGTAAATTCTGAACATAATTCTTTAAATTCTGACTTCATCAAAATGTATATAATGTTGGGCTGGAGAGATGGCTTAGCCTGCCTCCTAAGCCTAAGAACGCCAGTTCCAATCTCCAGGTCCCACGTTTAGCCAGATGCAGTGACCCAAGGGCACAATGCCGCACCTGACCACAAGGGGGGCGCACACATCTGGATTTCATTCACAGCAGCTGAGAGACTGCTAGCGTGCCCATCTCTGTCTTCCTCTCCCTCTCTCTCTGTCTTTCTCTCCAGAAAAAAAAAATGTCTATAATGCCAGTATAATGGAAAAGGCTCTCCTTAAAATTTTTCTCATTGATATTTCTTTTATTGTTTGTTTTGGGGGGGATAATTGTTGTTTTGGAGGTACACACTCACTCTATTCCTGATTGAGCTGGAATTCACTCTGTAGTCTCAGTCTGGCCTTAAACTCACAGCATTCCTCCTTCCTCTTCCTCCCAAGTACTGGATTAAAGGTATGAGCCAACAGGCAAGCTTATCATTGATTTTTTTTTTAATTTTTTGTTTATTTTTTATTTATTTATTAGCAGCAGAAAGAGAAAGAGGCAGAGAGAGAGAGAGAGTGCACCAGGACCTCCAGCCACTGTAAACAAACTCCAGATGCATGCCATGATTATGTTAGGACATAGGCCTTGCAGCTCATGTCTCATCTCTTTATTTTAGGAACATGGAATTGGTTCTAGAACCAAGAAATATAGGGAAATAAAAATAGACCATTACCAACACATAACATTTGGAAGGCCTGATTAAAGACAATGTTATACAAATTTATGCTTATTGGAGTAAACATTGTACTGGCTAAAGTAAAATGCTCACCATCTATAAATGGGTAGATTTAGGTTTTCAAACATATGTCACTTATGGACATACAGAACATATTTATGTCTGACTTAAGAGTTTCACACAGATTACTGGTGGGGCTAGCATGTGTGTAGCAAATATTATTTGGATGCCTAGAACAGTTAGCTCAGAAATTTGTGAAATCGCAGGGAACAAAGGGGCAGATGTTGAAAACCTGGGCTATACAATCTCCATAACTGTAGGAGATTACAGAAGAAATTTTTGTTCAGGAACACTAAAATACCCTCTATGGGTAAAGCATTCATCAAACTAATCCAGTGAAGCAATGCTCCTTTAACTGGAGAAAGAAAAGAGATAATGACAAAAGAATATAAATGAGGTTGGAGAGATGATTTGGTGGTTAAGGCACTTGTCTGTGACGCTTAAGGACCCATGTTTGGCTTTCTAGATCCCATGTAAGATGATGCAAGCATGCAAGGCAGCATATGTGCACAAGATGGCACACAAATCTGGAGTTAGATTGCAGCGACTGGAGGCCCTGGTGTGCCAATTCTCTTTCTCATAAGAAATGCAAATAAAATTTTAAAATATATAAATATAAAAGCTAAAACAAGGCTTATCATAGAATTGACATATACTCAAGCCAAATTCACTTTTTCTCTCAGTACCTCCTTTCAGTGAAAAAAAATACACATACGTAAGTAAATGAATGAATTCTTGGGAAGGTTGCCGTAGCAGGCTCTCTTGTGTGTGAGCAGCTTGAGCACTATTGGCTGTCAAAGTCATTTCAGCCGTTCTGCTGATACGTGCTCTCTCCACCTCGTCCTGATCGGAAGGGTTTTTTAATTTCAATCACTAGTTAGTCTGTTCACTCAAGCGTCCTCCTTCTATACACAGATTCTTTCTTCTGACAAGGTCACTTTCACCTTACATCTCTGCCTTCTCTTTGGATGGGAACTATCCAGGTGTTCTGGATTATTAAAATACACATTCACAGCTTCCCCTGCTTGAGAAAGATTATATTCATTTTTCATGACTTTATATTACATACCAAGCTATTCGTGTGATGATTCATTTTCGTTTTTAATTAGAATGTCCTCTGAATTCCCTTCTTGCTCTTGCAGATGTGAAAAAATTAATCAAAAAGTATCTTTGTGAGCTCAGAAACAATTAAAATGCAATTCTTGTAAAGGTGTTATCAAGGCAAGAATTTGGAATTGGCTGTTTGGGGTTATCCTTATCAAAGGCAACTTCTCACTCTAAATGTAAAACATGTCTGATAAGCCTTATTATATCAAATTGAAACTGATTTTTAAGAACAAAAAAATGGATCCTTGATTCTTGTAAGTATCTCGCATCAACTTAACAGGGTGTCCATTATCAACGAGTGATTGTGATAAGTGCTGTCTTGGAAGGAAGCAAATCCTGAGAAATAATTGGATTTGCTAAATCCAGACTTGGCTTGGATTTAGTTCTGGCACCTGCAAAAAAAAGGACAGCTGTTGTGGACTCCCACCAAGTAAATACTATTAAGCTCATTTACACAAACCTTTTGGCTATGATCAGGTGAAGTATCCATTTAATCCGTCTATGCCTCTGTCAAGGGACTCACGTTGCCTGGCCCTGCTACTTAGAGAGGTGATAGGTGGGATTTGGCAGACCACAGAAATCTCCTCCATCTTGAAAAGCTTTGATCCTTATTTATGATCCAAGTGACACAGCGTGACAATGATGGCGACAATGCTACCTTGGAAGAACACCTCAACCCCAAGGAGCACCGAGGGCTCTGCTGACATTTATCTAATTGATGCTCACCACATGCTTGGGGAGAAGATATGTGGAATTATCCTCAGTCTACGAGCAAGAAAAACAGGGCAAGCATGATGAGCCTTGAATCACAACGTAAGCTGCCTTGGAGGAAATGATAGAGCCGTGACTCATCACACAGTGCAGTGCTGGGGTTAAAGTAAATAATGCTGTCATACAATTATGATTTTTTGGTTTTGTTTTTGTTTTTTCAAAGGAGGGTCTCACTCTAGCCCAGGCTGCATGGAATTCACTATGTATTCTCAGGGTGGCCTCAAACTCACAGTGATCCCCCTATCTCTGCCTCCCAAGTGCTAGGATTAAAGGCATGCAACACCATGCCTTTTGATTTATGATTTTAAGATTTCTGATAAAACTACATGTCACTGTGAAATACCACCACATAGTAATTGTGTGAGATTGCAGAGGGAACATTATACAATTAGAGGCAAGTACTAAACAGGATAATTAGGTATGGAAATGTATGATACCCTCAAATGATCTATAAACAATTTTATTTACATATGCTGACCACTTTTTTGAACCACTTTCCAACTGAACTCAAAAGGAAAAATGGCATGCTCTCTCTCTCTGTATCTTGCTCTCACTCTCTTTCTCTGTCTCTCACTCTCTCTCCATCCAATAGTAAAAATATTTTTCTAAAAAGGAGAAATGGGACTGGGAAGATGGCTCAGTGAATAAAGCATGAGTACCTGAGTTCAAATCCCCAGAAGCCACATAAGAGATAGATGCTCCAGCATGAGCATTTGTACTCCCCATGTACCTAGCGCAAGATGGGAGGCAGAGACAGAAGAATCTTCGAGAAGTTCACAGGCCAGCTAGCCTGGTGAATAACACAACTGTGGACAATAGAGACCCTGCCTCAAAGAAAGTGGGAAAGGAGGAGTGACACCCAAGATTGTCAGCCTCGGGCTTCCACATGTGTGCCATAGTGCCTGTACTTGGGCATGTACGTGTTCATACACACACATATGAACACGCACACCAAAAAGGAGGAATAGAGCAGTAACTTACAAAAAAGTTTAAACACTGCTCCAAAAGGAGTTTATGACCACTTTTTATAAACAAGGCTCCACATTCTATCAGTCATCTCTTGTTTATTGCTCAATATTTTATCTCTTGCTTATTGCTCAATATTTTATCTCTTGCTTATTGCTCAATATTTTATCTCTCTAAAAACTACTTTGGATGAAACTATGATTTTGCCCATGTTACTAAAATAAAATAACAGATACATCTGATGATTAGAATTTTTATATATCAAAGAAAGGTGATTACATAGCAGACATGGAAAGTGTCAGGGCCTCCATCTTGTGAATCACCTCTTCTTGTCCTCGTAAGATCAATTGACCATTAAGTAACGTCACTAGAGTTAATGAACTGAGCATTCACCAAGAATCAGTCAGCCATTACAAACTTTGAAATTAAAGCAATTGCCAACTGCAAAATACCTGTGCGTGTTTTTCTACATCTATATACCAGGTCTTTTCCTGCAAGAAGGATAGATGAACCTCCTCGCAGCCAGCACATCTCCCTAACAACTGTGTACAATAGGCTACAAGTATGTATAAAAAAAGAAGATTTTGCTCAGAGCCCAAAATCCAGATGACCCACAATTTTACTTTGCTGAGGTGCTCTGCTCCTGAATGAGAAAAGATTAAATCACCAGAAAATAGACACATTTTTGCCACAGAAAATGTAGTGTCCAGCAAAGGAACAGATAGTAGCTGATTCATCTGTTTAGGTAAGTAGTTCAGGTTGGATGCTCCGACTTCCTAGGTGCCCTGGACTGTCCACTCTAGGTACATTCCAATCATAACATAAGTTACTTAGTAATAGTTTTTATTTACATGTGCCTATTTTGGTTATGCAAACACCAAACAAATAAATAAGGACGGATATATATCACTTCTTACACGTGTGGTATTGTGTCAGGCACTTTCATGTTTCTGAGTTATTTAATCTTCCCAAGAATGTTTATCTCCTCATGAGTAAACAAGTCCTAAACGTTGGGTGAAGAATGAATGAGGGAGGGAGGGAGAGAGAGAGAGGTGTTGTCTACTTTTACAGATAAACAGGTTCACAAAGTGATTGCCTGATTTAGTGCCATCACTAAAATTGTCCAAGCCAGAGTTCAAATCCTGAAACTCTTACAAGTGCAGAACTTCCCTCTAATGCACAATCTTCTACCCAAATAGGAAATTGGGTTTTTTAATGCTATCATGTGAGATAACTCTCTGACCTACTTCAGATGCTGCATGAGTGTCATTTCCAAGCCTTTAACTAGCATAGTTTGGAGACAGTGATAACCAATCTCATAAAGGCATAAGGAAGACACCCAGAAAAAGGAGGTCAATTCATATGCTAATCTGTGCATATTGTATTTCCTTTCTTTAAAACTATTTTTATTTTTATTTATTTATTTGAGAGAGAGAGAAAAAAGGGGGCAAAGATAAAGAAAGAGAAAGAGAGAATGAATAGGCACACTGGGGCCTCCAGCCATTGCAAACAAACTCCAGATGCATGTGCCACTTTGTGCATATGACTTACGTGGGTCCTGGGGACTCAAACCTGGGTCCTTTGGCTTTTCAGGCAAGCGCTTTAACCACTAAGCAATCACTCCAGCCCTTATTTCCTTTTAAAGTAGATACTTTGGTGCAATTTGTGTGTTGCTAAGAAAAGAGAGATGATGACATTTATTCCCAATCCCTTTCTTTGTGGCCACTAGAACCCCACTGATGCTCCTCAGACCTCTTCCCATCACTAGTATTGGAAAGCATACCTTGTTTGCTGAGTCTGACCTCCAGAGAAGACCAATAACCTGAAAAATTGTAAGAATGGTCATTACAGTGAGTGCATAAAAAAAAGGCCCCCATCTGTGATGACTATATTAAAAAATCAGTATAGTGACTGTATACAAAAGAGTCACCAATGTAAGAAAACTATTTTAAAAAGAAGGTCCACCAATATAAGAGTGAGAAAGATGACCCAAGAAAGGGAATGAGGACTTTACGTTTTGTTTCATTTTTTTCTTTCTTGTTTTGTTTTGTTTTGTTTAGAACCACCATCAATGGACAACTCTATCAGTAATAGTGTTTTCAAAGTCAAGGCAAAAATGTTTGAATGGCAGACAATGAGATTTACATATCTAAATGCAACACAAACTGTTCAAGGTTTGGTATGCATGCTTATTTTACAAATATAGCATACAAATCATTTCAATTGCACACAAAACATTTTTCATTTTACTAATGAAATATTTCAAAACTATGTGTGATTGACAGTCACTGTGAATTTTAGAAGATCCCTTAAATTTAATTAGACTCATGATGGTCTATTTTTACATAGTTAAAGAAACACTATGAAGGAACACTAAATAATATCAATATAATTGACAGAAAAAATATTACAAATTGAACAAGTCTTATTTTTAAGCACATATTAATACACATTGGTTTTATGTTCCAATATTGCTATGCTGTCTTAATTTCCTTTAAGAAAACCTAGAACTGTCTTTCGTGATGTCAAAAATTTCTACAGACTAATGGCATGTCCTGAGGCATGGTCAACTTCACAGATCCCTTAGTCTTCACAAGCTGGCCCTTCATATCCTTCCAAAGGCATAAAAGGCTGCGACTATAACAGACTCCTGAATCTTGATGGTGGGCTCAGGGGGACAATGAGAACCACATCACCCTTTTGAATGCAGCATCGATGAAAACTATTGCACTATGCGTTTCCTGAATATTATCTGAACAAGGGTTTCTACAAAAAATAATAAATAAATAAAAGCTACTCTCCTGAGTTTGGTTAGTTAGCTCCTTTATGAGAGGTCGTCGCTCTAACCCCTCTAAACAGCAGTGCTCAGGGAGTCACTGCAGATTAGGTTCCTGGTGCACTGTCTCACCTTGACCCGCTGAGCACTTTGATTTACAGATGGTTTCATGTGAATCTTCTGGTTGGATGTGAAATCAAAGTACATAGAGCCTCAGCTCTCCTTTCTATGAATAGTCTCCATCCTCCTCCTCCTCTCCCTCCCTCTCTCTCTCTCTCTCTCTCTCTCTCTCTCTCATTACCTTCTAAGCAGTATCTTAGAGCAATCTTGTGGATCTGCCACAGTCCCGTGTCCCCCCACCCCCACCACTTTGTTCACACAGCCCTAAGATTTCTCACTTTGGTCTTTTATTCATTCAACAAATGTTTACAGAGATCCCACTATATGGCCAGAACTGTATTTGATGTGTAGGAGAGAGCCCTGAACCAGAGGGAGTCCTGACTGTCACAGGACTTCCATTTTGTTGAAATAGAGCACATGATAGATTTTCAAGTTAGTACTAACAACACAATAACGTAGGATAGGGACGTAGAAAATGAACATGGACAAGGGAGCTTGTGTGACACAGTGACCAGGAAAGACTTGTGAGAGAAGGGGAGCAGACTGTTTAATCGGCTCAGGCTAATACAGCATACTACAGACCGAGTGGTGTCTCCTCACCTTACTAGAGGCCGAAAGCCCAAGGTCAAGGTCCCAGCACATCCTGTTTCTGAGGATTCTTTTCGTGGCTAGTAGGTGGTTGTTGCCTTCTGGGTCCTCCCATGATGAGGAAAGAGATAGAAACTGGCATTTCATCTTTAAAACATCCTGATTTCCTCATAAAGATCCATCCTTAAGACCAAATAAATTCACAAAGGCCTCATTTCCAAACATGAAACAATGGAGTTCAGACTTCAACATATGAGTCTGGAAGAGCACATCATTCCCAAAGGACGTCCGTGAGTGGGGATCTAGAAGAGGAAATGTTTAGGAAGAAGAATCCGCGGGGCTGGCCAGCCGGGCCAGATGTGCCAACGCTGAAATCGTGGCATGTCTGTTATTGGTTTTGAGGCCCACTCCACAAGAGGGAATTGATGCTTGGTACTGAAAACCTAATCAAAAGCCTGTGGCTGTGAAGGTCATAAGCCTTAGGGGGGAAATAACTATTGGTGTCTGGCTAAATGGATATATTATGCTGACCAAACTGCCCTCAAAATACTTATACTTATGCCCATATATTTAAAAAATATTTTATTTATTTATTTGCAAGCAGAGAGAGAGATAGCAGAGAACTAATGGGCATGCCAGGGCCTCTAGCCATTGAAAATGAACTCTATTTGCATGTGCCACTTTGTGCATCTGCTTTATGTAAATACTGGGTGACTGAACTCATTTTACAGGCAAATGCCTTAACCATGTAGCCATATCTCCAGTCCTATGCCCATATATTCTCACTTTGGGCTAGAGAACCTTCTCTTTTCAGATGGTGGTGACCACGGGGAGACTCAAAGCTCACCAAAATGCTGAGATGATAGTGGAGTGTTCAGCACTAGATGGGACATCGCTATCACACCCACTAAGGCTTTGGGGACCATTGTGGAAGAGGTGGCAGTAAGACTGTAAGAGGAAGGAAGGGGAGAAGTGTGTTACAATACTGTCTTCCAGACACAAAATGGTCTTGCCATTCATAACCTCACAGTGGCTGATGCTTCTACCTATACAAGACCTGCATAATAAGAAGGCAAAAAATTGTGACATCAAAATATAAGAGGAACTAGTTGTAAAGAGGGAGGATAGAGGAGTGGGGACAAAGGAGAGTGGTGAGAGGTAATTATGACCAGGGCACATTGTGTCAATGTATGGAGGTTGTCAAAATATGTAAAAAGTGCTAAAAAAAAAAAAAAAAAAAATAGCTTTGCTTTGGAACAATAAGATAAGACACACCTAAAAGAAAATGGGCAAGTAGAACAGCTGGGTGGAAAACATCAGAGAAACACGTCAGGCATTATAGAAACAATGAGATTATTCTGAAAGTAATATAAAGATAGGAAGAAAATTGTTCAATCCAAGTTATGTTTAAAATAAAATCACTGTAGGATATGAAAATCATATAGCATGTATGGAAAATTGACTGAAGTAAGAGCATTCAAACAAGGAGGCTTGGAAAAAGAAAAGTGGAGGATAATGGTCCTAGGTTGGCAGTGGTCAGAACAGCAAGAGGCACTGGAGTGCACGATGTGCGCTGACAGAGCCAGCAGGACGTGTGGAGAAATGATGCGGAGAAAAGGACGGGGAGGGAAGGGAGGGAAACGGAGCCTGCTGCTAAGTCAGGCTTCAGCAACTAAATAACTGCGATGCCGTTTACTGAGCTGTAGGGTTCAAGGAGGGAGAAGAGATGAGCTGCAAATGATGAGTTCAATTTAACAAATAAGGGTTGCGAAGTCTATTAGACTTCCAAGTGAAAGCTAAGTGTGAGGCAGGCAAGAAGAAGGCTGCGGACAAGCATTCAGTTTGAAAGTCATCAGCAGTGACCTGGCTTCAGTGCTTTGGAAGGGAATGAGATCGCCTAGAGAATGCCTACGAAACAAAGGACTGCGCAGGTTGACTCCGACATTGCACACTGTGATGCTGGCACCTCGCTTAAAATAAAAGTCACCAAGTAAAGACTACAATGGCTTTGAAGAAAACCCGATGAGAACATGGTTCTGTGCACTCAGTAGAAGAAAATGTTTAACTCTGGGGCTGAAGAGATGGCTCAGTGGGTAACAGCACGTGCTGCGCAGGCACGAGGACCTGAGTTCCATCCCTGGCCCCCACATAAAACATCTGGCGTCACACACGCGCTTGGAACCCCAGTACTGAGGAGGGCAGAGACAAGGAAGTCCTGGGATCCCTGGCTGGCCAATGTAACTGAAAACCAGTGTAAGCTCCACGTTCATGGAGAGACCATGTTTCAAAAAAATAAGACAGAAGAGCAAAAGACAAGGACACCTGACATCCTCCTGTGGACTCTGAACACAGGGAGCTGACATCTGGACACATGTGAATAACACACACACGCACAAAGAAATTTGTGACATTGCCAATTTCTGCTAAGGGCATAAGTTAAGAAAAAAAATAGCAAGTAGAACATTGGACTAGACAACATGGAAGCCAGTATGTACTTCTATTTTAAGTAGACTTTTCATGAACTGATGATGACAAAAGGCTAATTGGTCTGTTTTAAAGAGAGAATGAGAGATTAGAAAGTGGAGAAGACAAGACAGAATGAGAGGAGAGGGAACCAGGTCAGGGAGTTGAGAAAGGGGAGAGGGAAAGAGAGAAATGTAGGAATAAAAACCTCTCAAAAGAGATGGACTCTAAGGCTTAAAGAAGCAAGTGTGGCATAATTATCACAGTGAATGAAAAAGTACAGTTATATCATTTCTTCTATAATATAGTAAAAATAAGTTTCTTTTGGAACTTAACTCCCATTTGCAACATTGTACAGATAATTATCTCAAATAATGCCATGTATAATAAAGCCCACATTTTCAGTAAATATGACCCTGGTGTTTTTCAAATAAGTGGAGTATTCCCTCCTCACAAAACTAATGCTACTGTAATGAAATTTTGCTGACAAAGTCCACCGAGTTGCTCATTACATCCTATTAAGAAAAATATGTTATATTAAAACTTTATTTTTTAAGAAACTAAAACCCCATCAACCACATGTAGAATTTATCTTGGAAGAAGAAAGTTCAAATTTTTGAGACAAAAAGCAATCCATTTATGGGAAATATGTTGACAATGAAAGTATCAGTAATGTGCAAAAGAGCAAGTGTCATTGTTTACCAGAACACAAATGTTAGGGACCAAAATACCCGGTGCAGGTTTTCCTGAAGGTATTAATAAAATGCTAAGTACAAGAAGATTTCACTTCATGTTTAGACTTATTACATCTTTTTCATTACCATTATAGCATATTCATTTAAAAATGCAAAACAAAATTAATTAAACACTGAATATTTTAAATATACATATAGGTAGATGTTCTGTGAGAATTATATACTACAATCTCATTTGCTATCTACTGATGTCCTCTTTCTATAATCCTCATGCAATTATTTGATCTAGAAGGTAGCTAGTTTGCATGCATACTTAGGATGTGACAAATCTAAGTTAATCCATACATTCAATTGGGATCCTTAAGGGTAAACAGTGGCTGCCACTCAGTCCCCTGGAGAGGAGTCTATGTGCCAAGGCTTAATCTACAAGAAGCTAGCTAGGGAATGAGGCAGAGATGAATACCCAGGGTAAATTAAGGAAGAAATATTGGGCAGAGAGAGATCTGGGGAACAGCAGTAGATTCTGAGTAAAGTTCTCACGTGTAACTACAGGAGGTCTAGCGGTAGGATACCACTTCAGATCTGTCCTTAGGTGGGGACAGGAAGTGAGGTTTTGTATTCCCATCTTGACAGACATTGAGTAATGGTTTTCCTGGGAAAGTGACAAGATTTGTATAAGGCAACTCTTTTCAACAGATGTCTACTCCTCACTGGGATTTGGTGGCAGCAGTCCCAGAAGCTGGAAAAATGTCCTTTCATCTCAAATGAGACACAGCATGTAACACAAATAAGGCTAATCTCAGCCCCATTGTAAAACCAAGAGACTCGAGGCATCAATGAGAGCTTCAAACACTGCTTTTGAAATAAGAGAGTAAAAATCCTCTCTCTGCAGGTGTAATGTCCTCTGTGGGGAAAGGTGTAAATAAAAGATGGACATGTGTGAGCATGGATGGAGCACAGAGGGTCTGGTGAGGTCCTGTCAAGCTGCTCACAGATGAGGATTCTTATGTGCGCAAGATTTCCTGTGGGCACATGAGGAACTGGATGAAGCATGGCAAGCGTCCCCATCACGTGTGAGGACCAGCATTGACAGCTCAGAAACTCCAAGGAAGGTGATGCAAATAACCATTCTGCTGAGTCCAGCAAGCGTCAAAGCTTGGTGCTCCCCACGCCCTCCCAGAGCGAAGGGCCCTGAGAAGTTGGTAAGGGTCTCGAGGACGTGCTCGCATTAGCAGTAGTAATGATGACAGACGTTGTAAAGGTAATTGGGACATTCGGAGTAGAGGCAGTAACCACTAATCAAATCATACCTTCTACATACCAGGTGCACTTTAAGAAGTTAATTTCCATGGTTCCCTGTCAATAAAGAGCAGAACTGAAATTTGGGTACCTGCCCATATAATTCCAACATGTTCTTGCCACAACATAAAGAAGGGTCTAGGTAAAATACGAAATTTTAAATGTTTACAGAAGTCACAGAAATAAAACCTGGGGAGGCTACAGTAATTTATACACGGTGTGGATAACGGAAGTTTTGAGAAATCAAGGATAATTCTATTGTTTGATTCTGGGTGTCCCTACAAAGGTCCACATGGCGCTGTTGGGACCTTAGAGTCTGAAAGGGGCAGGCCTGGTGCAGACATTGGTGGCTGTGAACATACCCTTTGCAGGATGTTGGACCTCCGGTCATTTCCTGTCTTCTGTTTCCTGCCTGAGGTGAGTGAACCGGCTACCTGGGCCACACATTCCTGCCATGCACTCCTACTTGGCCACAGCAACAAGTGGCATGAACTGGAGCCTTTGAATTCATGAGTCAAAGAAAGTTTACTTTTTTCATTGACTGTTTTCAGACATTTTGTAACAGTGACCAAAAACTTGCAGCATACTCAATTCCCATCAGGTGTTAACTATTTGTAAATATGAGCCCAATAGAGCCAAATATATCAACTTTTTTTTGGGGGGGGGGGTTTCAAGATAGGGTCTCACTCTGGCTCAGGCTGGCCTGGAATTCACTATGTAGTCTCAGGGTGGCCTCGAACTCTTGCCGATTCTCCTACCTCTGCTTCCCAAGTGCTGGGATTAAAGGCGTGCACCACCACGCCCGGCCACCAAATGTACCAACTTTTTAGAAGAAACAAAAACATATAAGTGTTTTGTGAATTCATCAACATTCAGTGTTGACCTAACTTTTTAAATAAGTAAATATTGCCTTAGGAGTTAATGTATGTCTGGAACATTATTTGGTTACTAGTGAAATATAAAGAGCTAAGTGTACTGAATGTAAACCTATTTAATTCTTATCTAGAATATCAATACATGAACATACCTTAATTTGATTATTATCTCCTATTACCCTCTTTTGTCCCCCTCCCTCATTCCCATCCCACTGAACCCCTCCTTTTTCGCAAGTAGCACCTCTTCTCTTTTGATTTCTCATTCTTTTTTCCCTCCTCCCTTATCTATATCAGAATGTTGATGTGTTCAATACTTACTGTGCAGGTTTTATGGAGGTGGTGCCGTCCACCGTGAGGTCATGAATGTTCCGTTCCAGTTCCTCACGTCATAGGATAGTGTCCCAAAGCACTTCCCTGTCTACCCTGTGCTCTCACATTCCATTCCTTCAGCCCTACTTCCACGATGTGCTTGGATGTGAGGGCATGACAGAGCTGCCTGCATTGTAGGGTGATACTGATAACGCAAGCGTCCATGTCCATCCATAGAATAAAGGCAGAAGGAAAAGGCAGCAGACAGGGAGCTTCTGAGTGAACCTAGGAAAAGGCAAAGCCACAGGACAGGTAACGACTAGTCAAGCAGGAACTGAGCTTGGCCAAAAGTAGATTCTGTTGGTTCTGCCTCCATGGACCAGAGCCTCACGAACACCGAAGGGGTAGTGATTTGGAGGTTGGAAGACCTCTGGTCTATATCATCAAAGGTTATTACCAATGGGAAGCAAATGGTTTCAAGGCCAAATGAGGAGTTGGCCCTAGAAACTGGTAATGAGAAGTGGCATATTAGTTGTTGCCCTGTGAATGAACACAATCAGGCTGAGACAACCCTGAGACAGCTGCCACTTAAAAACTTTCTTAAATAACCTACATGGAAAAGAAAGCTTGAACTTTGAACTTAGGTGATTACCACCGTGTCAGAGAGAACTCTCGAGACAATGAGTTAAAAACAAGTGTGCGTAAAACTCCTAATCAGAACACGAACATAGGCTAGCACTTGACCAGAATTCTGTGAGTGATAAGAAAAGGGGTGTGTGCAAGGAGAAAAGGAGAGCAGGCTAAGTGGGAGCAGGAGGATTCAATTATTTGTCTTAATTTGTTTCTCACATTCTATAGTGATAAATTCCTAAAAGTCTAAAGATTATTATGAAGGAAAGAACAAATCACCTGCTTAACATGCTATAGAGACAGCTCAGTGGATAAAGTTTGTGATGCAAGATGAAAACCCATGTTTGGATCGCCAGCACCCTTGTAAATGCAAGGTGGGCATGGAAACCCCCTGTAATCTAAGCATGTGAAAGGCAGAGCCCAGGAAT
Organism: Orientallactaga sibirica; assembly: GCA_036365145.1. Taxonomy (NCBI): domain Eukaryota; kingdom Metazoa; phylum Chordata; class Mammalia; order Rodentia; family Dipodidae; genus Orientallactaga; species Orientallactaga sibirica. Next base: position 5,866,661 of record JAEOAD010000040.1, on the reverse strand, counting down.
CCAAGGGTAAGCTGGTAGATAAACTAGCCAGATCTGTGGGCTCTGGGTTCAAGGAAAAGAAAGAGGTAAATAATTGAGAAAGTCACCAAATATCAACCTTTAACCTCCACATGTACTCTATGTCCATGCATACACATACATACACATGTGATGATTAATTAAAATGCTAGCACACTATCCAAGGTTAATGTAAATTAATTAACTAGCCTCTTCTATGAACCAGTAGGTACTTTCAGAAAGAGTGAGGACAAGAGACAGGTACATTTTCAATAAGAAAGAGGTTGAAGGAGTCTGGCTTTTCTACTAGAATATAATGTCCTAGCCTTTCTAGTTTGACTATGAGGACATTAGGAGTTTGGCTTGGGTAGAGGATAAAAGGAAACCCCAAAAGAGGAGACAACACCCAAGCCCAACCTTGTATATTGACAATGCTGCTTAAGCATGGCCACAAATCATTGCCTTCAGCAGCATGCCCTGTAGATCAGAGTGTGTGAATCATCCAGACACATTTCATTTTGGTTTAGAAATATTTATCGACAATTTTCATACATGAACATAATGTGAATGGATCATAGTCGCTTCCAAACTCCTCTTATGAGCCCTTCACTCTCCCGCCTTTACTGAACTCCTTCTTTCCAAGTCGACTCTTCTATTTTGATGATTTTTCCACCCTCCTGTATCATCCATGATGAAGTGTTGATAAGGACAAGTTTGTGGAGGTCTTGTGGAGTTAGCAGCAGCTGTGAAATAACAATAAATTCTGGCCAGCGTGTGGGGAACGAGAAGCCATATTCACTGTTAGTGGGAATGTGAGCTGGTGTAGCCACTATGACAATCAGTGTGGCAACTCCTCAAAATGCTAAAATTAGAACCACCATATGACCCGGCTAGACTGTTGCTGGGCATATGCCCTAGGGAGTCTGTCCTTTACTACACAGACACATGCTCATCCATGTTTCTTGCTGCTCTATTCACAGTGGCTAGGAAATGGAATTAGCCTGAATGCCCATCAAACTGATGAATGGATAATGAAAGTATGGTATATACCCACAGTGGAGCTTTGTTCATCTGTAAAGAAAAATTAAATTGTGAAATTTGCAGGAAAATAGATAGATCTGGAAAATATTATATTAAGTGAATATAGCAGTTACTTTCTCATTGTTGAGATAAAACACCACACCAACACTAGCATATATAACCTCAAGGGGAAGTTTTACCATGGCAGGGAAAGCTGATAGAGCAGAGACAGGGCATTAATCCTGACACAACAGCTGCAAGGAAACAGCAAGAGTGAGCTGGCTCTGACAAGGAGTCTTGGGCAATAACAGCCCAAAGCCCACCCTAAGTGACACACCTCCTCCAGCAAGGCTCCACTGGCTTGGGGTTGAGTATGGGGCTTAATCACAAACACATGAAATTACATGGGACATTTCACACGCATACCTCCACAGTAAGGTATCCCAGGGTCAGAAAGACAAACCCTTCATGCTCGCTCTCTCTCTCATAGACAGATCCTAATTTCAAACTTTTAGATTTGTAAGTAAGTTGGAGAAAAAGACAGTAGATGCCAGGAAGCTAGAAGGAGGCCATGAGGGAGACAAGGTGGGAGGGGGAGTGTATATGTAAGCATTTCACCATGATTAAGAAGCTCTGACAATATGGGGAAATATAATGGAAACAGCCCGAGACTAAACATAATGACACGTGGATTCCAACCCCAGGGACCATTCACCACAGATGTGACCTGAACAAGTGGATTAACTCCTTCACCTTTATACCATTTTCCACTTAGAGAGATAATTACAACCTACTAAATGAGACTGGCTGAATAGTGCAAATCTTTGGAGGAGTAAGGTCTCTATGACATTTCCTAAGTAGATGATCTAATTGTGCCCAAAATTCTGTACCTGAACAACTTAAATTATTATTGGTCAATACCAACAGCTCAAAGAAAGCCCTCTTAATTTAGTTGTGTTCCCCAACTACAAAGACTCTGTCTGACTCAGTCTCCTCCTCCTTCTCCTTTTCCTCCTCCCCCTCCTCCTCCTCCTCCTCCTCCTCCTCCTCCTCCTCCTCCTCCTCCTCCTCTCTCTCTCTCTCTCTCTCTCTCTCTCTCTCTCTCTAGTTTATATTATTTCTGGCTCTGGCTCTGGCTCTAGGCAAGATTCTATGGGAATGGCAACTTGATCCAGAATTGTAAAAAGTGGAAGATATGAATTTAATACTCTCGAGTGGACTGAAATATTTTCTTCCTGAAATCTAGAGTGTACTTGCTCAGATATCTGGTCTGCACCTCTTTCTCACATAACTCTAGCCTTAACTGGCTATCAATTAAAGTATAAGCCAAACCTATAGTTTCAGTGTATTTTTTAGTGAGTTATTTTCATAAGAAACTCTTAAAGGCTGAAAAGATTCATAAGACTGGGAAATGAACATTTAAAAGCATAAATTGCAGATAGGCAGGTGTTGGTCAGAAAACATAGCTACAAGGAACTCTTTCCTCCTCAAATGATACTGCTGTGGCCATTATCTGCTCGCCATACCAATCTTGCTCCTGTGGAACCACTTAGTCATAGACTTACATTGTCCCCTGTCCTCAGTTTCTTCCCATCAACAAGTATTCATGGCAAATGCCCTGTATTTATTATCTGTTCCAAGCCCAAGGAAACATACTCTTCCTGTGCATGGGCTTAAAACGTCTGGGTTGGCATAAGGAATAGTCAGAGTGAGCTAACATGTGTCCTTCAAAAATAATGCCAGAGGGCTGGAGAGATAGCTTAGCAGTTAAGGCACCTACCTGCTAAGCCTAAGAATATCTGTTCGATTCTCCAGGACCCACGTTTAGCCAGATGCAAAGTGATGCAAGGGTGCAATGCAGCACTTGCCCAGAAGGGGACGTATGTGTCTGGAGTTCATTCACAACATGTGAGAGGCCGCTGGTGCTCCCATTCTCTATCTGTCTCTCTCTCTTTCTCTGACTCTCTCCAAAAAAAAATAAATAAATAATGCCAGATACAAAAGGGGGCGGGATGCCCAACCCTGTCTCTTCACTGATTGCTTCCCAAATATCACTGACCTGAGGCTGGCATCTCTCAGCTCTTTGAAACCACAGCTGCTTGTTTTGCTCCTGATGCTTTCGCCAGCTGCTGTCACATCTGTCGGAGATCACAGCAAGCCCGGCTACTTCAATAGCTCAGTATCTGTTATGTTAACTCCTGCTGGAACCTGCCACCTCAACTCTTCTATGGGCCCAGATCATTGTCGTTGCCATCCAGGCTGACCTCAGTCCCAGCCTGCAGCTCTCATGTGCGCTCCATCTTCAAGGAGCACCTCGGGAGGCAGGCAATCACAAACTACTCCCCATAGTGGCGGGGAGAGGTTAGGAGCTGCTGAGCTCAGTCACATTTTAGCAAAGCCTTTGATCTCGGGTTTGATCCTTGCTACCATCCACAACACAAACAAGTCTCTTACATGGCAACCAGCACTGACTGACTCGACTGCCCTTTTTACTCTGAGCATCCTGCTGCCTGAACCTTAATGCTGCCCAGCACAAAATGTAAGGTCAAGGTATAAATAGGCATTTTGTAATTTAGTACATTTTCCCCCTTACCCTATTGGCTCACTCCAAAGTCCTGCACTTTTGCAAGTCTTCTCTTTGTACCTGCCTGAAGGGCAGCATGAATCATTTTCCATAGGTTCCTCTTTGCCATGGGAAAGGGACCTATGAAAGAGCCCACAAGAAAAAAAATAACTCTGCATTCATTGCCTAGTAACTGTGTCGGATAGCATTCAATATTGTGACTATAGAATATGAGTAAGCTAGACTTCAGCAAGCAATGATCCCCCAAGTCACTTTTTCCTTACATGTTGCAAGCATTCTTGAAAACAAGGATCCTGCCTGTAGGAACCATTGAAACAAGAGACAATTCTGAAAGCCCAAAAGAACTGGGGGGAAAGCCAGGCACGTTGGATGAGATGAGGAAAACAAAATCATTCAGAACTGGAGCACCTGGCATGTGCAAGGCTCATGAACGTGACTTTTCAGTAAATGTGAAGGTCCTAACGTGAGATTTCAGAGAAAGAACAGACAAGGGAGGCACACAAGACAGATCACAGAAAGGGAACAGCTGGAGGACGTAGAGGCACTGTTTGGGTGGACACGACCACTCAAGTAAAGATGGGGAACTCATGGCGGGAGAGAGAAAGGGCTGCAAACGTAAAGTGAACCAATGAGATATGGCCACCGATGGCCCAGGAAAAGGACAGGGATACATAGAGCCATGGCAGGGAGCTCACCCGTGATGTCAAGGGCAAAGACCGAAGCAGGAGCTACTGGGCCCTGTGAAATACTGTTAGGAAGATAATTACAGTGGGAAGGACACGTACAAGGAAAAAATAGTAACACCTTACCCTGGTTCCAAGCATGAGCCAGCCTGATCATCACCCAGCGTGTTTAATACAACCTAAGGGCATTGTGAACTCAAGAACTCTGCGGTCTCAAAGGCATGTGAAGAAAATGAACCAAGTATGATGAAACAAGAATTTTCAGGAAATAGAGCTAGGCAAGAGATGAAGCTAAATATTTGGCCACAGAGTTTTTCACTTCTTTTCCAGTAACACACAAGCATCAGAAAGAGAAGCACTGTAGAGTCATAAGCAGACCTCCTGGCCTCTCTTCTACACTTCAGTGCTTCCTTCTACCTTCATGGCTATGGCCTCTTGGGCCAAAACTCTTCATTTTGGAAGAACTTTGCTAGGACAGCATTCTCAGTCTTTTCTCTGCTGTCTGATTTTAGGAAATCCTGTCTTATTCTAGGACTTCAAATGACCATCACACATAGAAGATTCCAAAATTTCTATTGCACACTGACCAATGAATGCCAGGCTCATAATGCAACAGTCCACTAGACATTGCTTTGAAGCTATCGAACAGGCATTTCACAGATTGCATGTCCAGTACAGAATGCCAAATTTCTTCCCACTTCATCTATTCTTTCCCCAGGCTCTCATTAGAGCTTTCTAGCATTACCATAAACCACAACACCATTACTACAGTCACTTACCTTGTAATGGCATTTTAGTGGGCAGTGGGCCACATGGACAACTACAGTTCTATTATGTCACCTAATGACTTCACAGCCATCTTAAATTGTACATTATGACACTTGTATGACAAAATTACCTAACAATGAGCTCCCATAAGTTATTTGTCATTAAACACTTGGATATATAATGATCTAATTAGTGATCTTCCTTCTGCCAGAATTATTTTTCAAAAATATATATCAAATCATAATTCTCATACTGTATATATGTATATATTCATATATGCTATATATTTAATAGGTACATAAAGCTAAATATTGTCCCATAGGATTTAGAATTAAAAGCAATTACTGGCACAGGTGTGGTGGTACACACCTTTAATCCCAGCACTTGGCAGGCAGAGGTAGGAGGATCGTCATGAGTTCAAGGCCACCCTGAGACTACATAGTGAATTCCAGGTCAGCCTGGGCTAGAGCGAGACCCTAAAAAAAAAAAAGGGGGCTGGATGGATTGCTTAGCAGTTAAGGTATTTGCCTGCAAAGCCAAAGGACCCAGGTTCAATTCCCCAGGACCCACATTAGCCAGATGCATAAGGTGGTGCATGCATCTGGAGTTTGTTTGCAGTGGCTGGAAGTGCTGGCACACCCATTCTCTCTTTCTCTCCCCCTCTTTCTCTCTGTCAAATAAATAAGTATAAATATAAAGCAATTACCAAAACCTGAAAGGGCTCCATCATTTGGTTCCTCCCACCTTTCCAGCTCGGTGGAGTGAAGGTGCTGACACACCTCTCTCCTTCCTTTTATTAGTTCCACTTGCCATCCTCCTATTTGAAATGGTCTTACCTGTCAGCCATACCACCCTGAACAGGTCCACTTTCATCTGGAATGATCTTCCCCATGCCATTGGAAGCCTGGCTTCTCTTTTTCAAGTAAAACCACAGTTTAATGTCACTCCAAGTGGCCAGTCCTCAAATACAGACTCTCAGCCTCATCTCATTGTCTCATGTGTTTTCCCATCACTCTCTGAGATATCTTGTTTCCTTGTTCAATGTTTGTCTGCATCTGCTCTTGAATTACAGTCGATGAAAGGAGAGCTCAGAGGTTTTATTACCTGCACCTCGTTATTGCCAGCAAAGTGCTTGGCACATAGTATATGCCCAACAGATATATGCTATCAACCTGCAGTTTCCTTATTTGCTAAATGAAAGGCTTCATAAAATGACATGAATCCCAGTCTCTTCCCAGCTCTTGTCATTTATTTTAATTAAAACTGGTACATAATAGGGAACGCCTACTCTTCAGAGTGCTTTCCACTAAGTGAGTCAAATACTCCAGAGTAAATGCCACCCCAACAAAGGAGGTCACACGGAGGACAATGACAGCTGGCATCTACCTTGTACCAATTCACAACAGCCATCTCTTCTGATTGTTCCATTTCCATGTCAGATTGGTGCTAAACTCACACATCACCTAATCATAGATTCAGATAAGAGTCTCAGTTAATTAAGAGCTTTCTGTGAACACTATGCTCAGTAACATTGAGTGCCAAGCAGATTTACTATATCCAACCAAGGACTAGATGTAATGATCATATTTTGTTGGTCATGTTGGATAGTAGCATGCTCAACTTCATAAGATCAGCACATGGTACATCTTCAGGATTCTTGGCTTCCTTGTAGACTAGACAGAGTCTGGGACTTTGAGATCTTTTTCTATTTTTCTTTTGTTTCTCTTAATTGAGTTTTGATGAGGTACTCTGCCTCCTGGAAATACTTTCTCCACTTATGACACACTCGGTGGTAGAGTGCGTTGTTCATCAGAACCACAGCTGAGATGCATTTGAGAAAGTGATTTAAAGGGATCACTGCTGCCTCTGCTTGTGAGTTTATTGGAGAAAGCCTGGGCAATGTATGGACGTCTGCCATGTCCAAGATGACTTTGTCTTTCAAAAGTTCAAGTGATATTGCTGCATAATGACCATGTTTTGTGAACTGTTTTCCATCTCTTCAAAAGATACTGAAAATAAATAAAATCTAATTAGAACAGCAACACCAAGCGATGCTTAGGCTCAGCATTTCAGCAGGGCAATGAGTCAGCTTTATAATTATTTCAAAGCATGTGAGCAGTTTGTCTTCGTTTCATTAAAATAACATCACCACTAATTAATGTTCATTGGCTACTTTCCACCTCTAAAATCGTATCATGAGTAAAGACACTGTTCCATAATGAAATTTCTTCCTAAATGTCTGGACTTATAAAGTGAAACCGAATGGATATTTAAAAACAGTAAAAACAGGTTTTTATTAACTTATTTATTTTCATGAAGGGAGAGGGCGCACAGGATCTTTTGCCTCTGCAAACAAATGCCAGGTGCTTGTGCCACTTTTCATGTCTGGCTTAAAAGGGTGCTGTGGAATCAAACCTGGGCCAGAAGGCTTTGCAAAAAGCTTCAACCACTGAGCCATCTCCCCAGCTAGGTTGTGTTTTTTTGGATGAAGCTTAAAATTCTCAATATTGTATTCCTACTCAAGCCATTAAACACATTTAAAATATTTTCAAAATCATTCATGGTTTCCTTTTGATAGTTTCATAAAGAACAACAAACCTGAAGGGTATCACCTTCCACCCTAATGCTGTGTTTTATCATTGTATATTGCAAGGTGTTTTTTTAAATTCCAATAAGGACCTGTGTTTTATGGCCTGTGTCTCACTCACATGGCACCTTATAGGCATTCAGTGTGTACTATCACACCCCAATGCAGCTTTTAGAACATAACGTTTGTATCACATATACATGGATGGACATAGTAAAGGCTGACATTGGGGATGGAAGCATTAATTTCACGGTATTCTTTCACACATGAAAAATTCACGATATTATTTCAACCAATTTCATTGAGTTTTGTTCTTATCTATGACATTAAAGGCAAAACTCCCTTCTCTAACAGGAGTTATTTTCACATCTCTAAAACTGTTGGCTTACTTATAGGTACCATTTACCAGGTAGGATACAAGCCAGAAGCAGCCACACAAAGTGGTGTGTAAGAGAAAATATGGACTGTTCATGCCCTCCCGGTGCTGTTTTGCGTGATGTATGCATAAGTAACAAGGCCAGGAAGACTTAGATCAAGGTTCCAGATTAAAGCCAGAGAGGCCAGGCAACGTGTGGCAGGAAAAGTACTGCAGAGTGAAAGAGCACTTTGGAAAGCTTTGAGGAGGAAGTCTACGTGTACTGGTGGCTAAAGACACTGAGCTAGCTGGCTCAAGAGAGAAAACATGTGTGCTACAGGCCACAGGAATGTAATGGCAGGGCTACCTAACCCCACTGGAGCCAACATTTTGCATTCCCATGATTTTTACTGTGATGGTTAATTTCTATTACAAATTAATAAGATCAGGAGTCAAGTCAGAGACACACCACTTGGGCGGTCTGTGTCGGTGTTCCCAAGAAGGACGTACAGACGCACAGAGGGAGAAAGACCTTCGCCCAGAGTGCATGGCCCTTCTGGTTGTAAACTAGACATTTAAAAAGCTCTAACTGGACAAAGGGCTTCTTGCCTGACTGCCCATGCTACGTGCATGCATCTAGTCTGTTGGTGCTAACCTGTGCAGGCACTAGAACCCCGCTTCATCAGCCTTCCAACGTGGACTGGAGACCAGTGACTCTAGGAATCCTCCAGGTCCTCAGGGCCACACTGGGAAAACTGAGGCATCCAGCCTCCTAAATTGAAAGCTAACATGTTCTCCAGCCCCAGCCTGGAGACAGCCACTGCTGGGCTGTCCACACCTACTGTATCCTGCAAACCAATTTAATAAAAGCCCTTACAATACATATTTATTCTACTGGTTCTTTTCCTCTACAGAACCATAATACATCCTCTGAACTTTGAGCCAAAATATAGCCTTCCGTTCTTACGTTACTTCTGTGAGCTATTTTGTCACAAGGACGAGCACAGAAATTAACATACGGGATATGGGAGTGGAGTGGCAAAGTGAGGAGTCAACTACGAAGAAGGAACGGAGCCTTTCTTGGAAAGATGAAAGTATTATTTCTTCATTTTATGGTGGTACAAAATTATATCACATTTTTGAAAACTCATTAAGTACTACAGTTGAAGTGAGTGAATGAATTGGGCATAAATTATGACTAAATGGAACTGATGAAACTTTTTTAAAACTTAAGTGAGGGCTAGAGAGATGGCCTTGTGGTTAACACACTTGCCTGTGAGGCATAAAGACCCACATTTAACTCCCCAGAACCCACATAAGCCAAATGCACAAGGTGATGCATGCACATAAGGTCACACATGCACACAAGATGGTGCATGCATCTGGAGTTTGATTGCAGTAGCCAGAGGCCGTGGCATGCCAGTTCTCTCTCACACACATACACACACACAATACTTAACTGATTTATGGGCTGGAGAGATGGCTTAGCAGTTAAGACACTTTCATGCAAATCCGAAGGACCATGGCTAGATTTATCTGTCTCTCTCTCTTTCTCTGACTCTCTCCAAAAAATAAATAAATAATGCCAGATACAAAAGGGGGTGCCCAACCCTGTCTCTTCACTGATTGCTTCCCAAATATCACTGACCTGAGGCTGGCATCTCTCAGCTCTTTGAAACCACAGCTGCTTGTTTTGCTCCTGATGCTTTCGCCAGCTGCTGTCACATCTGTCGGAGATCACAGCAAGCCCGGCTACTTATAGCTCAGTATCTGTTATGTTAACTCCTGCTGGAACCTGCCACCTCAACTCTTCTATGGGCCCAGATCATTGTCGTTGCCGTCCAGGCTGACCTCAGTCCCAGCCTGCAGCTCTCATGTGCGCTCCATCTTCAAGGAGCACCTCGGGAGGCAGGCAATCACAAACTACTCCCCATAGTGGCGGGGAGAGGTTAGGAGCTGCTGAGCTCAGTCACATTTTAGCAAAGCCTTTGATCTCGGGTTTGATCCTTGCTACCATCCACAACACAAACAAGTCTCTTACATGGCAACCAGCACTGACTGACTCGACTGCCCTTTTTACTCTGAGCATCCTGCTGCCTGAACCTTAATGCTGCCTAGCACAAAATGTAAGGTCAAGGTATAAATAGGCATTTTGTAATTTAGTACATTTTCCCCCTTACCCTATTGGCTCACTCCAAAGTCCTGCACTTTTGCAAGTCTTCTCTTTGTACCTGCCTGAAGGGCAGCATGAATCATTTTCCATAGGTTCCTCTTTGCCATGGGAAAGGGACCTATGAAAGAGCCCACAAGAAAAAAATAACTCTGCATTCATTGCCTAGTAACTGTGTCGGATAGCATTCAATATTGTGACTATAGAATATGAGTAAGCTAGACTTCAGCAAGCAATGATCCCCCAAGTCACTTTTTCCTTACATGTTGCAAGCATTCTTGAAAACAAGGATCCTGCCTGTAGGAACCATTGAAACAAGAGACAATTCTGAAAGCCCAAAAGAACTGGGGGGAAAGCCAGGCACGTTGGATGAGATGAGGAAAACAAAATCATTCAGAACTGGAGCACCTGGCATGTGCAAGGCTCATGAACGTGACTTTTCAGTAAATGTGAAGGTCCTAACGTGAGATTTCAGAGAAAGAACAGACAAGGGAGGCACACAAGACAGATCACAGAAAGGGAACAGCTGGAGGACGTAGAGGCACTGTTTGGGTGGACACGATCACTCAAGTAAAGATGGGGAACTCATGGCGGGAGAGAGAAAGGGCTGCAAATGTAAAGTGAACCAATGAGATATGGCCACCGATGGCCCAGGAAAAGGACAGGGATACATAGAGCCATGGCAGGGAGCTCACCCATGATGTCAAGGGCAAAGACCGAAGCAGGAGCTACTGGGCCCTGTGAAATACTGTTAGGAAGATAATTACAGTGGGAAGGACACGTACAAGGAAAAAATAGTACGTCTTACCCTGGTTCCAAGCATGAGCCAGCCTGATCATCACCCAGCGTGTTTAATACAACCTAAGGGCATTGTGAACTCAAGAACTCTGCGGTCTCAAAGGCATGTGAAGAAAATGAACCAAGTATGATGAAACAAGAATTTTCAGGAAATAGAGCTAGGCAAGAGATGAAGCTAAATATTTGGCCACAGAGTTTTTCACTTCTTTTCCAGTAACACACAAGCATCAGAAAGAGAAGCACTGTAGAGTCATAAGCAGACCTCCTGGCCTCTCTTCTGCACTTCAGTGCTTCCTTCTACCTTCATGGCTATGGCCCTCTTGGGCCAAAACTCTTCATTTTGGAAGAACTTTGCTAGGACAGCATTCTCAGTCTTTTCTCTGCTGTCTGATTTTAGGAAATCCTGTCTTATTCTAGGACTTCAAATGAACATCACACATAGAAGATTCCAAAATTTCTATTGCACACTGACCAATGAATGCCAGGCTCATAATGCAACAGTCCACTAGACATTGCTTTGAAGCTATCGAACAGGCATTTCACAGATTGCATGTCCAGTACAGAATGCCAAATTTCTTCCCACTTCATCTATTCTTTCCCCAGGCTCTCATTAGAGCTTTCTAGCATTACCATAAACCACAACACCATTACTACAGTCACTTACCTTGTAATGGCATTTTAGTGGGCAGTGGGCCACATGGACAACTACAGTTCTATTATGTCACCTAATGACTTCACAGCCATCTTAAATTGTACATTATGACACTTGTATGACAAAATTACCTAACAATGAGCTCCCATAAGTTATTTGTCATTAAACACTTGGATATATAATGATCTAATTAGTGATCTTCCTTCTGCCAGAATTATTTTTCAAAAATATATATCAAATCATAATTCTCATACTGTATATATGTATATATTCATATATGCTATATATTTAATAGGTACATAAAGCTAAATATTGTCCCATAGGATTTAGAATTAAAAGCAATTACTGGCACAGGTGTGGTGGTACACACCTTTAATCCCAGCACTTGGCAGGCAGAGGTAGGAGGATCGTCATGAGTTCAAGGCCACCCTGAGACTACATAGTGAATTCCAGGTCAGCCTGGGCTAGAGCGAGACCCTACGTCAAAAAAAGGGGGGGCTGGATGGATTGCTTAGCAGTTAAGGTATTTGCCTGCAAAGCCAAAGGACCCAGGTTCAATTCCCCAGGACCCACATTAGCCAGATGCACAAGGTGGTGCATGCATCTGGAGTTTGTTTGCAGTGGCTGGAAGTGCTGGCACACCCATTCTCTCTTTCTCTCCCCCTCTTTCTCTCTGTCAAATAAATAAATATAAATATAAAGCAATTACCAAAACCTGAAAGGGCTCCATCTTTTGGTTCCTCCCACCTTTCCAGCTCGGTGGAGTGAAGGTGCTGACGCACCTCTCTCCTTCCTTTTATTAGTTCCACTTGCCATCCTCCTATTTGAAATGGTCTTACCTGTCAGCCATACCACGCTGAACAGGTCCACTGTCATCTGGAATGATCTTCCCCATGCCATTGGAAGCCTGGCTTCTCTTTTTCAAGTAAAACCACAGTTTAATGTCACTCCAAGTGGCCAGTCCTCAAATACAGACTCTCAGCCTCATCTCATTGTCTCATGTGTTTTCCCATCACTCTCTGAGATATCTTGTTTTCTTGTTCAATGTTTGTCTGCATCTGCTCTTGAATTACAGTCGATGAAAGGAGAGCTCAGAGGTTGTATTACCTGCACCTCGTTATTGCCAGCAAAGTGCTTGGCACATAGTAAATGCCCAACAGATATATGCTATCAACCTGCAGTTTCCTTATTTGCTAAATGAAAGGCTTCATAAAATGACATGAATCCCAGTCTCTTCCCAGCTCTTGTCATTTATTTTAATTAAAACTGGTACATAATAGGGAACACCTACTCTTCAGAGTGCTTTCCACTAAGTGAGTCAAATACTCCAGAGTAAATGCCACCCCAACAAAGGAGGTCACACGGAGGACAATGACAGCTGGCATCTACCTTGTACCAATTCACAACAGCCATCTCTTCTGATTGTTCCATTTCCATGTCGTATTGGTGCTAAACTCACACATCACCTAATCATAGATTCAGATAAGAGTCTCAGTTAATTAAGAGCTTTCTGTGAACACTATGCTCAGTAACATTGAGTGCCAAGCAGATTTACTATATCCAACCAAGGACTAGATGTAATGATCATATTTTGTTGGTCATGTTGGATAGTAGCATGCTCAACTTCATAAAATCAGCACATGGTACATCTTCAGGATTCTTGGCTTCCTTGTAGACTAGACAGAGTCTGGGACTTTGAGATCTTTTTCTATTTTTCTTTTGTTTCTCTTAATTGAGTTTTGATGAGGTACTCTGCCTCCTGGAAATACTTTCTCCACTTATGACACACTCGGTGGTAGAGTGCGTTGTTCATCAGAACCACAGCTGAGATGCATTTGAGAAAGTGATTTAAAGGGATCACTGCTGCCTCTGCTTGTGAGTTTATTGGAGAAAGCCTGGGCAATGTATGGACGTCTGCCATGTCCAAGATGACTTTGTCTTTCAAAAGTTCAAGTGATATTGCTGCATAATGACCATGTTTTGTGAACTGTTTTCCATCTCTTCAAAAGATACTGAAAATAAATAAAATCTAATTAGAACAGCAACACCAAGCGATGCTTAGGCTCAGCATTTCAGCAGGGCAATGAGTCAGCTTTATAATTATTTCAAAGCATGTGAGCAGTTTGTCTTCGTTTCATTAAAATAACATCACCACTAATTAATGTTCATTGGCTACTTTCCACCTCTAAAATCGTATCATGAGTAAAGACACTGTTCCATAATGAAATTTCTTCCTAAATGTCTGGACTTATAAAGTGAAACCGAATGGATATTTAAAAACAGTAAAAACAGGTTTTTATTAACTTATTTATTTTCATGAAGGGAGAGGGCGCACAGGATCTTTTGCCTCTGCAAACAAATGCCAGGTGCTTGTGCCACTTTTCATGTCTGGCTTAAAAGGGTGCTGTGGAATCAAACCTGGGCCAGAAGGCTTTGCAAAAAGCTTCAACCACTGAGCCATCTCCCCAGCTAGGTTGAGTTTTTTTGGATGAAGCTTAAAATTCTCAATATTGTATTCCTACTCAAGCCATGAAACACATTTAAAATATTTTCAAAATCATTCATGGTTTCCTTTTGATATTTTCATAAAGAACAACAAACCTGAAGGGTATCACCTTCCACCCTAATGCTGTGTTTTATCATTGTATATTGCAAGGTGTTTTTTTAAATTCCAATAAGGACCTGTGTTTTATGGCCTGTGTCTCACTCACATGGCACCTTATAGGCATTCAGTGTGTACTATCACACCCCAATGCAGCTTTTAGAACATAACGTTTGTCTCACATATACATGGATGGACATAGTAAAGGCTGACATTGGGGATGGAAGCATTAATTTCACGGTATTCTTTCACACATGAAAAATTCACGATATTACTTCAGCTAATTTCATTGAGTTTTGTTCTTATCTATGACATTAAAGGCAAAACTCCCTTCTCTAACAGGAGTTATTTTCACATCTCTAAAACTGTTGGCTTACTTATAGGTACCATTTACCAGGTAGGATACAAGCCAGAAGCAGCCACACAAAGTGGTGTGTAAGAGAAAATATGGACTGTTCATGCCCTCCCGGTGCTGTTTTGCATGATGTATGCATAAGTAACAAGGCCAGGAAGACTTAGATCAAGGTTCCAGATTAAAGCCAGAGAGGCCAGGCAACGTGTGGCAGGAAAAGCGCTGCAGAGTGAAAGAGCACTTTGGAAAGCTTTGAGGAGGAAGTCTACATGTACTGGTGGCTAAAGACACTGAGCTAGCTGGCCCAAGAGAGAAAACATGTGTGCTACAGGCCACAGGAATGTAATGGCAGGGCTACCTAACCCCACTGGAGCCAACATTTTGCATTCCCCATGATTTTTTACTGTGATGGTTAATTTCTATTACAAATTAATAAGATCAGGAGTCAAGTCAGAGACACACCACTTGGGCGGTCTGTGTCGGTGTTCCCAAGAAGGACGTACAGACGCACAGAGGGAGAAAGACCTTCGCCCAGAGTGCATGGCCCTTCTGGTTGTAAACTAGACATTTAAAAAGCTCTAACTGGACAAAGGGCTTCTTGCCTGACTGCCCATGCTACGTGCATGCATCTAGTCTGTTGGTGCTAACCTGTGCAGGCACTAGAACCCCGCTTCATCAGCCTTCCAACGTGGACTGGAGACCAGTGACTCTAGGAATCCTCCAGGTCCTCAGGGCCACACTGGGAAAACTGAGGCATCCAGCCTCCTAAATTGAAAGCTAACATGTTCTCCAGCCCCAGCCTGGAGACAGCCACTGCTGGGCTGTCCACACCTACTGTATCCTGCAAACCAATTTAATAAAAGCCCTTACAATACATATTTATTCTACTGGTTCTTTTCCTCTACAGAACCATAATACATCCTCTGAACTTTGAGCCAAAATATAGCCTTCCGTTCTTACGTTACTTCTGTGAGCTATTTTGTCACAAGGACGAGCACAGAAATTAACATACAGGATATGGGAGTGGAGTGGCAAAGTGAGGAGTCAACTACGAAGAAGGAAACGGAGCCTTTCTTGGAAAGATGAAAGTATTATTTCTTCATTTTATGGTGGTACAAAATTATATCACATTTTTGGAAACTCATTAAGTACTACAGTTGAAGTGAGTGAATGAATTGGGCATAAATTATGACTAAATGGAACTGATGAAACTTTTTTAAAACTTAAGTGAGGGCTAGAGAGATGGCCTTGTGGTTAACACACTTGCCTGTGAGGCATAAAGACCCACATTTAACTCCCCAGAACCCACATAAGCCAAATGCACAAGGTGATGCATGCACACAAGGTCACACATGCACACAAGATGGTGCATGCATTTGGAGTTTGATTGCAGTAGCGAGAGGCCGTGGCATGCCAGTTCTCTCTCACACACATACACACACACAATACTTAACTGATTTATGGGCTGGAGAGATGGCTTAGCAGTTAAGACACTTCCATGCAAATCCAAAGGACCATGGCTAGATTCCCCAAGAGTCATGTAAGCTAGATGTACAAGGTGGCGCATGTGTCTGGAGTTCATCTGCAGTGGTAGAGGCGCAGGTGCACCCACTCTTTCTCCCTTTCACTCTCTCTGTCCCTCTTTCTATCTGCTTCTCTCTCAAATAAACAAATAAAAATAAAATATAGAGCTGGGATTGGTGGGATACGCCTGTAAACCCAGCACCTGGGAGGCAGAGACTATAGAGTGAATTCTAGGTCAGCCTGAGCTCGAGTGAGACCCTGCCTCAAAAAAATAATAATAAATTAATTAATTAGTTTAACTTAATATAAAAAACTTAATTGATTTATGTGATGTCAAGGCCAGCCAGAGAAACACAAAACTATTATAAATAAATAGATAAAAAATAAAAATATAAGCATATACAACATCACAAACCAGCAAATAAAAAGCTGATCAACTACTTGGGAAAGACAAAAGACCCATATTTTTTTCCTGATCTACATCAAGATCAATGAAGTAAGCATTAATTTGGTTTTCAGATATAAATAGCATAGGAATAGATAGGAATAGATCTGTTGATGATATACAAAGAAAAGCATACTATCCACAAAAATAATCAACCATCAGAGGAATAGTGAACATTTAAGCATAGCTAAAGGCAAAAAGCTAAAATTATCCTTATATACTTTAAGCCATGTATTATAATAAGGTTTCTCAAAAATTGAAATATGAAGTGAAAATAAAAATGCAGATCTCTGATAATAATGAACTGTTTTAATAATTTCATTATCACTTCTTGACATATCATCTGTTGGGAACAAGTGAGAAGGTGATTGTATTGTCATTGGTCATTATTATTGTCTACCAATTAAAATGGTAACTCTGGAACACATTAAAAGAAATCTCTGGTCTACTTCTATTTAAATATAACTAAGGTGATCGCAATGGGCGGTGCTAATTGTCTACAAGAGGAGCCCTTGACACCCTTTGTTCCATCACTGGCACCTCATTACTAGGAATGTGCAGACTTCTGTAAAAAGCAGTCAGAAGGGCTGAGGGCAAATTGATTAATGCATATGCAAAGGTCAAAAGAACCTCCAAGACAATCCACAATGAGTCCTCAGTAATCTAGCCTCACGTTCTTCAAAATCAGAGCCGTGTGGAAGTTGGGATAAACCTGGGCTTTGACACAGCCTGAAATGATATTTAGGAAATACTAAGTATAATTTCAAAAAAGCAGAACAGTCCATTGTGAGTAATTTAGGGAAAGAATGATAAAGTAATATGTCTTAGTGGGTTTATTCTTCAATTTTACCTAACCACACACACATACACAAAAAAAAATCTACATTTTTAATCACTTCGGTCAGGAATGATTGATATCTAGAAGATCGGCTGTTTTATAAATCACAATGCAAAGATTGGCATTTATAACAAAAAGAACATTTTTCCAAAGATAAGAGCAAGAAAACTGGATTTGCAACTAGATGCCTGCTGGCTGGGAAGAGTCTAAACAAGGGTGTTTCATGAAAGGGGGACCTAACCTGAAGTGTAAAGACAGGAAGGCTACAACGAGCTCCACCCATTAGACATCGATTCTTGCTAGTTTCAGTTCAGGTCACTTTCTCACCTTGTCCATAGGTAATGAGATGCAGAGTTTATCTGCAGGTTGAACCATTGCCTATGCAAATATTACAATGACTAATGATATACTTTAAACAACAAGACCATCTTCACGAAAACATGATCTGCAACAATTTGGTGGTGTAATATGTTATTTTCTACTATAGAACTACAGGGTGGAATGAAGCTTTAGAGTACTGAATACTTGATTTCTAAAAAAGAGTAGCATTGATGGTTGTGGTACGTTGAATTAGGTGTCCCCCATAACCTTGTGTGTTCTCAGTGCCAGGTCCCCAGCTGGAGGCAGTTTGGGAATTGGTGCCTTGCTGGAGGAGGTGTGCTGCTGAGGCCAGGCCCATGGGTGTTACAGCCAGCTCCCCCTTGCCAGAGGCTGGCTCACTGCCCACTGCAGTCACCAGCTCTTCTGGCAGAGGTGGTATTCACTCAGGTGCTGCTTTCCTTGCTGTCATGAAGTTTCCCCTCTAGCCTGTTAGCCACGATAACACTTCGCATCAGCTGCTTTTGGTCAGGTGCTTTGGGCCAGCAAAGAGAAGGTAACTACAACAATCGTTACTGAGAAGTTTATGAAAATGTATTTGTTTTATTTGTATATTGAGCAATTATTTCACTCATTCAGTTCTACCACACATCTAGCCCTGTATTGGACATGAAGACCATACAGTAAAGATGTAACAGTGGTTCTTGCCTCATAGAACAATCTGTAGCTGACAGTGAAATGATATAGCTTGCATTTAATGAAATAATTTCTCTGTGAAACTCTCCTAGTCAGTGAATTTCTCTGAATACTTTGCACAGTTCATGAGGTGACTTGAACTTGCAAGTCTTATAAAGTCAGTCAACGCTCCCAAGGAAACAGGAATTGCATGGTATGATTTAATATATGGATGCTTAATTAATTGTCCATTTGATTATTTTCTTCCTGCATTACAGAATAAATGCCTCTAATTAATCATTGCCAGTAGCACAAAATTCTTTGAAATGGATATTAGTTGTTCGTCACTATGCCTTCAAGCATAAATATTTTGGTGGTAAATACTTCTATGAAATTATAATAAAGGTGAATGAGGAAATAAAAATTTGTAATTAATTTCTACTATCTGTCCCCAATATATCAAAAATAAAAGGCACTTCTCAAAGTCATAAGAATTTTTTAAAGGAAAGATAAAGAAAGGTAGTAAAAAAATAAAGCAAAAAAGTGAAGTAATGGAAGAGATAAGGGGCTAAAATGATTATCAGTATTTGGAAAAATTAGATCTTACTTTAATACATGTTCAGCAATGTTTTCTGAGCTCCCCCATGTGCAGGTGCTGTGCTAGGTGGTAAGCAAATACTAAAATAGGGTTGGAGAGATTCCTTAGTGGTTAAAACGCTTGCTTGCGAAGCCTAAGGACCCAGGTTCAATTCCCCAGTACCAATGTAAGCCAGATGCACAACGTGATGCATGTATATGGAGTTTGTTTCCAGTGGCTAGAGGCCCTTATGTGCCTATTCATTCTCTCTCTCTCTCTCTCAAAAAAAAAAAAAAAAAAAAAAAAAAAAAAAAAAACTTTAAAAAAATTACAAAGAAAATACTAAAATAAGTAAGAAAGATGTGGCTCCCCAGGGCTGCACAATTTTACAGGAATTTATTTTCTTCCTGCTCTAATTTCTCTAATGTAGGATGCATAAAGAATATCTACTTCTAAGTAGGTATCCAGCCCTCCCTATCCATTACCAGATTGTTTGAGAGTTAAGGAGAGGCTTAAGATGAGAAATTAAAACAATCACAAGTGTCTCCTTCGGTCAAACTCTCTTGCATAATGATGGCACTTTTGCTGCAGTTTCATGGCAACACGTCTCTGAGTTGTTTGTGAGTTTGTGGTGTCAGTAGGAAGAATCTCATTGTGCCACCCAGCAAGCACGCACTTGCTAATCACTGTTAATTGCCTACAATTGAGATCAGCAGACTGTTCTGAATGCAGGGATGGGTACTTAACTCACTGGCACTGAGGTTTCCTGTGTGCCATTTGCACTAATGCATCATTTGTCCTGGAAATTAGAATCCCCAGCATCAATCACATAAAGCAGAGTCAGTAGGCAGACATGTTTACCTTCCTCTTCACCTCCAGAGGAGAGGCAGGACAACAGGCACTTACACGCTGCCGGGAGGAGGGAAGCCTTTGTGGAAAGTCCTCACTTCACTGGAAGAGAACGAGAAAAAGGGATTCCCAGAGAGGCACAATACTCTGCTGCTGAGAGGTCTGTAAGAGGCCGGCACAATCTCACCATCAACCTTTTGTTTCCAGACTCCCTGTGGGCATGTTGCAGCCCTCTAGAAACACTCAGTAGACATCGGGGAACTGCTGGAGTGGCCCGGCTTCTTCCTGAGTGCCTCAGAGGCCGCTCTCATTGCAAATCACCAGGCTCGGAGACTATTAACCACATCTGGCATATGACCTTGCTTCCGTAGGAATGAAAACATGACGTCTCCTGTCACCGATCACCATGCTTAACTGACTTCCTTTAGCGTTTAGAGGAGACACACTTCTTCAATGTGACGACCCTTTCCCTATGGTCACAGCATATGTGTCTCGTACTAACTAGTTACCTAGAAAAGGAGCTGTTTCCTGTGAGTTTGTTCAGAACTCTTACAAATATTTAATTATTTGTGTGTGTGAGAGAGAGAGAGGGAGAGAGAGTAAATGGTTGTTTCAGGGCCTCTAGTCACTGCAAATGAACTCCAGATGCATGCACCACCATGCGCATCTGGCCTGTGTGGATCCAGGGGAATCGAAACTGGGTCCATTGGCTTTGCAGACAAGCAGCTTAACCGCTAAGCCATCTCTCTAGCCCTTACTTAGCACTCTTGAATGCAGCGAACACACCACCTTATTCCTGCCACCCCAAATCACCCGACCTTCACTTTGCTTGATGAATTGTTCTGGGACCTAAAGTTCCAGAAAAGCATGCATCTTCTCCCAGCAAGCGCCTGTGAGCACAGAGAGATGGAATGTTGCACGTCAGAGCCTAATCGCCTTGGGCTACCTTTAGCCCCTTAATAGCCATGGATTGCCCACCTCTGTGTACTGAAAGACCACCAGCTTCCACCAGCCCAAGGGCTAAGACGTCATCCGAGAGCATCTGCAGCAGCCTGTGCAGGCGGTTTCCCCACTCTGCTATAACCTGCCTACCTGATGGTCAGCCTGTGTATGTGAAGTGTCTCGATTTATGACTTTTTTGTTGTTCTGTAACTATAAAAACGTCATTGTTAACAGATTGGAACATGGAATTCAGGTAAACTAAATCTGTTTTCCTAGACCATGGTCACTCATATTTGGCTCCAGAATGAAACTTCTTCTTACTCCCTTTGTGGTGAGAGCTGTGTCTTTTGTGTCAACAGTATTCATTTGAAGCTCCCTTGCTTCATGTTGGTAAAGAAAAAATTATTCTGACATTGGTCAAATGGTAGGAAGACTTTATCCAGGATTACTGCAATGGGTGTTGAGACGATCCTAACAGTGAAGAGAGATTGGGCTCAACTCTATGTAAGACACACCTTGGGCTTACGGGACAATAAACAGAATCCACATCATCAGTAAATGGAAAATTACTAAGAGGAGACATGAGGAGTGGAAGTAGGGCTGGGGGTATGGTTCAGTGGTTAAAGGCACTCGCTTACAGAGCCTCATGGCTAGGTTCAATAATCCAGAATCTACATAAAGCCAGATGCACAGAGTGGTGTGTGTATCTACAGTTCGTTCACCATGGCAGGAGGCCCTGGTGCGCTGCTCTCTCTCTCTCTCTCTCTCTCTCTCTCTCTGTGTGTGTCTCACTCTCTCTTTCTCTCTCAAATACATAAAATATTTTTAAAGATTTATTTTCATTTATTAGAGACAGAGAGAAAGGGAAAGAGATAGAGAGAGAGAGAATGGGCACACTAGGGCCTCTAGCCACTGCAAACAAACTCCAGATGCATGCGCCACCTTGTGCATCTGGCTTACATGGGACCTGGAGCATCAAAACTGGGTCCTTAGGGTTCACAGGCATGCACCATAACCGCTAAGCCATCTCTCCAGCCCGGTAAAATACTTTTAAAAGAATAGAAAGATTCTTGCAAAATATGGCTTAGTAAAACTGTTACTGAAGTTGGGGCAGGATGAACAGTTGTCAACAACGGGAGGATTCTAGGTTAAATAATTGTATTTGTTGCTTTTCATGTTGCTGTGACCAAGCGTGTGTTAACAGCAGTTGAAGGGGAAGGAATTTCAGCAAGGGCATGGGGCGGCTGGTCACACAGTATTCCATGTTTGAGGGATTCAGGAGGAAAATAAAACTCCAAACTCTGGTTTTTATCTGTTTTTAACAAAGAACTGAAATATACAGTCTGAGGAGGATAGATTATAAACTATTACGTT
This sequence comes from Orientallactaga sibirica, assembly GCA_036365145.1. Taxonomy (NCBI): domain Eukaryota; kingdom Metazoa; phylum Chordata; class Mammalia; order Rodentia; family Dipodidae; genus Orientallactaga; species Orientallactaga sibirica. The sequence continues at coordinate 5,844,551 of JAEOAD010000040.1, read as the reverse complement.
TATTCAGGAGAGTCGGGTTTGCAGGGACTGGACATACCCACGTGGTCTGAGAGCCCATGGGGGAGCTGAGCGTGCACCTGGGGGAAAACATGAAAGGCGAGGGAACAAGTCTAAAGCTTAGTAGAAACCTAAAAGGCCATAACAGTAATAGAGGAAGAATATCCTTTCCCACTGCCAGCGTGGGGGGGACATGGTCTTACCAGGACTGAGACCCCCGAGGTAAGCGCGGAGAGAGGAGCGGCCACAAACGACACGAGTTGGAGGAAGTTGCCCGGTGGTAAATCTCTGTTAACAGATGTGGGCTCAGGGGGCCGACTCGGGAGAGTTCAGCACATCTGGGTGTGGCCCGGGGCTGACTGGCCTGCTCTCAGGAAGGGTCCACACACCTGGGCAGGGGTGAGAGAGCTGATTGGATGAAACTGGAGTAGAAGCTGAATTCCAGTTCTGTAACAGGCCACGGCTGTGACATCTTGGGGTTCCACGTGTTTTCTGAGCATTCCCCTAACTGGCTGCCTAACAGTAGAGCTATCTAATTAGTTCCCTCTCGGTATCCATCATCAGGAAGCAAAGAGGAAGTAAGAACTCAAAGCTCACCCCCAGGGACCTACTTCCTTTAGTGAGCCGAAACCACTTAAAGGTTCCAGAACCTTCCAAAACAGTACAACATGTGCCTATAAGAGACATTTCATAAATCATAATACCGGTGGAATTTTTTTTGGTAAAATTATATTTTAGCCTACAAGAAATCCCAAGAACAAATTCTAGTACAAAAGAAGTCGAAGAGGGCTGGAGAGATGGCTTAGGGGTTAAGGTGCCTGCCTGCTAAGCCTAAGAACCAGGTTCCAATCTCCAGGTCCCACGTTTAGCCAGATGCAAAGTGACGAAAGGGCGCAATGCTGCACTTGACCACAAGGGGGCACACACATCTGGATTTCGTTTGCAGCAGCTGAGACACTGCTGGCGCCCATCTCTATCTGTCTCCCTCTCTCGGTCTCTCTCCAAAAAAAAAAAAAAAGAAGAAGTCGAAGAACAGAATCTTCAACAGTAATTCCCTCATTAGAAATTTCAAGTGATGTAGGAGTTTCCTAAATCATCAAAAACTCAGGCGGAACAAAAGAAAATCTCATTCAAAATTCAGTGAGTTTGTAAAATTGTTATCTAGTTTAATAGGTTGTCTTATTTTTTTCTTTCATCCCCCTATTCATATCGTTTATGTAATTTAGGCAGAAATTGATATCTCCCTTCAACTCTTACCACAATTCATCTTGTTCTCTATTCCTAGCTAAAGCTTCCTTCCTCTTCAACGTCTTCCTTTCGCTTAAACACCTTTGCCTGTACCTGACTGGCCCTGACCACTGGGGTTTTACTTTGAATCAATATTGAAAAAGATTCTTGATTCTGTTCACTCTTTGCTGACTAGGGCCTAGATTATTGCTGTTCCTTCTTGAATGTTGTTGTTTTTTCCCCTTTATTCAAGCTAATGTGCAAGTTTTGTAAATCTCCCATCAACATATCATCTCCACGTCCACTAAGACAAGCTCTGGGTGTTTCTCTGCTTTTGACTGGTCCTACAGGAGGAGAAATAATAGCAGCACTTTAAGACAAAAGAGCACAGGGTCTTTGAAATTCTTCCAGACAAGGAGCTTCTCTTTTAGCAGCACTACAAACTCTCAGCGTGCGTCATTTCCAAACTGCTATCTCCAATCACACGCTTTATCACTCATCACCCTCTTTCACCACATCTGCACAGACATGCCTCCCTGCAGTGCTTTTTAGCTATTTGGTCACAAATTAACTTTTAACACTTGCTTTTTGTTGTCCAGGTACCAGATTTAGTAACAAATTTCTTTAAAATGTCCTTACTTTTCAGAAATTACCATAAACATTGGGTTTTATGTCCACATTGATATAGATATTAAATATTATCAAACACTTTTATTAATATTTGCCCCACATTATCACACTTATCAAACTTGATCAAATTCTTCTCCTGCATGCACTCAGAAGGCCATATTATTTTCTACTAGAATATATATATATATATATATATATATATATATATATATATATGGAATGACCAATAACTCTATTTTCTTTTGTGTTTTCATCTGGTATCAATATTAAGGTTATATTACTTTTTAATATGAGTTTTTAACAAATTCCCTGGAATTATTTTATTATTTTAAAAAATATTAATTTTATTTGTATCCATTATTCTTTCTACTTGTTTTTCTTATTTATCTGCACATGTATATGTATGTATTGCAGGGGGGTTGTTGTGTGTGCATGCATGTGCATGAGTGTGCTACTTTGTGTCTGGCTTTACATGTTTGCTGGGAAATTGAACTTGTGTCAGCAAGCAAGCATCTTTAACCACTGAACCATCTCCCCAGTCCCCTCCTTCTGTTTTATTGCTGATTTTCTTTCTCATTCTTGCCAGGGATCTTCCTACCATGTGAGTCCTCGCTTCTTAGTAAGTATTGGTTTTTCTCAGCATCCATTTTGGTGTTCTCTTTATAAGTGATTTGTTCCCTTAATTATTTTCTTTAATTTTACTTCTTTTATATCGACCACTTTTGTCCAACTTCTTGACGAAAATGTTTATCCCATCTTTATTTCTCTTATATTCTGCCAAACACACTGAGCTATAGATTTCTGTGCAAATTGGCCCACAATCTAAACAGTAGCACACATATCTTAATGGCTTGTATAACTTATAGGTGGAAGGTTAATTAATATATGCGAATTTTAAATTTTCCACTCATGATTATTTTAGTTGGTTTTCAAAAGAGACAGTAATAAGGTCTGAAAGGACATTTATAAATATGGTTCATGCTCAATGCAGCACACTCATCTAGATTACACAGAATGTGCTCACTGAAAGTCACCAAAGTCTGAGTGGTGTCCCTCAGAAAAGAAAGAGGTAATAATAGTTCCATGAGTTAATTAAATTTAAATAGAAATCTAACTTTCCTTTTCTCTAAAAATACTTCTTCTCACCTCCAAAATCCTCACATTAGGCAAAATGACCTCATGAGCTTTCACACGGGTGCTGATATGAGTATGTGTGTGTTCACACATGTGTGGATTCACGTGTGTGCACATGCCTGTGGAGGCCAGAAGTCAGGTGTCTTCCTCATTCATCTAAGCCTGGTGTTTTTGAGACAGGGTTTTACACTGAACCTGGAACTCCCAGACTCAGCGAGTTGGTCAGCAAACCCCAAGAATCCTCCTGTCTCCCCTTTTGCTGGGATTTCTGGCATGTGTGCAACTATGTACAGCTTTTCCATGGGTGCTGGGGATTGGAATTCAGGTCCTCCTGCTTGCATAGCAACTACCCACTGAGCCATCCCCCAGCCCTCTCCATACCCATTATCTGAAGAATGCTAACATCTCTCTCAGTTTGTTTCCTCATTTACAAAGGACGCTCTACCAACTCAATCAGTCCTAATGTAGCAGCTGGTAGTGTCTTATTCATACCAATCCACTGGGGAGAAAGGAACTTGCATCCCAGAATATAAATGAATGAGACAACTCCTGCTTCAAGGAAGTCTTCCAGGAGAATGAAATGTCAGTGTGATCAATAGAGATCATTTTTCATTTCTCTTTTAATTCTAAACGAGATGATTTGATTGATAGTTTGCAAAGCTTTCTAATTTTGTACAATTTCTAAATTGAGAAGTTTTGCTGTAATTTACATAGTCCTCATTGCATAAAAGTGGTACTTATTAATACTTCAAATCTTTCAAAGTGCCTGGATTCTCCTGGGTAGTCATTTTAAACAACTTTATTTCTTCTTGTCTTCCACATATCAACACTCATTAAGCGAGGCATCTCTGTAGAAGAGAGAAAAATCTAAATTAGAATAGAGCAAAGACAGTAAAGTAAACTGTCATTGCTGGGCCCTGATGTCACAGAGAAGACGTTTGGAAGAACACGACTTTAGTCAATAAATTGTGCAACCCAGAAAACAGTACAGTTCCATTTTAGTTAATTAATCATTGCTTTCTAATAAATGCTTCCTGGGGATGTGTATGAGCAAAGGAAGTTGTCCTCAAGATTCTTTCTTCATGTTGGAACTCCTGACATCTTCTTTCTTTCCTGCTAGACAATATGAGTAGACAGGGTTGTTCTTCTAAATCTTTACCTCTTTGTTTAGATGTTTATTATGTCACAGCCTTCTGTTGGGAAGAAGTGCAGTCACTGCATCATTGCACAAGTTTACCACCAAAGTTCAAAGGAAAAAACAAAATAATGGTGTGTGATTCAGATATGTAAAATCAGAGAAAATATGACACACTTTAAGAACACTTACTATGGGAGACAAGGCTGGGAGGTGGCTCAGAGATTAAAGACACTTGCTTACAAAGCCTGATGACCTGAGCTTAATCCTCCCCAGCACCCATGTAAAGCAGGACACAAACTGGCACATGTGTCAGTGATCCTAATATTCATATAACAATAGGAGTTGGGCACTTTGACAACAGAAGGAGGATCCAGTAGAATGCAAAGCCTCAGGTCAGCTAAAGTAGCATTCATTTGCAATGGCAGAAATCCTTGTCGCAAAGAGGACAGAGGAAGAGCAAAGACACCTCAAAGATGTCCTCTGACCTCCACATGCACACCATGACATGTACATGCACACACACACACACACACACACACACACCACTGGATGAACAAATAGTAAATATTTTTAAATGCTTCTTTGGGGGCTGGGCAGGTAGTTCAGTGGGTACAGCACATACTGCACAAGCACGAGGTGCTGAGTTCAAACAGCAGCATACATGTAAAAGCTGGCATATTGGTGTACACCTGTCGTCACAGCTCTGAGAAGTGGAGGCAGGAGGACCCCTGTGGCCTGCTGGCTAGCTAGTCTCACCAAATCAGTGAGCTCTATGCTCAGTGAAAGATCTTGAATCAAAAGTATTAGAAAGTGGAAGGTGACTAAGGTGACTCTATACACGCATGTGCGCACACACTCTCACCTAAGTGAATCCCCACACATATAAATATATGTGTGTATACCACACAGACATGCCAATAAAATAGGACTAGTTCTTTGCACCCATCCCCAGCCAATGTTAATTATCCCACAAAGCTTGGAACTTTTTTAAACTGCAGAAATAATTTCATAAAACTTAGACACAGAAATATTTTCACTAATTATTTCATAGGGCCAGAATAAAACCTAAAATGTATTTAACATCGTTAAAGATTTCATGGGTGACAGTCATTCAGAAACCATTGTTTCTGAAGGAGGTATGCCACTTTCCAACCAAATCTCAAAAATAATTCTTGAACCAATTAACACCCAGCATAAGACTCAATTCTCTAGTGACCTGGAGCTCACTTTCCAATCCAAACATCCAAATTTAGAGAGTTCAGAATTCTAAAACTAGTCCCATGGCAACTCTAGGAGTTATTCTCACAGCTCTCCAGTGAAGCTGTTCAATACAAGTCCAGATCATGTCACCCACGACGGGCGTTCAAATATGTCAAGCAGATTCCCGTCCGAGACACCCTTCCCAGGCCCGTCACGTTTACTCCTGAGCTGACCCAATACCTCTAATTACCCTTGAAACTGGAAGTTCATGTACATCCGCTATTGCAATTTGAAAGCTCGAGGTCATGCTGCACACTTGTGATCTTATCACTCTGAAAGACACAGCAGAGGATAATGAGTTTGAGACCAGCCCAGGCTGCACAGTGAAAGTCTTCCTCGAGAAATAAACTACAAAACAATGCATTCCTGAGACAGATGAAATCTTTCATGTGAAATTTCAAAATCTAGACCAGACCATGTTCCCTCAATCTCAGTGCTTGGCTTCGATGAATGTCACCACTCTATGTGCAGGATTCTTTGTGACAGTCCTGTCACTTCAAAATCTCACTTTTAACTTGAGTAACCCGATATTTGGAAGTTCATAAGCCATTTTCCCAAAATCAATACTTGCTTCCACCTTTCAGCCCTAAGAGAAGGAAGTTCTGAAACATCAGAACTGTCGGTGCTGGTCGAATGGACCTGCTACTCGCAGCCGTGGCACTTCCATCCTCACGTCATGGCGAACGAGTGGTGCTGCTCCCCTCAGCGCCCGGGTTACCCCCGCGGCTCCTCACTTCATCAGTGAAAGTGTCCAAGGACTGAGCTGTGCTGCTGACAACAGGGATTGCCCTTCAACACGAGGGACTGGTGCTTCCATTGATTACACAGGACTGTTTGTGTTTTTATCGCATTCTTCTAGCAGCACGTAATTTCCTCACTTGTACTAAAGGTGGACAGAACAAGAATTTCTTTCTATCATATGGGTCCAAATATTCTAAGCCTACTATATCATCCTTAGCATTTTTTTCTGTGAAAAAAAACAAAAAAGATCAGGATGATTTTGGAATTAAAAAAAAGAAAATGAGTCCTATGTGACTCAAACTGATCCTACGAATTTTTACTATTTTTGGTAAATGATGTTTTCCACTCAAAGTGTACCAAACTATCCTTATAATTGTCTCTTCTAGAATCTTACCCAAATTTAATGACAAAAATCAATCCATTTAAACCAGATGTTCATTCTGATATTCTCTACATACTTCTGATAGAGTTTACTGTTTTAATTTATGAATCTGTCACTAAAGGCAGGAAGTGTATCGAAGAGTAACATCAGTTGTGTAACACATGGAAGTCCTTCGCTCATTTTCAGCATTTAAACTCATATCCTTTGAAAGGATTTCAGGTAACAGGTATGATGTGTTCTCTAAGAATGGCCTCTGGTCCTGTCTTCTGGTATTTACATCTGCATTATTTCCCCATCCTCCTCTTCTCATAACTAATCAAATAGAGTAAAGGTCATGGGCTGTATGCAGTTCCGCTTTGGCCTCCACAAGTGAGTACAGTCGACCACAGGGTACATATGCTTGCATACCTCACACATATACACACACACACTCACCACATTACATGTAAACACACACATACACAGGCAAAAAAAGAAGAAACTACATATAAGTATATATATGTTCTGAACTCAAACTTCAAGTATTTAGAAAAAAGAAGAAGAAAGTGAATCTTAAAGTTATTTTGGTAGAAAACCCGTGATGTGAAAACAACAGATTTTAATATATGTTTTAAACACAATTATGAAAAGGTCTCTGCCTTATTGTCCTGGAACTAAAGATTTTGAGACAACGTCAGGCATTTCTCCATTCCCAAGAGTGCTTTAATCCATGTCCTATGAGCGAGTTTCTCGAAGCAGTATCCAAAGAGAAAAGTGCCTTTACCACGGAGGCCCTGTCTCCCTGCTGTGGAGGTTCTTTGCAGACTAAGTCTAGCCTTGACTCTGCCACTAGCCATTCACCTCCAATTTCTAAATCAACTCCCTGAGATCCAACAGTCTCTAATAATCCGTAGAACAGCATAACCACCCCATTTTCCTAAGTAGGCACACCCCTAGTTTGTAAGGAAGGGTCAGAAGCAAAGATGGAGAACTAAGGCCAGCCTTTGTCCTGCCTCATTTTGACTGCCTCCAGCTTTGTCAAAATCTCACCAACAAAGAGGAGAGATTTTGTTGTTAATCGCAGAGTTTATTTCTATCTCCTTACTTTCTAGTGATCAGTGAAGACTGCTTCCCATTCTCAGACTTTCCAGAGAACAAGTTCATATGTCTTCCAGTTTTACAAAGCTATGAAGATAAGACTGAAAGGTGATGTCAAGTAAACTGTTAACATGGAGACAATAGGAACTAAAAATAAATTAGCTATCCAGCCATGGCAAGACCTGGAGGAAATTTAAATTCATTTTACTAAGGCCAATTTGAAAAGACTGCACAGTATGGATGTCATTGTGGAAAAGGCAAAAATAGAGACAGGAAAAGAATCAGGAGTTATATAAATGGGTAGAGAAATGGCTCAGTCAGCTTGCTGTGCAAGCTTGAGGACCTGAGTTCAATTCTCAGAAGCCACATTAAAAAGAAGTCAGATGTGGATGCACACACATGTAATATAGCACTGGGGAGAGACGGACGGGTGGACTCGTGGGGCTCCCTGGCTGGCCAGTCTAGTCTACCTGATGTGCTCCAAGCCAGTGAGTGACTCTGACTAAAACAGGGTGAATGGTTTCTCTCTCCCTGTCCCTCTTGCTCTCTCTCTCTTTTGTTTTCTCTCTCCCTCTTGCTCTCTCTCTCTCCCTCATAAAAAATAAAATAAGCAAAAAAAGGGGGGCTGGAGAGATTTCTTAGTGACTAAGGCACTTGCCTGAGAAGCATAAGGACACAAATTCAATTCTCCAGAACTGACATAAGCCAGACACACAAGGTGACACATGAACACAAGGTCATGCATGCGCACAAGGTGGTGCACACATCTGGAATTCAACCGCAGTGGCTAGAGGCCCTGGCGTACCAATTCTCTCTCTCTCTCTCTCTCTCTCTTCTCATTAAAAAAATTTTTAAAGGGCAGATGGTGCCTAATGAACAACACCAAAGGTTGTCCTCTGGCCTCTACACACATGATCACATACATGCATGTGCCACTTTACACACACATACTCACCTGTGCACACACATGAACGCACACGCTCTGCACACACACACACACATAGCTATGGTTTAGAAGGAAGAAGGATGAATAAGGGGACAGTTGTGCGTGATACTATAATGTTGCATACATACTGCTGTACATTGCACACACCATTAGAACATTGAAAAGAAGAAGAAAAGCTCAATGCAAATTGTGCTTTTTGTCTGACAATGACATGTCAGTGGCTAACCCTAACAATGGCTCTACCCTGATGTGAGACTTGGTTATAGGGAGGCTGTGCATGTGCAGGCCACAGGCTCTGTGAAATAATCTCTGTACTTCCTCTCAATTCTTTGTGAATCTAAAAGTGCCCTAAAACAATTAAGTCTTTAAAGATCAAAAACAAGTTGGAAGCCGGGCGTGGTGGCGCACGCCTTTAATCCCAGCACTCGGGAGGCAGAGGTAGGAGGATCGCCGAGAATTCAAGGCCACCCTGAGACTACATAGTGAATTCCAGGTCAGCCTGGGCCAGAGTGAGACCTTACCTCGAAAAACCAAAAAAAAAAAAAAAAAACCAAGTTGGAGAGGACAAACACAGTGCAAACAATTTAGACTTTTTTTTTAATCCAGCAGTCAAAATAGCTTTACCTCCTTGTCTGGGGCCCTGTGTGGTCAGAGGCCCACAGCAGTGAGCGTAGGGGGCTCAGCCGTGCCCGACAGTCCATGGAAAGCAGGGTTGAAGGCAGTGTTCCTGCTGTATCATTTCTACCTCTGGCCAAAAGAAGTATTAAGAATCTCATTTAATTTATTTATTAAGAATTGTTAATTTTTTTTTTTGTAATAGCACATGGATTGGAAGGGAGAGTAAATATCAAATCTAAGGATTATAACCTCATCCCTTTAGTGCCAGGCAGAAGCAGGGGGGCAAGCACTGCCTAATGAATGGTCGACAGAAAAGGCATTAATGGTGCTGATTCCAGAACTGTCCTTGGAGGGTGCTTGGGGTCTGATTTATTCCCAACCAACTGTAGATTCTGCTTTTGCTTTTCCAGAAGACTATCCACAAATGGTGCTGAAGTCTACCCATCAGTATTCCACGGACAGAAACACAGATCCGCAGTTTTCCTCACATTTGTCGTAAGAGTCTTGGAGTCTCGGGCTATCAGTGACCTCTTGGTCTTGATTCCAGAGCCACCTTCCCTATCTGAGATTATAGACTACAGTGCATGGAGGTCACCCTGCTTATCATATAATATCCTTGCCTCCAGTGTGCACCTGCCTTTCTTGTAGAACAATCTTTTTCTGCTCCTTCTTTGGGGTCCTTTTTACATGCTCCCATTTGTAAGCACATTCGTGGTGTACCTGTGAACGCCTTCTCCCCACCTCGACTCAAAGCCTTGAGTGAACTTTCTCTGAAAGTAGCTTTCTTATTCTGAGCCTCAGAAGTTGCACTGAGGAAAAAAAAACAAAACCTGTTCTCTCAGTGTGTGCGTGCAGGGACTCATTCTTCAACTAATCTTTCTGATATCTGTTCTCTCAACTACCCTGAAAGAGATAAGCTGGTCTATTAAGAGCCAGGATCAGCTGTGGCCCCCTAGCTTTCTCTAAGCTTGCTATATTTCCACTAATTAAATTGGGTTCCTTCTCACTGGAGAACCAGAGCTTGGGCCAAGGCTTCCTTCTAAACTTATAATCACTATTTCCCTTTAAATCCAGCAGCAGCTGCCCTTAATACTAAAATTTCCCTCTCAGGACTCTGCTTTCTCTGTTTGCTCCAAGGACGACATGAGCCTGTGCGTGTGGATGGAATCCAAGCTTGTACGAAAGGACATATCTAAAGCACTATCATCTCGTCTTAGGCATTTCCATATCTTCTCTCAACTAGCCATTTGGGAAAAAAATTCCAACCCTCCTCTAACTCTCTAATTTTCATGGGAAAGAGAAACAGCTTTGTTCTCATAATTATTTAAAAGAAACTAATATCATACTGAAAATCACCATGTGGGGGTTAGAGAGATGGCTAAGTGGTTAAGGGTGCTTTCTTGCAAAGCTTGATGGCCTGTGTTTGATTCCCCATTCTCCATGTAAAGCCAGATGAACAGTGTGGCCATGCATCTGGAATTCATTTGCAGTGGCAAGAGGCTATAATGTACCCATTCTCTCTCTCTCTCTCCCTCTCTCTCTCTCTCTCTCTCTCTCTCTCTCTCTCTCGCGCGCGCGCGCACTTTGTCTATTTCTTTCCTTGCAAATAAATAAAATACGTTTTTAAAAATTTACCACATACAACATACATTAGAACAGCAGACCAGATAGATTAAATAATCCTCAGTAAGGAAAAGTAGGTAACAGATGATGGTAAGTGAGAGTTCCCTTTTTCTTTCACTGTGGTTTGGCTTTTTGCTTTTGTTTTCTCATACAGGGCCTAGAACTTGTGATCCTCCTCCTCCCTCAACCTCTCAAGAACTGGAATTACAGATGTGTGCCCAATTTAAGATTTCCATCTTAAATAAAGTCACTGAACATGTCAAGAACCAAGGAGAGTGTTAAGTGTAAGTATTGGAAAGGAAACTGGCAAGGGCCAACCCCACAAAAGTAAGGACCCTGGTGGCCAGCCTGCCAAGGACCAGCTGCGGGCGGCTGGAAACAGCACGAGGAGAAGACAGACAAAATCTCCTTCTTTGATGCCCTTCTCTATCCTTCAGATGACCCCCAAAGGTCGTATCACTGATTGCAATTCCATCACGATAAGACTGATGCTCCCCCACGAATGTAGGCATGCATGGGAAGAGCGAGAGATCTGTACCCTAATAGCAAAACAAATCCAATTCTGTGCCAGCCATTCTAATGGCTTTCCCAGATTGAAACAGCTTGCTAAAGCTCAGACGGTAAAGATCCAGGGAGCATGTTTATTTATTTATGTCGTGCTCCCTCCAAATAGGGCTTGAGGCGGCTCAGTGAGCATGTTAATAATGCCTATTCTCCAGGCCCCAATCACCGTATTGTGCAGCCCGAGATATCATTACCCCTGCTCGCTCTCAGAAAACCCACCTTGGGGACGGTTGTTTGCTTATTTGTGGAATTTTCAGAAAAACAGACAGGATTGTTCTATATTCCCACAGGACATATGGAATGGAAAAAAATGAAAGAGCTCAAATGTTGGGGTGCAACTGCTGTGGGAGGAAGGGCAAAACGAGTACACACGGTTTAGAATCTTCAGGCTGTTGTCAAAGGCAGCAACCGGTGAGTACCCACAGGAGGTCCTGGTCTGGAAAGGGACAGAGAATCAGTGATCAGTTGTGCTCCTGATATCTAAAAAATGATGTCTATCTTGTTTTTTTCTTCGTGTTTGTGACACTGTGGAGTTTAGAAGCCTCCACTCCCTATAAATGAGCATTTCTCATATTTCTGGGTGGAATATGCTGGGGAAGAAAGCATTGATGACACACGGCAGATATTTTATATGTGAAGGGATCACAGATCCCTAGAAGAATTCTATGATATTGGAGTGATTGCTCCCTTTTATTGATGAGCAAATTGACAAAGAACACAGAAGGAGCTTCTCAGAGGAGAGGTAGCTGGTATATGATAACCTGAAAGTGGATTGATTCTACGTCTGTATTTGACATACAAAGTCTAATATTTGTGTTGTTAAGAAGTTTCCAACTGATCTATTCTGTCATGTTAGCATATAAGGCCCATTACTTGGGTTTGTTCTGCAAAAATGACAGAAAGAATAAAAGTCCATTGGACAGATATTGACTGAGTGCCTACTATGTACCTGGCACAGTGACTCAACACAGGATAAATTGTACATTAAAATTACAATTAGAATATAAATCAGTTTTAATCTATGAAAATGAAATTGGGCCAGCAGGGGGGCCATAAAATGAACCTATTAAAATACATCCCATAAGAAGAAGAGCAAGCAGAAGAATTAGGCAAAGGGACAATAAGATAATGTGATTTTAAAATAGGCTCCTATACTCCTGAAATATTTCTAAGATTTCACAGCAGAATTACACAATCCTCAAGTACATGCCATTGTTTTAGAGGTTTTTCTTACTTGGATCAGTGTGTAAATAATAATACACATTTAAAAATGCATGACTGTTCATTAAACCATTAACCACTTCCAGCCTATTGAGTATATAAGTATTTTAAAAATTACTTTAATATATATTTACCCAATAGACCAGAAAAGTTCCTTTGGTACATGATGTGCATTTTCAAAGCTATCAACATGGGAACTGATCTGGCCTGAGCCAGCATCTAATGCCACCTACACAATGTACACGTTAAAGAACAACCTAATTATGTGCTTACCCAAGACAGCAAAGTTAATACCTAGGGTCAATAATTACTACCTTCCCTTACTACCTTCTGTTCTTTCCTGCCAAATAAAATAGGAGGAAAAAAGTTTATATCTGCCCTTTTATCTATTTCATCTTGACAACTAGTCTCCATGTTTTTCTTACTCATGCCTTCAAAAAAAAAAAAACAGAAAGAGAGAGAGAGAAAGAAGGATGGAAGGAAAGAAGAGAGGGAGAAAAAAGGAGGCAAGATTTCCAGAGGAAGAGAGGGTTGAACAGAGGGAGCAAAGGAGAGGAAAATACAAAAAGCAATGTGTGATTTAAACACAGAAAGTGTGCTGATGAAGGTGACCTGAGTTCCAAAATGTTCTGGTCTCCTCTGTGTACTTCTATAGAACATGACTAGTGCTGAGCTGGCTGGCATAGGCTTGGAATACCAGCAGTGGGAGGCTGAAGCAGGAGGGCTGTACATACAAAACCAGCTCGGGGTTCATAGAGAGTCCCTGCCCAAAAACACAGAAACAAACACCAACAATATGGATATCTGAAATAAAAACATGAATATCTTTCCATTTTATTCTTGGCAAGACACAGGTTCCATTCCTCACTTGCACAAACCATACAGTTTATACCCACTTTAGCAAAATGCAGGGGTTTCTCCCCAGAATATCCATTCCTGTTCACACAAATAAAAAATAAAAAGCTGAATTTTCAGCAGGTGGACTCTGTCACTAGCTTCTCTTCTCATGACCCTTATTCGGTCATCCTATAGGTTGCAACACCACCCACCTGTGAGGGTTAACCTTAGGCTATAGGTCCTTCCACAAGGATGACTCTCCCTGAACTCCTGGTCCAGTGGAACCACCCATTCCATAGCTCAATGGGAACACCGTTAGCTTTTAAGTGTCTGATTGTCTTGATGTACCTGTGAGCTAAGGTCTGTAGATACAGATGCCTGCCATATACACACCTCATTAGTGTTTCTCTCCTATCACTCCCAACAGTGAGAGTATGCTTAATGGTGATACGGAATTTACTTTTAGAAATACATTTACAATCCCTTTTTACCACTACTCTCCCGTTGCTGTCAATTAAACTCTAGTTGTAAAAAAAAGTTATAAAAATATTTCATGTGTTGTGAATCTTACACTTTGTTCACTTACTCCACCTGAATGTGTTCATTTCAGTCAGTTCAACAGATAAATTCAGGTTTGTTAAGGTTGGATAATTAATATAGTCAGTTTTTGAATCATCTTGATAACACTTTGTCTTCTTTTCCTTTTTAATGATGGCTTCATAGATGAGGACTCCACAAGAGATTCAAGAATCTGACTGATATTTGTTATGTACAGTTGTGAATTTTACAATAGAAAAAAGTCTTGGAAGAAGCTAAATGGGTTATAATTAAAGCAAAGTTTCTTTGTTATCAGGACAGGAGTTAAAATGAAATTAATATTTAATGAAGTGCTTCTAATACTAGAAGCTGAACATTGTACTCCTCTGTGAACTGTAATTGCTGATTGGCTCAAACTCGCGTTTCACTCTCTAGTCAGTGACAGGTAGAGCTGGACACACTTGGTAGCCACAGAAGCACGATTCTTATTGTGGACATAGACATAGACCCATGCCAAATAACCAGGAAAACGTTTTTGAAAAAGAGCACCATCACAAAGCTCCACGAGAAAGGTTGTGAGACTACCACCTCCTGTTACATACTAGTCTCCGTGGAGAACTAACTCTGCTAGAGCATGGACGTATTTTCTCATTTAGAAATAGACTCAGCACAGACACGCAAAGAACAAATTGGAAGGAAAGTGTTAAAGTCTCCAGGCTGTTTGATGTTTTTGTTTCTTTTACAAGTTTCTTAACAATATACTAATACATATCAGTACAAGAAGTTTTTCTCCTGTTTTTACTGACAACTTTAAAAAAATAAAACACTTAGGGTTATAGAAATGGTTCAGCTGCTAAGGTATTTGCCTAATAAGCCTGACAGTCTGGGTTTGATTCCTCAGTACCCACGTAAAAACCAGATGCACAAAGGGGTGCATGCATCTGGAGTTCCTCGGCAGCGGCTGAAGGTTCTGGCACTCCCATTCTCCTCTGTTCTTTTCCTCTCTTCTCTTTTCTCTCTCTCCTTGCAAATAAATAAATAAAAATATTTTTTTCAAAAATTAAACACTCGCCAGGCATGGTGGTTCACGCCTTTAATCCCAGCTCTTAGGAGGCAGAGGTAGGAGGATTGCTGTGAGTTTGAGGCCACCCTAAGACTACATAGTGAATTCCAGTCAGCCTGGGCTAGAGTAAGACCATACCTCCAAAAAAAAAAAAAAATTAAACACTCATTCTTTTTAAATTTTTTTATTGAGAACTTTAATATATTGACATATTTCAATTTGGTCATATTCTCATTGGGTTATACTTGTGTCCCCTCTCTGCCCCCATTCCACTAAGTCTTCAAGTGGGATCAGCAGTGCTCACTTCTGTGGGGTCCTGAGTGCTCCAGTCCACCCCTCTGGGGAGGACAATGCCTCCGAGTACACCTTCACTCCTTGTGGCTCTTACATCTTTCCCACCCCCTTTTCAACAACATTCCCTGGGCCTTTAAGGTTGAGATCTCAGCAGCCTTTAATTTTCTGTCTTGATGAAAAACTTTTATCCTTATCAAATCTTGGCCAAAATTGGATTAGGCCCTTTCTTTGGCCTCTAAACCCAAAAATGTTTCAAGAATAAGATTCAACCAAGTTTCAAGGGATATAAAAGCCTGTGTCCACACTCAGATTCTTCTCTTGACTTCTCTGCACAGGCCAGCTACCTACATAAAACTGTAATGGGATACTAGTCACCCTTGTCAATTTGGTCTGACTGATTGTAAGCTGGCCCCAAAGGTAAACTCCAGATGAAGATGTAAAGTTCAATATCTGTCTGGCTACAACTTCCCCCGACAAATGACCTATTGACTAGCTCATAGGTAAATTCTCTTCAATAGTCTCAAATTCCACATAGCCTCAAAGGACACAAAATCTATGTGTTTCTACTTTGCTGAGCAGAGCAGATGAAGCAAGATGGTGACACTCGATGGTGAGTTGTGGAGTCAAAGCTATTGTTCAGAAGAAATGGTAACGCAAATTTAGTTAGAAATTAGTAAGATGATGTGTCATCCTTTGAGCTTCCCGAGGATTCTGCTTGATCATGAGTTGTTAAAACCACGTGTTCAAAGATAATTGGTATGTGCCTCCATACAGCACTTCTAAACAAAGCTGAACTGTGTGTATACAGCACCTCCTTCCCTAGGTTTCCATTCCTGCTCTGAAACGTCCTCAGAAACCAACTAGCCAGAAAACAAAGAATATTCTTAGGAGGGTTTTTTTTTTGTTTTTTTTTTTTTTTTTTTGGAGGGAAGGGATGATTGGGAGATGACTCATGATGAGTTCATTACTTCTGAGGCTTTCTGGAACTTCCATCCATGTGTTTTCTTACTACTGATAGAGTGTATAATGCCAACAACTGCCGTTGTTTCAAGCATGATTGTGTTATTTCACTTAACACCCTTTCTTCTGAATTTGTAAGGATAGTTGTTGAAGAATGATGCCATTCTTCACAGTGATTTGGGGTAAAATTCAGATTAGTGACCTGGGATTTGGATCCTCAGAAAGAGGCAAGGAGGAAACAGAAGTGAGAGAACTGTGTAGCGTGTCTATGTCAAAGAGCCTCTCCAGGAAAGGAAGAGCAGAAGGAAAAGGGATTGATTGCTCTAGGCTCCATCATAGGGGAAAAGGTAAATGCATTAATGGGCTGGAGAGATGGCTTAGCAGTTAAGGCACATGCCTGCAAAGCCTAATGACCCCACTTCAATGCTCCAGATCCCATGTAAGCCAGATGCACAAGGGGGCGTATACATCTGGAATTTGTTTGCAGTGGCTAGAGGCCCTGGTGTGCACATTCTCACTCTCCCTCTCTCTCTTTCCCTCCCTTTGTCTCTAAGAAATAAATAAATATATAAATATAAAAATATTTTAAAAGGTAAATACATTAAGATTCAAACACTTGACAAGATAGTCTGGGCTCTCATCTGAATTGTACTGTTGTAACATATCAGGGCTAAATTTTGTAATCTACAGATTGGTAGTTTTAAAGGGCTTGATCTATAAGGATTATTCCATCTGTAAAATTCTCTATTGTGACCTGAAAAAGACCTACAAACTCCCTAACAATATATTTCCTATGAATTTTCTTTAATCTCCAGGTTTTATCCTGAGTGAATATTTTCTCTCTCAAGGCAGCCAAACTGTCTGGTAATTAATGTAATGTGGTTGACTAATAATAAAGATATTAGCTGATAATGGCTAAATGAATGACCTTCACCACAAGTAAGAGGATTTTAAAACATAAGTGGATTCTCAAAGACTAAAATGTCATGAACTAAAAGACTGAAATTCTAATAATGAAAAGAGAGGAAGGAGAGTTGATCTGCAGTGCATAGGTAGTAATCCACCCTGCTCATCATAAAACTGTCCCAGCTCATTTGTCTCTACTGAAAGTGCAAGAAAGAGTTGAAACAATGCCATATTGTCGTGATCATTAGCGTAGACTGAGAGCTGACAGGTTGGATTCACATACCTTTTCTACAATTTCCTAGCAGTTGTATTCAGGAATGAAGGTGACAGCACATGTGGCACAGCACACACGTAGTAACTGATAACTACTGTCCATATTTCCTCTTTACTGAAGATATGATAGATCCCAGTATCACAATCAGATGGCATTCTTTCTTTTTTATTTTATTTATTGATTTACTTTCGCTCTGAGAGAGGACACAGAGGGAGAACGGGCATGCCAGGGCCTTTGGCCACTGAAAATGAACTCAATATGCATACACCACTTTGTGCATCTGGCTTATATGGGATCTGGGAAATTGAACTTGGGTTATCAGACTTAGAAGGCAAGTGCCTTAACCACTAGCCATTTCTCCAGCCCAGATGACACTATTTCTACTCACAAATAATGATCCACAAAAGAGGCTATGTTTTTATAAACACCAATCTTGTGGCTGGGAAAATCATTCAGTTGGCAAAGTGCTTGCCTCACAAGTGTGAGGCCCTGAATTTGATCTCCAGTACCAGCATAAACGCCAGGTTTGCTCAGCACACATGTACGCTCAGGCATGGGGAAAAAGACAGGAGGACACCTGGAGCTCACGGTCAACTTCAAGCCTAATTGGTGAGCTCTAGGCCAATGAGAGGCCTTGTCGCAAAGAGAGGTAGATGGCATACCTGAGTATAACACCTGAGGTTGTCCTTTGACCTACACACACATGCATGTGCACCAGCCCTTCACACACATGCACCCACACATACATATGAATAGGCATACATGCATACATACCACACACACACACATCTTTGGCATACTTATGCTAGCTAAAGAAAATTGTCTGAATATGTTGTAGTTCCATTGAAATAATTAATTCATTGATCCAGGCGTGGTGGCACATGCCTTTAATCCTAGCACTCAGTGGGCAGAGGTAGGAGGATCACCATGAGTTTGAGGCCACTCTGAGAATATAGAGTGACTTCCAGGTCAGGCTGGGCTAAAGTGAGACCCTACCTCGAAACACCAAAATAATAATAATAATAATGATAGGGCTGGAGAGATAGCTTAGCAGTTAAGGTATATGCCTGCAAAGCCTAAGGACCCCAGTTCGATTCTCCAGGTCCCTTGTAAGCCAGATGCACATGGTGGCGCATGCGTCTGGAGTTCATTTGCAGTGGCTAGAGGGCCTGGCATGCCCATTTTCAGTCTCTCTCTCTCTCCCTCTCTCTGTCTCTAATAAATAAAATAAAATTTAAAATAATAATAATAATTAATTCATTGAATAGTGATTTACCTTCTGAAATCCATGTTTTCTACTTTCAGTAGAAAGCTTGTATTCTCCCATTCATGATGAATTAATTTCTCATCTTAAAACTCACCTGTTTTATTGAGATAATCTTTAAATGCTGGAAGTACATTTAATATAAATAGAAAAGGACTAACTCCATGCTATGAATCAAATTAGAGCACATGAAAAACTAACACAACGCAGAAGCTCTCTGGACTGGCACACCTCAGTGTCCCCTGGGCCCTATACCTTTTGACTATTTTATGTCAGCACGGCAGCCCTACTATGCTATTTAAAGCCTTGAATGATTCACTCAGATTCGTAGCTTTTCCCTTTAGGTATTTAGATCATGTCTCTGATGACACATTAAGTAGGGGATAATGGGATAAGGGGATAAGGGGAGTTCCTTCCACCTAGAAGTCAAGAGCAACCCCCACCCAGAGACACTAGAGTGTGCTCAAGTGGAAGAGCCCTACACTCTCCTCCCGTTTCATCTTCAGGAACCATCGAGAGTGCCCAGATGCCCACCCTTAGAAGTTAGCCAAGTCTCATGCTGTCTACATGTCCATTGCCGAGTGTCAAATGAGAATGCCACAAATGGAGGCCAGGCAAGCTTGCCATCCCTCCTTCTGCAGGAACACAGATGCTCTGGCCACAACTGACTGTGGGGCCGTTAGGGCAATTGCATCATGCCTCATGCATCATGTGTTTTCATCACAGGATTCCTTGGTCATCCTCCTTCCTTAAAGTTTCTTATTTTTTCACGGGAACAAAAATGAACTCTCCAAAGCTGAATTTCATAAATTTTAACACTAAACGGACCCATCTAACCACATGGTTTTTCTTCCTTCTCTCTCAGTACTGTGAATCAGTTTATCTATATTTCTAGTTAAGATTAACTCCTCTACTTTCTGGTGGATATCATCTTCTCCTGCCTGCTTGAGAGCACCCCAAACCCCGAGGAGGAGGTGCAGCGTTCTCTGCTGAGCATGAAGCTGGCCCTGGGTGTTGTTTGGTACAAGTGCCCATCACCACTGATGAGCGTCTTCTCTCCCCGTGGGACAGTCAGACGGAGAGAACGCAGTCTGCGTGCAGAAAAAAGAAGGAAAAAAGAAAACGAAATTCCTCCAACGAAACACTGAGTATGTGGGGGATCCAAATTTGAACCTAGAATGTATGCTAAGCTTCTCTGGATTCTGTTTCTTCTGTTTCAATTAGGAAAATTAAGAGGGTCTTTATAGTATTGTAGCAAGAATGATAGCTTATTACACAATGTATAAGGTTTTGTGTTTGGTATCTTCTCCATGTCTTCTAATGGCCACCCTAATAAAGGTGTGGTCTCCGGGCTGGGGCACTATTTGGAGATGGTAGAACCTACAGGAGGTAAGACCTAGAAGAAGGAAGTCAGATGACACGGATGAGGGCAGGGACACTTGTCCTCCTCCTCTCCCACTCTCTCTGCTGCTGGCCTCAGAAGGTACACAGCTTTGCCCTGCTACACGTCCCCTGCCTCTCCACAGCCTAAAAGCTATGGGCTACATGACCATGGACTGAAGCTTCTAACACTGTGATCCAGAACCCTTTCCTGCTCTAACTGATTTTCATCAGACATTTTGTTGTCATCACAGAAAACCAACTTACAGAAAAGATGACAACATAGCTTGTAACTCTGGCCTGTCAGTTTCATGGAAGTAATAATTATATTGAACACATAGAATCATACTTTTTATAAGGAATATGAAAACACTTTATTGAATGGCAATGTTCTGTTGTAAAACCTCTGTGTTTGTACTTTGACTGACAGCATCTATTTAAAAGAGACTTTCAAAGCTACACAAATGAAAATTAGCATTTCCTGTCTATGGAAGGAAAATTAATTAGAGTTTGCTTTGCTTGTTGTTTTCTTAGCTTAGCTTTATGGTGTCAGCCTGTTTCAAGGTGCCTGTGGTCTAACAATGCACACATGTTTATTTTTCAAGTCAAAGGAGGAAGATATTATCAGCCACTCAATATTTGCTTAAGATTTTCACCTCCTCATTTCAGCTTACAGAACTTCCCTCTGAAGGAATCTTTAAACCCCAGGCCTGCTGACTAGCGTGTGCTCTGCTCCAGCGTCAGAGAAGCCAGCAATAGGGCTCCATACAGGGACTCTGAGATGAAGTGGGTAGATTGATGTCCCCATTTGTGTTCCAGGGCCCCCAAAACACTCTCACAGCATGCACAGCTGTGTGGGAGCTCTACTGAGTCTATATTCTGGAAAACAAACTGAAAGGTCAGCATGCATGTATATTTATAATGGAACTGGTATTTGCTAATTGATGAGGACAAATGTTTCCTCCTTGGCAGCAACTTTTCAACCTTTTCTGCTGAGAGCCTCTGGTCCACCTTAGAAAACTCTTACAAATTGTACTTTGATGTGTTTTACAAGATACACTGGACAAAAGATGACCAAAATGCTGGTTTACTCACTTCACAACTGTAATGCTAAGATCAAGATGCAATGGCCAAGTCATGAGTTTTTCATAGATGTTAAGGAAGAAAAATGATCTATGGTATAACCTGAGTAAAAAACTAGGAAAGGGGCTGGGAAGAGGGCTCTGTGGTTAAAGGCACTTGCTTTCAAAGCCTGCTGATCCAGTTCCATTCCAAAGTACCCATGTAAGCCAGATGCACAAAGTGGCACATGTGTCTGGAGTGCATTTCAGCAGCAAAGGCCCTGGTTTTCTCTCTCTCTTTCTCTCTCTCTCTCTCTCTCTCTGTGTGTGTGTGTGTGTGTGTCTTCTCTCTCTCATAAATAAATATATAAAAGTGAAAAGAAATAATAGAAAGAATATTTGCTTTGAGAGTGTACTGTGATAAAAAATTTCCTAAATTGACAGATATTTTTAATTAAGTATAGATGAAGAATTTAGTGTCATGCGTGAGAGTAATGATCAATTACCCTTATCACAATACACAACAGTATTTTTGTTTGAGGAGATAGAGAGAGAGATAGAGAATGGGTGCACCAGGGCCTCCAGCCACTGAAAATGAATCCCAGACACATGTGCCACCTTGTGCATCTGGCTTATGTCAGTACTGGAGTACTGGGGAGTCAAACCTGGGTCCTTAGACTTCACAAGCAAGTGCCTTAACCACAAAGCCATCTCTCCAGCTTGATAACAATTTTTTCTACAATAAGAATGTAAGGACTGGAGGGATGGCTTCGAGGTTAAGGCCTTTGCCTACAAAGCCAAAGGACCCAGGTTCAATTCCCCAGGTCCCATGTTAGCCAGATGCACAAAGGGGTGCATGCATTTGGAGTTCATTTGCAGTGGCTGGAGGCCCTGGCTGGCCCATTCTCAATCTCTCTCTTTCTCTTTCTCTCTCTCCCTCTCCCTCTCTGTCAGATAAATAAATATAAAATATTTTTTAAAACGAATGTGAGGCCGGGCGTGGTGGTGCACGCCTTTAATCCCAGCACTTGGGAGGCAGAGGTAGGAGGATTGCCAAGAGTTCAAGGCCACTCTGAGACTACAGAGTGAATTCCAGGTCAGCCTGAGCTACATTGAGACCCTACCTCGGAAAAAAAAAAAAAAAAAAAAAAGGATGTGGAAAAAAATGTGTAAAGGGGTTCTCTACTTTCAACCCCCAATTCTATGTGCTTGAAACCTTTAGTCATACTTTCTCTTTTTTTAAGTTTTTTAAAATTTTTATTTATTTACTTGAAAGCAGAGAGAGAGAGAGACAGAGAGAGACAAAGAGAATGGGCACACCAGGGCCTCCAGACACTGCAAGCAAACTCCAGACACATGGGCCACCTTGTGCATCTGGCTTACATGGGTACTGAAGAATCGAACCTGGGTCCTTAGGCTTTGCAGGTAAGCACCTTAACCACTAAGCAATCTCTCCAGTTCTGCTAGTCATACTTTCCTTGTTCAGTTAGTTCCAAAAATCCTTTGCATGACTCATCCAAACATGTAGAAAAACCCCTTACTAAGGAAGCATCATTTCTGGAATATATAATCAGAGCTGTTCAGTAAACATCTGTTTTGTTTTTGGTCTGTGTTGTTAGATAGGATCACTTCTCAAGACTCTACATCTGAAGCATGTGCTTCTCCTATCACCAAGCCCAGCACTTCCACATGGCAGAGTGATGAAACACTAGACCACATGTCTTCGTTCCTTCTATTCATACCACTACCTAGTGTGTTGCTTTCATGACATCATCTCTCTTCTTCAGTCAACCCACCCTCATAGCCCTGTTTTAGAGACTACTTGTGCCTAGAGTACTATTCTAATTTTCTGAATTCTCACAAGGTAGAATAGAATCTCTTAATGTCATTAATCACATAATCCAAATCACACTCTCCCCTTCCCAGAACATCTGATTACCTCCATGATTAATGTCTTTTTACAAAGCTCAACTGTGGAAGAGGGAGCTTCATCTCCTCACCTCATCCCTGCCCCGCTCATTTATGGATTCCTCAAATAGAACTCTCACCCATTCCTTATGAATAATTATTAACAAACATCTGTTGAATTAAATTGGGTGTTGTTCTTTTCTTTAATACAGTTCTAGTTGAAACACGGATTAAATGGGTCAAATTGGTTAAATAGGGGCTGAGCCTAGAAATAAGCTTATTTATTTTAGTAAATAAATAACACAAAAGAGAGCAGAGAAACACCACCAGACAAACGGGCCAGCAAATCTAACACCAGCTCAACACAGTTGATTCAGTAAGGCAGCACGATGCAGAGAAAGCAGGATGTGGAACTAGTAAACTGAGGCATGAATAAGAAGCAGAGGAGGGAAGTTGCTGTGCTGTTTCCCAAACATGTTCAAATCCCTGTGCAACTTCTACAGGCTGAGTCAGGACACACTGTTTAAAAGGAGACTACCTGCATTTCCTCATCTACAAAAAAACTTTTCCATAATGTTTATGCATGTGTGTGCATTAAATAAAGTAATACATGTGAATCACATAGTGGTTCTAAACATGCAAGAATTGCTATTACCACTTAGGCATGGTGACACCCATTTTTAACTCTAGAGTTGGGAGGCTGAGGGAGAAGGATCAAAGGGACAAGCCACGCTGGAGCTAGAGAGTGAGTTCTAGGTGAGCCAGGGCTACAGTGAGACCTGCCTTGAAAAATAACTGCTGAGCATTGGTGCTACTCAGAAATGCCTTGTTGGCAGTGATTCAAAATGAGGGAATGCTCTGTATCAAAGCCAGTCCTTCTCCCTGTCTCATTTCTCTGACATGAGAAGTCAGTAGTAGCATTACTACATCACTTCCCAACCTCATGTACTGGGAGAAATTCAAGCAGAACCAGAGTCAGGGCCCAGCAGATAATTGATATCCAAAAGAAAACTCCATGCCTTTTTCATCTCTCCCATTTCTCAAGTCAGCAGCCAAAAGATGCTATCCAAAATCACACAGCAACTCTTCTAGGAATGTGGTCCAGTGCAGAGAAATGAGCACATGGTGGGCCATTAATCATGCACGGCTTTGCGAAGAACAATGTGATATTGTGGACTACTAATTATTAATACCAGAATGAAGTAAGAAAACTGTTCACAACACCTAACATTTTCATTATGACACAACACAAAACATTGTCCCTACATTCATTTTCTAGAGCAGAACACTTTCCAATAGTCTCATGGTAACATATTTAAAAGAGAAATAAAGACCTTTTATAGGAAGCAAATAGGATAGCATTAATATATAGCAGACTAACCCTAAAACAATGTTTCCTATTTCCAATTTAAGGGATATAAGAGGCTTCTAGAACTCCTCCAAAGCAGAAGAAGATTGGGAGTCACAAACAAGCTTAAGAGGACACAGCACAGCAAAGGCCCATTGCATCAAAACAATGATGAAGCGCCCTGCACTTGACTGTGGGGCGGCAGCTGTCGGAGCAGCATGGTGTAGCCAGGCATGCCTCAAAAAAGTTGTGATCAAGCCAGTAACTGAGCACTGTGCACCCAGGTACTACGGCAGGCACTTCAAACAGCACCTTTAATGACTATTCAAATGAAGGCAGGAAGATCAATGCTGTCCTTTTTCATGTTTAAGTACAAAATATAAAGCCAACCCTGCATAAATTCTTTTGCTTTGCACACTGAACAAAAATATCTCATTATAATATACTCCCATAAATCACACAGGATTGCACAGTAGAAATAGCCAGCTCTTCTTCCAGTTTTTATTCTCTTCATTCTCTCTTTCTCTTTCTGTCTCTCTTTCTCTGTCTTTTTCTCACTATGTGTGTGTTTGATACCTGCTTATAAAGTCCTTCTAAGTAAAAGTTTCAGAATACATGCTCAATAATACTTTTTTTTTCTTCAGAAATAAATATGATATCCAAAGGCTAGCCCACTGTGTAGTACGGAGTGTGCTGACAATGAATAATGGTGTAAGAGTGGCAGGAGTTGGAAAAACACACAGGAAAGAAGCAGGTAAGAGTGAAAAGAGGAAAAAAGGGAAACAAAACTGCCAGAGAAATGCCAATCACTCTGGGTAGCCAGAAGTCCCAATTTCTGTGACTGACATGGAAGAGAAGCACAAGGTGACCTGTCACTGTGGTCATGTGATTCCCAGTGAGAAATGAAGATCAACAAGTTTCCTAACAGGTCATGGAAAGAGCTGTGATTGAATTTCAACTCTCCTAGCTCCTGTACCTTTGTGACATCCAGGTGAATGTCCATGAACTATATACTATGTGACACTTTTCCAAAGCCTTTCAGCAGTTTGAAGTGTTATGAGGGCCAGACACCAGATGTCAATTCCAATTGTTTCATTAAGTAGTCAAATTGAGTTGATTTCAAATCCAAAGGGAAAAAAAACTCTGTCTCTTCAGTTATTTCCGTCCTTTGGACTGTTAAGACATCCAAAACTTTCTAAAGGCCCAGCTTGCAGTCTCGTGGGAGGCGGCTCCCGTACATCAGTGAGATATGATATTTAGGCTCTCGTAGCCTCGTCTCACTGCTCATGATTAATCATGAGCTAGTCCCAGTCAGCTTGTCTCCTTAATGTGCTGAACTCTTGAGGTGACTGATACGGGTTACAGACTAGTGGAATAAAGTGGATATAGAAAAAGTGAGTGTCACAAGTCATTTGTCTCCATTATTCCTAATGGATTTTAAAACAATGAAATTATTTTTGATCAATGCGTATAGAAAGTTCGTACAGTTTAGAAGCCATTTGATTTTCACATACTCTATATTTTAACATTTAATAATCTGACAGTTTCAAAATGGCACTTTGTCAAGTTGAAAATCACTTTAGAAATTCTGAGGCACTAAACTAAGTGTAGGGTAGACGCTATGCAATTACCTTTAGAACTATAGGGCAATGCTGGTGATCAAGAACTTAGATGACAGTATCATGAACACATGACCTGTATAACTTTCACATTACTTTCCTTAAAGTAGAAACTTCTTGTGGAATGTATTTCATTCCAACCAAAAGTTTTCAGGCTGGGCATGGTGGCACACACATTTAACCCTAGCATTTTGGAGGCAGAGGTAGGAGGATCACCATGAGTTCAAGGCCACCCTGAGACTACATAGTGAACTCCAGGTCAGCCTGGGCTAGAGTGAGACCCTACCTTGGAAAACAAAATTAAAACGTTCTCGGTGAAGCTAAGACCATTCAGCAAGAGTGGCATCTTATAATCCAGTGCTCGGGACACGGCCATTGCATATAGTTAAGTCTTTGTTTGCTTATGACTTTCCAGTCTTTCAAAATGAACTGGCCATAATGCCTTTTGCTTGAGGCCAAGGAATGGAACTTCCCTACAGTCACAGAAAAAGAGATGAAATAAATTGATGGATGCAGTAACAAGTGATTTAAAAAACACAGAAGGGCTGGAGGGCATTTGCCTGCAAAGCCAAAGGATCCAGGTTCGATTCCCTGGGACCCATGTTAACCAAATGCACAAGGTGGCACACACGTCTGGAGATTGTTTGCAGTGGCTGGAATGGCCACTCTCCTTATTTCTTTGTCAAATAAATAAATAAAAATAAATAAATATTAAAAACCACACAAGAAGAAGAATTCTAACTTGAAAATAAGAAAGAAATGAAGGTAGGAATAAGAAATGAAAGTGAAAGTCTGGATTTAAAATTAACAAGTTCAAAACAAAGTGATATGAATATCTTGCAAAATATGGAATATTGGGCTTAGCTGGAAAACATAGAAATAAAACCATTTTAAAAATTATGGAAATATACCAAGCATGTTGGTGCATGCCTTTAATCCAAGCACTATGGAGGCAGAGTTAGGGGGATCGCCGTGAGTTCAAGGCTAGCCTGAGACTACATAGTGAATTCAGATCAGCCTGGGCTAGAGTGAAATCCTATCTTGAAAAATCAAATATATATATGGAAACAAATGACTGTGGAGCCACTAGTCTTACTTTGTAGCCCTGTGAGCCTCTGTGAGAACGCCTGTGCATGCGTGAGCCACTGTGAGGATTCCTATGTATGTATGAACCACTATGAAGACTCGTGCATACATGAGCCACTGTGAGGAAGCCTATGCATGCATGAGCCACTTTGAGCACTCCTATTCATGAGGCATCTCCTGTGGCCTGTACATCCCTAGGAGCTCCTCACCAAGCACAGTGCACATTTTAAAAGTCGGAACACCTGAAACCTGCTTATCCTTCCATGCTTACAATTTCTATATTCTCAAACCAGCACCATAAAATAGCCCCCAGTAAAATTCAACCCTTAATTTTTCAACTTTATGAAAATGAGAATTTGCATTTTGATCTTTTCCTAAGCTGGAAATATTCTGTCCAATTTATTTTTTAATATTTTATTTTTATGTATGTATTTATTTGAGACAGAGAGAAGCAGAAAGAGAGAAAGAAAGAGAGAGAAAGAACGGGTACACTAGGGCCTCCAGCTGCTGCAAACTCCAGGCACATGTGCAACCTTGTGCACCTGGCTTATGTGGGTCCTGGGGAATCAAACCTTGGTCCTTTGGCTTTGCAGGCAAGTGCCTTAATCACTAAGTGATTTTTGCCAGTCCCTATTCTGTCCAATTCATGTGATGCCATGTCCAAAGCAGCAAGCTGCAGCTCCCAGTCAGCTATGTGATCATGAGATACTCTTCCGGGTACTGTGGTGCTAAGCTATAGTGTTAGCTAGGTTAGATATTTCAAGTGCATGGACAGTAGAAAGCTTATTAGGATGTAGCCCAAAAGTAAGGAGGAAATGGGAGATGGCTCAATGGTTAAAAATTGCAAAGCTTGTCAGCATGGGTTCCATTCCCTAGTGCCTATGTAAAGTTAGATACACAAAATATTGCATGCACCTGAAGTTCCTTTGCAGCAGCAAAAGGCTCTGGTATGCCCATGTTTGTTTCATATCCTCACAAATAAAGAAATAAAAATTTTAAAGTCAAAGAGACCTATATATGCCTCTCAAGCCATCTTTATTTCTTGTCTTTTCTATTTTTTTAATTTATTATGGAAAGAATGAACACACCAGGGCCTCTAGCCACTGCAAATGAACTCCAGCTGCATGTGCCACCATGTGCATCTAGTTTATGTGGGTTCTGGGAAATTGAATCTAGGTCCTTGGGCTTTGCAGGCAAGTGCCTTAACCACTAAGCCATCTCTCCATCCTGCCATCTATATTTCTTATAATCATTCGAATTCCAATAGCTACTAGGCATCTATGATACTTCTCCTCTATAATCCCAGCATGCAACCAAACAGTGACTTTTCAATATGCATTTGACCCTAGATTCTATGTGAGTCAGTAGCATAAATTAAGCCTGTCCTGAGCATCATGCTCATGTCCTACTGAGGTCTCTGAAGAATAGTGTGTTCATATGTTCACTCACACATGTCTGAGTTGGATCCTAGGTCAATCATTACCCCTCTCCTTTTTATAGACCACTGCTCATTTAAGAAGCATGTCACTTAATGGGATGTCTCCTTTCTATTGGTTGCAGTCAAAGTGATACATTGAATGTTAATAGGTATGATGAGTTTACCAGCATATCCATTCATTATGCCCATCTTCACCTCTTTCATTGTAACACCCCTTCACTTCCACATTTTCTATGTTTGCATGCATATGTTCGTCACTAGGATTAGTTTCAATATGATACCCATTCATCTTACTTTCTACATACAGTCTCTTCTCTGTGTTCTCTCAGTCATTTCCCCAATGCTGATTCCTCAATCTCATCAAGTCCTAAAGGCGGCTGACCCTTCTGATTTGTAAATTTCTACCATAATGCCCTTGAGTCCCATGAATTTTTACCTGGGGAGTCTGAGCCTAATGATTCTACATGTTCTTTTCCTGTCTACTTTACTTCTCTGTGCTTGCATTCCCTAAATGCAACAAAACTTTACTTTGGATAAACAATATATATGCTCTCTCTGTTGGTTTGTTTTATCATAATTCCTACAACTATGTAGAATGATTCAACTGTAACTTTGTGAGAACTAATATTAAGTGGATCCTCTGAGCTTCCCTGGAAACACTGACAGCTCTTAACTGACTCCTACAACTTTTTACAAACACTCATTGACACCCTAAAATCTCAACTTGACTCACTCTTGATTCTTTTTCATAGAAACAAGAAAGAACCCCTATGAATTCCCAAAATCTAGACCTTTAGACTGCACCATCAATAGCCATTTTGTCGTTTATCTGACTCTTTGTTTTCTCCACCCTTTCTTGTATTGCTTTCTTTTGTAATTTTTGTCATTACCAATTACCCATGTCCTGATTCTGTCCTGTTTGATAATTGCCTAACCACTAAAATAAATCCCCAGAACTCCACCAAAAGTACTTTCATTTTCAGTAATGCTGTACATGCTGCAAATGTCATTAACATATCCATTCTCTTCCTCCATCATCTAATATCACCTTTACACAGATAGTTACAGTTGACCATCTTTGGCTTCCTTGCCTTACACTTTCTGAATTTTCTCCTTTTATTCCTGTCTGGGTACTTTCAGCAGAATTTATAGACTCTTATTCCCCCTCCAGGTTCATAGATGTCTCTGTGCATTTATAATTCATTCTTGGTCCATATTTCTCTTTTCGTGCCAGACACTCTTCCTGAGTCATTACATAGACACACATGTCCTCCAGTCCTGTACAGAGAGATTAATAATGCTTACCTAGAGAACAGACCTCACGCCTAAGCTCCTAACTAACAAGCCAATCTCTTACTACATATATGGCTCTAAATGTAGATGTCATAGGGGTCCCTATACCCTGTTGAAACTAAAATTTTGTAATGAACCAAAAGTAGTCCATGTAAACAATGAATAGAACACTTAAGACATAAGGTGTTAGCAAAGAAATGCATGGGTGTGTCCATGTGCCAGACATGGGGCATAACCCTGCCCATGTAAAACACCCAGGAAGGTCTCAAAGATAAAAACAAAGATGGTGTGATATGTAGTGTGTTTAAAGAAACTTGGAAAATGTTTTTTGTAAAGAATGGTGGTTAATTAGTAAATAGAAACAGAGAAAATAACACAAATGACAACAGAAAGTAATTATTAGCTTAAGAAAACAAAAATTATTTTAAAATGCAATCATAGAACAATTCTTGAATCATGTATGTATTTATAATGAATGTTCTTATAAATAATATAAATATTGAATGCTGAGATAAGCAAAAAATTACAATATAACTACGGTGGTTTGATTCGGGCATTCCCCATAGTGTGTTCTGGATGCTTAGGTTCCCAGCTGGTGGCAATTTGGGAATTGGAGCCTCCTGGATGGAGGCAGTGTATTTTGGGGGTGGGCTTATGGGTATTATAGCCAGCTTCCCCTTGCTAGTGTTTGGCATACTCTCCTGTTGCTATTGTCCACGTTATGTTGGCCAGGAGGTGATATCTACCCTCTGTTCATGCCATTGTTTTCCCCTGCCATCATGGAGCTTCCTCTTGAGACTATAAGCCAAAATAAACCCTTTTCTCCCACAAGTTGATTCTGGTTGGGTGTTTCCAGCCAGCAATGTGAAGCTAAGTGCAACAGTAAAATTGGTTCCAGGAGTGGGGTCATTGTTGCTACAAAGCTGATTTTGTGGTTTTGGCCTATTGGGACTGATTTGAGGGAGGAATATGGAAGGATTTGAAACCTTGGCCTTGCAGTGCTGGACTATTCTGGACTATTTTGGTCAGAGCTGAAAGAACTGAATGCATTAAGAATATGGACTGTGAAGTTTGGCATATGAGGGTGAGAAAGAGCTTTACCTGGACTGGGCTAGAAGCAGTTTGTATGAGAGGCTTGCTATTATGCCCATTTCCTGAGAATTTGTGCAGGGTTTCAATGCATAGAAATGGACTAGTGTGAGCAGAGGGGTATGGCACAGAAAAAAATGATATCTTTGGTTTGCCCATTCAGCTACAATTTCTTGAGAGATTTCAACCTTTGAGATTGGGCCAGGTGATCTTAATTAAAAGAACAGGAAGAGTGTGAACTCTTTTGTAGTAAGGGGCCTGAATGTTGAAGGAACTTGCTGTTCTTCAAAGTCTTCTTTATTCCCCCCTGGATTAACAAGTTGGTAGCCCACCTGGTACTATGGAGTATAACATATGCAGGAAAGAGAGGATCATTGGATTTGCAACATGGTTTTGCTTTTCAGAAATGGCCATGGGAAATGTGAAGCAGATGTATTGGATTACGTGCATGTAGGCCCAATGGAGCCATGAGGATGAATCATAGGTTGCAGTGGAGACCCATTGGAGATGCCGGGACTATGGGATGGCTGCCCAGGAGCACTACTGGCACTGCATTGAAGTTTTCTGGGACTATGAGTAGCCTAGCTGGAGGGGCAGAATTGGAACTCCAGAGACTTATCACTGGCTAGAATTATCAGACTTGGAGATTTGTCAATAAGAGTTGTGAGACTTGGAGCTACAGAGTTTGATGTTTTGCCCTGGTTGTTTTAAATCTTGTATTGGTTGAATATTTCCTTGCTACGCCCAATGCCATCTTTTGCAGTGTGAATGTTTATTCTGAGCCATTATGGGTTTTGTGGGGTGTGGCTATTATGGCTCTGTTGAAAGAGCTTGGATTATCGGGATGTTTGAACATCATTTGGATTGCTAAAAAAAACTATACGGACTTTTAAAGTTGGACTGCATACATTACATTTTATATTGCATATGGTTATCAGTTTCCGGGGGCCAGAGGTGGAATGTGGTGATTAGATTCAGGTTTCTCTTATAACCTTATGTGCTGTGGATGCTTAGATCCCCATCTGGTGGCAATTTGGGAATGGAAGCCTACTGAAGGCAGTGTATTGGGGAGGGCGGGCTTATGGGTGTTATAACCAGATTCCCCTTGCCAATGTTTGGCACACTCTCCTGTTGCTGTTGTCCATCTTATGTTGGCCAGGAGGTGATATCCACTCTCTGCTCATGCCATTGTTCATCATGGAGCTTCCTCTTGAATCTATAAACCAAAATAAACTCTTCTACAAGCTGCTCTTGGTTATTTTTTGTTGTTGTTTTGTTTTGTTTTTTGTTGGTTTGTTTTTTTGCCAGCATTGCAAAGCTAAATGCAACAATTACTATTGTTAAAATAAGTACTGGGCATGGTGACACAGCCTTTAATCCCAGTACTTGGAAGGCTGATATATGAGGATTGCAATGAGTTCAGGACCAGCCTGCAACTACAGAGTGAGTTCCAGGTCAGCCTGGGCTAGAGTAAGACCTTACCTCAAAAAATAAAAGAAGAGCAGCTGGACTATAATATATAAACATAAAAATGAAGATATAGCAAAATAAAGTGAGGCTACTACAAAAATAAATCAACTAAAGAGAGGTGAATATGATTACTTCAAGTTAGTAGAAACTAGTAAAATAGAAAATGGGGCAGATAACTGCTATTTTAAACTATTAGTCTACTAGAACTACTTTTTAAATTCTGTATAGGTACCATTTTGATGAAATGCTGAAACATTAATGTATCATAGTTTGAGAAACTGGAAGTGCAAAGTTCAAGCAAAAATGTTAACAAAAAAGGAGGCATAT
Source organism: Orientallactaga sibirica (assembly GCA_036365145.1). Classification (NCBI taxonomy): domain Eukaryota; kingdom Metazoa; phylum Chordata; class Mammalia; order Rodentia; family Dipodidae; genus Orientallactaga; species Orientallactaga sibirica. Next base: position 5,811,839 of record JAEOAD010000040.1, on the reverse strand, counting down.
GTGTCTGGAGTTGGTTTGTAGTGGCAAAAAAAGTCCTGAAGTACTTATGTACTCTCTCTCTCTCCAAAATAAATTAATTAATTAATTAATAAAAGAAAGGATAAGTTGATGAACAGAAGATGAAGTACAGTGGTGCATAAAACTGAGAGCATTTGATTTGTTAGGAAACCAGCAGACAGAAATAGAATGAAGTTCACACAAGAAACAGTTGCTAAGCATTTTGAAGGTGAATTACATACATAATTTGCTTTCAGATATAGTAGTCTAAAATTATTATGAAAAGAAGTACGTTAGCAAAATACATGACACACTGATGAAAAAACATTTAAAGCAAATGTTAGTACCATGATGAAACTCCTAGGCTGTTGAAAATGGCAACTCATTTTCTGAGTGTGCTTTGAAAGTGTCGGGATGAAGGATTAACTAGGGTTTCCATTTAAAATGTAAATGAATGCCCCATCAAATTTGAATTTCAGATAAACAATAGATGTTCATACATGGGTGCCCCAAATATTGCATGAAGCTTACTTATGATAAAAAGTCTTCATTGTTTCTCAGAAATTCCAGTGTAACTGGAAATTCTATGTGTTATTTGTTAAAATCTGACAGTCTAGGAATAATAAGATAATTGTTAATGACAAACATGGATTTAAATGTTATGATTAAAAGTAACAAATGATCTTACTGAATTTCTTAATTCATAGGAACCTGATATTGACAAGCAGGGTAACAAAGTTTCTTAAGTCAAAATCCTAGTGTAAGAGTCTTCCTTGCTATTGTTTAAAATATATTTTTTAAATTTATTTGCAAGTAGAGAGCGATGAAACAGACAGAGGGAGAGAGAGAAAGAGAGAGAATAGGCACACCAGAGCCTCTAGTCACTGAAAATGACCTCTGGACACTTACTCCAGTTCTTTATGTGGGTACTGGGGAATTGAAACAGGTCGTTAGGGTTTCTAAGCAAGTGCCTTAACTGCTGAGCCATCTCCTCAGCCCCTTCTTGCTTTTGTGAAGCAAAAGTAAACATTTGCTTTTGTACAATAGTGATGCTGGCTTTCCAAAGTATATAACCATCATAAGATCATTTCTCTGTCCCTTAGTCAAAGGAATCAACCTTCCTCCCAATAGAAGTCCTCACAAAGCACAGATTAAACTAGGAGAAATCCTGTTTCCAAGCAAATTAATCCCTACAGCGGGGGTGGGCAAATTACAGTCTCATGGTCGGTTTTGCAAATAAAGTTTTATTAGAACACAACCACTCCTAATCTTTTCTTGTCTGTGGCTGTGCTTGCTCTACAATAGCGAGAAACAGTCATAATGACTCACAAAGCCAAAAGTGTTTACTAACTGCTTCTTCATAGGCAACGTTTGCCAGGAGTTGTAAAGAGCCCTTTGATTGGCAGGATACAGCAGAATCAGACAAGGAGATATTATGTTTCCTAAAACTAACCCTTTCCTATAGCTTTCATGTCTGTGTGAATTCTCATCAGAACAAAGACAACTCAGAGCTTTATTGAGCTACTATGATTATAATTTTCACTTCCAGTCTGAAGTCAGTTAATTTTTGATCATTTTTTCTTCAAGTACTATTTTCTCGTACTGTTAATACCTTTTTTTTTAATGTGTTGGGTCTTTATCCAGGATGTGATCTCCCTGGTCACATGACTTCTCTGCCCATCTTCCCTTGATGTTGTTTGGTCAAGAATCTGTTTGTTGAATTTACATTCATGTCACTTCCACTTGGTCAAAATGGCTGACACAGAAATACAGACACACAGTCTTGGAATTAAAATGAAAGGTAAGGGATAGTAATTAATAGCCATTGTATAGAATGAACAATGCCCTGGGTTTGATCCCCAGCACCACACAAGCCAGGTGTGGTGGTATATGTTGTAATCCTGGCTCTTGAGAAGTGAAATCAAGAGGATCAGAAGTTCAAGGTCAGCCTAAGCTATCTGGTTAGTTGGAGGTCAGCCTGGGTTACATGAAACCCTGCCTCAGAAAAAAAGAAAAAAGAAATTTTAGAAGGAATTAATTTTCAACATTTAACATGTTTCAGTGACACCAAGCATCATGCTATATAAGCAATTATACCATTATAATTCATATTTTAACTGTTTCATTAGTTGTACTTTTCTGAAAATACAATCTTGAAACTAAAAGTTATAAAGATGTTTATAAGTTAAAAATTACTCATTAAAAAAATCTTCAAGAAGTCTGCTCATTAAAATGCCACAGGTAATGAAATCTGTCTTCTGCCAAGTAGAACAGATGTAGATGCTTTTAAAATATTTTTGTAGAGTAAAAATGGATTTTTCTCTACATTTATGATGATGTGCATTCTCGTTAAAATAAATAAGATGCTGAAAGAAAACCTGTTAAGTTTTTAATTAACTTCTTTAAGTTACATAGTTTAATATGAGTTCAAATTATTTTTTCTTTGTTTGAGACAGGATTTCGTAGAGTACACTCCAGTCCACCGATGACGCAGCCCCCTCCTCCTGCCTCCACCTCCGGAATAGTGGGATTACAGTGACTCAGCTTTCAAGCCAGCTCTCAAGCTATTGTGTGAAGACAACACTTAGTTTTTGAAAGACAAGGGATTCAAAGGTTCCTCTTGTGGATTGTTGTCTGGTCATCAAGATGTGTGGCAAGTGAAAAGCGGAGCAGAACCCAGGAAATAAGACAAAGTGCTGTCAGGGCAGCAGCCTGTGTTCCTCAGTGGTTGGGGACAACCAGGACCTATTGAGAATGGCTTTGCTGTTCTTCCTGGAGCCCTGACCTTATTTGATCAGCTTGACCATCTCATACCAGCTGCCCTCTGAGGAAGTATGAAAACCCGAATTCAATCCCCAGCATCCATGTAAAAAAAAAAAAAAACAAACTTGGGCATGGTCACGCATACCTGTAACCCCAGCACTGAAAGGGGTGGAGACAGGAGCATCTCTGGGACTCACTAGTCAGCCGATGTAACTGAAAAATAACAAGCACCAGGTTCAGAGAGAGAAATAAGGTGGAAGAGTGATAGAGAAGGGTACCCAGTGTCTTTCTCTGGCCTCCACACACATGAACACAGGGCACGTGCATCTGCATGCATGCATGCATACATACATACATGCAACATACTTCATACACATATCAACAAAAGATCAATGCTGGGCTGCAGAGATGATGGCACCATGGCTAAAGATGGCACAATGGCAAAGTGGCTGGCAAAGCCTACCAGCGCAGGCTCAATTCTCCAATACGCACATAAAGCTCGCCTTTTCTCTCTCTTTGCATAGAAATGTTTTAAAAAGAGAAATTTTGTCAAATTTTATTAGAAAATATGTCAGAAACATGTAACTTGTTGGCAACAGGCTAATGAAAAGTGTAGGTAAGCATTCAAATTTTCTATTGACTCATACAAATTAAAGAAAGCAATATCATAAAACCACAAGAACATACAGAAAATTAACCTGTAGGAAAACCTACCATTTAAACAAAAAATATAGTCAACCCAGGACAAAATTCTGATGAAGGCAATTTTTTCTCTTCTTTTCTATGCACTTTCTCTCCCGACCCTACTCAAATAATTCCATTTCCCAGCTGCAAACATCTGGTGAGATTATCTTCTTCTTCATTATCTCAAAGCCTGCTTCATGGGTGTTCTGACCCTTTCATGATGTACTCTCTAGTTCTCTGTGTCTTTATTTAGGTTTGAACTAAAGACAACAGCTGCATCACAGTAATTTTTGGAGTCCTCAAGTGTGTAAGAAATGGATTTAGGAATGAGGAAAGACTATCTTGCTTTACACTTTGAAACTCTTCACACATGGGTGGTTTTCCATTCTACTTCCGCATACAGACTGCCCTAAAAGAAAGGTACCTTTCTTACTTGTGTAACGGAATCACTCTTCTGATGTGAAAACTTCAACCCCTCCATCAGTCACTGTGACAGTACTTCACAGCGATGCAGCAGGAGAGATTGATGGCAAAGACAATGGGCCTGCCCACAAGTCCGATGTGATTACTGCTCTGCTCAGCAGTGTTTGGACCACAGGGCAGTGTGTACCATCTCCATCACAATGTAAGATCAGATGAACTCGCCATTGCTCTTCCTTCTCTGGGGAAAGCCTAGAAGAGATCATGACACCAACATAGTCCATGTTGCCTTTCTTCTGCTGAAAATTTAAGTGGGAAGACAGAAATAAAAATTGGGAAAATTAATCACTTGGGGAAATTAGAACCTCCCTTAATCTGCAATTTAATATCAGAGTCCTATTATCTTTTATATATGATATGAATATAAGAAATAGTAAGACATAGCAAAAACACACAGAAGCATGGGTATGGGGCAATTCTGGTGCCTCTGATTTTGTTTCCATCTTTTGTTAAATTCAGTATTAGATTTGAAATAGTGAAATGTAGTAGGAAGCTAGCTTCTCTTGAGTTGAATCTTCTAGAGAAATAACAATAAAATGCTAACAAAAATGTATTTGAACCCCACCTGGCTATGAGAGACTGTAAAGGACAGATATATCCTATCATCTAAGTCAATCCTATCACCCCTGCCAAGTGTCTGAACCACTACTACACCAAAAGAAGTTTTATAAGAAAGCATAGTGGTGTTTTGGAGCTAAAATAATCTTTTCTTCCAAAAAAATCTAAATATATGCTTTAATGGTGGATTGAGTATAAAATGTGCCCCACAGCCTCAGTGTTTGTGATTAAACTTCCTACTTCCAGCTGGTGGAGTCTAAGGCGTGGAGCCTTTCTATAGGAGGTGTGTCACTAGAGCCTGCTCTTGGATGCTCAAAGCTAGTTCACGCAGAGCGACTCCTGTGTGTCTGAGGCATGCGGATGTGAGCCACAACCTCCATCTTAAAACTGTAAGCCTGAAATCAGCCCTTTCTTCCCATAAGCTACTTTTGGTTGGGGTATTTGGTCCCAGCAACAAAAAGGTAACTGCTACAATAAGATGGTTAGTTGACTATTCATTGTGGCTTTTAAAAATAATAGTAATAGGGCTGGAGAGATGGCTTAGCAGTTAAGGTGCTTACCTGTGAAGCCTAAGGACACATGTCCAACTCCACAGATCCCACATAAGCCAAACACACAAGGTCACACAGGTACAAGGTCACACATGAGTACAAGGTGATGCACATGTCTGGAGTTCATTTACAGTGACTAGAGGCCCTGATGCACCAGTTTTATCTCTCTCACTGTCATGTTCTCTCTCATTAAATAAAGGTTAGTATATTGGGCTTGCCTCAAAAAATAATAATAGTAATAATGTTTACTCTCTGTGCCTTTATATGCTAAAAGTGTATACCTTGTTTTGATTTTACAGGACTCACAACTAAGAGACTGTGGTAGTTTGAATATATGTCCCCCAATATATTCAGTGCTTTTTTTTAGTTATAGTTTGCATCTGCAATCACCTTGCTAGAGGCAAGGTCACTGGGGGCCCCAGTCTTAAGGTGTGGTGATGGTTTGAGATTCCATTGTAAAGATATGCAAATATGCCTAGCAGGAGTTCCTGAAGTGTGCTGTGTGACCTTTTGGCAGTAGTTTTGCTCTGTGTGCTGTGGTGGCTGGTTAGCTTGCTCTCTCTCTTGCCTGGTCCTGTGAAGAGCAGGCTGCTTCTCCTGCCTTTATGGAACTTCCCCTGGATCTGTAAGCTTCAATAAATAATATCCCTTCCTCCATAACTGTGCCTGGTCTGGAAGTTCATCTCAGCGAACCTGAAGCTGTCTGCTACAGAGACCATCTGAAATCTCAGATGAGACTTAGGACTTTGGAACTATTGTAAGTTGATAAAGACTATAGAGACCTTTAAATATGACAATATACAATGTGAGATGGTATCTATTGGGGACCAGAGGCAGAACATGGTAGTTTAAATAAATGCCCCCAATGTATTCAAAATTTTATTGAAGTTGTAATTTAGATCTGCAGGCATCTAGGTGGAGGAGGTGTCACTGGGTGGACCTCAGGGTCCATCCCTAAGATGTGGTGGTGGATTTGGAATCCAGTCTAAAGATCTGCAAAGTGCCTGAGTTCTGTCTGGAGTTCCTGAAGTGTGCTTGCTTGCTTGTATGGTGTGGCTTTTGGGCTTTGGGGCTTGGGGTTTCTCTCTTTGTGTTTGGTCCTATAAGAGGAAGTCAACTTCTTCTGCCATTATGGAACTTCCCCTGGATCTGTAAGCTTCAATAAATATCCCTTCCTCTAAAACTGTGCCTGGTTTGAAAGTTCATCTCAGCAACCTGAGGCTGTCTACTACATCTAACAATCATATTATTCTTTTGCTTAATAAACAATAAAATGCTTAATTGGAAAATATAAATACTAAGTACAGTGAAGGAAGGAAGAGGAAAATGGGGGAGATTGACCAAAATAGAATATTATGAATATGCCATAAGGAAACCTGTCATTTGTAACCTTATTTAAAAATAAATCATTTAAGCCAGCCAATTGGTCTGCTTATCTGCATGTGTTTCTGCAGAAATGTTAGAGAGAGCTGGCAATAGTGATGCCATGTTAAGAGCCTTAAGGACAGCTGAGGTCATTAAGGTCCCTGAAAATGGCTACAATACCTTAATGTTGAAGCATTTTCATAAGACTTAATTTTAATATAACTTGTTTTAAGTTTAATGAAACTAAGAGTTAATAAATTGCATGTATTTTTTCAAGAAAAATAAATAAATAACTAGACAAGGGGGAAAATATCACATTAGTTTTAATCTTACATCAGAAAAAAGTTTGACATTTTGAAGATATCTTTATCATATATTATCTAAGCAAATTCTTTGAAGTAATGGGATTTGCATGCAGAGGAAAATGAATCTTTTGTATTCAACAGAAGCTACTTAAAGTCTGCTTCATGTTATTTGTAAAGAAAATGTTTAGCATATATTTTACAGCTTACTCGTTTTTAAACTGTAGGCTTTACATCAGACAGGTACACTTTCTTTATATATGTTTCTAAAATGCTGCCTAACTATCCTTGCTCTAATGTTTTAAGATCAAAATGGTTACTTTAGTTTGAAAGACATATTTTCCAAAGACCTTTAAAGTATATGGTATTTCTTAGAGAGAAGAACTATAATTCTAGAACTAATAAGAATTAGAGAGATTTAGTGACACTCAATCCAGCTTAAAATAAAGCTTCTATCCTGTCCTTTCCTACAGCTTATATCTCTGATAGCAAACATAATTAAAGCTACAGAGAGAAATCACCAATTGTTCTGAATCAGTGAGGCTTGACAATCAAGAAAACAATATAGAGATTTTTTTTTATCCTAAGTATTAGACCCACCCACTGACTCCTTTCTTTCTCTGTCACTCTTAACAGCAGATATCAATACAGAACAAGCATGAATCAATAGTAAAGACTGTAGAAATAAAACAATTTAGGGCTTTTTTATAAGTTACATGTCACAGACATGTAACTATTGAGCAAGCATGACATTCTCCATGGCTTGGAGCTGCAGGCACCTTCCTCTCTCTTCCAGTCAGCCCAACCTTTCTGCCTCGCTCCATCTTTTACAATGACTGTCAGGAAGCTACTGGAGAGGGAATGCTGATGGTTCAGTATCTACTCCCACTAAGCTAACAAGAACTCTAAGTCCGCGACTCCTTGGTCTTGCTAGTAAAGGGTGGACATGAGATGAGGTAGCGGAGAGATGCAAAGAGAACAAGACTGGTCTGTCATCGTCAGTTAGTATGCGTCCCCACATTGTCCTAAAGAGAACAAGACTGGTCTATCATCGTGATCGGTTAGTATACGTCCCCACATTGTCTTAAAGGGCTAATGAACCAAACCCTCTCCTGCTAGCTGCCTTGTTTCTGACTTGCTTAGGTGACCAAGAATGGGGCATCTTTCCCAGAAGCAAAGTCACTCCAGGGAGTCCAGACTGCCCTGATGCTGTTCAACACGTATCGTGATGCATGGTGGACCCAGCTGCAAAGACTGGGATGGTCCTGAGAGGATTTCCTGTCAGTATCTCCGAAAGCACAAGGCTATCAGTGGGGCCCCGTTTTTCTCTCCAGCTCAAAGAGGATGTTTGCCTTCTGAGTCCTTCAGAGACCCTGGCAGGCCCTCTGCGCCTATCCCTCCTACTGGCCACGTGCTCTCAAGCTCAATCACTTATGTCCTTATACTTAGCTCCCCACGCCATCCTCCCTCTCACCTGTTAAACACGCTCATGAGACATGCTGTAGAAAGTCTAAAGCCCAGGACACTGCAATAAGACTTAGAAGAACTGGAGTTGACCAGTTTTGATTTTGATTTTTAAAGATATGCAAGGCTTCAGACATCTCCATAAAGTAGATGATAATGACCCCAAATGTTTACTTCTTATATCAGTTCCAACCATGATTGGTTTTATTTAGTTTGATTTGATTTTTTAAGCTTTATCTGTGATAGATTTTTTAAAGGGAAGATTTACCTTCTATACTTAGATCATTCGCTTCCCACAAATCACTCATCTCAGACTTGTAATAATAACCCCATCCTGCCTCTTACACATAATATGAAATTGTGAGTGATAGGCAATTATATGATGTCTGTCCTGAATCAAATGTCTATAAATTAAATATTTGCTTATAAAATGTGCATTTTATTGAAAATAGAATGTTAGCCTTGACAAGAAAACTGGTGCTTAGAGAATCGTGCGTCAAATAGCCAACCTCAGCGGTGTGAGGAATAGCCCAGACAGAAAGAGCGCTCTCTTCTGATGGCTGCTTCTATGTGTCAAGCCATGTGCCCCATCATGCTCAGGTGTTTGATCAAACTGTCAGGAATGTTTGTGTAATGGTGTGTTTTCTGGATGATATTAACATTTATATCCATGGGCTAGTCTTTATACAGGGCATGGTCTCCATAAAATCAGGTGAAGGACAAAATGGATCAAAATGCTGCCTGTCACACCTTCCAAGGCTCGGGGACCATTGCAGAAGAAAGAGGTGGTAAAAGAATGAAAGAGCCAAAGGAAGAGGAGGAGGAGTGCTTCGGAACACTGTCTTCAGACACAAATGACCACCGTTGCACTCATGACCTCACAGTGGCTGATGCTACCTACACAAAACCTGCATAATGTTACGGTAAAAAAGAAAAACAAATGATATCAAAATAGAAGGACTAGTTATAAACAAAAGGGGTTCATCAAAAAGTGGATATGGAGCCTCGCATGGTGGCGCACGCCTTTAATCCCAGCTCTAGGGAGGCAGAAGGTGGAGGATCGCCATGAGTTCAAGGCCACCCTGAGACTACATAGTGAATTCCAGGTCAGCCTGGGCTAGAGTGAGACCCTACCTCAAAAGAAAATAAAAACTGGGTGGGGGGGGACATGGGAAGACTGACAAAAGAGTGTAGTGGTAGGGAATTATGATCAGGGTATACACACACACACACATATATATGTTGCAATAACAAAGTTAAAAGTTAAAAAAAAAATTCCCTCTTCCTATGTATAAAAGTGACTTTAAAACTACAACACATTTTTTTTCTTGAATCTCAACTTGATAGCCTACCACCTACAGTTTGGGAACTTGCACCTCAATAATTACAATGAGTTAGGTGCTTAATATAAGTCTGTCTCCCTCTGTATATTTTTCCATACATATATAAAAAATAAATTTGCATACGAAAGCTCAAGGATTTTTGTTTTTGTTTTTGTTTGTTTTGTTTTTCAAGGTAGGGTCTCACCCTTGCCCAGGCTGACCTGGAATTCACTATATATTCCCAGGCTGGCCTCAAACTCACAGCAATCCACCTACCTCTGCCTCTCAAGTGCTTGGATTTAAGGCATGTGGCCACACACCTGGCAAGAATGTTGTTTGTGAGGTAAATCCTAATATTTATTTATCTAGAACCAGTTTGTTATGCTTCAAATATATACATAAAAATAGTATAAATTAGGGGCTAGAGAGATGGATTAGTGGTTAAGGCATTTGCCTTTGAAGCCTAAGGATCCAGGTTCAATTCCCCAGAACTCACATAAGCCAGATGCACAAGGTGGCACGTGCATCTGGAGTTGGTTTACAGTATCTGAAGGACCTGACATGCCCATTTTCTCTCTCTTTCTTTCTTTCTCTCTCTCACACACACATACATCTTCCTCTTTTCTCTATCTAAAATAAATAAAATATTAAAACTATTTTTAAAAGAGAAATAATATAAAGTGGAGAGGGAAAAAGTAAAAGAGACATAGATATGCGGGTATATATAGATCACATATGTGTGCGTGTGCACACACATACACTTCTGATTAAAACGTTTCTCAGGACAACCTTAGTAATACTTCCTCATATCTAGGTGTGGTCATGTGACTAAAACTGTCCAGTGAATCATAAGGAAATATAATAAGGTGTTTAGCTATCTAATGCATTTTCTTTGTTTTCTGTTCTCTTTTTGGTCCAAACTTGGAATCCTGGAGATTGGTCTCATAAAGAGAATCTATGTTGAGAAGTAATTATTTTGTGGTAGTTTGAATAAGATGTCCCCTCATAGCCTTGTGTGTTTTGAATACTTGGTCTCCAGCTGGTGACAAGTCGGGAGGTGGAGCCTTGCTGGGGGCCTAATGTTGTAGAGGAGAGGCTTATGGGTGTTAAAGCCCAGTTCCTCTTGCGAGAGGTAGTTCACTCGCTCGCTGCTTCCTGGCAGCTGCCTTGGCAAGGTGGAATGCCCTGCCTCTGTTCTCCTATCCTTTCCTGTCACAGTGCAGCTTCTCAAGATGTCAAGCTTTTGATCTTTCAGTTTTCACCATCAGCTTTTGGTTAGGTGTTTTGTCCCAGTAACATGAAAGTAAACACAACAATCAAGTTAGGCAAATGAAATTTTGTAAGTTTTGTTACAGCAGCTGGAATTTTGTTTACCCTGAGAAATAGCTACATTTTGCTATATGAATTGAACAAAATAGGAAAGATTGTGTATTGTTTAGAGTGGAAAAACAACAGGTAACCTGACACTCGGAGGCTTGCCTGTTCCTCACAGCTTAGGTCATTGTATTCACTGTTCAGACATACTTTCACACAGGATATCAACATCAGAGGATGCCATATGTGCCCATGATCATAGCAAAACATGTGAGCACTGTGTAAGATTTCTGAATGTGGACACTGCCCAGCCTAAGACAACTGGACAGTCTGCCTTGAGTAATACAAGAGTATGATGTTGTTAAGTTTTCCTTTGTTCTAGTCTTCTCACCTAGGACAGACATTAAAATGCCTACCCAAATGCAGGCCAATCCAGAACAATGTTCCTCAAATCACCTAACGCATACCAAAATCCCATAAAAGCCCTTTTCTTACATCCTATGATGTCTGTGGCCAAGTGTGCAAATGACCTCACCCGTTTATGACAAGGTGCTGAACATCACCTCACTCAGCTACAGTTTGGCTGGATAGTAATAACATGGGCAAGAAAACCTCACAAGCTGAAAATGCGGGAGTCAGGTGAATGCTGCCCTTGGTCACGCTGATGTTCAGAGCTGGCCGCTGAATCCAGCTGTACACTAAACCACATAGTGAGGCTCTGTTAAGGGCTGCGTCAGGTCTCTATGTAATTGTTTTTTGTTTTTTTTTTTAACTTGCTTGATCTGACTTTTTTGTCTTGGAAAGTTTCCAGTCAGTTATTAAAAGTAATTTTAGTATTTAATCTTCTTTTATTAAGAATTCTGTAGTAGAATACATAGAGAATTAAGATTTCTATTTTCACAAACATGTTCTCCAACTGAGTGTTCCTTCAAGAGACTAAGTGAATATTACTCTCCAGGAAACCTTGAATTGTCAACATTTAGATGCGAGACATGAGGGGAAGCTAGGAGTTTCAGAGATAATGAACTTGATCTCCATATAAACACATATGAATGTTTGTCTAGATGGCATCACTTTGAATTGGACCAGGAGAAGGCCCCTGGGGTGAAGGGAGAGACTGCAGCACCCTCTGCTTTCCATCAGGGTTCTGTCCTCCCGTGTGGAAGCTCACGAAATCTCTTTCTGATTCTTTATCTGCAATTTAATGTAACCAAAAACTAAGGATTGTAGCTTTATTATGGGTACTAGAAAAAAAAAATGTGTGGAACACAGTTATGACATGGCTAGTATTAAATAAACAGTAGTAATATAACACTCTTTTATAAAAAAATGAGGGTTGGTGAGAAAAGACAAAAGAGGGTAATGGGGGTGATCAAATTATGGTATGTTTATGTATTAAAATCCCCAATAAAAATTTAAATACAAAAATAAGAACTCATTGCTACCTGATTGATTGGACCACAGCATGGAATAATGCCACAAAAAAAAATCATTGTTGATTATTTTGTTTTTGAATTCCAGTTTATTTATACACTGGGAAGCTTACATGTACATACAAGAGTATTTTGTTCTTCTAAAAAGTCTCTGCAGCTGGGCGTGGTGGCGCACGCCTTTAATCCCAGCACTTGGGAGGCAGAGGTAGGAGGATTGCTGTGAGTTCAAGGCCGCCCTGAGACTACATAGTTAATTCCAGGTCAGCCTGGACCAGAGTGAGACCCTACCTTGCAAAACCAAAAAAAATGTCTCTGGCATTCTTATAATCTATATCCTCAAACTTCAGTGTGACTAGAAATTACTTGGTCAGTTTAAAAATAAAAACTTTATTGAGAACTTTCATAAATGAGCATATCGCAACTTGGTCATATTCCTATGAGATTATACTCCTGTATTGCCTCTTGCCTGCTCCCATTCCACTGAGGGCGCTCCTCAGCGGGTTATCCGTAATTACTATGGGGTCATGAAGGCACCAGCCTGTCTTTGTGGGGTGACAATACCTCAGAGTACAACTTCCCACCCTGCGGCAATTGCATTCTTTCCCTTTGTTTCAGGACAATTGCAAAGCTTCCTGGGTAAAGATAAAATCAAATCCATTCTTCCCATCATATACCAGGATAAAATTCAGAAGGATAAAGTGTAATCCATAAAATTTTATTTGAACTGGAAAAAAGACATAGATGAATACCTTTGTAACCAGAAATCAGGAAAATGTCCTAATTTTCCAGTTGCAATTCAGGGGAAAACAATGAACAAGTGACTAACAATTTCACAGTACTCTGAACAACCAAAATGTAAATTTAAAACTGGAGAAATTAGTTTAGATATTACTGCCAGGAAGAAAGATGGCCTTCAAAAAGTAATAATGAGTTATAAGGAGCTCTAAAAACTTGCAAATAAAAAATTAATCATCCAACAGCAGAATGGGAAAACACTAAGTATGGGTAGAACATGGAATAGGACTTTTAAATGGCCTTAAAAAAAAGAGAAAATGGCCAGGCCTAGCTGTACAGCCCTGAAATCCTAGCACTTGGAAGGTTGAGGCAAGAAGATCTCAAGTTCCAGAGCAGACTGGATGACTAAGGTAACCCTGTTTTGGAAGAGAGGAGAAGAAGAAAGGAGAGAGGGGAGGAAAATTAATCTCATTAAGAAAAATTTAAAAAAAAACATTATCATAAAAACTCACTCATTAATCAGGCAAAATCCAAAAGTCTGACAATAAAATATGTTACCAAGAGGAACTTTCAATAAATCTGTGACAGCAATGCAAAGTGGAGTGACCACAATTAGCAATGTATAGAGAAAATGCAGGTATATTTACCTTCTGATATCTTTATCTTTAGAAATTTACCCCTAATATGTACAGGGGAAAGTTTGAAATAACTTGTGAGCATAAATAGTTACTGAGAAATTATTTCTAGAAGTAAAAGTTTACAAGTAATCAAAATTTTAGCAGGAGACAAGTTGAATAAACTATGACACCTTTACACAGTAGAATACTACATAATGACAATAAGAAAGAAATGGATTCCTGTACATAGACATGACCTTGTCCCTGAGACACACAAAGCATGAAAGACTACATTTCTAATGCTTCCTTTCATGAGTGCCTGTGTGTTGATTTACTTGTGAAAATAAAACAAAAAGACTTGAAACAGAGCCACAGTGGCAGAGATAAAAGAGGAAAGAGGGGACAGAGCCACCATTTTTCAGAATGTACCCACAAAATTATTTTGGTTTTAGAATCACATAATTGCTTTATGTATTCAAAAATAATAAGAGTGAAGACTCCTCGTGATGGTAACCTAGTGGTAAAAGACTCAATGTACCAAAATACAAAGAAAGCCTTGCTTCCACACCAGTCAAGGCTTTATTATTATTATTCATACAGAGGTATATACAGAGGGGAGGCAGGAAGAGGGCAAATGGGATTTTATGGCTATAGGGGAGGCGGGAAGAAGGCAAATGGGATTTATGACTGCCTAATGGATTTTATGGCTACCAGAGGGTCAGGGGTCTCTTGAGTGATAGGCCTCAAGAATGTCTGTTGAGATTACAGGCAGGGCAGATTTACATCAGTCCTGTTTGTTTAAGATACACATCTTTAGGTTACATTCTTGTTCTTATCAAAGCAGGCTTTTTGGGAAGGCTTGGTAAATTTCACAGGAACTCAGGAAGCTGAAATCTTAACACAAAGAGTGGAGGCTTCTTCCTCCAAATGGTTGCAGTTTGGCTCAGTGGTCTCCAACATCTCCTCCCTTCTTTTATACAAGACAGGGGGAGGCCCGCAGTCAAGCGGTGGGCTTTAACCAAGTGGGGGAGAAGTGACCTGGCTCCTCCCGTGGGTCATTTTTATCGCCCACAGATTTGGCCCTTGGTACCTTTTGGGGAGGGGAGGCAGGGCCTATATAATTATTATGTATGGTACCAACCTCCATGCAAGTCAGGTTTTCTCTCAGGGAATTCAGATGTGGTCAGTAAGACCTTCCCTTGTGTTTTTTTTTTTTTTTTTCACACCCACATTGGTACCCATCCCCCTAGGGGGTGCATAAGTCTGAATGCTTATGCGGTTCCCGGAGGCTTGGAGTATTAAACCTTGGCCAACATGCCTAGAATGATTTTAAAAGGTAAAACAAAGGCTTACAGGGCTTACAGTGGCTATAGGGTTTACAGAAACTATAAGTTTTACAGACATTAGGTATTACAGAAACTATAGGTTTTAAAAAGTAAACAAAGGCTTAGAGGGCTTACAGTGGCTATAGGGTTTACAGAAACTATAAGTTTTACAGACATTAGGTATTACAGAAACTATAGGTTTTAAAAGGTAAACAAAGGCTTACAGGGCTTACAGTGGCTATAACAGCTATAGGGTTTACATTCATTGTTAGGGGAAGGTCTCAGCTGGAGGCAAGTCCTCAGTCGCGATTCCTCGGCTTGCCAGCTCCAGTCTGTGATAGTGGACCTGCAGAGGTTGCTGGAACACTTGAGCTCTGGAAGCTGGAGTACCAGGACTCAGTCCTTCTGATTGGCATAATTAAGTCAGGAGAACACATGACAATAAAGGCTACATTGGAGGAGTAATCTGTAGCTGTGTCCTTTTTAGAATTAATACAATTGGTGATAATATACCAGGTACAACTAAGAGTAAATTTCATTAGGTGATTGACCCACCTGGGCCCAAGTACAAAAGGATAAGGGAGGGGCAGACACGTGCAAAACTTAAAATAATTTTCTTTTAGAGTACTTTTTATAATTTTGTTTGAGGCCACCTTTGGGACCCAAGATGGGCTGTATCTCTGATTATTTATTTTCTTGGGGACCCAACTGTAATCATAAATTATATTTATTTTGGTATATACTGAAGAACCAAAAAAAGAAATCAATTAACCTGTTACATTCAGTCTCTGTAACACTGTTTGCTTGCCTGACTCAGGCACAGCCACCTCTGTATGTTGAAACAAGTTGCAATTGTATTGCTGAAATAAGCCTCCTGGAAATTTTTGAGTTTATTATTTCTCTAAATTACTGTTGTAAACCAAGTTAAAGTTTTTTCTTTTTTACTTAGAAGACATCATTTAATAGCCAGATGACAGTACTGTCATTATAGAATCAGACATTTATTAAACCCAGGCCTAACTAGCTAAGGAATGTGTTGACCTCTAACTCTGTAATCTATGTTTGCCCAGCAGTAAATTTCCCCTGCTTAAGCTGAATGAGAATCTGAGAAAGAAACTGCTTGGGAGATACTTAAGGCATCAAAAAAATCTTTTTGCAGCCTTAACAGGATCACCAAAAGACAAATGACTATATGAAATAACAGATATTTTCTTTTTGTAAACCTTGTAAATTTATGTTAAGATTATTAAGATTTTAAATACCCCAAATATGATTTTTAACCTTTTACCATATAGTAGCAGTCCCATTGTAGGATAAAGGAGTAATGCTCATGACAGAACAATTGCTTTTGAACCACCAGATTGACAACCTGCCTTTTTAATACATAACAGCATTTTTTAGAGCATCTATCCTGACTGACAGCTTTTAATCAATATCTATCTGTGAAGAAAAAGTTTGAGAAAAATTTTAATCAGTCCAATAACATAGCTTTTGGGAGTTTTATACCTGTAGGACCTTTTAGAGATACTCAGCCATGGGGGCCTCTGGTTTTTATAACAGACAAATTTTGTAAACCATTTATTGACCTGAGATGTAACTCATTAATTGACCTGAGATGTAATTCCCAGTTCCCATTCCCTCCCCCACACAAGAATTGGGACCGAGGCTTCAGCGGTGGGCTGCCAACACCTGTGAAGAAAGGAGTGAAAAAAGGGTGGGGGGTTAATTAAATTTTTTCAGGTCACGATGTATGGGATCTGGTCTGGATGTCTGTTCCTAGGACAGAAAACATTCTTTTTAATATTTGAATGAAAGGGTGTCCTCTGATAGCCATTGAGGAACAGAAATAGATACTCCATTTTTCTGAGCGATGTCCTTGATTTTTGTCCTAAAGAGGGGAAGGAACTGTCCCATGTTATTAAGTCAAGGGAGAAGCGTCCGTCCATAGGGAAACAACATACAGACACACAAATATGACAGAAACATATAGGGCCCAATAACACAGACACACGAATATGACAGAAACATAGGGGGCCCAATAACACAGACACACGAATATGACAGAAACATAGGGCCCAAGAAAAGCTTTAAAAAGAGAAAGAGAGAGAGAGAGAGAGCTCAGATACTTACCAGACCGGTCTGAGTGAATTTTTTCGAGTCTCAGTCTTGGGTTTGTTGGGTTTTTCAGGGAATCAAAGAAAAGTCCCCACAGTTGGGACCCCAGGGTTGTGTGAACAAATATAACAAAGGTTACATTAAAGATCTTGGATAGTTACAATTATTACAGGCAATGGAGGGAGATGTTAGGCATTTTTGTATATTAGTTATATTAACCATGTGAGAGAAATATTAATGAACCAATTTTAACCTTAAGATATAGTTAAAATGTTGACAAATAGGAACTTAATTAACTTTATTGGGTACTCTAAATTTAGTCTTTTTAACCATCATCATGACCAGATTAATATCAACAAGCTAAAGTTTTAAGTTTACAAATTGAATACCATAGTAACTTGCTATCAGCTAGAGCCATGTTTTTATTAGTTTGATGTAAGCCCTAGGTTAATAATCACTTTATTGTATCTAAAAAGATCTGTAATCTGGTTAAGTGTTTTATCTTTAACTTTTTGTTTAAGTTTACTTAATATCTACAGTTACATATTTTTATTTTACAAATTATGTAACCACTTTGTAATAATCTTTTTCATTAGTCACCAACATTTAAAGTTTTTTTTTTTTTTGTTCAGTTTATTTTTAATCGGTTTATTTTATTATTACCAATGAAAACTTTTATTGTTTTTACAATTAGGCTATAAAAAAAAAAAAGGCCTTATATCTTTAAAGAGTAGATCAGACTTGACTTTTGATATACATTTAAATTATGAAAGTAGATTTGAACATTATAAAAAAATTTTTTTTGACGAATTTAGTATTAAGCACATATTTAAATTTAAATATAATTCTTGAAACTGTTTTTTTTGTTTGTTTGTTTGTTAGTAGTCCCAGAAAAAGCATAGAGAGGCAAAAGTGAACTTAAAACAGTTGTAAATACTTATAAGAAGTCTATATTTACTTATAATAGTTTGGTATTTATCCATATTTTGAAATTTTGTTAGTAGTCCCAGAAAAGTATAGAGAGACAAAGTGAACTTAAAACAGTTGTAAATACCTATAAGAAGTCTATATCTATTTATAATAATTTGGCATTTATCCATATTTTGAAATTTTGTTAGTAGTCCCAGAAAAAGCATAGAGAGGCAAAAGTGAACTTAAAACAGTTGTAAATACTTATAAGAAGTCTATATCTACTTATAATAATTTGGCATTTACCCATATTTCGAAATTTTGTTAGTAGTACCAGAAAAGCATAGAGAGGCAAAAGTGAGCTTAAAACAGTTGTAATACTTATAAGAAGTCTATATCTATTAATAATAATTTGGCATTTACCCATATTTTGAAATTTTGTTAGTAGTCCCAGAAAAAGCATAGACAGACAAAATAAGCTTAAAACAGTTGTAATACTTATAAGAAGTCTATATCTACTTATAATAATTTGGCATTTACCCATATTTAGAAATTTTGTTAGTAGTCCCAGAAAAGTATAGAGAGACAAAGTGAACTTAAAATAGTTGTAAATACTTTTAAGAAGTCCATATCTACTTATAATAATTTGGCATTTACCCATATTTTGAAATTTTGTTAGTAGTCCCAGAAAAGCATAGAGAGGCAAAAGTGAGCTTAAAACAGTTGTAATACTTATAAGAAGTCTATATCTACTTATAATAATTTGGCATTTATCCATATTTTGAAATTTTGTTAGTAGTCCCAGAAAAAGCATAGAGAGGCAAAAGTGAACTTAAAACAGTTGTAAATACTTATAAGAAGTCTATATCTACTTATAATAATTTGGCATTTACCCATATTTTGAAATTTTGTTAGTAGTCCCAGAAAAGCATAGAGAGGCAAAAGTGAGCTTAAAACAGTTGTAAATACTTATAAGAAGTCTATATCTACTTATAATAGTTTGGCATTTATCCATATTTTGAAATTTTGTTAGTAGTCCCAGAAAAGCATAGAGAGACAAAATAAGCTTAAAACAGTTGTAAAGAAGTCCATATCTATTTGAGACTGTTTTTTTTTTGTTGTTGTTGTTGTTGTTGTTGTTGTTTTAGAAGTTCCTAAACTCTGCAAGCCAGTGAAGCTAAGAAAGAGCCCCCCCTTTTTTTTTTTTTTTTTTTTTTTTTTTAAGAGAACAAGAAATTTAACTTGGGTTCCCTGCATCTTAAGCACTTTAAGCCCTAGAATAAACAATTGCAGTTTGCTGAAAAGAAAAGCCTGCAGGAGGCCTGAGCCTGGCCCCCAGGTGTGAGCTTTTGTCTTTGTTGTTGCCTGTGGTTTTTGAGCGGCTCTGCCAGATCTGCCAGCTTGTCACAGCTCGAGCTAACAGCCACATTTTGATGAAGGCTAGTGTTCCTCACGATAGAGAAAGTTTGGAAACGTTAAGACCAAAGGGCAATATTCCTGGGCCATAAATAGCCCGGGGGATTTCCCGGTGGTCCCAAACGCAAGCCTGACCACAAGTTTAAGAGTCCGGCAGTCGCCCTAAAGGCTTTTACTGGCCGATGCGTGACCGGTTTGTAAAATGTAAAGAGGAATAGATAGAAGGTTTATTGCCAACACCCGATCGGGCAGTCGAGATTTGAACAATGAGCTCGGGGCCTTCAGTCAATGCCAGAGAGTAGCCCTGGCCTAGAGACTTCAGTTGCCCTGTCGCCTTGATTCAATTCCACGCGAAGGCTTTAAACCGAAAACAAAGAAGGAAATAAGAAGACAGCGTCTGAGAGGGGAGATCTGTCTTTATCTTTGAGATGGAAAAAGTCTGTTTTTCTTTACATTACACCTCTCCTAATTCCTCAGTGGGGAGGCTAGCCTCCATGGGGCTTGTTAAAGTACGTTTCTCTGATGGAGAAACGGACAGTTTATTTTTCCTTTACATTATCTCTCGCCTGACCCGTCAGTGGCAAATATTACCTTCTCACTGGGGGCAGCCCTCCTGGGCTTGTAGTTATTAGTCTTTCTCTGATGGAGAAAGGGAGTTTGTCTTTAAGCTAACTGGGGAAACAAACTCTGCCTAGTTTTTTAATGGCGAGACAACCATATGAAACTTCGCCTAAGTCCGTCAATAAAGAGACAATTTCTTCATTGGGGAGGCGGCCCACCCTGGGCCTGTAAATCCTAAGGGAGGATGTCCCCAAAGGATCACCCGATTTTCTTTGTGCCTTGAGGTTCATAAACTATGAACATATATGGCTTGTCCCGAGACATTCGTCGCTATTCTTACCTTACCCAGGTCTGTATTACAGGCGGGCTTTCCTGCAGTGACCCACTGTGGATCTTCACTCACCAACGAGGTGGCGATCCAATGCTGAAGAGACGGCGGCCGTCCTTCCTTGCGACGTCCAAGTCAGTCCTCGTACCTCAAGCCCCACGTCTGGGCGCCACTTGCCCCGGCCGGCGGGGTTCAACAGGGGCTCGAGGGGAGGCTGCTCCTGGATGAGAGAGACAAGCAGACACAAAAAGAAGAAAGCCTTGCTTCCACACCAGTCAAGGCTTTATTATTATTATTCATACAGAGGTATATATAGGGGAGGCAGGAAGAGGGCAAATGGGATTTTATGGCTATAGGGGAGGCGGGAAGAAGGCAAATGGGATTTATGAATGCCTAATGGATTTTATGATGATAGGCCTCAAGAATGTCTGTTGAGATTACAGGCAGGGCAGATTTACATCAGTCCTGTTTGTTTAAGATACACATCTTTAGGTTACATTCTTGTTCTTATCAAAGCAGGCTTTTTGGGAAGGCCTAATGGATTTTATGGCTACCAGAGGGTCAGGGGGTCTCTTGAGTGATAGGCCTCAAGAATGTCTGTTGAGATTACAGGCAGGGCAGATTTACATCAGTCCTGTTTGTTTAAGATACACATCTTTAGGTTACATTCTTGTTCTTATCAAAGCAGGCTTTTTGGGAAGGCTTGGTAAATTTCACAGGAACTCAGGAAGCTGAAATCTTAACACAAAGAGTGGAGGCTTCTTCCTCCAAATGGTTGCAGTTTGGCTCAGACCTGCTGGAGGAGATGTGCCACTGGGGGTGGATCTTGAGTCCAGACATAGGTATATGTTCAGACTCAGCTCCTGTCATCTGGTGCTGGCTGTTCTCTCTCTGCTATGGATGCGTGATGAAGTTTCCCTGGGATCTGTAAGCCTAGAATAAACCCTTTCCTCCCAGAAGATGCTTCTGGCTGGGTGCTTGTCCAGCAATGAGAAGATAATTGCAATATGGGGAGTAGTTTTGAAGACCTAGTCAAGCCAATATGTGAAGACAGATCGTAAATTGGAAAGAATTTGAACAAGTTTAGAGGATTTGATGTTACAGAAATAAAATGAAATAAACAACCAGCATCTGCCAGAGTTATCAAAACAAATTCATGAAGTAAATAAGAAGTTGAGGTAAATGTTTTAGGACTGATAGAATTTGGAGAGTATGGAGAATATTTGGTAAATAACACAAATTCAAGAGTAAAAAGAGCCTTCCTGAAGAGGAGGTCTTTGTGTCCATCATCACAGGTTGAGAGCCCTCCCCCAGGAAAGGTGGTAAACAAGGCAAGGAGCTGCCTTTGGTCTAGACGGGAAAACACAGAGGGAAGAAGCAGAGAGCCACCTGCTTCCAAGGAATGAGCGTCTCTAAGCAGTTGAAGATAGCTCACACTGGGTTCACTTTGAGAAGCATCACTAGACCTCGAATCAGTCACCAGTTCAGTGTGTGTGTGTGTGTGCGTGCGCGTGTGCACACATGCATGCGTGTGTGTTGAAGACATTGACTCAATATCAACAACCAGTGACCAAGAAAATTTATTTTTTTTTTGCTAAATAATAACAAAAAGAAGTTGCATATTTTCTTGTACCAAGACAGTAGATAAGCACCACCTAATTTCTGTTAGCAATACATTTTCATCAATAATAAAAATGGAAATTGCAACACTAACAAAAGTGAAGAAGGCAAAACATGAAAGAATCTTGGATGCTGCCAGAACTAGAATGTAAGACCCTAGTGTTGAAAACACCACACACTTTTGTTGCTAGACAATAAGCGATCAAGCTGGTACTGAGCTGAAAGCCTCCTCCTCCTCTTTGGCTAGCTGTCATGGTGCTGGGAAGTGCTGTTAAGGCTGCTGGGAGAAAAGTCATAAACAGTCTTAACCAGCAGTGGACTCTGAAAGCTATACAAGCAGCCAGCCAGGCAAGGTGAGTCCACTGGCACAATAGAAGCATGGCTGCGGTGAGGGTGAACACCTGCTCTCTGACTGAATTTGAGGCCGTTGTTTGGGAGGGAATTCATGTCTGGTGCTGAAAACCTAGTCAAAAGCCTCTAACTTGGAAAATCATAGGTACTAGGGGGAATCCAGTGCTGTTCTTTGGCTAAATGTATATGTTATGCCCATTAAATACTCGTGTTTCTGCTCATGTAGTAGTGCTGCTCTGACGTTTGATCAAAGAAGCTTCTTTTCATAGAAAGTGGTGACTAGCGGGGAGACTTGGACTCATCCAAATGCTGGAAAGAAGCAGCAGTTAAACACTTACTGTTAAAATAAGACATCTCCCTCACACCATCAAGGCTTAGGGAGTATTGCAAAGGAGGTGGCAGAAAGACTGTGAGAGCCAGAAGGTGAGGAGGAGTGCTTTGGAACAGCACATTCCAGATACGTGGTGGCTGTTGCATTCATGAACTTGTTCTCTGCACAATATTAGGACCGTGAACATGCCACCTTTCCAGATAATGAAGGCAGGCAAAAGTAAAATAAAGATATCAAAACAGTAGGACTGGTTGGAGGGGTTCAGTGGAAGGATTAAGAAGGAGTGGAATTAATAGAGAGGATAGAGCCGGGCGTGGTGGCGCATGCCTTTAATCCCAGCACTCGGGAGGCAGAGGTAGGAGGATCGCCATGAGTTCAAGGCCACCCTGAGACTACATAGTTAATTTCAGGTCAGCATGGGCCAGAGTGAGACCCTACCTCGAAACACCAAAAAAAAAAAAAAAAAGAGAGAGAGAGAGAGAGAGAGGGATAGGCCAGGCGTGGTGGCACACACCTTTAATCCCAGCACTTGTGGGGCAGAGGTAGGAGGACTGTTGTGAGTTTAAAGCCACCCTGATACTACATAGTGAATTCCAGGTCAGCCTGGACTAGAGTGAGACACTACCTTGAAAAACCATAAATAAATAAATAAATAAAAAATTTTTAAAAGAGAGAGAGGGATGTGGTAGTTTGAATATATGTCCCCCAATATATTCAGTGTTTTATTAGTTATAGTTTGCATCTGCCATCACCTTGCTAGAGGCAAGGTCACTGGGGGCTGGTCTTAAGGTATGGTGGGTTTGAGATTCCATTGTAAAGATATGCAAAGTGTGCCTAGCGGGAGTTCCTGAAGTGTGCTGTGTGACCTTTTGGCAGTAGTTTTGCTCTGTGTGCTGTGGTGGCTGGTTGGCTTTTTCTCTCTCTGCTTGGCCCTGTGAAAGCAGGCTGCTTCCCCTGCCATTATGGAACTTCCCCTGGATCTGTAAGCTTCAATAAATAATATCCCTTCCTCCATAACTGTGCCTGGTCTGGAAGTGCATCTCAGCGAACCTGAAGCTGTCTGCTACAAGGGACAGGAAGGGACCATGATCAAAATACATTTTGTACGTATATAAGAACTATTGGGGTGGGGGAGAATTGTTGAGACTGGAGAAATGGCTTAGCGGTTAAGGCACTGCCTGCAAAAGCCTAAGGACCTAGGTTCAATTGCTCACAACCCTGATAAGCCAGATGCACAAGGTGGCATACACATCTGGAGTTTGTTTGCAGTGGCTAGAGGCCCTGGCATGCCCAATCTCCCTCTCTAATTAATACATTTTAAATTAAATTTTAAAGTTGTCAATAAAAAGTTGAAAATTGAGCTGGGCATGGTGGTACACACCTTTAATCCTGGCACTCAGAAGGCTGAAGTAAGAGGATCACTGTGAGTTCGAGGTCAACCTAAAACTACATAGTGAATCACAAGTCAGCCTGAGCTAGAGTGAGATACTATCTCAAAAAAAAATGTTTTTTTAAAAATCCATGAGATTTCATTCTCCCCCAGGAATCTTAGGAAGCCACAGTGGCAGCAGTTGGCTTCAGCTTGGTCTGATCTCTACGGGAAAATAAGAGGTGGAGGAACGCTTTGTTGTTGCTTGTAAAGCCTACTTTCTGACTTTTTCTACTTTACACAGAAACGTTAACCATATATGCATCAATTTTTAGCCACTGTTTGAAAAGTTTTAATAAAAATAAATGTTCAGTAGCCTTTCTTTGACAAAATAAAGCCCAGAAATCAGCTTTTCTCCAGAAAATGTTACACAAATCTTCATGTGGGTTCAGTTATGTCCTCTCCTGTGTTTCTTCATATGCTAGCTGTCTTACAAACCCAGTGATGACACTCTGTCACCTAAGCAGAGGGTGGGGAACGACGTCACTGAGTAAAGTCCTCATAAATTTCACAGAAGAAACTAGTGACAATTGTGGTTTTCAAACACTTGTGAAGAGCAATACAAGCAGACATGAACAACAAACAACAAACTCGCTTTGTTTGTCGAGACTTCCTTGTATTTACCCTGGGATGCTGACCTTATGAGAGGGGAAAGGGCAGCAGTTGAAGGGCAAGGGACATAGCTGCAAATGTTGAAAACTGGTACATCTTAATGCCCATTGATTAATTAACACTCACATAGAAATTTACCTACCATTATTTTCTATTACACAAAATGTTTTGATTGTTTTTAAGTTGCTGATATGTGTCAACATTACTTGACACTACCAATTTATGTGTCGATTAAAATCTTTTCCTATGTATGATAACTACTAATCTCTTCTGAGTGAACTTAACTGCACATGGGACGAAAGAAATGCATTTGTGTAAGTGCAACAAAGTGTTGTGAGACATTTTATACTTAGAAGCTAATAGAAGCTTAGCATTTGACAGCCCATACCTCTGTTCCCCAATTCATGGATTCACTTGAATCCACTTACATGTGATACAACATACCCGTGTTCCTTTACATTCAAAGTGAAGTTGTTCCACAGAGTAAAAGAATCAAAAAGTGATGTAAGCTCCATTGAGATTCTTAGTAGGAAATGAAGCACAGTCACCAATTATTATACCATTATTTGGGGACTTTTACAAGAAGCTGCACTGAAAAGTTAATCACAGATTGTTTTGTCTTTTAGATATCATTTTATGGAGGTGGAAAATGAGAACTAGTGAAATTGTGACCTGTCCTTGGCCATTTGCCTATTTCATTAATATGTCAGAACAAGAACCCACATTTCTTGCTGTCCTTTCACACTAAAACCATCTAGCAATAAATCAGGCATGCGCAGTCACAACCCTGTTGGGATCTAAGCCTGAATCTAGGAATGAAACCTGTCTTCACTGCTAAGGCCCACCTGAGTTCCCAAGTTGTTTAAGGAGCAGGTTATAGAGAACTTGTGGTGGGAAATGACAAGTTCTACCTGGAGGTGACAAAAAAGACAACCATAAATAGTAAAATGTCTCTTACCCTCTTTGCCATACTTCTAGATATCATGAGCCCCATGCATATTTAGATTATCTAAGGTATCAGATATTTTAAAATCACCCACTGACAGGAAGAGAGATACTAAAACATAATGTCTGCATCATGCTTCATAATGTACAAACGATTTCATCTGCCTTCTCTTAGGAACCCTCTGCTATGGAATGTCACTCCTAGCCGGCCTCAGTTGTCACTCACAAGGGCATCTCTCTAGACTGAGGCAGGGGCCCCTGACACAGGCTTCTGAAGGCCCCAGCCCCCTTCTCTGTTTATGTCATCTCCACAAGAACACAGGAACAGAATGAGTCTCTACCTTACAAGGGCATATCCAAAACCCACAGGAATGCCTGACACAACCTAAATAACCACAAGTTTTGTTGATGAATTAATAAATTAACCAAAAAAAACCCACATTCAGATCATCCAGGAGTGAAGGAGAGAAGAAACCTGAAGGCCAAGCACTTGTGGAATAACACTATTTGGGCTGCAAAGCCAGTCCTCTGAGTAGCTCTTTCTTCCATTTCTCCACCAACAAATTTCTAAACCACAACACATTATCCTAATGGTTTCTGCAGCTGCAGGTCTGATGGTGGGGCAAGGTGGGAACATGGAAGGAATGCTGATGTCTTTTATTAACGTCTGGGTATGTCCATGTAAGGTTTTTAGTCGGAAACTGCCTAAGAGCTTCCTTTTCAGCTAATGGCTCTACTGCTATTCAACAGGAATCCAGTTTGCTTTGGATCTATTTTGGGACCCAACCATACACATTATCAAACATACAGAATTCACTAGAATAGAAGAAATATTATAGAGATTATCTCCTTCCTGCGACTTTGTAAACCTCACCAAAGAGCTTGAAAGTCTGGGAAGTGGCAGATAGGGGATTTCATCTTTCACAAAACAGTCACAAACACAGTTAAGCCAACTACACTCTGGAGGTCCATACTGATGTGGAAGGGGAAGGAAGTCACATGGCTCGAGACAGAATGTGTCTCTTTCAATCCCAGGGTAGTTGCTGATCAATAAAATAATTCTAGCACCACTTAGGCTCCAACAAAATGGCTAACAGAAATGTGGGCCATAACTAACATCCAAATTTCTACATCAAATAAATGATGCTATTTTTCCCACTTCCTTTCTCCTCCACTCCATCACTCTCCCTACTTAAACCCTCTTAGGAATCGTTTGTCGTCCCTGAAAGTGCAAATAGCTGACTTTAAAAACATATGTTTATAAAATACTCATACTATACTCTGCTTCTTAGAGTCCCCTTGAAATAAAGCAGCCATACTCTCTGTGACAGTCCCACCATTAGTGCCCATCATAAACGCTGCAAGGAGGAAGCAGGGCTAATTCGCATGCGTTGCTGTGCTCCTAGGCCCTCTCTAATAAAAATCAGGGCAATTATTGCTTTCCAAGAGCTTAGGGCTCCCGCATTTGTCTTACAAACCTCCTCCGTCTTAGGATGTCCGTGCTTCTGTGTTGTTTTTTCTTCCCAAGGAGCTGCCGAAGTAATTGTGTGACACTTCAGCTCCATGGCACAGTGAGTTGAAGAAGCATATGTCCTACATCCATACTGGAAAATTTGGTGTTTAGGGAGCAATGAAGTGAGCTATAACTCAGGCTTAGGGATAAGTGCTGTTTGCAGCGAATATAATTTTAAAAGCTTAGAGATCTTTCTGGTAAGAACTTTTAGTCTCAAACTTTAAATTTAAAACAGTACTGCAAAAAAAAAGTACTGCAACTTGGGATGAAAATAATACTTTCTCACTTTCTCTTTTTGAGGAGTGTGTGTGTGTTTGTGTGCATGGTACATGCATGTGTTTATATGTCTGTGCGCTCACATAGGTTTGAAGGACAGAGGTCAACATCAGGTGCCTTCTTCAATTGCTCTTCACCTTATTCTTTGAGACAGTCTCTCTCCCTGAACCCAGAGCTTATTGATTCAGCCACCCTAGTTGCCATCTTACCCAGGAGATGTTGTGGTCTCTGCTTTCTGAGTACTGGCATTGCAGGTGTGGACCACCAGTTCTGGTATTTCTGTAAGTGTTGGGGATCTAAAACCATATGCTTTCCAGACCTAGACATTACAAAGCCCTACCTTATTTGTAATTTCACATATTAACATAAATTAAGTCAAAAGAAGATACCAATCATGTGTACCAAATGCTAAAATAATGGGCTACATCTTTTTAATTTTTTTTTATTAACAACTTCCATAATTGAAGACAATAACCCGTAGTGATTCCCTCCCTCCCCCCACTTTCCCCTTTGAAACTCCACTCTCCATCATATCCCCTCCCCCTCTCAATCAGTCTCTCTTTTCATTTTGATGTCATGATCTTTTCCTCCTATTATGATGGTCTTGTGTAGATAGTGTCAGGCACTGCGAGGTCATGGATATCCAGGCCATTTTATGTCTGGAAGAGCACGTTGTAAGAAGTCCTACCCTTCCTTTGTCTCTTATATTCTTTCTGCCCCCTCTTCAGCAATGGACCCTGAGCCTTGGAAAATGTGATAGAGATATTTCAGTGCTAAGCACTCCTCTGTCACTTCTTCTTAGCATCATGGTGCCTTCTGAGTCATCACAAGGTCATTGCCATCTGAAAAGAGAAGCTTCTCTAACCAAATTAATATATGGGTGTGGACATTAAGAGAAGTGCTTACTGGGCAGTTTGGTGAGCATAATATATACATTTAGCCAGACACCAGCAGTGAATGAAGAGAAAGCTACAGAACACAAGATCTCCTCAACCACGTGTGTACGTCTACAAGAAGACAAGCCACACTTCTGCCCCATCCTCCTTTGTGCTCAGGAGGAAAGGCCTCTAATCTTTTGTGGCATTTGTTCTTTCTGAACTTGCACTCATCTCTGCGTTGCCATCTTCAGCATGACATTCTAGTCACCACCAGTGGACAAAATCCCTGTTCACTGTTAATACTCACATGCCATGTTTGAGCTGGACCTGATCATATCAGTTTAACATGCGTGACATTCGCTCTTGGTACTTCTTCCAGTGAGGAAAGGAAACACACAGGGATCTCAGGAATCTCACAAAATCTTACATAGTTACAGACTTTATTCACGCCAGCTGGGTCCCAAGAGCTACTCTATGAAGCACGGCCAAGCTGCCATTGATTTTCTCACCACTTTGTGTAAAAAAGAAAAAGGGAAAGAGCTATTCTAGAATCAAATCTAATTGACTGCATTAGACTCATTTGAAGAGCTTTGTAGGTAGATCTACCCCTGCCCTGATTCAATATCTCCAAGGATTAAGTCTAGCAACTGTAAATACCACATAGACGTGTAATGCTTGGTTTAAGGTAAGTGAAACATTTGTGCCTAAAATCATGTGTTTTTGGAAGAGGACATTTTTTTCCTAAAAACGATGCCATTCTTATTTTTCAATCTTTATTTTAATATATATTTCATTCATGAAATAATAAATAACCATAGTAAGACTGTTTTGACTAGTTTCTTTTATTTAGCTTTTTATTGACAGCCTACTTACATACAGACAACATGCAATGACAATAATCCCTTCCCACCACTCTCCCTTTTCCCCTCCTGAATTCCCCTTCCACTGACTCCCTTTTTTCCAGCTTTTACTAGTTCTTTTGATGACACATTTGGCAAAATAGAGACTGGAAGTTTTATGTAAGTCTCCTCTTCTGACATTTTTTTGGTCTTTAAATAGGTACAGTGGAACAGACATCTCATATTAGAGCATTAAGGGAAGAGGGTAAAAGGAAAAACTAGGCTATTTAGAAAATCTTTCTTCTAGGCTGGAGAGATGGCTTAGTGGTTAACGCATTTGCCTGCAAAGCCAAAGGACCTTGGTTTGATTCTCCAGGACCCACGTAAGCCAGATGCACAAGGGGGTGCATGCATCTGGAGTTCATTTGCAGTGGCTGGAGGCCCTTATGTGCCTATTCTTTCTCTGCCTTTCTCTCTCTCTCAAATAAATAAATAAAATATATTAAAAATAATTGTTAAAAAAGTAAATAAGCTGGGCATGGTGGCACATGCCTTTAGTCCCAGCACTTGGGAAGCAGAGGTAGGAGGATTGCCATGAGTTTGAGGCCACCCTAAGAATAAAGAGTGAATTCCAGGTCAGCCTGGGCTAGAGTGAGACCCTACCTTGAAGGAAAAAAAAAGAAAAAGAAAAAGAAAATCTTTCTTCTAAGAAGTGGCAAGGACGGGATTCTTTATTCTGTTGATTGTCACATGCCTGGCAAGGCACAGCCCCTACTGCATGCTCTTTAAGTCTAAGAACCAGGCAGTGGTGTCAAGAGAAAGGGGCAGATTCTAAGACAAGCAGCAAGAGGACCCACACACTTTCGGTGAAGCCTCTGTGAAATCTTGAAGTTCATAATCACCTTAGCACTGCAGCAAGTGAGGGGGTCAGAGGCTCTCCTACTTTTCTGTGAAGGAGGAGCTTTGTCACCTCCTTCAGTATACTCTCAGGCAAGGGTAGTTTGGTGACAGTTCACATGAACAGAATGAAATCGTACTGCTTGGTCAATCAAGCAGCAGCACCAGAGAGGGGTTCACCAGTGTCTGCAGACAGCAGTGGGGAGGGTGGCAACAGTATCCAGGAACAGCCAGGCCCGACAGCAGCAGGCATTTCGGGCTCAGGAGCTATATGAGCACTCATGAGACATCTCCCAGAAACACTTGGGATAAAAACAGGTGAGTTCTTTCTGGGGAACTTAAAACTGGCAGTGATGGGCTTTGCCAAGAGTCCTATAATGTAACTGTTATTCAATTCAAATCCTAGTGTAGTGTAGCCATCGAGCAAACAGCCTCGAGAAAATAAGGACTTAAGATCTGCCAAGGTTCTCAGTATGTTTTGGTCACATAGTCACACAGGCAAACTATCCCATGAAGAAGAGCTTTCCTCAATAGGGTAAGCATGAAAGGAAATTTGCATCATGACTTAGATGATATCAGGGAGGGAAAATATTTTCATATCTATTAATTTTGTATAGTGGAAATAAATAGATATCTGCTTGTACCCAGTACATATAAATTATTCCTAATTAGTCTAGAAATTGTTCCTCCATCCTTGGTCAAAGCATTTCCTGGTAACCTCCTACCCTGGCCTTAACAACTGGCACAGTATAAAAGCCATTTCGCCCAGTTGTTTTTCATACTAGATCTAAGACCTATTGCTCTGTTTTCATATGTTATTTTGTTTCTGGTTTTTTTTGTTTTTTTTTTCTAGTTGAACATTCACTCCACCAGAAAAAAAGCTGATCTTCAGTGAGAACAAATGAAGTTCACATATAAAGCATGGAGAAGAGAAGAGAGTATATAAATGATATTCAAGACCTTGTTTTCCATATATGAGGGTCACTCAGCCATCATAGCTTCTGCTGCAATTCCTATGACTGTCTGAGCTTTGTGCTCAGGGCCAGAATCAGTTCACTTATTTCCTTTAGGTTTCTGTTTCTTAAAACCAAAAATATCTATGGCTGAAGCATCAGATAACATGTGGTAGAATGTAATTAAGGAAAAACTATTAGTAGTAGGCTAACCTTTAAGGTCATTTAATGGTTTACAATCATCAAGTAGTGCCATATTCCAAAATTCCATCAGGGACAAGTTCCTTTTTCTCCTTCTAGTCAGTAACTCTCAGAACACAGGATTTAACTTCATGACAAGATGGTTGCCATGCCACTGTACACTATTTCTTCCCATTGCAATATCCAAAGTGGGAAAAGAAAGAACAAGGGAGGTCTTTCACCCAATGGGAATAAGCCCTTTCCCAGGAGGTCAATGCAGCATTGCCTCTTGCCTCTCATTGGTCAGAACTCCGTTTCTTGGAAGGATAACTGGTAGAAGGAAAAACAGTGCTGACCTACTAAAACCTCACAAGTTACACTCTTCTTGGCTGGGTACTTTGTTAACAGGATGCTGTGAGTGAGGAAGAAATGGAAGTGGATACTGGAGTGAGCAGCCTTCAGTGTCTTCCCCAACTACATAGGGAGTTGAGGTTTAAGGGCTCTAATTAGTATCATACTTCAGCCTAAATCCTAAGATGATGATGATAAGTACTAATACTAACTCCAGATCAGGACCATCTAAAGGATTTGCTTAATGCTTAAACTAACTGGAAACATCACATCCACAATTCTTTACCATTATATCAAACATAAGGGAAGCAAGTCATTTAGCAGCTAAGCAACTTACACACAGCTGTAGGTTACAAAAGGTGGCATTCAGGTCTGAACTCTGGAGGTTGACACCAGAAAGATCTGCTATGTTTTATTTATTTATTTACTTATCTTGTCCTAAAAATAGAATGGAAAAAACAGCAATGAAAATTATGTAAAATTGGGCCAGAGAGATGGTTCAGTGATTAAGGCACTTGTCTACAAAAAAAAAAAAAAAAAAAAAAAAACAGGCTAACAACCCAAAACTTCAATTCCCCAGCACCTACATACAGTCAGATGCACAAAGTGGTGCATGCATCTGAAGTTTGTTTGCAGTGGCCACAGGCCCTGGGGAGCCCTCTCTTTCTCTCTCTTTCTCTGTCTCTCTAAATAAAAATATATTTTTAAATAATATGAAGTTTTTGCACAGGAAACGCATTGTTAGAATACTATTTCTTCCTACGCTGACCTTGAAATTAGAGTTGCCATATTTCCAACAAGAACACATTAATTCCAAAATGTAGATCATTCTCACTAACCTCCTTTCTCATCCTTTCTATGCACACAAATGACAGAGTATAGGATCAGAAAATCCTCTGTACAGGGAAACAGAACAATTCAATTAATAATTTCAATTTCATTTGGCATTAAAGGTGTTTTAAAAATAGATGTCTTTATCTCAATGAAAGAAAGACCATTAAAATGAAGAGAAGTCCCTCTGAACATTGAGAGCTCAATAGCACTAAATTAGTGAATGGATTTAAAATTACAAAGACTGAAAGCCTGGGGAAGATTTTATAGGGTCTTTTATCCAGTAACTTTGGATAGAATACCTTGGGAGAAAGACAAAATTCATTCTAAAGATGCATGAGAAGCCAAATCTCAAAACAAAGGAAGGGAGAAGGGAAGGCAGGAATGGCAGAAAGGAGGAAGAGAGAGAAGGAGGGAAGGGGAAAGAGACATTGTTAAAACTCAAAAAAAAGACACTGAAAAGTCTATTTAGATTTCCAAGTACAATGAAAACAGAACAAAGTAAATCCAGATTAATCTAATCTAAAAGTTAAGTAAATAGAATTTATCACAATATAAGAAATCTAACTTTCTGTTATTACTCTTAATAAGGTGAACTATTAGTCCTACTGGCAAACTTTTTAAAAATGAGCATCATTCTTGTCTCAACAGTTTCCTTTTAATTACCTCTCTGGTCTAATGTCAGCCAATTGTTTTCCAGCAGTGATTAACGTCTGCTCCACTGTGTGAGCAGTGGCCAAGCTGCGTTTCCACAGCAGCTGCCATTTCATACCTGAGGAGGCAAAGGAGACAACTGCCTGCTGAATGAGTCTAATAACTTGGGGGACATAAAAATAAAAATGTCCTTGAAATTTTCAGGAGGGAACATTAACAACTTCTACTTAGGTACATAAATAATTTTCCCCTCTTATTTCAAAAGAAAATAATAAATGAATAGGAATATCAATATTCTATAAAATCAATAAATCACAAACCTAATGTTAGTCCAAGCTAAATCAAGCAAATCATACACAAAAATTTAATAATAATTCACTGTTATTTGGTCATCAAAGTAAGTATGGAAAAGGAAGTTTGCTTGGAGTTCCAACTTAGCATCAGGAAACTGAATTAAATTTATCATAAAGCTATCTGTATATGTGTTTTAAGTTTGGCCCTAAGATCTCTCCATAGGTGGTAAACTATAATCTAACTTGACATGTGCGCTATTATTTCCCTAATATTCTCAAGAGAAAATACCATATAAAATATCCTTACTGATGCTTCTGATGAATTGGTTCTGTTCAATAATAAAGAAATAAAATACAGTTGTCAAATGAGCCCAGAAATTGCCTGGTTAAAAAATGTGACTATCGGGCATGGTGGTGCACACGTTTAATCCCAGCATTCAGGAGGCAGAGGTAGGAGGATCACCGTGAGTTCAAGGCCACCCTGAGACGACATAGTGAATTCCAGGTCAGCCTGAGCTACAGTGAGACCCTCCTTCAGAAAAAAAAAAAAAAAAAAAAAGTGACCTTAATCGTGTTATCTGAAGATGTATATTTCTATCTGCAGGTCCAGATTCAATGCTGAAGCCACCCACATAAACCAGACACAAAAAGTAGCACAAGCATCTGGCATTAATTTGCAGTGGCAAGAGGCACGCCCGTACACACGCCCATGCATGCACATGTAAATAAGTAAATAAATAATTTTAGGTGTTACAAAGATAAGATTAACTGCTATGTAACAAAAGCCTCGAAATTATAGTGTCAACTATTCATACTAAATATTAAGTAATTCTTTTTTGAGGATTAGCTTGGTTAGTAGAGTGCTTGTCTTGCATGCAGGAAGCCCTACTTTCATTCCCAGCATCACTACATCTATAATGGTGGTATACCCCTATAATCCCAAGACTAGGAAGGTAGAGGCAGGAGAATCCAAAGTTCAAGGTCATCCTCAGGTACATCACAAGTTTGAAACCAGCCTTGGCTATATAAGATCCTGTCTCAAAAAAACAAACAAATGAAAAATTCCTTCTCTTAACTCAAAGTCCTAATCCTTAACTTGTTCCCATCAAGCAAAGAGAAAACTGCACTTTTCTATGTGTCCTATTTCTTTCTTCAAAAGAAGCTGAATGTTGATTAAAATAATAACAATTTTTTTTAGAAATTCAATATTGGGTGTGGAAAGTGACTTGAAAAAAACCTAAAATCTAAGAAAAAGGGAAAATTACCCCTCAAGGTGATCATTCAAGAAGGAACAAAACTTTTATTGAGTTGAGGAACCAAAAACACTGTGTAAAACTTTACATCCTTAGTTGAATAGAATAAAATGTATCAAAAAGGCCAAGAGCTTGAGGAAAACAATAAAATGGAAGGATGGCAAGATAAGACACAACCAAACCAGTAAGTTATGAGTGAGACGCACATAAGAGGTAACACGTGTGTGGAGGAAACCGGAATTATAGTAAGTGTACCAAAATAATACACATGATATTTTAAAGAATACAAATGCTAAAAAAAAAAAAAAAAAAAAAAAAAACAACAACAACAAAACAGCAGAAAGAATGTAAAAACCACGTGGGAGGAGAGTGTACTGTGAGGCATTATTCCCCATAAAAACTGACTCGGAAAAAAAAGACTGACAGTAGGATGGGAGACAGGTAAAGCAGACCTATGAGTCTAACCTGATGGGAATACAACAAGCTTGCAATATATGTTCATATATTAAAATTCCTAGTAAAAAAAATAAAAATGAATAAATAAACTTAAAGCTAAACTGGGACCTGGGGAAATAAATCAGTGGTTAAAGGTGCTAGCTCTGTAAGCCTGCTGGCCAGAGTCCAAATCCCTACACTACCCACACCCATGTCCAGTTCATTAGCACAGGGAAGAGGACCAGCACCAAGGTTACCCTCTGACTTCCACATACACACGCACTGTGGCACACACATGCCCATACACACACACACAGACACACACACATTTATAATGAAACCAGGAAGTTGTAAATTTATTTTGATAAAAAGAGTTAGTGCTTGAGGACTTAACACTTATAACCCTTCAGACAGAATGTCAAATATAGACTACAACAGAGTGTCTTATGTAAACAAAGTCCAATCTGTTTGTGTGGGAAGAAACTAACAATACTGCAATAGAAAAATTTAGCCCTTGACAATTGAAGTTGCTTTTTTAAAAAGAAACAACAAGAAAATGCAGATAAAATGAAAACAGGAAGGTCAATTTTAGACCAAATCAATTTCAAGAGAAAAAGCAATAAAACCATAAATATCACTTCTTTTTGAGAACTAAAATATTCAATAATATTTAAACCAGTAACTACAAACAAAATTCTGTAATATATATGAGAAAAAAAATACCTTTCCATGTGTATTTGGAGCAGCAGTTTTTTAAACTCTTATACTTCTCCATAATACAGAAATATAATATCCATGCAGTAAATGCTATTCAAGACAGGCTCTGGTCACAGTCCCATAGAGCAAGAAATTAATAACTTATTTTAACTAATCAAAATAAGAATGGAAAACACCTACCTACATAGATACTGGAATAAAGGGAAGAGTAAAACAGCAATTATACCTCATGAAGAAAGAAATTAAAATTATAGAACTACTTATCAAAGACTATGGGTTGTGGCCACAGCTATTTTGTCCTAATCATAGCTATTTTCTTGAAATGGTGCTGAGCACATTGCATGCATTTTCTTCTTTACTTTTAACATTTCTTTGAGAGAAATATCATTACCATCTTTAGTCTATGCATTCAGAGATGAGGCTTACAAAGCATAAGCCAGAAAAATGAAACTGGATGTACATTATAAAATATATTAACATATTATAACATATAGATCAAAGTAGAAAATAATTTTATATATACACACACACACACAAAAATATATGTGGTCACTGAAATAAAAACCCAACAATGTGCTTAATAAAATTCAACACAACACACATTCCTGATTTTGTGTACATGTGTATGTGTGTGTGGTGTGTGTGAATGTATGCACGTTCACAAGTGTGGGTATGTTTGCACATGTGTATATATGTGTAGAGGCCAGTAGTCTAAATCAGATGTTTTCCTCTATGGCTCTCCACCTTATTTTTTGAGGAGCAATCTCTCACTGAACCTGCAGCTCACCATTTGGCAAGACTAGCTAGTAAGCAAGCTCTGGTGATCCTGTCTCTGCTCCCCAGCACTGGGAGACAGGTGTGCACAACCACACCCAGCTTTTATGTGGGTGCTGAGGATCCAAACTTTACTAACCAGGCTATCTCCCCAGCCCTGATTTTTAAATTTTAAAGCAACTTTATCTCTGCCAGCAAAACTAGAACAAATGATCTAAAGCCAAAATAGTTCTCAAGCTTTCTCTAGATGTTGAAATGTTTTTGCCACGTTGGGCTTTTGGGGATGTGATTAGGTCACAGAAGTAAAGTCCCATGAATGAGATTAGTGCCCTTATGAAAAAAGACCCAGAAAGCTCTCTTGTCCCTTCACCATGCAAGGACAAGTCCAGAAGACAGCCTATGTGAAGCAGAACGAGTGCTCTGACTAAACATCCAATTTACTAGCACCTTAATTGTGGACATCCCAGCTTTCAGACCAGAGAGAGAGAAATTTCTGTCATTAAAAGCTACCCAGTCTTTGGAAGTTTGCCATAGCAGGCCAATAGACAAAGACAAAAGTGAGGGGCTGGAGACATGATTTAGCTGTTAAGGCATTTGCCTGCAAAGCCTAAGGACTCAGGTTCAATTTCCCAGTACCCATGTAAGCTAGATGCACAAGGTGGCATATGCATCTAGTTTCTTTTCAGTGACTAGAGGCCCTGGCTCATCCATTTTCTCTCCCCACTGTCTCTCTCAAATAAATAAAATATTTTACTAAAAAGACAAAAGTGGGGCTGGAGAGATTGCTTAGGGGTTAAGCCACTTGCCTACAAAGCCAAAGGACCTAGGTTCGATTCCCCAGTACCCACATAAAACCAGATACACCAGGTGGCACACACATCTGGAGTTCTTTTGCAGTGGCTAGAGGCTCTGGCATACCCATTCTCTCTCTCTCTCTCTCTTTCTCTCTCAAATAAATAAATAAATTTGTTTTTCAAAAAAAGGCAAAAGTGAATCATGACAGAAGAATTTCCTAAAGTTTATTTCATAAAAGTCTGGTCTGGAAAACATCACGGATTCTTTACTTACCTAAGTTGGGATAATTTAAATGATGTGAAAACCCTCCCTGTACATGTCATGATAGTTAGAAATGTGTTTAAATCCTGAGAATTTCTGCAGAGAAAAATGAACTTTAACTCTGTGTCTCCTCTAACTTACTTGATCACAATCAAATGTCAGAAACATTGCCCATTAGTATTCTACTAAGCACTTTAGGAAAGGCATTTCTCTTTTTTGTTTGTTTATTTATTTTATTTATTTATTTGAGAGTGACAGACAGAGAAAGAGGCAGATAGATAGAGAACAGGCACGCCAGGGCCTCCAGCCACTGAAAACAGAACTCCAGACTCATGCACCACCTTGTGCATCTGGCTTACATGGGTCCTGGGGAGTCAAGCCTCGAACCAGGGTCCTTAGGCTTCACTGGCAAGCACTTAACCGCTAAGCCATCTCTCCAGGGAAGGAAAGGCATTTCTACTAATGAAGAAAATTAAACAAAGACATCTGTAATCATCACATTAATGGTACAATATTCTCAATCTGTGGCCCATAAAGTAAAATAAAACCTAAATTAATCAGGTCATACAACATGAATATTCTTGTTAAATTTACACATAAAAATGAGTAGAATAGGGCTGAAAAGATGGCTTAGTGATTAAGGAGCTTGCTTGCAAAGCCTAAGAACATTTGTTCGAATCTCCGGGTCCCATATATTAGCCAGACACAAAAGTGATGCAAGCATGCAATGTCACATATGCACACAAGGGGATGCACAAGTCTGGAATTTGTTCATAGCAGCTGAAAGGCCCTGGCACTCCCATTCTCTCTCACTCTCAATCTCTTTCTCTCTCAATCTCTCTCTCTCCATCTCTCTCTCAAAAAGAAAATAAATAGGGCTTGGAGAGATGGCTTACCAGTTAAGCACTTGCCTGTAAAGCCTAAAGACCCCTTTTCGAGGCTTGATTCCCCAGGACACGTGTAAGCCAGATGCACAAGGTGGCGCATGCATCTGGAGTTCTGTTTGCGGTGACTGGAGGCTCTGCTGTGCCTTTTTCTCTCTATATTGCTCTCAAATAAATGAATGAATAATTTTTTAAATTTTTTTAAATAAAGTAAAATAAAATAAATAAATAAATGACTAGAAGAGAGTCTGGGGAGATGGCTCATTGGTGAAAGGTGCTTGCTCCACAAGCCTGCCCATCAGAGTTCAGATCTTCAGCACTAACATAAAGCTGGATGTGGCACATGCATCTGTAATCTGAACCACACAGTGGCAAACAAAAAGAAAGACCCTGTCTCAAACAATGGATGGAAAAGAACAGTAACCCAAGGTTGCACTCTTACCTTACACACACACACACACACACACACACACACACACAATTAATAAATAAAATAAAAAAATAAAATAAAATAAAATAAAATGATTGGAAGAAAATATCCCAGAAATAATAATAATGTTTATATATCTCTTTATGATCAATTAACAGCTGATTTTTTTCATATTTTCTGTATTTTCAATAATAAATATGTATTACTTTAAAATAATAATATCTAATTAAGTAGCATGTTTAGACACTATGTACAAAACATATGGCTTCAAAGGTTTCCCCAAACAAATTTGAGACTCAAAAACAGACCCATCGTAGAACTATTGGTTTCTCTGGTTTGGATATGTTTTCCCCCAGATCGTGAGCTGGAGGCTTGGTCCACAGTGGTGACATTCAGGTGGTAGAATCTTGAATACACCAGGCTTGGTGGTCATTCTGTCATAGGACCCACCATCAAGTGAGATAAGGCCATCTCGCAGACCTGATCTGGTAAGAGCGGACTCATCTGAGAGAAGGCCCCTCACTGGCCTTTTGCTTCCTGTTCACACTCATTCATTTCATCATCTGTACCCAGAGAGTTTCCTTTCAATCTCCAGTGTGTAGTGACACAAACATCATATCCCCCTGTGGGCCAGCATCCTTGTTATCCTTGTTACTTTAGATGATACCCACCCTCAGATATTTTGTCATAGCAGCACATGATGGATTAAGACATTGGTAAAAGTGTTGTTAACCATATCAGTGAGACTGTTCCATTTTCAATAGCCACAATAAAAAAAAATCAAATACCTTGGAATAACACTAACCAAGGATATGAAATACTATATAATGAAAACATAAAAACAATTAAGAAAGAATCAAGAAGGACTTGAGAAAATGGAAAGACCTCTCATGCTCCTGGATAGGTATAATTAATATTGTAAAAATGACAATTCTATCAAAAGCAATATACACATTTAATGAAATACCAATAAAAATTCCAGCATCGTTCTTCACAGAGATAAAAAAAAGATCTCAAAATTCATATGGAATGGCAGCAGGCCTTGGATATCCAAGCATATCCTCAGCAAAAGAAACACCTCTGGAGGTATCACCATACCTGATCTAAAGCTATAGTACAAGTCCATACTAACAAAAACAGTATGGTACTGGCATAAAAACAGAAATATAGATCAATGAACAGAATTGAAGATCCAAACCTTAGGTCAAGTAGCTGTAGTTACTTGATCTTTGACAAAGATGTTAACAATGTAGACTGGAAAAAGACAGCCTCCTCCACAAATGGTGCTGGACAAACTAGATAACCACATGTAGATAAATGAAATTAGACCCACACATCTCACCATACACAAAAATCAACTCCCAATGGATTAAAGACCTCAATATAAGACCTAAAATTCTTCAACAACTAGAAGAAAAAATAGGAGGAGCTCTCCATGATATAGGAGTGGGGAAGGACTTCCTGAACAATACTCCAGTTGGCCAGTAAATTAAACAATCACTCAATCAATGGGATCTCATGAAGCTAAAAAGCTTTTGCACGAACATACCATAAGCAGAGCCAATAGATTACCCACTTAATGGGAGAAGATTTTTACCAGTTATATCACTGACAGAGGCCTAATATCTAGAATCTACAAAGAACTCAAAAAACTAAGCAATAAGAAAATCAAACAATCCACTCCAAAAATGGAGTAGAGAACTGAATAGGGAGTTTTCAGAGGAAGAAATACAAATGGCTAACACAAACTTAAGAAAATGTTCAACAGCCCTAACCATCAGGGAAATGCAAACTAAAACAACTATGAGATTCCACCTGTAACAGACAGCTTCAGGTTCGCTGAGATGAACTTCCAGACCAGGCACAGTTACGGAGGAAGGGATATTATTTATTGAAGCTTACAGATCCAGGGGAAGTTCCATAATGGCAGAAGAAGCTGGCCTGCCTTCACAAAACCAAACACAGAGAGCTAAGCCACAGCCAAAAGCCACAGCACACCTCAGGAACTCCAGCTAGGCACACTTTGCATATCTTTAGATTGAAATCCTAAACCCACCACCACACCTTAAGATCCGCCCAGTGACACTGCCTCCAGCCAAGTGGCTGCAAATGCGAACTATAAACTAATAAAACACTGAATATATTGGGGGACATCTATTCAAACTACCACACCATCTTACCCCAGTAAGGATGGCAATCATTAAAAAATCAAATGACAACAAATGCTGGAGAAAGAGGAATCCTTATTCACTGTTGGTGGGAATGCAAACTTGTACAACCACTATGGAAATCACTTTGGAGATGCTAGAAAGCACTACCTGAGCTACTGGGGGAAAGTGGCCAACAACAGTGTAAGCGAGCAGAATTCTAAGCTAGTCAGAAACAACCAGCCTGACAAGAAGCACACACCAATGCAACGGTGGCACACAGCTTTGGTGGGTAACCAGTGGCTTTCTGATTGGCTAAGAGATCCACTCAGTGGAAAGGAACACATATCTGGAACTTGGAACTTGGAATCTGAATCCTATGGAGACAAAGATTATGCTCTCCAATGTCAAGTTCCCACTAGTATTTGGCTAAAAGAGGGGCTACATCCATCAAAATCTCTCCAAATTCGTAACGCTTATCCAATTTAACCTATTCTGACTTTACTCTCCATTGGAGAATCTGTTTTTAGTTTTTTGTTTTTTTCAGAAGTTAGTGAGACTGGAGGAGATAAACTACCCCTAGCATCTTAGTCAAGGCTCAGGGAAAACCACAGAGGAATTGGGGAGACGAGCAAGAGTGCTGCTTCCATGCTGTTCCTGACAATCAGTGCCAGGGTGCAGGAGACAGACCCTGAGGACACTCAACACCTACCAAAGCAGAGATCCAGAGGTTCCTAAGAGCTCATCAATGAAGTACACTTAAAACTCACCCACCACGGCTCAGGGAATTTAGCAGAAGAGGGGGCAGAAAGATTGTAAGAGCCACAGGTTGAGACATCATGCCCAGAGGCATTGCCTCCCCCAATAACTGACTGCTGTGTCCACAATGCATAACCCACAACCCATGGGGAATATCAGCACCCCCACTGAGTTGGGCCCCCTGTGGAATGGGGTCAGGCAGGAGGGAAGAGATGCTACGAACACATGATGAATCCATATAAAATATGTTCTTATATTAAAAATAAATATATATATAAATAATAAAAAAGACAAATTTGATTCCTAATGTTTCTCTTCTTTTGTATTTTTCTATTTCTTCCTTTTCTCTTGCCCCATGATCCTCACTGGTGCCACAGCTGTAGAAACATTCGAGGGTTGCCTTCACTCTAAGTCAGTACAATATTTCAAGGTAGAGACTACCAACCTGCAAGCCAATTCCAAAACTAATTAACTAGTTACAATTCAGCGACAAGCCAATAGTCTAGGAGAGATGGTTTGATAATTAAAAGAATGTAACTAACACATCTAGCCCTTGTTTTTAATGTGTTAAAAATTACTTTTAATGAGTTAAAAATGACTTTTAGGCCAGGCACGGTGGCACACGCCTTTAATCCCAGCGTTTGGGAGGATGAGGTAGGAGGATCACCATGAATTCAAAGCCACCCTGGGCTGGAGTGAGACCCAACCTCAAAAAACCAAAAGAAAAAATATTTTAAATGACTTTTAGTTAGAGAAAACAAAATTTTAACTACACTAGAAAAAAAAGTAAAGAAATGTTAACTACTAGTGAAATATACTTTTTTTTCTATCTTCATTGTAGCAGAGATTCAAATAAGTCAGAAAAAATTAATGGAGGAAGAAATCCTGTATTCCAAATCAGATGCTATAAAAAATAATGGAGGAAGTAATGCCGTATTCCAAATCAGATGCGATAGCAACGACATGGACAATGCCTGGGGTACAGCTTAGTTGTAGAGCATAAGCTTAGCTCCAGAAAGACCTTGGATTTGACCTCCACCAGGGAAGAGAGAGGGAGAGAGGGAGGGAGGAGGTTAGGCCACTCTGCTGCTCTGTGCATATATGTGTCCATCAGCTGACCTTGACCTTGCCTCCTGCTCACCTTGTACTTAACTTAGAGCTTTATCTCTTCTACAGCTAGGCTCTTGCCTCAAGCGATTTCATGTAAACTAGAGAAATTCTCTTCTGTTAGACAGGAGATACCATTCGGCCTACCTAGCCAATGATGATTTCACTTTTTTCCCATTTATCATGCTAAAAAGTCAAGCAACAATCACCTAAAAGCTAAAGACTATTGTCTTCCTGCATCAAATGTCTCTCCCCAAAGCTTCTAACTAAAACAAAAGAATTTTCCTATCAAAGCATATGAATTTTTTTTTCAAATTCAAAGCAATTGGGTCATGTAAAACACACACTTTTGTGCTCTGTAATTATTTGTCCAGTGCCATGCTTGAAGGAATAAGAAAAGAATTGGTTTCTGACAAAATTTTAGTTTGGCCAATTTACGCTAAGTGACTAAATTAAGAAATCAATGTAAACTGATATTCTCTTATAGCAATAAATACAATTTCAGGAAACCTGTGCAAAAACTGAAGATTGAGATCATATACAAGTTACTTTATTTGCTCTTTCTGAACTGTGGCAATCCCATGGTCGAACCAGTAACATGAGTGCAGAATAGAATGGCTAGAACCCTTTCATAGTTGAGTTCTGGTGTCACACACATTGTCATGTTGCACACACATTGTCATGTTGCACAATTGAAGCTTCAGAAACTTCCGTTTCTCCACAAATTTATGAACAGTGCTATTCTGCCATTTTCCAGTACAACTTCAAAAGCCACAAATTTGATACATTAGCCATTTCAGAAACACAAATCCCATGCTTCAGACAAAAGGAGCAGATGCCAGAATGAGTACACTGTAGCAGAACTGCCTGCGGCTCTCCTCTTGTCATGGGTTCAAAGTCATTTAAAAGCATTCTGTGTACAACAGACCAAAAGGGTTTTGTTTTTAAACCATTTTTAAAGACTGTTCCTATTGCAATTACAACTTAGTTTATAGTGGAAGATTCATTCAAAAACAAAATTGCTTCAAAAAGACATTCATCATCAGGATATATTGCAACAGAGAACAAAAGAGGCCTACAAGCCCTGTGAGTGGGTAGAACATGGAGTGTGACCAAAATGGGTGCGGTCCCACAGGGCCACCATGTGGCTTGTAGCTTAGGGAAGATTAGAGACGGGGACAGTCATTTTGTGCCACCAAAAAACCTGGCTGCTGTCAATGCTAATTCTGAGTTGGACAGAGAACTGTGAGCTGAATCCTTGCCCAGAAAAGGACAGAGGCAAGCACAGAAGATGGAGGGTGCACTGAGCCCAACTGCCATTCTTCATAAGCAATCAGGGGCAGCGTGAGCCAAAACTGCCAAGTAAACAGAGGCCCTCATTGCCTCAACCTCCCATCTGAGAATTTACTCCTTTAAAATCTCTTCCTCTTCCAAAGTTTTCATTACCCTCCATTATCATCACCCATCTTGTTTCATTAAGAAAAATATATTATTTGCCAGGTGTGGTGGCACACGCCTTTAATCCCAGCACTTGGGTGGCAGAAGTAGGAGGATTGCCATGAGTTCAAAGCCACTATGAGACTACATAGTGAGTTCTAGGTCAGCCTGGGCTAGAGAAAACCTACCTCACAAAACCAAACATATATATATATATATATATATATATATATGATGTATATATAACAGTTGTTGATGTGTGTATGATATACATGGGTGTATGCATGCAAACATGTGGATGTGAGCACTGAACATGCAGAAAGAAGCTAGAGGTGAGTGTCTGGTGTCCTAATTATGTTTCACCTTATTTCCTTGAGGCAGAATCTCTCACTCACTGTTTTCAGTGTAACAATCACTCAGAAAATCCCCAAGAGTAGGAATTAATCAGCAAACATAGTTGTTCGGTGGCATGAATGTCTAAAAGTGCCAGGTGACTGACCACCTCAAGATTCAAGTTCAACAGCATCATGCCTGTGTTCCCTGGTGAAATACTCATTCACACAGACTTCTATATCATCAAATCTCAAATCTATTTCAAAATAGGTCTCTCAAGCCCAGCACTTAGGAGACAGGAGGATCACAAGTTCAAAGTTTGCCTGTGACATGCTTTGATCCATCTGACTCCACCACCACCACCCCATCCCCACACTGAGGTTACACTCATGACAACCACACACATCTTTTTTTGTGG
Source organism: Orientallactaga sibirica (assembly GCA_036365145.1). NCBI lineage: Eukaryota > Metazoa > Chordata > Mammalia > Rodentia > Dipodidae > Orientallactaga > Orientallactaga sibirica. The sequence goes on along the minus strand of JAEOAD010000040.1, from coordinate 5,766,897 downwards.
ATACTGGGAATTCAACCTTGCACACCCACTGAGCCATCTCCCCAGCCCACTGATACTGTGCTCAGCCTGACCTCACACACTTTAGATTGTTAGATTCTGACTTCCAGCAAAGAAATGATATCAACAGCTGGGCGTGGCGGTGCACACCTTTAATCCCAGCACCCGGGAGGCAGAGGTGGGAGGATCACCATGAGTAAGAGGCCAGCCTGAGATACAGAATGAGATTCAGGTAAGCCTGGGCTAATAATGAGGCCCTACCTGAAAAAAAAAAAGGAAATTTATATAGCTAAATATTAAACACACCCTTCCCCCATAAAAGAAACCCAAACACTTTACATCAAGGATTCATCGCTACTTCTCAGTAATACTACTTCGTCTATATAGTTCAGTGTAACTTTCATATCCTGTCACATAAGAACTAAATGCAAATTTGAACTGCCCTGACATGCGTCATGTAAAGTAGTAAAATGAAAGTATAAATGAAATGTATATAATCTTCATATACATCCTAGCCTTCAATCCGGAGATGTTTCAACCATTAGCAGCCCTGCCAAGACAGGGGTGTGACAATTTTTCATTGGCTATCTTACTTGCCACTGGAGTGCTACAAAGGATTGTCCTTTTCTTTACAGGGTAACGTTCATCCAAAGATCAGAATTAATCACCAAACACAGTTGTTCAGTAGCATGAAAGTCTCAAAGGGTGAGGTGACTGATTACCTCAAGATTTGGGTTAAATGGCATCATCTCTTGTATCCCTAGTGAAATATTTGTCCACACGGGCTTCTACATCATCAGAGTTCAAAGTTATGCAGATCTGCCTTGTATACAAAACTCCACGCTTGTCTTTGCTTATATAAAATCTATTTCAAAATAAGAATCTCAAATTGGGCTTGGTGGTACATACCTATAATTCTATCACTTAGGAAACAGGAAGATCACAAGTTCAACATCAGCCTGGAATATATATACAGGAAGCCTTTGTCTTCAAAAATATATGAATTTCAGGTCACAGGGTAACCTGTCTCCCATGATCAGGCATTTATCCTCAGTCAGAACTCAATGCTAAGCCAGGAACTAACTTACAGAACAAAATAATTATCTGCAACCCCCAATACCAACATGGGGTTAACTTTCACAATAAGCTGTTGATCAGAGAGACCTACAAGGTTTCCCAAAAGAAAGACAGATTTCTTTCAGAGTTCTTGATGACCCACCAAAGGTTAATGGTAAGATTCTACTGTCAAAGACACCATATGCTGTTGGGATGAAACATGGAGTGACCTGGTTGGAATCTGGAAGAGGTTCAGTCCCCAGACAGTTAGCTTATCTAGTGCCAGAGGTGATGCATGAGTGACTGGGGGAAAATGACAGACATCTGTCCTAACAACTCGCAGTCTAAGCTACTCAGCAGTAAACAACCTGATGTGATGCTCAAACAAGTGCAATAGTGGCACAAAGCCATGGTGGGTAACCAACTGCTCTTGATTTGGCTAATAGATCCACTCAGTGGAATGGAACTCATAGCTGGAACTGGAAAATAAGTCAAAACCATGTCCAAAACATGAGCCCATTCTCCAATATCAAGCTCCCACCAAATGTGGGCTAGAAGAGGGCATATGCATATAAAATTCTCTGCAAAAGAAATTAAGATTGTTTATGTATCAGCTTGGCCTAGGGAGAGGCCTCAAATACTTATCTAGCTGTTTCTGTGGGGGTGGTGTTTATAGGTGTTAACATTTAGGATCTGTCGGGTTTAAGGAAGTTACTCTCAGTATCTGCATTTGCTTCATTTAGTCAGATGTAAAATATTAGAAGTAAACCTAAATTTTCTAGGAGGTAACACAGTTCTGATGGCAGCATCAGCCCTTGTATGAGAATCTCCACCTTGCTGAACAGTCTGACAAAGTTCAGGCTGGCCCACTCCCATAATTATATAAGCCAATTTCTTGACCAAACTCTATGTATTTCTCCATACAGAGCTACATCTATCCTAATGGCTGTTTCTCTGAAGACCCAAGATTGGTTCAGAGACCACTCTGTCTCAAAGTCCTTGGGGACAGGAATTGACTAGAAAGACTCATCTGTCATTTGGGACCCTCAGGTTGGTAGGTTATAAGGCTGAGTGGGAGAGATTCTGAGAAAACCAATCACATCACAGATTGAAGTTGCTAAAGAATCACTTCCTGCTTTGCACACAAACACTGACAACCTAACAAGATTACTTAATTAAACAGAAGACCGAAATATGACATACATTCACTAAGAATCTAAGAAGCCTACCAACTATTGCACTGTTGGGAGTAGGGGCCTGCTTAGGAATTACAGGGTGCATACACTTGTCTTCAGGAAGAGATCTTAACATGCTGCATGCTAGGGGGCTGCCAAAACTGTCATGAAATGGTGAATGACTAAGTTGGTCCATCTCCCACCCTGCAAGCAGAGCTTGTAAGAGCCTTTAGGACATGGCTAATCAAACTACTGTGCATACTGTGCTGGTCTGTTATTACTCCTCAATGATTATAGAAACTAAGAAATATTTACAGTAACTGTTAGAATGTAATAAAATAATTCCTCATGTCCAGAGAAAGGGACATGTGAGGCTATCTGCAAGCCAAGAAGAGAGGCCACGGAAGAGAACGGACACATTGGTCTGGGCAGAGAACCTTCAAATCTGGAAGAAATGTGTTTTTTGTTTTGTTTTGGTTTGGTTTTGGGTTTTTTTTTTGTTGTTGTTGTTGTTTTTGCATTGTCGAGGTAGGATTTCACTCTGGCCCTCGAACTCACGGCAATCCTCCTACCTCTGCCTCCTGAGTGCTAGGATTGAAGGCATGCGTCACCACGTCCGACAAGAAAAGTATTGTTGTTAAGCCATTTGGTCTGTGGAATGTTGTTATAGCATCTGGCAAACAACGTACATGCTAACATACTTTTTAAAACTGTCAGACCTAGTTGTTTTGTTTCTAAGTTACTTGTTTTATTGCTATTGATCAAATTGTTGATCTGAATCAATAAGAATTTTTTTAACCAGGTCCATCATCTCTGTTTGAAAAGTATTTATGTAGGATACCTGCTATTTCTGCTCATTAGATTCTCACAATTCAGCAGCATCCATTGGTCCATGGTGGACCATTGGGCTAGCCTATGAGGTGCAAACATGCGTTACAGAATATCCAATGAAAGGGAATCGAGAAATGACCTAGCCTGGAGAAAGATATGCATTCCTGTTCTTGACTAGTTCAAAAAAAACTGCCTTTCAGTGTTTCTCAATTTGGGAAAAGGAGAGACAGAATTCTTATCAAAACGATATTCACATACAAGGATATAGGGAACATGTTGACTGGCTCTAGCAAAAAGACCAATTAGAATTACCACATGATGATGTTTCAAGTCATTTGCTGCCATTCTCTAAAACCAACACATATCCATTATATCATGGTGTGACTAACAGCTACCACTCCCTCCCCCAGAAATAGAGCGCTGCTTTTAATTTACTACTTTGAAGAGAGGAGAGGTTTCAATAATCTCCACTTAGCATATAATATCAAAATGGTCCTTGATTTTGATCCTAACTGAAACCCACTCTTGACCTGAGAACCAGTGGTTTGTCAGACCTCTGGAAATTATCATTGTTTTGATCCTTGATCAGTAATCCTTAAAAACTACTTAAAATTATATATTATCCCAGTATTCAAATGTCTTGCTTGGCAAATGTCAACTTACTTAGGAAAGACTTACTCCGCAGACAAGGAAGAACCTTTTCAAATAAAATAGTCATCTATTTTTAAAATAATATAATATAATAATGAATGAAAAATCAAGAGGCAATGGATATGAGAATTCTCTCACATGTGTGGCTTGGATAAGGTGCCTTGATTCTATCTTATGTCTCCTCAAGTCAGTTTTCTCTGAAGATTTTATTCTATTTGTTTTAGTTATAAAGATCAAATAGAACCCTAATGGTCTGCTCATTAGGGTCAACACAGAGGCCATAATCAGAAACAAGGATTGCAGCAGTCAAATCATTTTGACTTTTATCCTTGCTCTGCTCCCATGAGGTTTCAACAAAACTCTTCTTGCTTCTGGTAATTATTATTTTAGACCTCTGAAATCCTACAATATACACTGAAATCAAAGGTCTAAATAAAAAAACTAAGACATCTTTCATCTTTATTCCCAACCTACAGAAGAGTTCCACACATATGAGCTGAATTGTGTCTCTCAGAACGTCTTGTTGAAACCCATTATAAATCCCCAGTATCTCAGAATGTAGCTATATTTGGTGATTTCACAAAGGGATAAAGTTTAAATGAGGCCATTAGGATGGGCCCTAATCCAATCTGACTGGTAACCTCATAGGAAGAGAATGGACATTCAAAGCAATGCCAGGTAGGCCTCATGTCCAGAGGAAGGGACATGTGAGGCTATCTGCAAGCCAAGAAAAGAAGCCACAGAAGAGAACAGACACCTTGGTCTTGACAGAAAACCTTCAAATGTGGAAGAAAAATGTTTTTTAAGCCATCTGGTGTGTGTAATTTTGTTATAGCATCTGGCAAACAACGTACATACTAACACACTTTTTAAAATGCCACTGCCCTTTGCCAACGTACTTCTCAATTCCTGATGGATGAGACATTGTCTGAGCCCTCTGAGAAGATGGAAAAATGAGGCCAAGTGATATTCAGTGACAACATTGACAACATTGTAATATTCTCATTTCCCTAAATTATTGGGCTTCTTCTTCTACAGTTTATCTGTCAGCTCAGCTTTATTTGATATCTACTGGTGCTGAGATAATTAACAATCAGGTATAACCTAGCAGTTACATTCCAGTTGCTGGGTCAAAGCACTCAACCAGAAGCAGCTGATGGAAGTAAAGGGATTATTTTCAGTTGACAATCTCAAAGGAGAAGTTACATCATATAGGGTAAAGCATGGCAGGATCAGTCAGACACCACATCTCCACATCACAAGAAGGAAGTAGAGAGAGTGAGTTGAGTGTGACAAGAGGGGTTCAGCTATAACACCCCAAGGCCTGACCCCAGTGACACACCTCCTCCATCAAGGCTTCACCTCCTAAAGGCTCCACAAACTTCCCCAAGTAGCACCACAAAGGATTAGTCACAAACACATGAGGCTACGGGGGACATTTTACATTCAAACCACTACAGGTAACTTTCCCAGTGCATGGTCTGGTTTTGGGTGCCAGCTCTTCCTTGCATATCGATGGCTGCCTGCTCATGAGGTTCTCACAGGGGCTCAACTTCTGTGAAATCTGGAGGAGGCACTAAACATACTAGATCAGGGCCCCATGTCTATAACCTCCTTGAACCTTATCTACCTCCTTAGAGGCTCCATCTCCAAATTGAAAGATGGGGTTTCAACAAAAGAAGTTTAAAAGGACACAAATATTCAGTCCATTACAAACTCCATCCCCTTGATAACACAAGGGGAAGACATTGTGAACCCCAGGATCCAAATTCTGAATAGAAGCTAATGACTACTTGAAAATTACAGGAATAATTCTAGTGCCCCTACTTTGCTGACTACAAGTAGAAAGATCCAATAAGAATGTGAATCAACTTACATTGTAATTTTACAACCCACTGATCATATCTTAATTATCAGCACTGCCACTTTAAGAGATAAGAGATTTTCTTCAGAGATTTACAGTCACACCACCCACAGTCCTTGCATCCTTCACCCTTGCCATGAGAGACTCCATAAGCCTCTGCCAAAGCCTTACATTCCAGTCACTTCCTTGGGGACACCTTGTGACAATTTACAGAATTCTTCTGCCTGCAGACACTATCGGAATCCAATTTCCCAATAGTATCAAAAATGTTACTGCCGGGCTGGAGAGATGGCTTAGTGGCTAAGGCGCCTGCCTGCTAAGACTAAGAACGCTGGTTCCAATGTCCAGCGGTTCCAATCTCCAGGTCCCACGTTTAGCCAGATGCAAAGTGAGGCAAGGGCGCAATGCCGCACTTGCCCACAAGGGGGTGCACACATCTGGATTTCATTCGCAGCAGCTGAGAGACTGCTGGCGCGCCTATTTCTGTCTCCCTCTCTCTCTCTGTCTATCTCTCTCTGTCTCTCTCTCCAAAAATAAATAAAAAATAATAATTAAAAAAATGTTACTGCCTTCAAATTCAACCAACTCAAAAAAATATTTAAATTCCCATCAGTAAAGGTAACCCCAAGAAATAGATGCAGCACTCCTAAGAGACTGGAATTTAATACAAAGTATCAATGTTTACCAAATAAACTCCAATAAAACCTGGGGTGTTGCACTGAGGGTTACACCAGGGAAAGTCCTGAATTTAAGAATAGAATGTGGGGCTGGAGAGATGGCTTAGCTGTTAAGGCACTTGCCTGCGAAGGCTAAGGACCCATGTTTGACTCTCCAGATCCCATGTAAGCCAGATACACAAAGGTGACACAATTGCAAGGTCACACATGCCCACTAGGTGGCACAAGTATCTGGAGTTCAATTGCTGTGGCTGAGGCCTTAGGGCACCAATTCTCCTCCCCCTTGCTCTCACTATCTCTAAAACAAAAAGAGAGAGAATGTGAAAGTGATGCAGAGGAAGTGAGAAGTGGCTACCGCCACCTGCACTGCTCTCTCTTGCTTCCCACCAAGATGGCAACTAGACTCTGAAACACTGAACCAGGATATGGCAGCTGACTCCTGACAGCCTTGAGGACCTCCCTGGAATGGCACCGGGAACAGGGCCATTTCTGCACTTTGAAGTCTCTCCGGAATGAATGCACTGTCAGGCAGGGGCAATGAATTCTTGGAAAAGTATTTGTAACTTTCAGTTGTGTAACACCAGAATGAACATAAAGAGCACACATGCCAGACCTGAGTGTCAGCTGACCCAATCCAGCACCAGGTCAGGCACTTAGTTCTCACAGGAGGCCCATGAGTCACTGGAAGTTCTCCTCCATACTGCAGAAGGGTCCTGCCTCCTCAGCCTTAGTTTGTCCTGGGCTATGATGGTAGGAGTCATATACCTGAGAGTGTTAAAAACTAAAGGATCATTGTTTTCCAGTTGCTTCTTTCGTCCAGCAGCTTATTTACAATTACTACTTTTGAAAAGAAATAATAGTCAACTATTCTAAGTGATTTTCTTTTTTCATGCTAGCTGGGGTCAAGCTGGGACTTGGCTACTAAACTGTACCCCCCAAAATTGGAAGGTGTTCTATTGGGTACCTAAGGCTGCCACATATTGTCAAAAAAAAAGGATGGCTTAAAGCAAAAGGAATTTATTCTCTCACAGTATGAGAGGCTGGAAAACTGAAGTTTAAGATAGAGTGGTATCGTGCTAACCTCCAGAGTGCTAGAGAAAATTTCACCTGCTTTGTCCCAGCTCTTGAGTGGAGCTGTCATTCCTTGGAATTCTGAGGCTCACAAGTCCATCGATCTGACGTCTGTTTCTGTCATCACACGGTCTGCTCCCACTGAGTCTGTGTCTCTCCCCCTCTTCTTATAAAGACACCTATTCCACCAGATCAAGGCCTACCTTGACTAAGAATGACTTCACCTCACATGGTTTACATCTGTTAAGATCCTGTTTCAAAGAAGGTCACAGTTACAGATGTAAGAGTCAAGACCTCAGCGGTTCTGCATGTGGACACAAGCCAACCCATAACCCACGAAAGAGTGGGAAAGTCTCATTTTTAGGGTCAGAACAATCAGTAATATAAACTTTCCCCAAGAATTTGAAGGACAATGGCAGATGGTGGTTACCCCGGCTTCAAATGTGACTATGGGTATAACTAACTTACATGGATATATGCAATGACATAAATAGAACACTTAGATATAAAGGGCATCAAAACTGTGTGCTGATTCAAGATGTTACTCCTAAGGAGAAAAAGAAAACCTCATCTAGATGCTACACCCTTTCTCATAGCACTAATTTTATCCACAATAAACATTTAAAAACTCTCTAAAAAGAGAACAATTAGTTGTCTAAATATAGACATCCAAAAACACAGTTACTATTTATTTTTTGCATAAATTTCTTTTTAATTCCCCTAGATCTAATCTCCATTTTGACTCACCAACAAGAGTATAAGGTCTGTGATTCATTTATTTGCTCAGCAAATATTTATTGAGCACATACTATTTGCCAAATGTTTCACAGTCAACATCCACAGTTTAGGAAAGCATGAACTCTGCTCCCAGGACACCTCTCAACAGTGGAGCAGAAAGAGTGATGGAGTCAATACAAGGGACAGTATTGTATGTGCCATGCAGCTGTTAACAGCATAGTATTACTGGATCAAGATAATAACACACCTTTAATCCCAGCACTCAGGAGGCAAAGGTAGGAGGACCACTGTGAGTTCGAGGCCACCCTGAGACTACATAGTGAATTCCAGGTCAGCCTGAGCTAGAGTGAGACCCTACCTAGAAAAACAAAAACAACAACAACCAAAAAAAAAAAAAAGATAATAGCTGAATCACTGGGGTAGGGAAGTCAGGAAAATCTTCTATATAGAAGAAGAAAGTCATAAGGAACATAGAGCTGAAAGAGGCATTTTTAGGCAGCACACATAGAAACAATACTGTGAGTGGTAGTAAAATACATCCTGGGAGCTGAGAAGTTCAGTGCACTGGGTTAGTAGGAGAAGTGATAATGGTGAGGGATGGCAGGGAGTTGTTATCATCAGAACTAGGACCAAATTATGAGACAGCTCCATGAAGAAGGCAATGGAGAAGGCAGTGACCTTGAACAGTGCCCATCAAAGTGTGCTCTCCTCTTCCACATGTGTGACTCTACTTTGCACACCTTGGAGTTAAAGGCAGTTGGAGTGATTGTATGACGACCTTTGGCCAATGGGATATGAGAAGAGAGATGCATCACTTATGATGCAAAGAAGGAAGGGACTGTGGCATCTTCATGTGCTCTTCACTGTGCCTGCAGAAATCAGTACGATACCAAAGATAGAGCCTTAGCCAGCCTGATCCTTGAGTGACTATGTGAGACAGAATAGATTTGGGCTGCATGAGACATGGAGAGTAAGACTTAAGTCCTTGCTTTCCAGCCACTAAAATTTTGACCTGCATAATTCAGAGCCCATCAACATTTTGACAGGGATGACAAAGGAGGGAGGACATAAGGAATGAGACATCAAAACAGAGGAAAGAGGCTGGAGAGATGGCTTAGTAGTTAAGGCACTTGCCTACAAAGCCCAAGTTCCCAGATTCAATTCCCCAGGACCCTGTAAACCAGATGCATGAGGTGGTGCATACTTCTGGAGTTCATTTGCAGCAGCTAAAGGCCCTGGTGTGCCCATTCTCTCTCCCTTTCAAATAAATAAAGAAAGAAAACAGAGGAAGGACTACATGGAAAGAGAGGGGCGCTTAGGGGAATGGGGGTGGGGGAAAGAGGATAAAGGAATCCAAAGGGGCAATACTATGACCAAATTATAGTATGCTTGTCTATTAAAGTCCTCAATAAAAGTGTTTTTAAAAGTCAAAATCAAAAAGAATATCTAACTATTAAAAAATAAGATTTTGAGTTAATTTTATAAGAGAGCATAACCTAATAATAACGTGCTACTGTGGGCTGAAACTATTAGAAGATTTAATCAGAACAGTTATTTACAAGACATAGTTGAGAGCGATCACATCGTATGAAAGGGAAGACACAGGTGAGCAAGGACAAGAGCAGATGCAGTAGAAAGACAGACAGAGCTCTAACAAAAATCCAGTCAACGGCACTGCATCCCTCCTTAGCAACTTACCTTCTCCCAAGTGAACTTCAGGACAAGAACTGGTCGATCCTAGTCAATGTCTGGAGCCTTCCTCCAGAGCCACTAAATGGAGGATTCCTGGCCAAGTGCTTGCACTCTTGCAGAGTGCCTAAGACTAGACAATAGCCATGTGGTTCTCTCCAATTCAGGAAAAAATTATGCTATCAAAGGAAAGCACATATATCAACTTGCCCTAAGTGACTGTGAAGTCTTCTTGCAGTATTTATTGTGAACAGGAAGCGTTGTACAATTCAGAACAAATCAAACAGGGAGTAAAAGTAAAAGGCTTTCAGTACCATGCATTTTCCACCTACCCACAGGAAACCAAAAGTATGGCCTAGGTTTCCATGAGCATCACATGAAATAAAGAAGTTACAGAGGTAGAAATGCTATGAAAACTTAGGAAGACAAGATAGAACCATTAAATGTTTGAGTGTTTGATGCTAATATATAAAACTGCACCACAGTGATAACCCGCATAGCTAATCAGCCAGTTGGAGGCAAGGCTAGTCTGTAGCTTAGATCCTGGTCCAATTTCACCTTCAGATTACATCGTTTGGTCTGCTGGTGACTGTTTTCATAACTGAGCAAACCACCACTTTCAATATCTCTATTTCCCTTCACTCACTTAAGAGTGAGAGGATTACTTTCCTCCTCAGAGGGATTAGGTGAGACGGTGTAACCAAGCATTTATTGAGCATTTTGGATCTTTTATACACAAAGACTGAAGTTCAGAGTAGTTCCAAATATTCCCAGACAGGAGCTCATGAATGCCTTTGAGCTATGCCAAGGGATAACTCCAGAATGTGTTTCTGTTGTGAAATGAAGAACTTGTATTAGAAATGCATAATTTAATCAAGAGAACACCACTAATCAGTAGAAAATATTCAAACCTAATGCTGTGGGATTTTTTTAATACTCAGTTATTAGAGCTGCCACAATGTCTCATGAGTCTATCAAAATGAAAATTAATGTAAAGGAGATGTTTGGAGAGATGAGCACACTCATGAGGTCCATGGAAAGGTCTGGCATTCATCCAGAGCAAAAGCAGTCTGATATTTAGCCAGGACTGCAACTGTTCCCTCCCCTTGTTGAAAAGAATAATTTGCAAGGTAAGTTTTAAACTCCTCTGGAGTTCAGGAAGCTAGGTGGTCATTTTATGAACCAGAGCCCAAACAGTAGCAGAATTTATAGTACATCTGTAATACAATTTTGCATCCACTCTCCACCTTTTATGTACAATTTGCCAAATAAGTGAAAAAGCCATGTGACCATCTCAGGCCTTGTTGTAGGTCAAGGAGTTGGGTTCAAGGTTTCAAAGTGGACTTTTTCTCTACAGTAGGAAGTCCTGTTAGAATCCAGTTCAGTAAAGAATGAGCTCACAGGACAATTCACGAGTGCTGGGCTGAGGATTGCTTAGGGGTTAAGGCTGGGGCTGGGGGTGTATATGTATGTGCATAGCTCTTTCTCTTTCTGTCTTACTGAGAAAAAACCTGAACAGCAAAGGCAGAAAATGAAAACTATAGAATGGAGTTGAGCTTCTCACCTTATAAAGGAGCTGTCTGTATGCTCTGTCTCATCCAACAGACAGCCACATCTTCTCATGCAGTGCTGGCCATGTCTCAAAGTATGGAAACCTGACCATCTCTTGTCTTAGTCACTTGGGCTGGTTTGGCTCTGGAAAAGTAGTTATTATCACAATCAATGAGCAGCCACTTCATGACCTCAGGTACATGATCTACATGCACCAAGATAAACCCACTCATTGAAGTCTCATGGGACAGGAAAGGCTAAGAAGGGAAGCATGCCACCAATAAACAGCCTTTCTTCTCTCATGAGCAAGATCCCACCACCACCGAGGAGGAGGGTGCTAGTGCTAAAGCTGCTGTGACATCATCTAGTGTCTTCACTAACAGGGAGAAAGCTAGGGCTCACTTGAAAGATAGACCCTAAAGATTCATCATTCCTGTAGCTTTTGCTGGTGCTCCACCCCTTGTTTATTGTAGGTATGTAATATCAGACACGAGAGCTTAGAAATGTAATCATCATCAACACCTCCTCTGGCACCATTGCTTAGGAGCTTGTGCTGGTTTGAAGATAAACTGTCCTCCATAGCCTCGCATTCTTCAAATCGAGCCTCATACTTGGCCGTCTGCTCTCGGAAATTTTGGAAGGTTGTGGAGCCTTTGATTTTGGAGGGAAGGCTGTGAAGCCTTTCAGAAGTGGCACTTCGCTGGAGGGAGGAAGGAGGGAGGTCTCTGGGGGCAGGCCTTGGGATTTCATAATCCAGGCCCCTCCACCCACCAGTGCTAGCTAGTTCACTCTTGCTGCTTCTTCCAAGCTTGTAAGTGACAATGTGAGACAGCTTCCTGCTCGTGCCATGCTTTTCCCACCATGAAGAAACTTCCCCTTGAAACTGTAAGCCAAAGTTAATCCTTTCCTAACATATGCTGCTTCTGGTTGGGAGTTTTGTCTCGGTAATAAGATGGAAACTGCTTAGGCACCCCTAGACAGAGTCATGAGGACGACTTTGGAATCACACCTCCTCCTCCAAGGTAGTTAGTGGAGACTTTAAAAAGAAGCTTAACCTAAATCAAAAATGCCTGAGGCTATGGAGGACATGCACTCACATTAAACTACCACCATGCTCTTGCAGAGTGACAAGTGACTTTAAGGGTACAGCTGATACACTCTGCCTTCTAGCTTTGCATCATGGATACTTTATGGGTAAGATTTTCATTAACTTTGCATTGTTGCTTTGCCTAAAATTCTTTTTTTAATTTGTTTTTATTTATTAGAGAGAAAGAGAGAGAGTGAGAGAGGATGGGCACGCCAGGGCTTTCAGCCACTGCAGACGAACTACAGACACATGCACCACCTTGTGCATCTGGCTTATGTGGGACCTGGAGAATCGAACCTGGGTCCTTAGGCTCCATAGGCATGTGCCTTAACTCATAAGCCATCTCTCAAGCCCTGCCTAAAATTACTGATGTTATTATCACTTGGTAATCGATTTCCAAGACACATATATTTTATATATTCTATACATTATATATAATTATATATATTTATATACATTATATTCTATAATTATATTTCTTTGATGGTGAACAGGACAATTCTTCCAGGTTTTTGCTTCCTGACTTGAAGAATGGAGAGGACAGACAGCAGAGGGTGAACAAGGAAGGACCTGATATACAGTGGAATACAATTTGAACAGAAAGCTCTGGACTCTTAGCTCTCTGTGCAGTGGGTTTCCAACCAAGAGATTTGCAAAGATGTAGTGATCTCTCAGTGGTGATGGGATACAACCCAGGATGGCAAAGTTAAAGCGTACAGCTCTAACTCGTGATGGCCTCCACATACCTGCCAAGAGGGGTTGCCATCAGGTCTTACAGCTCTAATCCTTGGCAGCCCTCAGGATATGCCGAGAGGTCTTGCTTCTGCAGCAGGAGCGGAGACCTGCTAGAGCAGTGGAAGCAGGCACCAGAGACTACTGAAGCAGGAGGTCCCACTGGAACGGAGTCAGGAGCCAGATATGTGTGTGGGTCTCTTTCTGTGGCAAGGCATAGTCCAGGCATCAAGGTTGCAAGTAGGGCCCAGGTGCCAAGAGGAGAAGCAGGGCCAGGCTGAGAGCAGCTCTGGCCCTGCAAAGGCAGGAGCAGGTCCAGTGACCCAAGCACAGGCAGCTAGGGGAGAGGGTGGCATCTGGTATTCCAATCACACATGGCTCCAGGGATTTCAGTGTGGGGGGTTGGGGAGCTGTTCAATCCCGACAGCTCATCAGAGTGGGAAGGGAAAGTGTGGGCCACCAAGATGGCAGCTCCAGTTCCCTTGTTGCTATGGTGACGACCAGCCAGCAATACCAGCTTTAAAAACATGGCAGTGTGTGGAGTAGCAGAGCTCAGCTGTAAGGATTCCTGTAGTCAGCTTGTCATTTGCACCTGAGGACGTCTTTCCCTGGGATGTGGTGGGGGGGGAGGTTCCTCTCCTCGCAGTGGTCCCAGTTCATCTCAGCCCTTCTGGTAGAGGCCTGGGTTCTGCAATTGGAAAAACAATTGATTTTCTCCACCTAAGTGCCTGGTAAATGAGACAATGTAATGACTATTTAATGAATTTTTACATACATAATGCCTTGGCAATATACTACCCTGAAAGAAATTGGTATAATTTTTGCCAGTATTGTATTTTGTAAGCAGAAAATAGAAAAAAAATTATTTTATCAAGTTCTGTGTTACAACATTTGTATCCTTCTCTTTTTAAACTTTTATTTATTTATGTTTTCCCACTATTAAGATGTTCACACACAAGAATAAAGAATCACAACATAAACCTAAGCACATAGTAGAATAGGACCCATTGTTTACTGATCAAAGAAAAGATGATCTAGATTTCTTCAATCTAACATAGGACATAGTAAATTTTTATTTAAATTTTTATTATTAATTTTTTATTTGAAAAACAGTTTGGGGGCTGGAGAGATTGCTCTCAAGTTAAAGGTGCTTGCTTGCAAAGCCCAACCTCTCAGGTTCAATCTCCAATACCCACATAAAGCCATATGCACAAAGTGGCGCATGTGTCTGGAATCTGTTGGCAGTGGCAGGAGATACTGGAATGCCCACACTCACTCTTTCTACCTATTTCTCTCACAAATAAATAAATACATTTTATAAAACAGGTTTTAAAAAATTAATACAGCTGTTACAATTTACCCTTCATTTTCTGAGTATTTTTAAGTTCCTCCCAATGCTGTTTTATGACTTCTCATGATATTTAATGCTTTATAAACTCACAGAAATACTGCTTGGAGGTGATGTTCTCATTTTATAGATGAGGTTTCCACAGCTTAGCCGAGTTAAATCACATGTGCCATGTAACAGTGCAGTGATGTGGAGATGTTACTGAAAGCAATGCAACTAAACTCCATGGTGTTCATGCGACTCCCTCCTACTCTCCTTCCTTCCATCCTTCCTTCTTTCCTTACTGCTTTTTGTTAATTCTTCAGTATTCAAATTTGGAATATATGACAGAGCTCTTGGACAAATTAGCTCTTCTTTCGTGATTCCTTTCAGCTTGATGACTATAAAAACCACCTTGTCCAGCCCTTATAGTGCTAGAAGGGAACCACTGGAGGCCAATGGTTACCAACAGCATGAATAAGCAGGGGACCCTTCACACTACAAAATCAACCAGCTGGACAAGAAGTACACACTTGTGCAATAGTGGCACATGGCCTCTGCAGTAACCAACTGTTCTCTGATTGGACATGAAGCCCACTCAGTGGGAGAAAACTCACACCTGATACTGGAAACCAAGTCAGAATCCCAGTCAGGAAACTCAGACTTCAGAGAGAAGCTCCCACTGCTCTCTAGAGAAGAGTGGGCTTGCATACCAAAAATCTCTCAAATAACTTTTCATATCCCTTTTAACTCAAGCTGTTCTCACTCTTGGCTGGAGAATGTTTTATTTTACAAATGACAAAGAAAATGGAGGAGAACCAAGATCCAGCAGCAAAACAAAAAGATAGCCAACTACGAAGCACGAAATATGCCACCTCTACCACTCGTGCCAGGGCCCAGGAGAAACTGCAGAGGAAGTGGTGACATGAACACTGTTCTCACTGCTCGCCTGACAACCAGCTCCAGGGCAATGGTGACAGACATGGTGATCAGTCAAAACCTATCAAACCAGAAATCCAGAGGCTACAAAGAACTCAACACTAAATCAAACTGCCAACTGGCCTTCTATGGCTGAGGGAACATTGCAGAAGAGGGGGCAGAAAGATTATAAGAGCCACAGGATGGGTAGAAATACCTTGAGGCACAGTCCCCCACTACCCCACAGGGACTGACTGAGGCCTTCATGACCCCACAATGAATACCATAACCCCACTGAGGAGGGCCTCAGAGTAACAGGAGCAGGGGCAAGGGGATAAGAGTATAACCTATTATAATATATATATATAATTTTTTAATATTGTTTTCACATCTACACCAAGACCTCCCCTGAGCCCCGGGCTGGTATTCTGACTTGTCTGACATGTCCACATGACTGTCTGCCAGTCATCTCAAAATTACTGTACCTGAATGTCAACATTTGCTGCTCCCACCACATTCTGCTTATTTCACGATCTCCCCCACCTCAGTGTGGACAAAAAACTTCAGTCATTCAGAACTTCTCATTTTCTTCCACCTCAGACAATCCACTGGCAAAGCTTTTCAGCTCTACTTTCACAACTAGGCAGGATCCAGCTAATTCTTACAACCTTCTCCAGTGCCTGCCTGGCCCATGTCACTGCTGTATCAGACTTGAGAGCTTGCAACAATCTCCTAACTGGGATTCTGCTTTGGTCTGTGCCCTTCTTCTACAGACAATCATTTTTAGATTTTGGGGTTCACAATGCAGGACCAAGATAGACAGCTTCTTGGATCTAAGACTTGATTGTAATGGGGGAGAAGGGGAAAGGGGACTAAGACAGTGAGAAAGATAGAAGACAGAAAGCGGAGCATGCAGAGAAAAAGAGGAGAAAGGGGATTGCATGCATCTGAGCAGCAGGAGATCCACAGAGTGAGTGTGAAGCAGGCAGTGGGTGTTATGGGGAGAGGAGAGACTGTTCTGTGAGACAGGGCCGTGTGTGGTGTGCAGCAGTGTGAGCTGGAAGAAGGTGACCTTCCCTCCTTTTAGCCCAGGAGAGTATTATGCCAGGAGGCAGTCCCAGAGCCCTAGGTTAAGGTGGCCAGGTGGTAGAGGAGAGTGACAGGAAAGTGGGCAGAGAGCTCTTAGACGCTTAACAGTTATCCACTTCACATATCCAGTTTGGGTCAATCCTTTGCTCAAAACCCCAGCTGTCTTCCCATCCCACACTAAGCAAAATCCAAAGTCCTCACAGAGAGCTCGAAGCTGTACAGAACCTGGTCTCCCATCAACTACACTCCCCTTTCCTTACCCTCTCCTGTCTGCTAGGACTCTTCAAGGCCACCAGGTGCACACACACCTCAGGGCCTTTGCCCGGGCTGTCGGCCTACCTAAGTCTGCATGGCCGGCTTCCTCTCTTCAGATACTTACTCCTCCGCCATCTCTCATGTCAGTGAGATTCTCTAGCTTGGATTTTGATCCATTCATACAATTGCTGTCTTCCTCCCTTGGTTCAGTTTCTCCCCGGTGGTTGTCACTATAATACAGTGTGTGTGTGTGTGTGTGTGTGTGTGTGTGTGTGTGTGTGTGTGTTTATCCAGGTGAAGGCTGATCTCAGAATACTGATGCAAGCGTTTTCCATTTTGTTCACTGCTCTTTGTCTAGTACTGAGAATAGTGGTAGACACTCAGTAAATGCCATGGAGGTAGGGAGAGAGGGGTGCAGACAGGAAGGGAGAGGAGGGACAGAGGGACCACTGCAGCACTAGGTCCCCTCTCAGTGTGAAGAGGGCCTCCACCAGCTTACTTACAGCCCTTCAGTTGTAGGCAGGCAGTTGTAGCACGCTGCTTTCTGAGTAGGTCTAGATAAGTAGAAACCTAACTAACTAAATGCACTTTTTTTAAAGCCCATATGAACCAATTAAAATATGAAGTGGTTCCAACTTCTAAAAGCTTTTTTTCTTAGACAACAGACTGGGAACAGAGGTCCGTACCCACGATGCCCCTGTCCCTCATGCCATTTTGAGCTCACAATGCACTTGATAAATGTTAAATTACAGCTATAGCCCTTTAATTTCCCAAAACTAGGTTTTGATTTATCTTATTGTGAGTTTTGAGTATCTGGACTTTTCCCAAGTGAACTAAAATTCCTCGATCAGTAAAAGTACTGCTCATTACTTGTGTTGATTTCCTCTCTCTCTCTCTCTCTCTCTCTCCCCCCCCATTCAGTAACCTCATCTGCTGCAATTCCAGCTGCGAGAAGAGAGAGAAACGAGCCAGAGCCGACCTCACACACAGACTGCGGCTGCACAGCGCTCTCACTGCAGCGAGGTACTCCGCAGCTCACGGTGGACACGGCCAGACCAAAACGAACCAGGCAAAAGATGCTCTCAGTGCTGTCCTGGGACTTTAAAGGTCCTCATTCATCATTTGTAAAAATCATATTTTTACAATGCCAAAATATCCATATAACTCATTAGTGAATTCATTTTTAAATTCATGTATTATATGATGCCCTGTGATGATAAAGGCAGATATTGCATCAAAGCACTCATGACCCAGGTTTCAGCAAACCCTGCCAGAACCACATTCCACATTTCTGAGCAGGACCATGCAGAACTGTAAGGAGATGGTAAGGCCTTTTTAAGATGCCATGTGGTGGGCGCCTGAACAATGAGGAAGCAGCTGGGCTGGTCCAGCTCCTTTGTACTCTGTGGTGAAGTTTCTCAGCAAGTCCCTCATGGAAGGAGCCACACCTGGTGACATTTCTAACCCTGCTGCCTTCTGAGGGGCTGTCTAAGGATCCATGGAGCTGCTGACTCTGCGAGAAGGATGTATTTGCCTCCTCGTTAGACTGATAACCAAGGTTGATACTCACAAAGCTCACAAGAGGCAAGGATATGATTCATTTCTAAGTGCTCTCTGCCCTAGAGCAGGGCTGGCTTTCTTAGGACAGGGCAATGCATCTCTCTCTCTCGCTCGCTCTCTTTCTCTCTCCTCTACTATATCCTATCTACCCACCCCAGAGAGGAAGGCTCTGCTGGAGGCCTGGAGTCAGGGCAGGATTTAGTGATGTTTAAAACTGTTTAATTCTTTGCCATCAATATTTTCATAACTGAGAACAGAAAGAGATTCAGACAAAAATAAAGAGGATGCTAATGTTGCTTCTATGTGAGGCTGTCAGATAAAAGTCAGGATGCCTAAGCAAATTTTAATTAAATAATAAGAATCTTTTAGCAAACGTTTTTTACAAATATTGAATAGGATATATTTATACTAAAATAAATTCTTTTTATGTAAAATTCACCCTTAATTTTCTTGGATATCATAAATGTAGCAATTCTACTTAAATATCCTTTATGTTATCTTGTCTCACTTCCCCCTGCTCCTTCCCACTAAACAGGTCTAGAGTGAGAAAGCAGCCAAAGCGGGCAGGTGGGGATGGCAGACCAAAAAGGGTTCACAGAAGAGACAAGAATGAAGTTCAGAAGGATCACCATGCAGAAGAATAATGTAGCTATGAAAGGAAGGGAGAATGGGAGAAATCTCCAAGCAAAAGACTGGTATGAACAAAGGAGAAAAGCACAAAAATCCATGCGGGCGGTAGTCCTGGCTGTGAGCCAAAGTGCAAAACAGCAATGGTGAAATGACGAGGTGGCAGCCAGGCCAAATGTGCCTGCTGGAGCTATGGGGGCATGGCTGTTATGGGGGAAACCAACTGCTCTCTGGTTGGACTTCAGGCCTGCTCCATGGGAGGAAAGTCACGCCTGGTACACACACGCACGCATGCATGTGCGCGCACACACACACACACACACACACACACACAGTTTGTGCGTTATGAGGAAAATCAAATCAGAGGCAAAGTCACTTCCTCAATAATCAGGACAGAATGGATGATGAGTAACTGAATTTGGGTTAGGTGAGATAGGTAGAAGGTTGAGACAAATTTGGTAAATATTTATTTGAGGACAAAAAAGAAGGGGACTGGAAAGATGTCTTAGCAATTAAGGCTCTTGCCTGCAAAGCTAAAGGACCAAGGTTCAATTCCCCAGAACCCATGAAAGCCAGATGCACAAGGCGGTGTATGTGTCTGGAGTTTGTTTGCAGTGGCTGAAGGCCCTGGTGCACCATTCCCTCACTCTTTATTTCTCTTTCTCAAATAAATAAAATAAATTTTGGTTTTTTTTTTTTAAAGAATTCAGTGGCTGACTGGATATGGTTTAAAAAAAAAATAGAGCTGGGCATGGTGATACACACCTTTAATCCCAACACTCAGGAGGATTGCCATGAGTTCAAGGCCACCCTGAGACTACATAGTGGATTCCAGGTCAGCCTGGGCTAGAGCAAGACTCTATCTCATAAAACCAAACTAGAAAAAAGAGGAAGAGGAAGGAATAAGAGGAGGAGGAGAAAGAGAAGAGGAGAAAGAAGAGGAGGAGGACCTGCCCAGGATTCGCCATGGGGGCTGTCCTTGGATAGTGACTGGAAATAAAATTCCAAACTCAACAGCAGGCAGTTGGGAAGAGATGTGGAAGGCGGTTATGACTTGTGTGGAGAAGATAATGTTGAGCTGCTTCTGGGACATTAATAAGGAAATGTGAATCCACAGCTCAGGAGACGTCAGAGGGAAAGATGTGGTAGCTCTCAGTGTGAACATTTGTGTTACTAGATATGGTTCTGCTTACCTGGACACAATAGAAAACCCTGGAAAGTAGGAGTTTAACAGAATACTAATCTACCCCTCTAATCCAGTGGGGAGTCCCACTGGATGACACCATAGTCAGGAGCTGTCATAGAGTCGGTCAGCCTCAGCTTTCTGCACCACCATCCCTCAGGAATGGCTTTTGTGCTAGTCAGTTTTATATCACTGAGACAAAACACGGGATAAAAACAACCAAATCAAAGGCAGGTTTCTTTTGGCTCATGATTACAGAGCTTTCTGCTCATGCTCACCCAGCTCCGTTTCTCCGAGCCCGTAGGTGAGACAGAATCTCATGGTAGACAGGAGGACACAGCAGAAGAAACCTGCTCACCTCGTGACATGCAGGAAACAGGGAGAAAGACAGGGGTGGGGCAAGGACAAGATGCAGATTTCAAAGGTACATACATCCTCAGTAGCCTACTTCCCCCAGCTAGACCCCATCTTCTAGTCTCCAGCATTCTGCTAATGCCGTTGTGGATAAATTCTCTCATGAAATGAGAGCCCTCAAAAACCAATCAGTTCCCAAATACAAGGTGGCTAGATGCCAAGCTTTCAATGTATGAGAGCTTTTAGGGGACACTTTTTATACAACACAGGACAAAATCCATCTTCAGAATGACTTCCTGGTCCAGTTTGGTTTCTCAATTTATATCCAGGGTTTCTGCATTCTGAGAAGCATCTGGTGCTCTGGTAAGAGTAGGAAAACACACATCCCAGCACCTTTTAGAAGCTTGCCCTGCTATTCCCAAACCCCCTCTACTTGCAAATTCTTAGCCAGCTCTAAGCCAGGTGACCCCACGAGTTACAATACAGACTAGGAAATTGAATTTTTATTTGAACCCTGTTATATCAACTCTACATCAAAAATTGGGGCTCTGCTATTAAAGAGAGGTAAGTAGGTTTACAAAAAAAACCAACCACTTTCACATCATTAAAATATATAAGATGAAAGGAACACTTAAAGTATAGGAAATATCCCAGACCATGATAGACTCAAGAAGAATGATTGAAGGGTAGGCAAGATGAGGTGACTAGGAAGGAAAAATCCACAGGAGGATGTAAGTCTTTTAAATTGGAATTTATATTCCCTAGTATAAGTCTCAAGAACTAAACTGACACTTGTGGGTTATTTTTATTTGTTATTTACATTTTCAGCTATAGTCATTTGTTTTTTCTTAAATAATGAAGAGAAGTTTTTCATTTTTATTTATTTTTTAACTTTTTATATTTTATTTGTTTATTTGAGAGAGAGAGAAAAAGAGGCAGAGAGAGACAGGGAGAGAGAATGGGTGCACCAGGGCCTCTCAGCCACTGCAAACAAACTCCAGACTCATGTGCATCCTTGTGCATCTGGCTGGATGTGAGTCCTGGAGAGTTGAACTGGGATCCTTTGATTTTGCAGGCAAATGCCTTAACCGCTAAGCCATCTCTCCGGCCTTTTTTTTATATTACATAACTTGTTCATGCTCATGTCCATGGTCTTTTAACTTTTTCCAAATGACCACAGCCACCTTTGTAAAACAGCACTAGCTCCTTCAAACCACCAAACCACATTGCTGCAGCAACTTCATAGATGGTGTCTCCACTTCCAGATGCTGAAATAACTCTACTACTCATTCAAAAGTGTTGCATTAACTAGAACATTATGGGTAATGAACAATAGATGTAAAGTTGAAGTGTTTAGTGCAAAGCAGAAATAAATTTATATTGATAGGTTTCAATAAAGCAGAGTTTGTTCCTAAAAGTTGTCTTAAAAGCAAAATTCTAATATTAAAACCATGTTTTCCTCATCCATTTTATTTCCTATAGGAAAAAAAAAAAAACAGTCCCAAGACATGTGAGATGGAAGTGTACTTCAGAGCCATGTATTCACTTCACTGATGGAAATGAGGATATGAAACAGGAAAAAAGAAAAGATCTCAGTCACAGTGTACAGGCATGCACACTCTGGATAGACAGAAGACAAGGGTAAGTCTGTCAATGAAAGGCCACGTGGGACCACCTGCAGGCCAGAGAAGAGAAGAGAGACTGGTGGTCATGACTGCCTGCCAGAAGCCAGCCAAAGAGTCTTGAGGGCAACACAGAATTCCCTGACAGTCAATTCCATCTAGTTTTCCAAAATTCAAAGTCCTGATTAAAAACATCACTTTGGTTACTAGAAATTTTTCAGTGCCAGGGATGGGATACCTTCCAGCGAGTTTTTGGCCAGGTAGGTCCCTGATACTCCCAAAACATTACAGGCCATTGCCAAGGCCCTTGGTTTCCCACCAGGAATAGATGGTAAGGACCTATTGCTGAAGACTCCACATACTTGGGCTGCAAGGTCACTGAGAAATCATGCTGGAGCTGAGCTGAAAGCCTCCTCCATGAGGACCAGCTGACAGAAAGCTGGATAAAGCTACACTGCATGCAGTTCAATGGGAGAGAGAGAAAACACCAGGGAAGATACTCAACAGAGGACACTGTAAGCCTTAAATTTGGCCAGCCAGGCCAAATGAGCCAACAGGTGCAATAGTGGCATGTCTGTTATGGGGGAAAACAACCACTGTCTAATTGAACCAGAGGCCCACTCTATGGGAGGGAACATATCCCTGATACTGAAAACCTACAACAGGGGTAGTCATGAGCCCTAAGGGTGTAATGTCTGCTGGTGTCTAAATTATATACTATGCTCACCAAACTGCCCAGTAAGCACTTCTCTTAATGTCTATACCCATATATTAATGCTACTCTCACTTTTGATTAGAGAAACTTCTCTTTTCGGATGGTGGTGACCTTGGGATGACTCAGAAGGCACCTTGATGCTGAGAAGAAGTGACAGAGGAGGGTTCAGCACTGAAATATCTCTATCACATCTTCCAAGGCTCAGGGACCATTGTGGACGAAGTGCCAGAAAGAACATAAGAGCCAAAGGAAGGGTAAGAAACCTTACAACGTGCTCCTCCAGATACAAAATGGCCTGGATTCCATGACCTCACAGTGCCTGACACTACCTACACAGGACCATCATAATAGGAGGAAAAGATTATGACATCAAAATAAAAGACTGATGGGGGGGGGATATGATGGAGAGTGGAGTTTCAAAGGGGAAAGTGGGGCAAGGAAGAAATTGCCATGGGATATTGTCTACAATTATGGAAGTTGTCAATAAAATAAAAATTAAAATTAAAAAAAAAAAACATCACTTTGGCATGCAGTCAAAGACCTTTGGGCAGAATCTGCTATGATTTGAATGTGTCTCCCAAAATTCATGTGTTGAAAATAATCCAAAGTTCAACACTGTGGAAAGGTGGAACCTTTAAATGGTAATTACTTCATCAGATCTCTTTCCCCTTGAATGAATTAGTGTCATTTTTTGCAAGATTTAATAAGACAGAGAGTTCTGCCCCCACTTGTTCTCTTTTGTCTTCTCTCAGTGTGTATTCATTCTTCCCTGTTATGTATGACACAGCACGAGAGCCTTTGCCAAATAACACTTCTTGGTCTTGGACTTTCCAGCCTCTAGTACCATGAGTCAAGTACACTTCTAATAATTATAAATTACTCAGACTGTGGTAGTCTAGGACAGAAACATGAAATGCACTACGATAGAATCTGACATCTTGTGTTGTGAGTCTGCTGTGCTTTGCCCACAGAATTGTTCCATAACCTCTACAAAAGAAAAAGCACCAGACTGTAGAAGCCCAGAGATCATCTACTTTTCTTGCCACATTCAGACAGGGGATAAAATCTACTGTGGCTTCAAAATTGTGCTGTGTGTGTGTGTGTGTGTGTGTGTGTTGTGTGTGTGTGTGTGTAGTTTGTTTAAAAGATCTCCAGAGATGAAGAAATCATTTGTCCCAGAAACATTCCAAATAGGAAATAGCTTTGATTTCTCTTATACAGACTAATGTCACGTGGCTGCCAGAGGGTACTATTTAAGAAAAAGAGGTCAGAAATCCATCTCATTTCCTCTCAGAATAGCCACAGGGAACGTGAAGATGAGTCCAAGAGGGTTCTTACCAGTCTCTTCATCCTGGCGCAGGAGAAAATCGCAGCTGAAAGAAGAATGGATTTTTGCCCTTATACCAATTTCATTCAGATACAAACAAACTTAACAAAGTCATAAAATTTGTACATGAGATTGTCAATGAGATAAACACAGCTCTCGATGCCCACTTGTCTTTATTCTTAGACTCAGCTATGAAGCACAGCATTATGGCTATGGGTAGGGTTCTGAGCTTCAAAAAGAAGAACTACTGAAACCTGCCTACTTTTATATGATCATAGGCAAATGACATAATCTTCCTCAACTTCTCTTCCCTATCTGAAAAATGAATAAAGCTCATACCTATTTCATGGGATTGTGAAGTCCCTATAGCCATTACTGGGAACCCAATGAATGTTACGTATTGCTATTGTCCAAAGTTACCTGAGCCCCGAATTTAAACCTACTACATGGAAGAAAACTAAAGGAATGAATATGAATTGCTGAGTAATTTGTTCAAATTCTTTTTCAAGCTTCATTTTGGTACTGCAGATGCTCTTCCATTCATTTGTGTCACTGACAAATCTAATGTCTGATGAAATTTCTATGCTTTGATGGCCTAAAGAGAAGGAGTTGGTAAGGTATAAAAGAACTGAGAGCTTATCAGCCAGGCATGGTGGCACGCCTTTAATCCAAGCACGAGGGAAGAGGATCACTGTGAGTCCAGGACATCCAGGAACTACAGAGTGAGTTTCAGGTCGTCCTGGGCTAAAGTGAGACCTTATCTCAAAAAAAAAAAAAATTAAAAATTAAAAATTTTTAAAAAACAATAAAATGCTGGGCATGGTGGCACACCTTTAATCCCAGCACTTGGGAGGCAGAAGCAGGAGGACTGCCATGAGTTCAAGGCACCTGAGACTATATAATGAATTCCAGGTCAGCCTGAGCTAGAGTAAGACCCTACCTCAAAAAACCAAAATTAAAAAAAAAAAAAAGAAGTGAGAGCAATTTACTTCTTTCTGATTAAGGAATTAAATATACATACCAAGTTCAGAAAACAACCAAGAGATTAGTTCTTTACAGAAAACTAAGCCAAATTGAGTTCTCCTTGACGTGCAAATAGGTGTGGTTCTAGAAGGACAGTACTAGCCAAATGCAGCACAACTGTAGGAAAGAGGTTGAGCACACAGATGGTAATACACACACACACACACACACACACACACACACGCACACACGCGTGTGTGCACATGCACAGATTGTTGCATGATGTGCAAGACAGATGGAGAGAGAAAAGGAAATGGGGGAAGGAGGCTTACTCCTGTTTTCCTGTTTGTCAGTCTTGTTTTTTGTCTTCATTCCTAACTTTCCCTCTTCAAGTCCTCCCCCTAGAAACTTCCTACACCTGCCACACACACTCTTCTCCCTAACCTTCTCTCTTTCTCTCTCTTTCTCACTCGCTCTCTCTTTCTCCTTACTCACAGTCTCTTTCTCTCATTTTTCCTTTCTCTTTCCACCCCCTCTCCAATCATTATATTAATAAATAAATTGATCATGGACCATCATACAAAAAAATATCTCAGGGCTGGAGAGATGGCGCAGCGGTTAAGATGCTTGCCTATGAAGCCAAAGGACCTAGGTCTGATTCCCCAGTACCTATGTAAGCCAGATGCACAAGGGGTGCATGCATTTGGAGTTTGTCTGCAGTGGCTAGAGGCCCTAGCATGCCCATTCACTGTCTGTCCTCTCTTTCTCTCTCTCTCTCTCTCTCTCTCTCTCTGCTTGCAAATAAATTAAATTAATTTTTTTTTACTTTTTTGAACTTGAATTGTTCTGCAAATACTAGCTTTCTCTGTAACAAAAACACACCTCTTATGCAAGCATTCCTGGTCTTGACAATGATCCATTCATACAAATACATGTCATCACTTTTGACCTCCTCTGTAATTTACTGAAACATAAAGGTTGTCCACAAAATACAGATGTGCTCATAGAGAACTTATTGGTAAAGATAAAGCAGAAAGAAGTTGTGAAAAGGTAGAAACAAGTGTGAGTGATTCACTGTATGAACAGATTCCCAGGTAAGATTAATCTAGTGGAGCCAGCCCTCTTATGCCCAATTGCCACCTGTTCTCCTATAATCCATCGTATTCCTTTGCCTCAAACTTAGTGAATATTTATTTGGACACCAACTATTCTTCTTAGAGATGCAAACAATACCCAAAAAACTGAAGGGCTTTCATCACAATCATATTCGTTTTGAACATTTTGAATTGACTCAATCAGATGGCTTTCCTCCTTGCTTCTGGAAGGGATTTAACTTTAAAAGCATTTTGATTCTGAAGAACATATAGAAATAAGTTAGAAGTATTGAAAGCTTTTGTCACCTATTTATTCATTTGGTCACATATATTGACTACATCTAGAAGCCAGGTCCTGCTCAGGCAGGAGATCTTATTGGCTAAGGGAAGTGAGAGAAGAAGCAAGGAGTTGCAATGCAGGTGGATCAGGGTGACAGAATCTGCAATAGGAACTTCTATGAAGTCAAACAAAAGAACACTTCTTATCTTACAGTTAAAAACAATTCCAAAGGTATACTGCCCCTGCTGTGGCAAGATTTGGGATAACTATTATTCTAACTTAATTGGTCTGAGGACATTATGTGTCAATGTGGCAGGTGGAAAATATATTTGAGCTATATAGACTGTGGTGGTTTAACAGATTTGGATTTTTTATTATTTTTATTTATTTAAGAGTGAGAGAGAGAGAGAAAAAAATAGGCATGGAGGGGGAGAATGGGTGCGCCAGGGCCTCCAGCCACTGCAAATGAATTCCAGATGCATACACCACCTTGTGTATCTGGCTTACATGGGTACTGGGGAATCGAGCCTTGAACCAGGATCCTGAGGCTTCACAGGTGAGCACCTAATCACTAAGCCATCTCTCTAGCTCCAGATTTGGATATTTTTATTAAGTGAACAACTTGAGTATCCAGCAGCGTGGCTGGGATTGTTCCTTGCCCTGCCGTTTGCTAGCTGTGTGGCCTGGGCTAAATCACCAGTCCACGCCATGTTGAAAGCAATGACTAAAGCCTCCACTGCAGCTCATACAATGTAAGTAAGACAGTCAGCTTCACACCATAGCTTACAGAAGATAACTAATTCCTCTTCCTAACCCTTTCCTCCCTTCTCAGTTAGCAATTAATCTGAAAGAGGGTGGTAGCAAGGAAAGAAGACTCCCTCCTGTGAGTGAGAGTGTGTGTGTGTGTGTGTGTGTGTGTGTGTGTGTGTGTGTGCGCGCGCACATGTGTACAGATGGGTATACAGGACTGTTCACATTTGTGTGGAGGCAAGAGGAGATCCTGGGTGTTGCCTCAGATGTTGTGCACTCTTTTGAGAAAGAATCTCTCACGGGCCTAGAGTTTGCCAACCAGTGAGTCCCAGGAATCCACCTGTCTCTAGTTGCCAGCATTGGGGTTATAAGTACTCACCCCCACACGCAGCTTTTCTTACATTTATTACATGAGTTTTAGGGTTCAAAATCATATCCTCATGCTTGCAAAGAAAAGACTTTACTGACTTGACTAAGTTCCCCCCAAACCCCTAAGCCTCTCTCTAATAAGATGAACTTCATCTCACATGTTATGAAAGCTACGATCTCAACTAACAGACTGTCTTTGTTTTCACTCCCTTGGACAAATATTGTGATTTTTCATAAATCCTAAATATTTTCCTGGATAAATACTGTAATTGCTTCCAAACTACTGATACTCCTCTGAAGTAGCATTTGAGGGGTTGTTAATTCATGACAAATGTAGTATTTCTTCCGTGATGAAAGGGTTACCTGAGTGTCAGGTGAGTCTTCTGACCTTTCTGACCACAACACAAGCTATAGAGCCTCCTGGGTTACTCAAGTATAAAACTGCCTATAACTGTGATGTGGTAAGAACACAGAGGATGGTGGTTCCCATAGCTAGATACCGTCCTTCATTTTATTTCTTCTCATCAGACACACTTTATGAATACCAATGTCTTATTTTTATCTTTTTTAAAAACATTTTTATTTATTTGAGAGAGAGGGAGAAAGAGAAATAACCACATAAAAAGAAAGAAAATGGGTATGCCAGGGCTTCCAGACACTGCAAACAAACTCCAGACACATTCACCACTTTGTGCATCTGGCTTATGTGGGTCCTGGGGGATCAAGCCAGGGCCCTTTGGCTTTGCAGGCAAGCACTTTAACTGCTATGTCATCTCTTCAGCCCCAATGTCTTATTTTTAAATTCAAAACCTACAACCGTTTTATTTTGTCATGTTGGCAACTCTCAAAGAAATAGGTCTCTCATAATTTCTTTGTATCAATCCCAAAAAAGGATCTAATTGCTAAAATTGCCCCTAAGCCAATCACTCACTGCCTTGGGGATCATAACCTATTCAATTATGTCCCAAATTCTACGGCAG
Organism: Orientallactaga sibirica; assembly: GCA_036365145.1. NCBI lineage: Eukaryota > Metazoa > Chordata > Mammalia > Rodentia > Dipodidae > Orientallactaga > Orientallactaga sibirica. The sequence continues at coordinate 5,738,365 of JAEOAD010000040.1, read as the reverse complement.
AGGATCAGACCCTTCCACAACCATACAGTGGTGAGGCTGAGAAGGCGAATTCGAGATATACTCATCAAAATCTTCAGGTTGTCCACATCCATAGGAAAACATGAAAGGAGGCCTTTTGTGTGTTTTCTTTGTTTTGGGGTTTTTTTTTGTTTGTTTGTTTGTTTGTTTTGTTTTTTGAGATAGGGTTGCTCTAGCCCAGACTGACTTGGAATTCACCATGCAATACCAGACTGGCCTCAAACTCACAGCAGTCCTCTTACCTTTGCCTCCTGAGTACATAAAGGTATGTGCCACTATGCCTGACCATTCTGTGTTCTCTATTAGACAATAAAATAATAAAACATTTTGGTTTACATTGCTTTCCACTATTGAAAAACTTACACACTATGAGAGTAATCCAAAATTCTCATTTATTAGCCCAGTACAATCAAAATATCTTAGAAACCCCTCTACTGCAACCCTTCATATTACACAATAGACACAAGAGAGCTGGAAGAATGAATTAACACATTCCAGAGTGGAGGCAGAATGATCTAAGCTTCCTGGATTCCTCTAACATTGCACGTTCCTGCTTTTCAAATGTGGATGACAAGTAAATAGTCATTCACTCATGACAACAGCCTATAAGATATGCATGGTGATTGGCTTAGCGATTCTTTACAGATGTCTTAATGCTAAGTATCAAGTTGCTGCTAACTTCTAAGCTTCACCATGGACATAAAGAATTAAGGCAATATCAGATAAAATTACACTGAATTTTTTAAACTGATAAAAATTGATACTGGGAATAAAATTATTTCCATGCAAGTCAAATGCAATGCAACCTGTCTTCACTGGGTTTTTCATGTTCCTTCTATTGAAGACTCCATTACAAAGAAGAGTCAATGGCCTGTGTTAGAAACACCAGCAGAATTATTATCCACTAATCACTGCATTGTTTAAAAATCATGAGTCAAAAATAGCAAGCAGGCTGGAGAGATGGCTTAGCGGTTAAGGCACCTGCCTGTTAAGCCTTAGAATCCAGTTCCAATCTCCAGGTCCCACGTTTAGCCAGATGTAAAGTGACACAAGGGCGCAATGCCACACTTGACCACAAGGGGGTGCACACATCTGGATTTCGTTCACAGCGGCTGAGAGACTGCTGGCGTGCCCATCTCTATCTGTCTTCCTCTCCCTCTCTGTGTCTCTCTCTCTGTGTCTCTCTCTAAAAATAAATAAAAATTAAAAATTTTTAAAAATAGCAAGCATGAGCTAGATATGATGGCACATACCTGTAACCCCAGCAATGGGCAAGAGTATCATGAGTCCAAGGCCAGCCTGGGCTACATAATGAGATTCCCAGAGTGAACACAGGCAAGCATGAAAGTGAGAGGGAACTAGTCAGAGAGCTTTGTTAGACAGTCAGTCAGGGAAAGGCTCACAAGAGAGAAACAGACAGGACATCACACCACCAACCTGCTGCAGCACAACAGGGTGGCCTCAAACTTGTGGCAGTTCTCCCAACTCTGCATCCCAAGTGCTGGGATTAAAGGTGTGTGCCAACAGCCTGGCCTATCTTGACTTTTAAAGCCAAAGTTGTTTGTTCCCAGCTTGAGGAATGAGCATAGAATGGGGATGGACTGAATCCGTGAAGTGACATACAACTCCATGTATTTTGTGTCTGACTATCACCTGGATGGCCCCACATCCTGTGGAGTGACTTCTGATATAAACAAACACCAATCACATTCTCATAGCTAAAATAAGTAGGAGAAATATTGCTTCCAAGATGCCCAGATGACTTCTCTCTGGTCACGCAAATACCTTCCCAAAGCCTTGATTTCTTAACCCATAAAGGACAGGTAGAAAGTACATTTCTATGAGAAGGTCTCAGAGGGCCCATGTGGCTGTAACTTAATAGGGTTACATGTCTGGAAATGACACCAGAAAGTCAAAAATTAGTTTCTCCTTGTATCAGTTACTTTTTTATTGCTGGGACAAAATACTCTGGCTGGAAAGTTGGCTAAGCAGTTAAGGTGCTTGCCTGCAAAGCCTCAGGATCCAAGTTCAATTCCCCACTAGCCACATAAGTTAGATTCACAAGGTGATGCATGCATCTGTAGTTCATTTGCAGTGGCTAGAGGCCCTGGCATGCCCATTCTCCCCATCCCCCTTCTCTCTCAAATAACTAAATAAATTAAATACTCAACTAGAAGCACCTTATGGAAGGAAACAGCTTTGAGGAGAAGTCTGACATGGTGTGAGCATGGCATGGCAGGAGCAGACAGCTGGAGTGCCTTCTTCAGAGCAGCAGGAGGAAGGAAAAACATGAGAGCTCCCAGGGGCTAAACTGTAAATAAAACCTCAAGATCATCCCCAGCAATACTCGTCCTTCAGCAATGCTCCAATTCCTAAAGGTTCCACAAACTACCCAAATAGCAACACACTCTGGGGACGAAGTATTCAAACACATGAGGCTATGGGGACATTTTGCACTCAAACCACCCACAGGACAGAGCAAAGAGAGGCCTGGACAAAACATTCTGGATTTCATAAAGGGATGTGTTTGAGTGTAATCTGCCACTTTCACTTTAAATTCCTACTGTCTCCTAAGTCCCATGTCACCCTAGAGCTAATTGTGAGCCTTGATAAAGTTTGGGTTACACGATCTTCAAAAATATTATTTCACTGGAATCATTTTATATGTTAACTTTGAAAATGTCAACAGCAGGGGCCAAGTGGAAGAGCTTAGGAGGCCTATGCATTTGCCATTTCAAAGGCTTAGCTGTCAGTACAGGGGTGGGGCCAGCCTGCTGTGCTCCATGTTCTGTATAAACAGTTCCAGAAATATTTAGCAGATAATAGGGCTCCCATTGGGACTGTGAGCTCAAAGGAATTGCATGGAGCCACCGACCATGAAAGAGGGAAATGCCCAGCTAAGAGTGTGCTAGTTTTTGAGTGGGTTCTTGTTTCTACTACAGAATTCACAAACAAAGCAGAGGAAACAGTAGAAGCACATTTTAAAAGGAAAGTGCTTGATAATTTGCCAGAAGAAAATAACACAGTGGTCAATGTCTGAGTAATATTCAGTGTCCTTCCTTCCTACAGCTGGTTTGTGAAGAAGTCTGACAGACTGAGAATTGAAGTTCAGAACTCACTGCTTGTCAGACTAACACCAACCAGTTTGGAAAGCTCTGAAATCCTTCTGGACTTCATGCAAAGAAACTGGATATGGTTAAAGTGATAGTCGTCTTTTGTCATCTTTTGTCATTGTTGTTGTTGCATTTTGCATCTTTGGTCTTTGCTTCTGAAATTGACCTGAAGTCACAAAGTAAACTCAGAGTGACAGCACAGTCATTCTCATTCAGTACATGACAGAAGAGATGCACGTAGGTGTTTGTCTACTTTAAATTGTTAATGAGTGAAAATAAGAGTACATTCCCCAAAATACTGCTGTACTTTGTAAGAAATAATAAGGAAAACATGTAGACTGGTCCATATAGATGTTCCACAAACGCTTTTGACTGCCTCCCAATGTTCTAGATGAGCATTATCCAAATATTGAGAACTTTTAAATGCCTGCAAAATGGGGCTGGAGAGATGGCTCAGTGGCTAAAGGCACTTGCTTAAAATACCTGTTTTAAAAAAAGAAATCAAGTTGTATGTCACCATGTATACAGTGTTCATTTTAACTATTTGTTTGAGACAGGGTCTTACTATGTTGCTATAGGCATGTCTCAAACTTCTGGGTTCAAGCGACCAACCTCCCTCTGCCAAAGACAAGATTCCTGTCACAAAAGAGCTTGCAAAGAGTCAAAGCAAAAGCAAGCAGCCCCGTGACAGCTGACACTGACGAGTGGAGAGCAAGAGGTTGCTTTCTAACAATACAGGAAGTAGCGGTGGGCTTCACTGCACCACTCCAAACCCAGACCCAAGAGACCATGACAGTAAATACCTCTTCACTCTTAGATCTTAGATTACAGGAACCCCAAAAAGCTTTTCCACCATGAAACCTCTTCAAACATTTTTCTCTTCACTGGTGCTTTTTTGTTTTTGAGGTGAAGTTATTTGTCTGGCCACCCTGTCCCGTGAAACCTTGCACACCACTTTTTAGTCATCTGTGAAAGAAAGCCTTTCCAATGCCACTGATGGACTCTGAAAAGCCACGTGGGTGCAGGGAGGTTCCGGAGGGAAAGCCTTCTCTTTTGCTTGCCTTGTACTGACCTCCAGTGGACACATGTTGCTATGGCATGGAAATACATAACTAGAAGTGTAGTCTGAATGGTATTAATGAATTCCATCACCCATCTTCCCTTCATATGTTTGGGTACTTATTTCCTCTACTGGTTTTTTATGAAAATTTCAGGAAACTTGGTGCAAAAATGATGTCAGAAAGTACAAAAATACCCTTCCACACAGAAAATTCAAAAAAAGCAAAGGCCCCCTCATAGTGAGCTTGAAAAACAAGCCGGGTGTGGCGGCGCACGCCTTTAATCCCAGCACTCAGGAGACAGAGGTAAGGAGGATCGCCGTGAGTTGAAGGCCATCCTGAGACTACAGAGTGAATTCCAGGTCAGCCTGAGCTAAAGTGAGACCCTATCTCAGAAAACCAAAAAAAAAAAAAAAAAAAAAAAAAAAAAGAAAGAAAGAAAGAAAAAAGAAAAACTACAAAGTCATGTAAAAATATAAAAACAGAAGCAAATATTCCAAAAATTATGAAAAGACAGTATTTAAGGATAAATATATTACATTAAGTGCTAAATTTTATATATATATATATATATATATATATATATATATCCCATTTTCTTTCTTTTTTTTTTGATGAGAGAGAGAGAGAGAGAGAGAGAATGGGTGTACCAACAGCCTCTCAGCTGCTGTGAACAAATTCCAGACGTGTGTGCCCCCTTGTGGGCAAGTGTGGCATTGGGCTCTTGTGTCACTGTTTGCGTCTGGCTAAATGTGGGACCTGGAGATTGGAACTAGCATTCTTAGGCTGGGCAGGTAGGTGCCTTAACTGCCAAGCCATCTCTCCAGCCCTATCCCATTTTTATAATTCAAGAAACTAGATGAAAAAGAAAACTAAACCCAAAGCTGACAGAATAATGAAATTGATTAGTGCTGAAATAACCAAACACAGAATATTAAAAACAAAACAAATCCATAAACTAACTTTGGTGGAAAATATCATAAAGTCATTAGTTATTCTGAGTGAGACTCTGCCTTGAAAAAACAAAAAAACAAAAATACAATTTGATTTCAAAGTTATCTTAGATAAGACAAGGTGACTTCAATGTCAATCATTGGGGCATGGAATCCCATAAGATCCCACACAGACATTGTACTAGAAAAAAATCTTTCTTTTTTATATATCTTCCTTTCCAAACAACTAATTTCCCTACCCGTTCTTATCTCACCACAAAGAAAATTGCATTCAATCGAAGTTTCAGCCCAAGAGTTTATTGCTAAACAAAAAAAGAAAGAAAAGAAAAAGAAATGCTCTCCGTGATTTGTGAGGCAATTGGAATGGGGAAACTCCCTCATCTCTACCCACCAGACGCCAACCTCTTTGTTTCTTGGTACCATTTCTCCTGAACTGTTTTCCATAAAGAAGAAATAAACTTGATCTATAAAGGCATTAATAGATTTGATTACACTTATATGGTAAATGGCTGGGTTGGCATGTCAGCAAGGGTATTCTAAATGTTAATCCATGGGCTATTCAATGCAAGGCAGCTTGCTACTAAAGAGGGGGCTCTGATTAAAACCTCAGTGCCACAAATTTGAATAACACTTGGAACCCCAAAATAGGTAACACTCTCAAAATAATAATAATTAATACAACTAGTTAAATAAGCTGCCAGAGAAAAGAACAGGAAAGTGAACAGGACTGAGGGGGGCTGGACCACCAAAGACAGAAAAACACATCTGCAGCAATAAGACTGCAATCACATCTTTTAAATTTAATTTTTAGTTGGCATGCAGAGGCATCATTTATCCTGGTATGCAACCACATCTTGCAGGACCAACAGGACCCACAGAACATCAAATCTTATGTCTTATTTGAAAGAGCACATGTCAAATTCTAAAAATATCTCTCTCCCTCCATCTCCTATACTTTCCCTCTCCCAACTGCCCACCCTTCATTTAGATGTGTCTTATGCATTTAGCTAATCTAGACATGATCCCATGGTGAATATGGTTTTCCTTCAGGCAGTCTTAATAGAACCTTGACACAGCAAAGAAGTACTATGCTGTGGGAACAACAGAAATTAAATCAAATTTGATTTTGCCCCAGGAATTTTGTTATTCAACAAAAAGCTGATAGCACACTTTTGTTCAAGGTCACATATAGTTTTGCTCCAACACTCACAGATAAAAGCATAAATCTGGTAGATATAAAGGCACATTTTACAATATGTATTTCAGATAACACTTATAAATATAGAAATGCAATGATTCTAGCCAAAAATTAGCTTCTTATAATAAAAACAACACTGTAGTTGTAGCAATTTTGAGCTCCAAAAAGGGTAATTGCATATAACTAACAAGCCAAACCAGAAAAGGTCTTCTTGAAAGATCTGAACTCACAGAGACACCACTTGAAACTGAGAAACAATGGCTCATATGCTGAAAGGAAGACAATTAGGAAAGGGGATTAGAGTAAGAGGCCTCTCTGTTTTTAATTTTGTGAAATTCAAAGTGCTGCAAAAGGTGTCAAAAGACACAGAAAGCATTATCTTCCACCCAAGTGGTCCCTCCCACTAAGCTTTGATCATATAGATACATGGTGCTGAGAACTCAAGTGTTCACTCAGCTCTACTGCTGGATTATATGGTTGCCAGACTGAGAACATACTGAAATCTGTTATAGTCCTAGTGTTTATGTCCTTCAAAATCCCTGTGCTGAAATCGTAATCCTAAAGTGGCATTCAGAGGTGGGGATTCATCATAAAGGTGGAGCCCCCCAAGTGGGGTTAGTGAAAGAGAAACCTCACGCCCCTTCTGACATGTGAGGCGTCCACAAGAAAGTGCTGTGTGAGACAGAAGCTGGATCTTAACCAACACCAAATCTGCCTTGTTCTAAGGCTCTCAAGCCCCCAGTGTTAGGATAAATGAATTCTTGCACACAGGCCATCCTGTTCAGGGTGATAGCATCCCAAATGAGCAGGAAACAGTCCCAGCAAAGGAAAAACAAGATAAAGAATGCCAAAGTATGGGACAGAAGGAGGAAGTTAGGAATGATGTATAGGGCTTGATGTATGAGCGTTTCAAAGTAAAAACCACGTCCATACTCCTGTTTGTTCCTGTGATTTCATTGTTCACAGCAAGATAGCATCATGCCTGAGAAAGCAAAGAGCATTTTAGGGTCCATCTACTCACCATTGCATCTCAGATTTTTCAGTTGTATATCCTCATGTCAAAAATTATCATAAACATTGGAGCACCCAGAAGCCACAGATTGTTACCAGAAAATTTTCAGTGCCAGGGATAATATACCTTCCAGTGAGTTGTTGGCCAGGGAGGTCACTGATGCCCCCAAAACACTACAGGCCATTGCTGAAGCTCTTGGTTTCCCACCAGGAATAGATGGTAAGATCCTACTGCTGAAGATTCTACACACTTGCACTGCAAGGTCACTGAAAATTCCTACTGGAGCTGAGCTGAAAGCGTCCTCCATGTAGACCAGCTGACAGAAAGCTAGAAAAAGCTATGCTGCATGCAGTTCCATGGGAGAAAGAGAAATCACCAGTGGAAATACTCAACAGTGGACACTGCAAGCCTTAAATTTGGCCAGCCAGGCCAAATGAGCCAACAGGTGCAATAGTGGCATGTCTGTTATGGGGAAACCAACTGCTCTCTAATTGGACTGAGGCCCACTCCATGGGAGAGAATACATCCCTGATACTGAAAACGTACAACAGGGGTAGTCATAAGCCCTAGGGATGGAACGTCTGCTGATGTCTGGCTAAATGTATATACTATGCTCACCAAACTGCCCAGTAAGCACTTCTCTTACTGTCCATACCCATATGTTAATGCTACTCTCACTTTTGGTTAGAGAAGCTTCTCTTTTCAGATGGTGGTGACCTTGGGATGACTCAGAAGGCACCATGGTGCTGAGAAGAAAGGACAGAGGAGTGCTCAGCACTGAAACATCTCAAACACACCTTCCAAGGCTCAGGGTCGATTGCAGAAGAGGTGGTGGAAAGAATGTAAGAGCCAAAGGAACAGTAGGACTCCTTATAACATGCTCCTCCAGACACAAAATGGCCTGGATATCCATGACCTCACAGGGTCTGACACTATGTACACAAGACCATCATAATAGGAGGAAAAGATGATGACATCAAATGAAAAGAGAGACTGATTGAGGGGGGAGGGGATATGATGGAGTTTCAAAGGGGAAAGTGAGGGGAGGGAGGGAATTACCATGGGATTTGTCTACAATTATGGAAGTTGTCAATAAAAATAAATAAATTAAAACAAATAAAGTGTTCCTGATTTACACATTAAAAATTGTCATAAAAATAGTTCCTATGAGCCGGGCGTGGTGGCGCACACCTTTAATCCTAGCACTCGGAAGGCAGAGGTAGGAGGATCGCCATGAGTTCAAGGCCACCCTGAGACTACATAGTTAATTCCAGGTCAGCCTGGGCCAGAGTGAGACCCTACCTCGAAAAACCAAAAAAAAAAAAAAAAAAAAAAAAATAGTTCCTATGTCATAGGTTTGCAATGAGAAGTAATTCACAGACCCCTTATCAGTGTTGAGCATGCAGCAATTGCTGTATGAGTTTGCTGCAGCTATTGCAGCACAGTTTACTTATCTTTATTGATAGCTGAATGGTTGGACAGCAGAGGGCAGAGCATCAAAGCCTTGTGCTGCTCAGCAGTCTACAGCTCTCCGCTGCCTCAACTGGAGGACAACAGATTGCTGACTACCCATATATTTCTTGAAATCCATTGAAATTAAAAGAGAAATTATTAAGATCAGGAGGATTTTATCACTTTACACTGCCTAACTTGACCAAAAGAACATGACAATTGATATTCATATTACAGAGAGTTCACATAGGACCTTATTTCTGAGTAATGCTAGAATTAGAAGGCCTGAAACAAAGAGATAGTTCAATAGATCAAATTAGCACCTGGAATACCAAATGAAGGCAACTTGGAAGATGTGACCCAGATCAGAAATAACATCGCTATCACGGTGATGGCAGTGAGTGGATAGACGCGGGCACTACCTGTCCATGGGGAGCAGAGAAGACCTCCTCACCTCCCAGCTTCTCCCAAGACAGACAGGGATGGAGCCATGCCTGCTCAGCCATTCTTTCCAGTTGGACCAGAGGGTTAGAGAAAAGATATCCTGTTGGAAATCAAGAGTTGTGGAGAAGAATTTCCCACTCTAATATTTCCCCATTTCCTCCACCATCACCTCTGAACAGTTAATCCCATCACCACACAGGAAGAGAAGGAAGCAGTCTTTTCTCAGAACAGTCTTGTTGCCATCTCTCGGGGGACACTCCAATACCAACTATTGTTCTTCCAGGAAGATTTGTCGAGTGATTAGATCTACCCAAGAAGTCTCTTTTGTTGATCACTTAAGCCAATTACAAAACTATTCTATAGATATAGTTGAAAACCAGCTCCTGGGCTAGGCATGGTAGTGCACACCTTTAATCCCAGCACTTGAGAGGCAGAGATAGAGGATCACTATGAGTTCAAGGCCACTGCAAACAAACTCATGTGCATGCGCCCTTATGCATCTGGCTTACGTGGGTCCTGGAGAATTAACCCAGGATCCTTTGGCTTTGCAGGAAAACGCCTTAATCACTAAGCTATTATTTCTCCAGCCCTCAAGTGAAATTTTTAATTAAAACACTAAAAGTTATGCTCTCTTGCCTATGAATCTGTTTATCAAATTTTATGCTGTCCCCTGCATAAAGTTATTTTATTGGGGGGTTGGTTTGGGTTTAGTTTTTGGCACCAGAACTACTCATTTCTTCCCTAGTCAACATTGTTATCTCAGCGCCCAAATTAGTGACTAAGTAAACACCAAAATCCAGTGCTTTAACAATAAAAGTTCATGGCATTCACTGTGGACTTCCTGGTCCTCAGGCGGGAAGGAGGTTGTATTCATCACTACAGAATTACTCAGGGACTCAAGCTGATGAACGCCAAGTCTTCCATAATTTCTATGGTCACCTTGGGCACCCAAATCAAAGGGGCAAAGTGGAAACAGGGGTAAAGAGGCCATATCAATGCCTTCATTCCCACAACCCTTATGTCCCATACAGGAGGAGGGAGAGGCATCTTGTGCCTCTGCCACAAGCTCACAGATACAGTTCAGTTCTATGGCCTGTGGTTGACACACCTCCCTTTTCAGAGTTCAGAGTTAGTAGGACATACAGCCTATTGTCTATAACTAGAAAGCTGAGAGTATAAGGCAGTGTCCAACCCTGAAGCCATTACTCATTGTTTATAATAAAGGCAAGAAGAACAAATATTGCCCTGCCTAACAATGACCCCATAAGTCCTTAGAAACGTTTTCCCTGTCTGCTTTTAGCAATTATTTTGAACCTAAACCTATACTTCTCCAAATATGATTCTATTTCTCCCCTGCAGAATCATCCCAAACTAATCAATTCCCTCCTTCGGCTTGAAAGGAAACCATAATCTTTAAACAGACACCCTAGTTCTCTTGGCCACTTCATTTCTTAATATTTACTATTTGTAGAGAAGGAGGGAGTGAGTATGGGTGTGCCAGGGCCTCTTGCCACTGCAAATGAACTCCAAATGCATATGCCACTTTGTGCATCTAGCTTTACAGGGTTACTGGAGAATGGAACCTAGGCCAGCAGGCTTTGCAAGAAAGTGCCTCTGAGCACTGGCCCATCTCCCCAGCCCCTTTCTTGGCCACTTCTGATGTGGGATGCTGCTGAGTTCCTGAGGCAGCTTTGACTCACTGTTCAACTTTTATAGTGTGTTCTTCCAAAAATGTGACAATAAGATCCAACTGTAATATTCTTATAATAAGTTTTTGAAAGACTTAGATAGATTTCTAAGGATAGATTTCTTAAACTCCTGAATTTCTTTCCTGGAGCTTATTATCCATTTACATATAAGCTTTTGTTGGTAAAATGTCATGACTGTGTTAGAAGTTCTGGGACATATATCTGTACTGCTGATGCTTCTCAAGATTATGGGGATATTTGTTCTAGTTTCAAAAACGACTCCCTACTTTTATAAACTTGGATTAGTTACATAATTCTTGAAGCCATTTCATCTTAAAATAGAATGATAGCTTCCCCTTTTAAAGGTCATTTTAGATATCTAAGGCTGCCCTAACAAGCCAGTGCAGACTGAGTGGCTTAAATAATTCATTTTCTCATAGGACTAAAGGCTATATTTCCAAGGCTGAGATATTAACCTGGCTGTTTCTTCTGAGACCTGTCTGTTTGACTGGTAGGTTTCTACCTTCTCCCTGTAACTTCACATGGCCTTTCGTTTGTGTATCTCTATTCCCATTTCTCCACCTTTCATAAGGGCACTCATCATAGAATATGTGACCACCAAACCCTATGAGTCCATTAGTCCTTATGACTTCTGTTTATACCCTATCCCCAAGTTATCCATAGATGCTAGGGGTAAGGATTTCAGCCTATTAATCTACGGTGTACACCATTGGTCATATAAAGTGGTCATTATTAACAAAGAGATAGTGTGGATAAAGTACTAATAAAACATGAAGGTTTTGTGACATAGTCACAGCATGCAGAGTAGCTCCTGGCTTATACTAGGTACTTAATAGTCTTCCATAGAAAGAAAATTAAATAGTCACAATAGTTTGAAATATCTCCTACGGCCCCATGTGTTTGTGACTAAGTCTCGTACTTGATCCTCAAATGCTGGAGCCTTGGGAAGTGGAGTCTGATGGAGGAGGTGTTCACTGAGGGCAGGTCTTGGGATTTTATAGACCAGCCCCCTTGTCAGTGCTAGCTAACTCACTCTTACTGCTCCCTCCCAGCTAATAGGACAAGATGTGACACCCCAGTTATCTGCTCTGCCGTGCTTTTGCCACCATGATGAAACTCCCCCTCAAAACTACAAGCTGAGATGAACCCTTTCCTTCCACAAGTTGCCTCTGGTTGGGTGTTTTGTCCTGGCAGCAAGAAGGCACCTGCCACAAAGCTGTTCAATGGCTATCCGCTCCTTTCCCTGCTATCCAAGATTCAGCCTGACACCTGCTCTCAAACTATGCTCTAAGTAAATGTCTGGTGCTCTTTTTTGTGAGAAAAGCTCAGTATGATCAGGCAGTGCACTTTTTCTCTTTCACAAGTCTCCACCAGCCACCCTACCCAGAATGGCTCCTCAATCAATGCTTGTTGACTGCCTGAATCAGATAATGGACTTCCTACCCCCACCCTCAGTAAACTCTTGCCTAAAATTTCTTTTCCTGTTTGAGGACAGGGACTAAGTATTAATTACTTTTTTTTTTAATTTTTATTTTTTGGTGTTTTGAGGTAGGGTCTCATGCTAGCTCAGGCTGACCTGGAATTTACGTATTAATTACTTTTGCATTTCCATTTAAAAAAAAAAAACTCTACACCCTCAAAAACTCCACAAACAGAAGTTGCTTTTTTATCTTGAAATAAATTGTACTGAAAAAAAATGAATATTTCCCTTGCCAGAGGAAACACAGCCCTTGAATAGACATTTTCTTTCATTTTAAATCCTTTATTAAAATTCCATTATTTTCCACCATTTCTTTTCCACACCTTCACATGTCCTACCACACAGAAAAGTCATTACATATCTTCCCTTCTTTTTACCTTTCAGTGGCTCTTGCTTCTTTCTCCTTTCCTCACACCCTGCTGGGATGTTGAGTTGTCTGCATCGCTGATCAGTGGCTAATTTCCTTCTTATCAGGACTAAGAAACTTAATTGCCACCTGCAATACCACTGGTATAATCCTGACACTATCATATCACAGGGAACAGGAGGGCCATTAATAAACATGCAGTGCTGTGAAGAATTTAACTAACCCTCTCCAGGTCATTAAATCTATACGTGTTTGGTAGGCAATAAAAGAGAAATTTAAAATCATCATGAAAGCTATAGGAGGCCACCTTGGCTCTCCGGCTCTGCCTTTTCTACCAGAAAAGAGAAGAAGTGACCCATATATTTTTTAAAATATGTCCAGATTCTACTCATTATTGCTAATTTCAAAGTATATGCATATTTCACAGGCAGCTGCTTCATAAATAAAATGCTGAGGTTTCAGCATTATGTTCTCTCAAATTCAAGTAGGAACATGAAATTTGGTTTGATTAAATAAGGAGGAGTATGGTTATGTTCTAACTAGTAAAGTTGTTTTGTAGGACTGATATGGAGGGCACATGCCAATCAAAACATGTTTCTGTTTGTCACTTTTTATGAGTTTATACATATTATATAAAGGACATTACCCTGTGCTGATAAAATACCAAATACAGTCAGATTCTAGTCCCAGAAATAAATAATCAAATCAATAAAGATAGAATAGTCTTGCAAGCTTATTCTTTAAAGTTAAAATCAAAGTTATCATTCATTCCATAAGACAAGCTGAGGACTTCCGGTTAAGATGGCAGCTTAGGAACCACGCCAAAACAGCGAAGGGGAGAAAAAGCAAAAGAAAACCCAGCAAAATACACTCTTCTACTAAAAAGTGAAGTGTATAATAAATGATCAACTGCAGCAGAGAAGCAGGAGAGATCCAGAGTGTCTGAAGCCCATAGAAGCAGGCAGAAGCAGCTCCAGCTGCCACGGCACAAGTTCCAAATGGCCACTAGGCTCAGGCTGAGCCACAGGATTTTACAGCCAGGGGAGGGTTTCCACTCACACCAGCCTCCTTGCAAACTCAGGAAACGTGGGAGGAGGACGGCAGAGACCAGCGGAGCAGCTTGTGAGGAAGAGATCACGAGGACCACAGGGAGGACTTCAGCCACTATAAGACAAGCTGAAATTACTTTTGACATTTTATTTCTAATTCTTGCCTCAAAGATGAATTTGAACATAAACTATCAAACACAGAATGGATAAAATACCTACTATTTGAAAATCAGCTCATTCTATCATAAGCCTTCACTGATGGCTAACAATGAACCAGCTGAGACAAGAAGTAACCAGGAAACATTAAGCTACTGAACATTCGTTGACTTTTATAAGGAGACTTGTGGAGTAATTGGCCCTTATGGCCTACCTTTCTGCTGGGAAAAATCCCTGTGTCACTGCCCCAAATCTCTGACCTTCCCACAGTGATGTCACCCAGCATCAGGTCAGCACAGAGCAGAGGAGGACAAGCCCAACCCTCTCAGGCTGCCCCTCACAGGGCAGAAGTTCTGTTCCACATGGGAGCTGAGCTGGAGGGACAGTCAGCCTGCAGGAGGCGTAGGAGGACTCTATGCCACACTACTCTGGAGTACAGTTTGTGCAACACAAGATGGGGGGGGGGGGTATAGTAGGAGAATTGCCAGCAGCTAAACCTCCCCAGTGAAACCATAACCCCATTTTGGGGACTGGGGAGAGATAAAGAAGTAAAACATTCTAGCTCAAAGCTTCTGGGACATGAGACTGAGGCGACAAAGGAAGTGAGATTTCAGTTCATGATACAGATATCCCAGACTCTGTTCTTCCCAAGATTTGTAGATTTTCTTGAAAACATGCTTTCCAGAGACACTGGGTGATGGTGTTTTATAATTTTCGATAGTCAAGTGGGTGTGTTACTCAGGAGAACATCTGCAGTTGGCCTGCCTCTGCATCTCAGAAACCCTGCTGTCCTCGTGCAGAGCCAAGCACCTAGCCTGAGGTGTCCCCTGCATCATCTCCCCTGCCTGCCCTTGACGACTCCTAACCCTAACCCTACTGCATTCTGCAAGTATCTGCTTAAATGTTAATTCCTTACAGACCCCTACCTAATAAAACTTCCAATTGAGCTGAAATTATCTTGTTATAAATCCTCGTATCATCTAAACTTTCTGTCATTGTATATCCTGCAATTCAGGTTGTAACAGACTGTGGTAGTTTGAATGTAAAGTGTCCCTATCGCCTCTAGTGTTTGTAATAAGTCTCATACTTGATCCATAGTTGGTGGCAGTGGGGGAGGTGCAGCCTTGTTGAGGAGGTGTGTCACTGTGGGCAGACCTTGGGGTTTATCAGCCGGCTCTAAGCCTGGTAGAGACTCCTTCCACCCAGACATGTGACAGCTTCCTGCTCTGTCATGTTTTTCCCTGACACAGTGAAGCTTCCCCTATATAATAAGCCAGAATAAACCCTTTTCTTTCATAGTTGGTCTCACCCAGATTTGGGCCCACACAGTGAATCATCAGTAACTTGAAAGCACAAAGAGTTTGGGGAGAAATATACTCCTTCCCAACTTCCCAAAGCTAATTGCATAGCTTAAGAGAGTCATTCACAGAGGTTGGGGTGGTGTATGAAAAAGAAATCTTGAAACATACTTTTCTGGACACTCAGAAGCCATAGATTGTTACTAGAAAATTTTCAGTGCCAGGGATAGAATACCCTGAGTTGTTGGCCAGGGAGGTCACAGATACCCCCAAAACATTATAGGCATTGCCGAGGCCCTTGGTTTCCCACCAGGAATAGATGGTAAGACCTTATTGCTGAAGACTCCACATAATTGGTCTGCAAGGTCACTGAGAAATCCTGTTGGAGCTGAGCTGAAAGCCTCCTCCATGTGGATCAGCTGACAGAAAGCTGGAAAAAGTTATACTGCATGCAGTTCAATTGGGAAGATATTCAACAGTGGACACTGTAAGCCTTAAATTTGGCCAGGCAGGCCAAATGAGGCAACAGGTTCAATAGTGGCATGTCTGTTATGGGGCGAACCAACCGATCTCTAATTGGACTGGAGGCCTGCACCATGGGAGGGAATATATCCCTGATACTGAAAACCTACGACAGGGGTAGTCATGAGCCCTAGGGGTGTAATGTCTGCTGGTGTCTGACTAAATGTATATACCATGCTCACCAAACTGCCCAGTAAGCACTTCTCTTATTGTCCATACCCATATATTAATGCTACTCTCACTTTTGGTTAGAGAAGCTTCTCTTTTCAGATGGTGGTGACCTTGGGATGACTCAGAAGACACCATGGTGCTGAGAAGGGACAGAGGAGTGCTCAGCACTGAAACATCTCTAACACACCTTCCAAGGCTCAGGGTCGATTGCAGAAGAGGTAGTGGAAAGAATGTAAGAGCCAAAGGAAGAGTAGAACTCCTTACAACGTGCTCCTCCAGACACAAAATGGTCTGGCTATCCATGACCTCACAGTGCCAGACACTACCTACACAAGACCATCATAATAGGAGGAAAAGATAATGACATCAAAATGAAAAGAGAGACTGATTGAGAGGGGGAGGGAATATGATGGAGAGTGGAGTTTCAAAGGGGAAAGTGGGGGGAGGGAGGGAAGTCCCATGGGATATTGTCTACAATTAAGAAGTTGTCAATTTTTTTAAAAAGTAATTAAAAAAAAAAGAAAAAGAAATCTTGACACCTTCATGGAGTTCAGGCAGCAGATCTTGGGATCTGCTCTGAACTGTCTGAGCAGAAAAAGCAGAAGTAGGAGTGCTGTGGCACAGTGAGTGGGGCAGCAGCCAGGCCCTGCCAAGCCCACTGCTTCCTGCAAACACTATAAACAGTGGAAGAGGTAGCCAATACTGAGACACCTGGCTGTACTCTGACCAAGACAGTGTCCTTGCAGGTAAGGGGTCCTAGCAGCAGATCACCAAGTGTACACCAAGGAGACACGAGGGGATGCCACACAGACAGCTTCTTGATTAAATAGACACTTGTGCCTTTTCTATAATGCTTCCTCGTCCCCCAGTACTCTCCCAGCCCACACACTACTCACAGGGTCCAGAGCAACAAACTGGGTAAGGAAGATGGGATGAAAAGGAAGTGATCATGAGTCCCCTTCCCAGTTGATAGCTCTCTCACCAACAACCAGGCCCTAATAGGAGAGCGAAACAAATAATGTATTGGAAAATGAATATCTCAGTAGTCCTGAACAATTTATTATGCCTCATAGGAGCTAGAATGTCAGGAAATCCCCACCCCCTGCTCCCCACCGCTGGAATTCATTAAGGAATAGAAAAAGGAGGATCAACAAATACAGAGTCTCGAGCCGGGCGTGGTGGCGCACGCCTTTAATCCCAGAACTCGAGAGGCAGAAGCAGGAGGATCACTGTGAGTTCAAGGCCACCCGGAGACTACATAGTGAATTCTGGATCAGCCTGGACTAGAGTGAGACCCTACCTCAAAAAAACAAAAAGAGAGAGAGAGAGAAAAAGAGAGAAGAAAGGAAAAGAAAGAGCAAATACAAAGTCCCAACTTAAGACGGGGTAACATCCCAATAAATCCATTATAAATTGAAAATATCGTAAGTGCAAAATATTGGCAACACAGAACACTGTAGATTTCCAGCTCTTCACCTCATGATCCCATGGCTGAGTGGGAGCTGCCATTGTCTAGCATCCCAAGGAGAGCTGGGCCACATATTTCTAGCCCAAGAAAGACTAAAATTCCAAGTATGGGTCCTACTTTATGAGGACATTACGCTAAACCATCATGTGTCAGGGGCCATTTGTAACAGAAAGTGTCAATAGGTAAAAAAAACTAAGTTATTTTATGCTTGCATTCCCCTAAATTCAGACCATATATTAACTGATGAGAAAATTATCTGGAGCAGTTTCATGAAATTATCAATGCGTTTACCAGCTCAGTGCTCTTGTCTCACTGGACTATAAGTTCCATGGATGCAGTGGTCACATTCTCAGAACCACCCCAGCTCTGGCACATAGGGAACTTCTAATCAATATTTACTAAATCAGTTAATAAGTATATACAGAAGTTAGTGCTGTGGGCCTTTCATTAAAAAGTTTTTCATGACTTTTGAGCCCTAGGAATATAATGCCTGCTGGTGTCTGGCTAAATGCATATATTATGCTCATCAAACTGCCCAGTAAGCACTTCTCTTAATGTTCATGCCCATATATTTATGCTATCTCACTTTCAGATAGAGAAGCTTCTCTTTTCAGATGGCAGTGACCTCTGGGATGACTCAAAAGGCCCCATAGTGCTGAGAAGAAGTGACAGAGGAGTCAGCACTGAAACATCTCTATCACATCTTCCAAGGCTCAGGGTCCATTGTGGAAGAGCTGGTGGAAAGGATGTAAGAGCCAAAGGAAGAGTAAGACTCCTCACAATGCAATCATCCAGACACAAAATGGTCTGGATATCCATGACCTCACAGTGCCTGGCACTACCTACACAAGACCATCATAATAGGAGGGAAAAAAAGATGGTGACATCAAAATAAAAGAGATACTATAGGAGAGGGGGAGGGGATATGATGGAGAGTGGAGTTGTGGAAGGAAAGTGGGAGGAGGGAATTATCATGGTCTGTTGTCTAATTATGGAAGTTGTCAATAATTTTAAAAAAATAGCTGGGTGTGGTGGCACATGCCTTTAATCCCAGCACTCAGGAGGCATAGGTAGGAGAACCACCATGAGTTGGAGGCCACCCTGAGACTACAGAGTGAGTCCCAGGTCAGTCTGAGCTAGAGTGAGACCCTACCTCAAAAAACAAAAAATAAAATAAAAAGGTTTTCATGACTTAGGTGGCTGAGGTAGCAAGATCCCCATGAGTTCAAGGCCAGCCTGGGCTAAAGAAAGACCCTGCTTCATAAAAGAGAGAAACTTTAGGGTTGAAAAGATAAGGGAAAGGGGCTGGAGAGATACCTCAAAGATAAAAGGCACTTGTTTGCAAAGCCTGTTCCTCTGGGTTCAATTTCCTCAGTACCCAGGTAAAGCTAGATGCACAAAGTGGTACGTGCATCTGGAGTTCATTTGCAGTAGCAAGAGGCCCTGGTGCACCCATTCATTCTCTCTCAAATAAATAAATTAAGGAAAGGGAGAGAATGGAAGAAAGAGCGAGAATGTCTCTGAGGAAAGGACTGCCTTCTCCCAGAGCCCGATGCCCCTCGGGAGGAGAGGCTGCAGAGAGGTCACACAGGTCAGTCAGATGGAAAACATCCTCCCCTAAAGTGATGCTTCATGGTCCAGAGCAAAGCCCGATGGCCAGGGAGAGAAGGAGTTACTTTTGCCTTCCTTTCCTCTTCTCCTGCAGTGTCTCTTAGAGTAATATTTCATCCCAAAGTTATCGAAGTCCCTGAAATTTCAAGAACAGGCAAGCCTTCTTTTACAAGCAACAGTAAAAATTTCTGAGCAGCTAAGCATGTTACCAGGGAATTAATAATAAATCTGTACAGATTGCTATTCCCTTGAGATAAAAGGAAAGAAAAAATATTAAAAAACTGATGCTTCTGGCAAATGAAAAACTAATGGAGTGTACAACTCTCCTAGGAAGAGAGGAACGTGGTGCGTGCTCTCATTGCCAAGACTGAAGTGTGCCACAGGATTTAAGAAGAGGCAGTGTTCACACGCGTGCTCTAAGACCCAAGAGCATGATGCTGAGGGTCACTCCAGATACCAGCTCACTGCTCCTTAGCACTTCCTCTGTAGACAGTACTGGCCAGCCCGAGCCTAAACTTCACAACAGAATGTGGCGACAACACCTTCTGCATCGAAAATGAGTAATTTAATAGCACATTGTCTAGTATTTAGTAAGAACTCGGTATGCTTTTCATTCTTTTCCAGTATATGGTTATTTATTGTAGGCAATTTAACCTTTGTCCCAAGGAGCTCTTTACTGCACAAAAGAAAAAAAATCCACCCTTTACCTACTGATTCTTGCTATTCTATTTTAATAGTAGTTGAAGATCTGTGACCTCAGCAAATGTTTCTTTCTCCAGTTCTATAGACAGCATTTCTTGGAAGTGGGAATCATGATTTTTGGATTGCATCTCCTTCCACCAACACCTCCACCCCCATTCTCATTAGCCAGCAATAGATTATAAGAGCAGTGAGGCCAGGAGATACATGTTTTCCACAACGGTCCTCCATTAACACAGAATCTAGTACTTTGTAAAATAGCAAGCAATCCCAATATGCTGCGTCTTAGGCCAAATTAGTATTGATTTGCATATATGCACAGTGGAAAGTGGAGTAACAGAGAGTCATATATGCACAATCACACTAACCCTAAAAGTCTTCTCAGAGATTGTTCCCACTTCCTCCAGGGTCTCCAAATCCTCTTAGTCCAACAGTGGTTAAGAGAAGAGCACGAGAATGAGGACGCTCTCTGTGGACATCCATCACTTCTCCTCACATTCACCGGCTAGAACTTGTGGATACGGGCCAATCAACAGGCAGAGAGAGAAAGGTGGAAGTTATAACACAGTTGTGTCTCCAAAGGAAGGAAGAAATCAGTTTCGTGAGACTTTATCCAGATTCTCTTACCTCACAAGTTAGTCTATGTTTGTGGGGCAGAGAATTTTCAGTCAACAATAGAAGCCGAGGTCTGAGAACAGGGTTCTATGAGCCAAGTATGCATGGGAAGAAAGGAAATGAACAAGAAGGAGGAAACTAAGGCCCAAAATCAGACCCAGAACTGAAAATTAAGAGAAAGAGATTATAAGAGCAAAGACGGTGACCATTACCACGGCTCAGCATCCTCAGCACCCACAGTGAACCCGTGGCCGTGAAGGGAGCTGTCAGAGTTTGCATGCTTCAAGAACAAGTTGGAAACTGAAACAGGGTAGGCCAAGTTAGATCAATGTGTCTCAACATGCAAAGGTAGGACTTGGGAGGCAGGGAGTGTCAATAATATAATGCAGTCAAAGCCATAAAGTTGCCTACAGGAAATCTGCTCTTGGTTGCATATGAACCCTACTCACTAGATAGGACTGGAGAGAATGGGGCTCCTCCAGAGACCCTCGGCCTCCAAGTTCCTTATTTACTCTTACACATTTAATTCCGAGGGACAGGCCTGAGATTCCTGCACAGACACAGGGGATGGGGCCTGTATTTGCCGCCCTCGTGTAGTACAGTTATGTCCTCTAAATTGAAATGTTGGTATCTGCAGAGAAGAGGGTTGTTCATAAATCGCATTAAGCAAAGGAAACAGGAAGCTTAGGGAACTCACTGAATTTATAAGACTGGAAGCTCAGAAAGTGACAAGACTCATGAGGCCCTGCCCCAAGGTTACATCAGTAGTGGGAAAAAAAAAACTGCTGGAGAAGAGGAGTGTCAGGTGAAGCTGCCTGCAAGTCACTCAGGGAGCGCCCATGATACAGCTTTCCCACGCTATTGCCCTCGCTGGGGTGGGCTTTTCAGGGACTCAGCTGTAGGAGTTGTGCCTGCATCTGTAACCCCAGTCAACGCACTGGCCCACTGAGCCAGACTTGGCTAGAACTGCTCCTCATGTCTCTCTCATCAGTGCTGTATCTGAGGTGAACAGACATTTGTTCATGACCCCCCAGACAAGTCACGTGACACCTCACCTGGATAACTGGCACCTCTGTTGCAGGAAGAATAAGGTGCGTCCTGCCCATGCAGTCACCCTGCACAGCTGACCTTGGCAGACCACTGACAAGACCACTCCCCTTCTCACTTGCAGGTTCCCCCTTTTCCTCCTACAGGTATTGTAATTAGTGCTTCCTTGTGGGCTTAATTGTAAATTTGTTTTGATTAATTAGCCTCAGAGCTGACTTGGCAGTTATTGAGATGTTGGAGAGCTTCTAGATTTATTTAGTGTGCAGACCCCTGTTTCCTTGTGGGACTCCTCTTTGTCAGCAGCAAATCTTCAAGTTCAAAATTGTCTACGGTAGAAAATGTTTTATGTGTCTAATTAACTATTTGTCACTTTGAGGTAAGTACTAAGATAAAATCTCACTATCCCATGCAAGGTGATGGATGTGTACCTTTTTATAGTGCCACACAGAGCAGGGAATTCAAGAATCAATTTCTAGGCTTGGGAACAATGACAAGATTGTTTAATGTATCAGTTTGTGCTGTGACATATTACTCAGGATGTGATGTTCCAAATGGTTTTTCAAGAGCGTAAAGCCCTCTACTTGCCAAAGTGGTTTTAGGTCTGCTTCCAAAATTCAATGAAAGACGCAACTGGTACTATCCGCCCAGCAGAGGCGCAGCTTGGAGCCACGGTGAGATTCACGGCGAGAGTCCAGCTAAGAGACCGACGTCATGCTTCCTATGTTCCCATCCCTGCCTCCCAGCCCTGTCACTGAGTATCTGCTGAAGACTCAGAAAGACAATTAAAATGAGCTTCAGTGACTAGGGACTGTGTCAGCTCATACATAGGGATGGTCTCAGGACTTGTCTTCAGATGGAGCCACAGCAAACAGATCAAACTATGTGCTGCCAAGACTTCATGTCTCTCCCTTTTAAAATGTTTTGTTAGTCTATGATTAGCTCATTGTCCATCAACCCACTATGAAACCAATCACTATAAAAAGGGAAAAGGAAATACAAGTCCTATAGGCTGTGTCGTATTCTTTCCTACAGTAAGAACTTTGTTTCTCATTTGTTTAATCCAATCACATCATCACTTAATCCATCTTTAAAAAATAGCCATAAGAATGTCTTTATTTACCATAATTGGAAGTACACAATAAAACTCCAAAAATGCTTTTAGAAAAGGTCTTTGAAGATAAAGTTCTTAGTTGTCTTACAAAATAAATTGCATCTCTGGGCTGGAGAGACAGCCTTGCAGTTAAGGTGCTTGCCTGTGACGACTAAGGACCGAGGTTCCCCAGTACCCATGTAAGCCAGATGCACAAAGGACACATGCACCTGGAGTTCATTTATAACAGCTGGAGGCCCTGGGACACCCATTCTCTCTCAATCTCTCTCACTCTCTTGTATACCTGCTCCTGTAAGTATAAATTTGTATCAATACTTTGAGAAACCACTTGGCATTGTCTTATAGAGCTGAACATGCATAAACTGCAGCCCAAGAATGTCACTCCAAGGGCCAGAGACAGAACACAGGTCATGATCAGACATTCCATTCCATCTGCTTCCTCAGTTCTCACCTGAGCTTGTTAGGTTTGGCCATCTGGCTACTTTATGGAGAGAGAGAGAGAGAGAGAGAGAGAGAGAGAGAGAGAGAGAGAGGAGGGAGGCACCTCATTTGGGCCCATGATGTAGCTAAAAGCGGAAGGGAGCTTAGCATCCCTGCCTTCATTTTGTATGCATCTCTCTCCTTTAGACAGCTTCTCTGTTTTTATAATGCCTTTTGTTCCAGTCCCCAAAAGTTGCCTAAACCTGCAGTCACCTTGTTTCTAGGAATTACAGGACTGATTGATAATAATCTTTACATCACGGGGCATTTGTAAGCCATTCGTCCACCCATCAAATGATGGCATGACCTATGACAAGGAGGCTGTACCCTGCTGGAGTTGGACTGTTCATCTCATGGGCACCAGATTCCTCATTGATAACAGCTCTACCAGTTTCTTCAAAGCACCTTGTAGAACCAGAACCAAGACAGTAGCCATCAGACCACACCTTAGCCAAGTCTGCTTCATTATGCAGTCTTTCTTTATGCAATTATGAAATTCTTCTTAATTAAACTCAAAGCTCATGTTGGTGCTCCAAAGACAGACATGGGGTCACTGAACCCCTTTATCTATACTTCCCAGTGTGGACACATTGATTAAATTGACTTTCCCTACTTTTCACCGATAGTCATCTTTTTAATTGGTAGATTGGGGAAGTCAGTCTAGACCTTTGAGACTCCTGGAATGAGGGCTTTGGCTCTAAACTGGTAACTGTTGGCTTGATTGCTTGAGAGTCTTGACCAAGAATAATGCTTCATTGTGTTAAACCTTCTGTGTCTAGGGGTTGTTATTTCAGCATAATCTACCCTGTGTGGTACAATCCTCAAAAAGACGTGTACACAGGTGCAAAGTGATCATTGTTCACAATGACAAAAATCTGGCAATTCAAATACCCATTAACAAATATGACTGATAAAAATCATGGCATATTTGCCAGGTGTGATGGCACACGCCTTTAATCCCAGCCCTCGGGAGGCAGAGGTAGAAGGATCGCCATGATTTCGAGGCCTCCCTGAGACTACATAGTGAATTCCCAGGTCAGCCTTAGCTTACCTATCTCGAAAAACCAAAAAAAAAAAAAAAAAAAAAAGAATCATGGCATATTTATACAGTGAAATACTATGCACCACTAAAATACATTACTGCAAGCTATAGGTAAGTTTTAAAAGGGAGCAAAGGAAAATGTATTACTTACTATGGCAGTTTTACTCACGTGTCCACCATAAACTTAGGTGGTTTTTGAATGCTGGGTCCCCAGCTGATGGAAATTTGGGAATCAAAGCCTCCTGGAGTCAGTGTAATGTTGGGGGCAGGCTTATGGGTGTTATAGCTAGCTTCCTCTTGCCAGTGTTTGGCGCACTCTCTTGTTGCTGTGGTCCACCTGATGTTGGCCAGGAAGTGATGTCCACCCTCTGTTCATGCCATCATTTTTCCCTGCCATCATGGAGCTTCCCCTCAAGTCTGTAAGCCAAAATAAACCCCTTTTTTTCCCCACAAGCTATTCTTGGTCGGGTGTTTTCTGCTGGCAATGTGAAACTGACTGCAACACTTATTCATACAAATCATGACATAATGTGTATACATAAGCATACAAAGATATGTTCTTTTATAAGCAATAATGAGATAATCAGAAAAAATCAATATAGCCAGGTGTGGTGGGGCACACCTTCAATCCCAGCACTTGGGAGGCAAAGGTAGGAGGATTTCCATGAGTTCATCGCCAGCCTGGGGCTACAGAGTGAGTTCCCAGTCAACCTTGGCTACAATGAAATTACCTCAAGAAAAGCAAAAAAATAAAAAATCAATATAGCTTTGAAAGTTGAAGCAAGTGATGAGACAGAGGAAAACATAGGCAAGCACAGTTATTCATATAGTTCTAAGGAAAAGTAGGGGTGGAGAAGGAATTATCATGGTTTATTGCATGTAATTATGTAAGCTGTTAAAAAGTGCTAGGCATGTTAGCACACGCCTTTAATCCCAGCACTCAGGAGGCAGAGGTAGGAGGATCACCGTGAGTTCAAGGCCACCCTGAGAATACATAGTGAATTCCAGGTCAGCCTGGGCTAGAGTGAGACCCTACCTCGAAAAACAAAAAAGAAATGTTAAAAAATAAAAATAATTGTTTTTCTCCTACTTCTCTAGTTTTGAAATGCTACACCATGTACCCATTTTCTGAAGTTAATACCAGACAATTCTCTCAGTGCTTAGAACACCAGCAGGAGTGACCAGGGCAAAACTGAAATGGCTAGAGAAGATATAAGGATAGTTCTTAAAAACATATAAATCTCTCCCAGAAATCCCCATTAAATAACTGGGGCAGAGCTATGAACCAGAGGAATTTGAGGTCCTCAGACTTACTCAAAATTAGCTAACCCTACTCGTCAGAAATAGTTTGGGTGTTTCTTCTACTATATTGGAAATCTCTTGAAATTATGGACTATGTATTAATCTTTCATTTCTAGGAATCTATGATGGTACCCAACATGTAGTTGGTAATTAATAATATTTAGTATTTAAATTAATAAGTTACTATAAATGGAACCTTTCAAGTTGTTTTTTTATAACTGAGGAAATTCAGTAGCTCAGTGAGTCTTCCTCCAAGTGAAAGCATGCGCATGACCACTGCTCAGTGGGCCTGCGGACCGCACTACTTCCCGTGAGAGGAGCACTCGGAGCAGGATGGTCAGCATCAGCTCCTCACTTACCATGGTTTCCAGCTGTGCATAAATAAGCAATCGGCAAGAGAAGAAAGGGAAGGGAGAAGAGGCAAGAGTTCAGGAACAAATAGTTTTCTGAGTTTTAGAAACACTTGTCTCAAAGGATTTGGCAGTGCTACTTATAATAATTTTGTCTGGTTTTTTTTTGAAATATCAACCTGTAATATCATAGAAAGAAGCAGTGTTTGTGCTGAATCAAACAAGGCAACATAAAGGGATGTTACTTCTACAGCGTCAATATTTACCAATATGGTCAAAGTCTGTAGTAGTCATGATGAATAGGTGCCTGGTTATAGCCAAGGGAACGCTGGGTATTTGCTGTAACTTCTGCTCACTAGAAACTGATTATTTTTCTTTCTCTAATTTCAAGGTTTTTAAAAGCATGTTCACTTATTTACTATGTGGGATTCCACATTTCTGTCAGGCAGTTTCCCTAACATTATTAGCCAGTGTCAGATGCTCATGGTGGTAACACTTATAAAGCCACCCAGTGGAATTTAATGAGGCCTACAGCCAATAAATAAATAATGTTGACCTGAAAGGAACAGTGAAAGCATAACTTCTTCCCACAAGTAACTCCAAACTCTTAACTGCTTTACAAAATATCATGAAAAGAACACTATGCCCATGGCAACCCAGCAGTTGAACTCTGATAGGGTTTTTGTTTAGTGTGTGTGTGTGTGTGTGTGTGTGTGTTTTTAATCTTGGGAGGCAGGAGGATGTGAATTCACATACCTACTCTAGTTAATAACAACTTCTAAATCTGGTATTTCCTGATAATACAAT
Source organism: Orientallactaga sibirica (assembly GCA_036365145.1). NCBI lineage: Eukaryota > Metazoa > Chordata > Mammalia > Rodentia > Dipodidae > Orientallactaga > Orientallactaga sibirica. The sequence goes on along the minus strand of JAEOAD010000040.1, from coordinate 5,711,833 downwards.
AAGCATATAGGACAGCTTTTATCCCAGGACCTGAAAAGGCCTAAAATTAAGCAAGTATTATCAGCACGTGAAAGATAAAGAAAGCCCCAAAGATTGTGCAGCTTGCCCAAGGTCGACAGAAAAACCTGCTAAACTAAAAATACAACTCAAGGTAACCAGCTCCCAGCCCATTCTAATTATTAGACAATCCTCTCCTTCATTGGCTTGAAGTCCTGCCTTAGGGTCTTAAAACCTTCAACGAATTGCTAAGGTCCAGGGAATGTTCCCAAAGGGCAGTTGTGGTTAATTGAACATCTTGCACGTTGCAAGATTCAGTTATTAGCCTCATTAATTAGCCTAAAGTATTTCTCACAGAACAAATTCTCAAAACACAAGAAAATTAAGGATTTCCCCTTTGTTTTATAATCTCACAAATGAAGACATTAGAAAGAAATCATAACTGAAACAAATGTATCACACTTTCACTTATATCTCAATAGAAAATGAAGTCTACATTGTCCTGTGCTGGGGTAGCCATGAAAGAGGCTGGAGGGGCACAGACTTTCTGCCACACTCCCTCCATGCTGCTGACACCATTCTAAATTAAACCGCATAAGAGGGAGTTGACTGTGCACAGGCCACTCAAAACTAAGCAACGATGTTTATTTAGGCGCGTTCTTCTTCACCTTGTGCTTCTCTCCTCATGACCTACACTGCCTTTCCTCTCGTCTCTCCTTTGTCAGGTTAACTCCCAACTTTGGTCCTTCTTGTTCCTGAAACTTTGTCTGCCTGTTCTCTCCATATTGTCCCATCTCTGCAGGCTCTGCTGTGTGAGCATCTCGATCAAACACCTCTCTTCCTGTGAGTCAGTGAGTCACTTGTACATTAGACTGAGATTCAAGCAAGCAGTGGATTCCCATCCCATGAAAGAGTCAAGGGATTCTTTCTCATCTACGATGACATAAGCTGATGCATTTAAGAATTCAGAAAATTGGGCTGGGGAGATGGCTTAGTGGTTAAGGCGCTTGCCTGCAAAGCTAGAGGCCCTGGCATGCCCATTCTCTCTCTCTCTCTCTCTCTCTCTGCTTCTCTCTTTCAAATAAATAAATAAATAAATAAATAAATAAATAAATAAATAAATAAATAAAGTATTTTAGAGCTGGGCGTGATGGCACATGCTTTTAATCCCAGCACTCAGGAAGCAGAGGTAGGAGGACCACAGTGAGTTCGAGGTCACCCTGAGACTACATAGTGAATTCCAGGACAGGCCACGTAGACAAGTTTGAAGAGTAGGCACAGTAAGGAGCCAGTTTTAAGTGAGTCCCTGTGTTGGCTTTTCATGTATTAGGTTCTGACATTCAACACCTTCTGCCCACTAGGCTACTGGTTCAAGCTGTGAGAGACGAAAGGAAAAGGCTGAGAAAGAAAAAAAGGGGAAGGGGAGTGGTGACCTTTTATAGGCCTGAGCTGAGAGAGAGCCAGCAGGAAATAAAAAGTTGCACCCAGTGTCTGGGTGAAGGAGAGACATTTTCTTCAGTGGGATAGCAACTGGTAAGGAGCCCATGCTCCTGCAAATTTAAGCCCTCTCTCAGGATGCTGAGAGACCATAATAAGACTCCTTGGATTTGTTAAAAGACAAATAGTAGAAAGGGGACTGGGTGGGAAAAGGACAGTGACCAGTAGAACTTGGAGGGAACAAGAAAGGGTAATGGGGGAGAAAATGTTAAAAATACATGACATGCGTGTATGAAAAGCCATGATGAACCCAGTGCTATACATAATTAAGGTATGCTAATAAAAAGTTGTGCCAAGAAAACCAGTTAATGATGACAGTGACATACTGAGCACTACCAGCTGGAATGGAAGGGAGGTAGCTCATTGCCAATCACATGGGACAGTACTGGGCACTTTAGAGCATGGCAGATATGAAGAGAAAGGGTGAAGGGTGACATCCTTTGGAAGTAGAGAAGAAAAATTCAGAAGCAGTCATGTTCAACCCGCGGCTGTCCTGCCCCACAGCTGAATGAACTGGGCCAAGTCCTTCAGCTTCTCTGCTCCTTATGTTCATCATCTCTAGAATGGGTATAAGAGGGCTGGGGAGATGGCTTGGCAGCTAAAGGCACTTGCTTACAAAGCCTGCTGGCCCAGGTTCAATTCTCTAGTACCCATATAAAGCCAGATGCACACAGTGCAGCATGTGCCTGGAGTTTGTTTACAGTGACAAGAGGCCCTGGTGCACCTATTTTCATTATCTGCCTCTGTCTGCTTGCAAGTAAATAAACACATCTTTTAAAATAATAATAACAGGGCTGGAAAGATGGCTTAGTGGTTAAACGCTTGCCTGTGAAGCCTAAGGACCCTGGTTCAAGGCTCAATTCTCCAGGACCCATGTAAGCCAGATGTACAACGGGAAGCATGCATCTGGAGCTCATTTGCAGTGGCTGGAGGCCCTGGCGCTCCCATTCTCTCTCTCTCTCTCTCTACCTGCCTATTTCTGTATCTCTCTCTCTAATAAATAAATAAATAAATAAATATTTAAAAATAAATAAAATAATAACAACAATATAATAATAAATGTAAAAATTAATATTAATACTGATTTATATACATGGGATGTTCTTAGGAGAGAATAGGTAAGTATGCTCTTAGAATCCTACTAAGCAAATAAAATTTTATCTTAGTAGATTGGTGAGTGCTTACCATCACATTTATTGATGTGTTAGATAAAAATAACACAAACAACTGGACGTGGTGGCACACACCTTTAATCCCAGCACTTGGGAGATAGAGGTAGGCAGACTGCCATGACTTCAAGGCCACCCTGAGACACAGTGAATTCTAGGTCAGTCTGAGATAGAGTGAGACCCTACCTTGGAAAACCAAAAAAAAAAAACACCAACAATATATATATACAATTTTTTCAAGGTAGGGTATTACCCCATCCCAGGCTAGTCTCATCAACATTTGTAAACATATAAACAGAATTATAGGAAAATATACTTCAATACCTCAAGATTGGAAGAGTTTAGGTCCTTTGAATTTTGTCCTTTTCAATCTTTACTCCTAGAGTTATCTAGAGTAAACTATTATATAAAGAAAAACATGAAATACATTTAAATGTGTAATAAGGAAAGACTATTAAGATAAGTTGACCAGTACAAATCAAAGTGTTAACATGCTCCAAGAAATAAACTGTAAATCTCCTAAGAATTTATAGACAAGTCTTAATTTGGTCATTTACTAGTGTGATGTTTAAAAGCTATAATGCCTGCTATTATCCAGGCTATTATTCCTTTGCAAAGTTTCTATACCTTTGTCAACAGAGGACACTTGGCTGGACTCTCCGGAAATGGATATTTACAGTAGTCAGTCCATATCTACCTCATCTTGAAACAACGGGTAACATTTTGTCAAAAAAAATAGATAACGATGAACAGAATCCCCAACATACAGGACACTGTTGTTCCCAGGCTTCTCCCAGCACTGACTGAATTGAGAATTCTGGGTTATTTGAAGGTAAATGGGAAAAGACATAGGGACAACACACTCTCATTCCCTGAAAAAACCTCCGTGTCTCTTAAGTCTGGGATCTAAGCATTGCAGCTGACTGTTTTTTTTTGTCACTGTAGAATGAAGGCATCACTCGGTTATTTGTTCTTTTCCTCACAAATATTCCTAGCATGTGTCCTGCCCCAGGCACTAGGTGGCAGGTTTTCATGGTACGCTCAGCAGTCCATTTAGAAGCCCTTGTGTCTTTTATCAAGCTTCCCAGACCACAGCTCACTGAGATTCGGTATTTAACAGAGAGATGTCCTGCCTCATCCATGCACACACACACACACGCACACTCCTGCACAGACCTAGAACACAAGCTCTGTTGTGCTCTTAATGAGGCATAGATTTTGTAGTCTCCATTATTGAAATCCACTTAAAACTACAGAGAGTGGGAGAGAAGAAGGAAGGGAAGGGGAGGGAGAGGGTGTGGGTGAAAGATGAGAAAACCCTGTATGCAGACAGACACACCCAGCAGGTATCTGCGTAATAAAGAGTCCATTTATCCCCAGATGTTTTTTTAGACTGTGAAAATGACTATCATCCATAAACACTACCGCTGTCTGCTGCCCTGATGGAGGACTCTTTGTTTTGATAGTGAGAGTGTCTTTCTCCTTCTTCAAATGCAAGAAGAACTCTTCCTGGGTGAGGCACCCTTTATCATGAGAAGCATGCTTAGAAATGGAGTCACTATTCTGCTGAGGACCGAGAAAAGTACACTTTCTTTCCTGTGTTAAAGTGGCTGCTCCTTGACTTGGTTATTAGAATGAGGGCTCTAATAGCTCCTTGTTCTAATTTTCCTTATCAGCCTCCACAGGACCCATTTTGTGCAGTCTGTGAAGTGTTAGGCTGCAATTGTGTGCTTCAATATAAAAGGGGAAACTGAATTAGAGCTCCTTGAGACCGTTACATTGTCTTATTTAGTGACACTGTTTTCTTCACCATTACTAAGCAATGAGCTAAGTGTTCGTCCTGAGTAATAATAATCATACTCACCGTTAACCAGCACTTTACACTTTGCAGAGCACTTTTACATAATCTCTTTTGAGCTATGCAACAATACTGAAGCAACCTTGATGGCATGGCTAAGTTATAGCTTTAAAACATCAATACCACCAGGTGTGGTGGTGCATGCCTTTAATCGCAGCACTCAGGAGGCAGAGGTAGTTTGAGGCCACCCTGAGACTACACAGTGAATTCCAGGTCGGCCTGAGCTAGAGGGAAACCCTACCTCAAAAAACAGAAATCAAAACAAACAAACAAAAAAAGAAAAACACCAATACCAGGAAGTAGAAGCTGATGAGCCTGTTAGGGAACAGAGTTCTCCTACTTGGCACGTGAAGCATTTGTAGAGAACCTTCAGGTGACCAGGGACGCACACAACCACCAGCCTTCCTGCCACTCCTTGTAGGGACCTTCAGACCATAACTTAATGATTAATCTTTGAGAGGACAGAGTGGGGACTTGAGGGGTGAATATAATCAAAGGACACTACACACATGTAAAAATGTTGCATAATGAAACATTATATAATGAACATATTGTGTCATTAATATATGCATGATAGTTTGAATGAGATGTCCCCCATAGCCTCGTGTGTTTTCAATGCTTGATCCCCAGATGATGGCAGTATGGGAGGTGGAGCCTTGCAAAAGGAGGTGTGTTATTAGGGGTGAGCTTTGGAGTACTCTATTCCAAGAGCTCCTACTTGCCAAGGCTAAGTCACTCTGCTTTCTGCCACCTACTGTGGTAAGAAGTGATGCCCAGCCTCTGCTATGCTGTGCTTTCCTGCCACAATGAAACGCCCACTACACCATGTGCTAATACAAATTTAAAGACTTCAACTGACTTAGTTCAAGGAAATATAGAAGTACCAACCCTATCAGAGAAACTTCATAAAAGAGGCATATGCATGAATATTTGTTACTAATCTGTAAATTATGGAGAACACATCATTTTTAAAGGGTTAAAGTATATTTATTTGAGAGATATAGACAGAGAGAGAGAGACAAAGAGAGTATGGGAGTGCTAGGGCCTCTTGGCACTGCAAACAAACTCCAAACACATGTGCCACATTGTGCATCTGACTTTATGTGGGTGCTGGGGAATCAAGCCTGTGCCAGCAGGTATTGAAAGCAATAACATGTAACCACTAAGCCATCTCCCCAGCCCGGTTAAAGTTTTTGAACAACAGTACTGTGTTGATTCATGTATTTTAGATATTCTGTCCCATGACAAGAAAGTCCACATGTTATAGAAGATTTCAATGTTGCCACAAATGATCTTTAATTGTGACTGACTCCAGCACACAGATAGATGGGGACAAATAGATGATCTTTGATTGTGAATGACTCTAGCACGGAGACAGATAGATGATCTTTGATTGTGACTGACTCTAGCACACAGATAGATGGGGACAGATAGATGATCTTTGATTGTGACTGACTCTAGCACACAGATAGATGGAGATAGATAGATGATCTTTGATTGTGACTGACTCTAGCACACAGAGAGATGGGGACAGATAGATGATCTTTGATTGTGAATGACTCTAGCACACAGACAGATGGAGATAGATAGATGATCTTTGATTGTGACTGACTCCAGCACACAGATAGATGGGGACAGATAGATGATCTTTGATTGTGACTGACTCCAGCACACAGATAGATGGGGACAGATAGATGATCTTTGATTGTGAATGACTCTAGCACACAGACAGATGGGGACAGATAGATGATCTTTGATTGTGACTGACTCCAGCACACAGATAGATGGGGACAGATAGATGATCTTTGATTGTGACTGACTCTAGCACACAGATAGATGGGGACAGATAGATGATCTTTGATTGTGACTGACTCCAGCACACAGATAGATGGGGACAGATAGATGATCTTTGATTGTGACTGACTCCAGCACACAGACAGATGGGGACAGATAGATGATCTTTGATTGTGAATGACTCTAGCACACAGACAGATGGGGACAGACAGATGATCTTTGATTGTGACTGACTCTAGCACACAGACAGATGGAGATAGATAGATGATCTTTGATTGTGAATGACTCCAGCACACAGATAGATGGGGACAGATAGATGATCTTTGATTGTGACTGACTCCAGCACACAGACAGATGGGGACAGATAGATGATCTTTGATTGTGACTGACTCCAGCACACAGACAGATGGGGACAGATAGATGATCTTTGATTGTGACTGACTCCAGCACACAGACAGATGGGGACAGATAGATGATCTTTGATTGTGACTGACTCCAGCACACAGATAGATGGGGACAGATAGATGATCTTTGATTGTGACTGACTCCAGCACACAGACAGATGGGGACAGATAGATGATCTTTGATTGTGACTGACTCCAGCACACAGATAGATGGGGACAGATAGATGATCTTTGATTGTGAATGACTCCAGCACACAGACAGATGGAGACAGATAGATGATCTTTCATTGTGAATGACTCCAGCACACAGATAGATGGAGATAGATAGATGATCTTTGATTGTGACTGACTCCAGCACACAGATAGATGGGGACAGATAGATGATCTTTGATTGTGACTGACTCTAGCACACAGAGAGATGGGGACAGATAGATGATCTTTGATTGTGACTGACTCCAGCACACAGATAGATGGGGACAGATAGATAGATGATCATTGATTGTGACTGACTCCAGCACACAGATAGATGGGGACAGATAGGTGATCTTTGATTGTGACTGACTCCAGCACACAGACAGATGGGGACAGATAGATGATCTTTGATTGTGAATGACTCCAGCACACAGATAGATGGGGACAGATAGATGATCTTTGATTGTGAATGACTCTTTGATAGATGGGGACAGATAGATGATCTTTGATTGTGAATGACTCTAGACACAGACAGATGGAGATAGATAGATGATCTTTGATTGTGACTGACTCTAGCACACAGAGAGATGGGGACAGATAGATGATCTTTGATTGTGACAGACAGATGGAGATAGATAGATGATCTTTGATTGTGACTGACTCAGATAGCACACAGATAGATGGGGACAGATAGATGATCTTTGATTGTGAATGACTCTAGCACACAGATAGATGGGGACAGATAGATGATCTTTGATTGTGAATGACTCCAGCACACAGATAGATGGGGACAGATAGATGATCTTTGATTGTGACTGACTCCAGCACACAGATAGATGGGGACAGATAGATGATCTTTGATTGTGAATGACTCTAGCACACAGATAGATGGAGATAGATAGATGATCTTTGATTGTGAATGACTCTAGCACACAGACAGATGGGGACAGATAGATGATCTTTGATTGTGACTGACTCTAGCACACAGACAGATGGGGATAGATAGATGATCTTTGATTGTGAATGACTCCAGCACACAGATTTGATTGATGGGACAGATAGATGATCTTTGATTGTGACTGACTCCAGCACACAGACAGATGGGGACAGATAGATGATCTTTGATTGTGACTGACTCCAGCACACAGACAGATGGAGACAGATAGATGATCTTTGATTGTGAATGACTCCAGCACACAGACAGATGGAGACAGATAGATGATCTTTGATTGTGAATGACTCCAGCACACAGACAGATGGGGACAGATAGATGATCTTTGATTGTGAATGACTCTAGCACACAGACAGATGGGGACAGACAGATGATCTTTGATTGTGACTGACTCTAGCACACAGATAGATGGGGACAGATAGATGATCTTTGATTGTGACTGACTCTAGCACACAGATAGATGGGGACAGATAGATGATCTTTGATTGTGACTGACTCTAGCACACAGACAGATGGAGATAGATAGATGATCTTTAATTGTGACTGACTCCAGCACACAGATATATGGGGACAGATAGATGATCTTTGATTGTGACTGACTCTAGCACACAGATAGATGGGGACAGATAGATGATCTTTGATTGTGACTGACTCCAGCACACAGACAGATGGGGACAGATAGATGATCTTTGATTGTGACTGACTCCAGCACACAGACAGATGGTGACAGATAGATGATCTTTGATTGTGACTGACTCCAGCACACAGACAGATGGGGACAGATAGATGATCTTTGATTGTGACTGACTCCAGCACACAGACAGATGGGGACAGATAGATGATCTTTGATTGTGACTGACTCCAGCACACAGACAGATGGGGACAGACAGATGATCTTTGATTGTGACTGACTCCAGCACACAGACAGATGGGGACAGATAGATGATCTTTGATTGTGACTGACTCCAGCACACAGACAGATGGAGACAGATAGATGATCTTTGATTGTGACTGACTCCAGCACACAGACAGATGGGGACAGACAGATGATCTTTGATTGTGACTGAGCACACAGACAGATGGAGACAGATAGATGATCTTTGATTGTGACTGACTCCAGCACACAGACAGATGGGGACAGATAGATGATCTTTGATTGTGACTGACTCCAGCACACAGACAGATGGGGACAGATAGATGATCTTTGATTGTGACTGACTCAGACACAGAGAGATGACAGATAGATAGATGATCTTTGATTGTGACTGACTCCAGCACACAGACAGATGGAGACAGATAGATGATCTTTGATTGTGACTGACTCCAGCACACAGACAGATGGGGACAGATAGATGATCTTTGATTGTGACTGACTCCAGCACACAGACAGATGGGGACACATAGATGATCTTTGATTGTGACTGACTCCAGCACACAGACAGATGGGGACAGATAGATGATCTTTGATTGTGACTGACTCCAGCACACAGATAGATGGGGACAGACAGATGATCTTTGATTGTGACTGACTCCAGCACACAGACAGATGGGGACAGATAGATGATCTTTGATTGTGACTGACTCCAGCACACAGATAGATGGGGACAGACAGATGATCTTTGATTGTGACTGACTCCAGCACACAGATAGATGGGGACAGATAGATGATCTTTGATTGTGACTGACTCCAGCACACAGACAGATGGGGACAGATAGATGATCTTTGATTGTGACTGACTCCAGCACACAGATAGATGGGGACAGATAGATGATCTTTGATTGTGACTGACTCCAGCACACAGACAGATGGGGACAGATAGATGATCTTTGATTGTGACTGACTCCAGCACACAGACAGATGGGGACAGATAGATGATCTTTGATTGTGACTGACTCCAGCACACAGACAGATGGGGACAGATCGAGGCCTTGGGTGATGGCTCACTAGGTGAGAGTGCTAGCCATGCAAACACAAGGGCCTGAGTTCATCAGTGCGATCCCAGCACCCACCTAAAACCAGGGGAAGCCACACACGCCTGTGACCCTTGTCCCATGGTCAGAGGAGAGTCGGCTGGAGAATCATTGCTACTTGTTGGTTAGACAGTTTTGACCAAAAACAGCAGCTCTGGGTTCAATGAGAAACTCCTTTTCAAGGAAATAATGTAGAAGAGTATTAGAGAAAGGACACTCAGCATTCTCCTCTGACCTCCTCATGGTGCATGCAGAGTGTGCACATGTACACACACAGCATATAATCTGTATAAATATACCATACATACTACATTCACATGCACATATAAATATAGACAGACAGACAGATGATAGGTGATAGATTGATGTAGGCTTGCTTTTAAAAACTAACATGAAGCTGGGCGTGGTGACACACGCCTTTAATCCCAGCCCTCAGGATGCAGAGGTAGGAGGATCACCGTGAGTTCAAGGACACCCTGAGACTGAAGAATGAGTTCCATGTCAGCTGAGCTAGAGTGACACCCTACCTCAAAAAAAAAAAAAAAAAAAAAGAAAGAAAGAAAGAAAGAAAGAAAGGAAAAAAGAAAAGGAAAACTAACATGAGAGGGCTGGAGAGATGGCTTAGCAGTTAAGCACTTGCTTGTGAAGCCTAAGGACCCTGGTTCAAAGCTCAATTATCCAGCACCCATATAAGCCAGATGCACAAGGTGGTGCATGCATCTGGAGTTCATTTATAGTGGCTGGATGCCCTGGTGCACCCATTCTATCTCTCTTTTGCCTCTTTCTCTCTCTGTCTGTCACTCTCAAATAAATAAATAAAAATAAACAAAAATTTTAAAAACTAAATGATCTTGGAAATATTTTTCCGAATTTTTTGACAAATTTAAATTGTATGAAAAGTATTTCTTATTCTGTGTAATTCCTTAAAGATGCTACTTTGTGATGCAAATAATGTTTATGACAGAGTTCTGGACATACTATCCCAAAATGCAATACCTAGGTATATTGGCTGTTTTAGTAAAGAAATTTGAGAAGCAGTTTCTGCAGAGAAGAACATGTGACCTTCCCTTGAAGCAGAACACAGATATCCAGTGAGAGGTGCCCTCGCTATAGCCAGAGAGAGGAACATCCTTATCTGCAGTGATGAGAGGACGCAGAGAGGAATATCCCCTTTTATTCCTCATAGAGAATACTCTCGGTCTTACATTTCTTCAGGACTTTCCACTTCACTACATCTACTATAAACACATTCAGGCTTAGCCATTTCTTGATATCTTCTTTCCCTTCTGAAGGCTCTTGTGTCATGAAAAGCTTACATGAAGTATATTTTTATGTTTCTGTCTTGTTAATCTGTCTTTTTTTTTACAGCATGTCAACCAATGAACCTATGAACCTATTTAGATAGAATAGATAAAACAACACCACTCCCTGAGAAGGGCCTCAGGGAAATAGGATCAGGAGCAAGGGGATAAGAGTATAACCTGGACTGGAGAGATGGTTTAGTGGTTAAGGCACTTGCTGGCAAAGCCAAAGACCCAGGTTCAATTCCCCATAACCCATATAAAGTCAGATGCACAAGGTGGCGTAGGCATCTGGAGTTCATTTGCAGTGGCTAGAGGTTCTGGTGAACCCATATTCTCTCTCTCTCTCTCTCTTTCTCTAGTAAATAAATAATTATTTTAGAGAGAATGGGAACGCCATGACCCCTAGCCACTGGAAACGAACTCCAGATACATGTGCTACCATGTGCATCTGACATACCTAGGTACTGGAGAATTGAACCTGGGTCCTTAGACTTTGCAGGCAAGCACCTTAACTACTAAGCCGTTTCTCCAGCCCAAATAAAATATTTTTAAAGCATAACCTATCATATATATATATATATATATAATTTTTAAAAAGAAGAATTCACAAGAATGACTTTCATTTAAAATCAGGTATATCATTCTTACCCCTTGTAGGTCAGGACCCTACTAGAGTCTGAGAATGTTAAGATAACCAAACTCTTGCTCAAGATGCCCACACCTGAGAACCGAAAGAGATTGAGGGCAATGTTTACATTCCCCATTGGATGGTGAAGATAGTCAAGAGTGCCACCTCAAAACATGGCACCTTGATATACTTAATATTTCAAGGTGAACTCACTTGGAGAAACAGAAATGCATAGAAAGGATGTGTTTTAACTCCCCTCATCTACCAAAGATAGATTCTGAAAAGAGACATGATGAGCCAGGGAGATTGCTCAGTGGGTAAAGGTGCAAACATACCAGTCCTGGTTCCATTCCTCAGTACCCACATAAGGACAGATGCACAAAGTGGTGTATGTGCCTGGAATTCATTTGCAGTGACAAGAGTGCCCAATCTCTCTTCTCTCTCACTCTCCCTTCCCCTTCTGTCTCTCTCTCATAAATAAAATATTTTTAAAAAGACATGAATACCAACATAGTGATGTCCTCTGACAAAGTCATAAACACCTTTACAAATAAATGGCTTGGGAAGTGGCCAACAATACCCTTGTGGTCTACACAGTGGATGCTTCTCTGGTCCATGGAAGGCTGTTTTACAACCTAACAAGACCAGCCCATGATGGTTATAAACCTGAAGACATAATAAGGGGAGGAATAGTTATACCCTTACTGGAATATGAATATGAATACCCACAAAGCCACTTCTCTAATCGTTTGCAAATCCTCACTGCTACACCTACCTGCTTTCTGAATTCTAACTCAGTGAGGCACCAATCAAGGCACTCAATCAAGGGGGGATAGAAAGGCAAGGAGAAGCTGGGGAGAGAGCCTGAGTTCAGATCCTCAGACCCCACATGTAAAAGCTGGAATCCATGGTAGGATTCTGTAACTCCAGCATGCTGATGATGAAATTGGGAGGAGTGGAGAGGAGGATTTCACACACAAACTCAGCAAACACAAGGATAAACATGAAGAGAGACCCTGCCTCAAACGTTAGGTGGAAGGTGAGGGCCAATACCTCAAAGTTACCTTCTTGTTACCTATTTCTTGGTTTGAAGTCTGCCCCACAATCATGAAGAATGACAAGCAGGACAACAGAAGGGCGAGTAAGCAAAATGATTCAGAAGTGAGAGCTATCCATGCTGGTGCAGAGTTCATTGTAAAACTTCTGCTTTCTCAGAGTTGACTACTGGTTTTACCAAGACATGCAGATATTGTATTTGTTTGGGCCTGTGACCCTGGAGCTAGCTATCTACAAAGTGGGGCTGCCTTGCTCTTCATTCCTATTACCCTGACCTCCATAGGCAACAAAGTGGTACACTCATGCCTACAGACAGGCACACACGCAAACACACAAAAAAGGGAGGGAGAGTAGGACAGAGGAAGAAGAGAAGGGGGAGGAGTGTGGAAGAGAGGACAGTATATAATCACTTATTTTCAATTTACTAGCCTTTTAATTTATGTGTTTTAGATTCAATAAAATATTTACATTATTTTTCCTGGGAAATATTAAGTGGCAATTATGGACAAGATTTTTTTTGTATATGGTCTTGAATAACGCTAGTCTTCTTCAGAACACTTTCTAGGTTACAGACAGTGGTGGATTTTGATTAATAGCCATTGTGTGTATTTATAACTTACTATATATAGTATATTTTTTTATAACAAGGGTTACAACTGACTTTTATATCTGTTGTGTGTGGCCCTTTACTAAAAGTTCAATGATGCTGGTTGCATGAATAAATAGATAAATGAGCTCAAAACTCACTGAAAAGCTAGGCATAGTGGCGCACGCTTTTAATCCCAGCACTTGGGAGGCAGAGATAGCAGGATCTCCATGAGTTTGAGACACCATAATGAACTTCAGGTCAGCCTGGGTTAGAGTGAAACCCTAGCTCAAAAAAACAAAAAGAAAAAAAAACTCACTGAGTTTTTGGCTTTCAGCTGCACTTCATCTACCCACATGGTGATGTTTTTATGAAGAAAGTAAAATATTTTTATTCTTTCTCCTATTTTGCTCTCAATGACATATAAATGCAGAAGAGAATTGCTCCTTTTTCCTTGTCAGTTGTTCATTTCCTCTGCCCCCTCTTCTACTTCTATAGATTCTTTGGAAACAGAGAAATTATAGAAAAATGGCACCTTTTGGTTTACGAATGCTGCTTTGTCTCCACAACAAATGTCTTCAGGGTGGCAGGAATCCAGTCCTGGCTCTCCTGTGCAATGCATGTGCAGTGGTCTAGGGCAGGGTCTTCCCACAGAGGCCTCTGTCTGCACAGTATCTCCAGCTCAATTCAAGCTGCTGTTACTGGGGACCCCGCACCTGGCAACCTGCCCTCTTAGGCAGATGGAGGAAAGCATGACAAGATGGCCACAGCCACACTACTCTCCAAACGTCCAGCTGTCAAGAATGTTTCAAGTTATAGTAATAGAAAGGGTCAGTGATTCATCTCCACAAGAATGAAGAAAAGAGAGAACATATGTAACTAGGTACAATTGTCACATGTAACCACTTCCAGAGAGGAGACATCCCACTCCAAATGACTGGACCTTCCTAATCCCCCCATCGCCTGACCACCTGACCTCCTGGCCTTGGCCCTTGGTCTCCAAGCACTGCCAGGTGACTCAGTGACAAAGCTATTCAAATTCCTGCTGTGACAGGGATAAGCATGAGTAGTGTAACAGCTCTTCCCACACATCTGACCCCAGCAGCAGTTTAATGAGCCCTTGACAACCTAACCCGTAAGGAAAAAGATGCAAGGAGAACTGTCAGCACACTGGACATCACTGAGGGGAGCTTCAGGTGGGAAAGGGGATGGTTCTCTCAGATGCCTGTTTCTTTTCTTGTTTGGTTTTGAGATACGGTCTCATGTGGCCAGGATGGCCGAGACTTGAATTCCTGATCTTTCTGCCTCAGAATGAGTGCTGGGAGTACAATCATGAGACACCACATCCAGCTCAGTTCTTCTTAAATCCAAAATTTATCTACTCTTGCAGCCTCTTTCTCGTCCTAAAAGTATTGCCATCTATATTTGTACTTAAAGAAAATCAAATAAGGAATTTGGGAAATGGGGAAATGGCCTAGAGCTTAAGGCATTTGCCTTCAAAGCCAAAGGACCTCGGTTCAATTCCCCAGGACCCACATGCCAGATACACAAGGGGCACATGTGTCTGGAGTTCGTTTGCAGTAGCTGGAGGCTCTGGTGTGCCCATTCTCTCTCTCTCTCTCTCTCTCTCTCTGCCTCTTCCACCTCTTCCTGTCTCTCTCTCAAATAAATAAATAAAATATTTTTAAGAATTTTTAAAAAAGAAAATCAAATCACCATGTAAGATTTTTGTGATATGTTTTGAGATAACTGAGGCCCCCTGATGTGTTATAAAATGAAAGATAATTTTTTCACTAAATGATTTGGTAGTTTGTGGAAAGCTTAAGGTACTGCTAAAATAAAACCAAATGCACAAATATTTCCTCCAGAGCTTTAGCTCCAATCCTGAATCCTAAAATTATTGTGATCCACTTTTGCTGAAGCCTTTTATGACAACTGAGGTATAATCAGCAGCAGCCCTATAAACTACATTATGCTACATCTTTCTTTTCCTTCATAAAGTCAAGTCAGAAAAGGAGTTATTTAAATGATTAAGGTGTTCAGAGTGCCACCTCCTGGCATAATGTGTAAGCTCACGCAACTTTCCTTAATTTAAGCTGATACCCTTAATCTTGTTTCTATCACAAAAATCAATACAAACAAAATCAAAACCTTAAATTTTTAACAAAAGTACTGAGCACACACACAAGATGGGAATTTATTTCCTGAGATAATTCAAATCTTTAAGGGACCAAAGTAGTGTGCATGTATGTGTGGAAATGTCACTGGAAACTCAATTCACACAATTAGTGTGGAAATAATGATAGTCTGACAATATGACTTAATTTACACAATTAGTGTGGAAATAATGAAAGTGTGACATACTATGACTTAATTTACACAATTTGTGTGAAAATAATGATAGTCTGACATAATATGACTTAATTTACACAATTAGTGTGGAAATAATGATAGTCTGACATAATATGGCAGCTCCTGCCTGTCCTGCTGGGAAAGAAACATCAGAGCATAATCTGACCCAACGGTCTTTCTCAAATTTCCCAGCGGACTACCCTTAGCACACATTGTATTTTCCCATGACTTTCCACTCTAGCAAATCTCAGTTACCAAGAGTTAACCATGTACTGGGCCCTTAATTTCCTAATGAAGATTGGCATGTTATATAATACTTGTATTAAGTAAATTGGTATTTTTTATTAACTGTTTTAGATAGAACAAAAACACATAGCCAGGCTTGGGGGTACACGCCTTTAGTCCCAACACTCAGGAGGCTGAGGTAGGAGGATCACTGTGAGTTTAAGACTAGCCTGGGGATAGAAAGTAAGTTCCATGTCAGCCTGCAATAGAGTGAGATCCTGTCCTTGGGAAAAAAGAAAAAAATCTATTTCTCACCTACATACAGGTGACATGTTATTTATTATGTCAGTATATCATTCAGTATATATTACACATTATATTTAGAATGTAATTTCTAGGTAGGTACAAAATAATTAAAGCTTTGCTATTTCTATTTCTTTTTCTTTTTATTATTTCTACTTGTTTTATTTTGTTATGGGGACGGCATCTCATCTGACCCAGGCGCCTTGAGCTCACTGAGCAGCTACGTGTGGCCTTGAACTCCTGATCCCTTCGATACAGGGACCACAGGTGAGTGCTGCCACATCTTGACTAAAGCTCTGCTTTTTCTAGCATGTTTTCAGGGTTTGTAGAGAATAATGGTGAAAATCACGGCTCTGCACTGAGAGGGTCCAGAGTGAAATGGGACTTCTCCTCTTTACTCCGCACTCTCTGGTTCCTCGTCCACAGGGAGCGTCAGTTACTCTACGTAAACACAGAGGTGATGACAAGAGTGCTCACCTCAGAGGGTCACAGGAAGAATTTGGAGCATAGGAAGGGCCACAGAGATGCATCAGAACATTTCTCTTTTATGTCTATTAGCTCAGAATCCTGCCCACCATCTGTGTCCCCTTCCTGCACTTTACCCATTTGGCTGGCTAGCCTCAGCAGTAGTGTGAAGTAGAAAGTTAAGTCTAAATTGCTCCTGAAGCCACTTCTTCAAGTAGAGTGTTTCCTTTCCCCTAACCTCCTCTTCTTAAGTAAAACTTAGGATCAAAATGTAAGGTAATCATTTTCATTTATTTCCAGAAGTATTTTATCACATTTGACCTCCGTAACAGATTTTAAATGTTAAATTCTAACCATTAAACCAAAACATGTAGATTTATTTTTAGCAAGCCAACACCTCATTCCTTCCCCTTCCCTGGACACAAATAAAATACAGATCATTAAAATGCTGAAATATTTTTTGAAACCGTAATTATTCTGCCTATTAATTACTCAACCCTTCCACTAAATGAATGGCTCAAATGGATACATCTCTTAGTTTAGGACAAAGAAAACAAAAAGCCAAACCTTGGAAATTAGTCATTCTTCTGCCATCTTGTGGTTTAGTTTCTACACTGCAATGTATCACTTGATCAGCTCTATAAAAACTAGACTGAGAATGTTGTATGTCTATGTAATTCTAGAATTTCTGCACCTATTTAAAGCTGTACTTAAGACTACCAAATGATTACAATTTGCCTTTTTTGTTGTTTCAAAATGCCAGATACTCAACGTTTTGAGAGCAATGGAGCCACTCTTGACTCTGGTTGGGCTTAGTGTAGGAGTTAGAATGCTGACCACTCAAGTCACTCAATTGTAATTTTAATTGAGTAGAACATATAAAACAAAATGCTTTTGTTTCTATGGCTCCAGAAAATCTCTGAAATAAGGAAATCCACAGTTCAAACACATCCATCATTTTCCTCCTAAAATTCTGACATTAGACTACAAATATATCCATCCTTAAATAATGCCCTGCTTTGTTGCAGGTAACCTTTTATAATGATGTAAAATAGCTACTGTAACTGATGCTTGCCTGTGAATTCTCTACCTGTTGCATAAAAGCACCAGAACCTAGGGGTTTAAACACTCACTAACTCACACGTCAGGAAGTTTCATACGGACGTTGTGGTCATTTGCTAGGTTGGAAGGTGGTTGGTCTAGGATGGCCTCATACTATCCGTGGTCTATTAGTCAGCATACATGCGGTAGGTTTCAGTCCTTGGTGGAGTATGGCAGAGGATCACATAGTACAAGAGCTCAGAAGAGCTACCCAGTGAAGATGGTGTCTCCCCAACAAGTCCCATGCTGCACTGCAGCTGCAAGACTGGGGAAGTGCTTGCCCTGAGTTGGATTCCTCAGACAACTTAGATCATGGAAGTCAAATGCTGCAAGATCTCCATTTTTATGGGGAACAAGAACATAGCCCCAGTGTTTAAGACAGTTCCTTACTATCTTAGGACAGTGCACTATTGGTAGATTTAAGTTGATATTGCTGACAACTAGAATAGGAAGGTCAGAGAGCTAGGCTAGCTCAAGCTAACCTCTTCTCCTTACAATGAGGCAGAAACAAAGGTCAGATGCTAGAAGCTGCACATGCCTCATAGAACAGTCTTACACCTGAAGAGGCCAGTGTAGCTGAAATGCAGTGTGGTGGTTTGAATGAGGTGCCCCCCATAAACTCATGTGTTTTGTATAGTTGGTCCCCAGCTGATGGCAATTTGGGAGGTGGAGCCCTGCTGAAGGAGGTGTGTTATTTGGGGTGGTCTCTTCATTGCCAGAATCCCTCTCCCTCTCCCGCCACTGCTGGACACAGGCTGTGGCAGAGGTGATGTCCGGCCTCTGATCGCGCCGTCTTTTCCCTGACATCATGGAGCTTCCACTGGAGACTTGAAGCCAAAAGTAAATCCTTTCCTTCCATTGGCTGCTTCTCGTCAGGTGCTTTGTGCCAGCAAGCAGAAGGTAAGTACAACCCGCAGCAAGCAGGGAGCACAGACATGAGGTGAGAGGAAAGAGCTGATGTTAGGGCATGCTAGAAGGCCCCTGTAAGGACTTGAACCTTTTATTCTGAGCATCATGGAAAGGTGGAAGTTGGCTTTCAGCAAGAGACCCAACCTAATTATCATGTAGCTTTGGACTTGTTCTGGCTTTGTTGGTTATATAAATGTATTTGTATGTGAAGGCAAATACCTAACAGAATTGAGGCTTCAATAAAATATACTCTTATGTTTTAAAAAATATTTTTATAATTGACAATTTCCATAATTATAGGCAGTAGGCCATAATTCCCTCCATCTTTCCCCTTCACAACTCCATTTTCCATCATATCCCCTCCCCCTCTCCATCGGTCTCTTTTTTTTTTTTTTTTTTTTTTTCTTCGGGGTAGGGTCTCACTCTGGTCTAGGCTGACCTGGAATTAACTATGTAGTCTCAGGGTGGCCTCGAACTCTCGGTGATCCTCCTACCTCTGCCTCCCAAGTGCTGGGATTAAAGGCGTGCGCCACCACGCCCGGCTTTCCATCAGTCTCTCTTTTACTCTGATGTCATCATCTTTTCCTCCTATTTTGAGGGTTTTGTGTAGGTAGTGTCAGGCACTGTGAGGTCATGGATACCCAGGCCATTTTGGATCTGCAAAATTGCATTGTAAGCAGCCCTACCCTTCCTTTGGCTCTTACACTCTTTCCCCCACCTCTTCCACAATGGATCCTGAGCCTTGGAAGTGTGATAGGGATGTTTCAGTGCTGAGCACTCCTCTGTCCCTTCTTCTCAGCACTATGGAGCCTTTTGAGTCACCCCAGATTCACCTCCATCTGAAAAGAGAAGTTCAATCCCTCTCTGTTGTGCTCTAGATCTGGTGTTCTCATTAGCTACACTGGATGCCCTACGGCAGGGCTGCATGAGTTCTCAGTGGTTCCCCATGGCACTGGTGGTCAGGGGATGGGAGGCTGTGCAGGCTGCCTGGAGTTGCCCCCGAGCTGCTCAGCTGCTCAGCTTCTGCTCTCCTTCAGCGGCTGCTCAGCTGGCCCCTGCTGTCTGCCCCTTCAGGTTTCTTGACTTTGTGAGGAGGCTGCTGGGAGTGGAAAATCCCTCCACTTGGTTTCTGCTCCTGCAGCTCTGTGCCACCAGGTGGGCGCGCAAGCACCTCAGTGGGATTCCGTAGACTTCCTCCTTTCCAGACGATCTGAGTCTCACCTGCTTCTCTGCTGTGGTTAATAATGACCTCTACTTTTCCTTAGAAGAGTGTATCTTTTTCTGCTTTTTCCCCTCTATAGGCTGCCTTCTTACCTGCCATCTTACCTGGAAGTCTTTTTTTTTTTTTTTTTTTTTTTTTTTTTGAGGCAGGGTCTCACTCTAGGCCAGCCCAGATTGAGCTGGAATTCACTATGTCCAATAAAGTATATTCTTTATTTCATCAATAAACATGATGTTTGTGACCAAAAATGAACCTAAGCTCTAGACATGCAACTGTAAACATAGCACAGATTTGCCACAGGAACTAAGATGTGGTAGGATAGAGTTATGACACAGATGTAACTTTCTTTCTTTAGAAGTAAAATCTGTTTTGCTCATAGGTCTCCATTTCTCCTCAATAGCAGAATAAAAGTTGGTCAGCAACTCCCAATTACAATGACTGACTCACTTCGGCATTTACAATTTACCTCTTCCATTCTCCAGTCTCTGGTTTTCCCGGGTGTTGATCTGTATCTGCTTCATGATACCACAGAATCCCCAAGCATGTAACTTATAAAGATAAAAGTCTTATTTAGCTAACATTTTTGGATCCTCAAAGTGAAACCAGTATATAGCTCAGGTTTGACAAGGGACAGTCTCTGACTGCAAAGCCTCATAGTATGGATGGCAATGACAGGGGAGTCATGGATGGTTCTGGTTATCTGGGACTTGCTCAAAACCCTCATCTAGCCCTCACTTCTGGACTACTACTGGGAGCCCCATTCAGCCACATTCCTTGTACCCCCATGGAATCTGAAAACACTTCTGCATCTTCAAGAAGTCAAAATGAGCCCCTCGATCACTTCACAATGGATGGAAGCACTGGGCAGAGTATCTCTGCACAGCCTATCTGATAAAAAGCCCAACACAAATACAATTTATCTGCAATTCTCCAACTGACTGGTCTCTGTATCCCAAATGCTTAGTTAGATGGGAACAGGGAACAGGCCCTACACTGTACCCTCTGCTACTCTCCGCTCTCATCTACTCAAGTTCCTATCCTAGCTGAGAAAACACACACACCTCTTTCCATGGGATAAACACCCTGACGTAGCCTACATCCTCTTTACTCAGCAGCCATAGTATAGGATCTCATTATACTTTTACACTCTTAAATTTTAATGAATCTAAAGACCTTCAGTGGAGGCTATATCTATGGATATTTAATGAGTTAGAAATTAAATCTGATGTAATTTCAAAATATTTATTTACAAATTAATTAATACATTCATTATATGTTAATGTAACATATATAATAAAATTTCATAGATTAAAAAATAAATGCTTCATTAAAAAAGAAAGTCAGTGCTAGAGAGATAGCTTAGCAGTAAAGGCGCATGCCTGCAAAGCCTAAGGATCCCAGGTCCCATGTAAGCCAGATGCACATGGTGGCGCATGCATCTGGAGTTTGTTTGCAGTGGCTAGAGGCCCTGGCACACCCATTCTCACTCTTTCTCTCTCCCTCCCTCTCTCTGTCTCTAATAAATAAATTAATTAATTAAAAATAGTTTTACAAAGAAAATCAGGGGCTGGAGAGTTGACTTAGTAATTAAGGTGCTTTCCTATGAAGCCTAATGACGCAAGTTCAATTCCCCAGTACACAAGTAAGCCCAATGCACAAGGTGGCCCATCATCTGGAGTTCATGTGTGTTGGCTAGAGACCCTGGCATGCCCATTCTTTCTCTCCCTTCCCTCCCCCATAATAAATAAAGAAAAAAAGAAAAAAGAACATTAGGCTGGAAAATTGCTTAGTGGTTAAGGTGCTTGCTTAGAAACCTGATAGCCCAGGTTCAAATGCCCAGGATCCACAAATATCCAGGTGTACTAAGTGGCATATGCATCTGTAGCTCATTTGTAGGGGCAAGAGGCCCTGGTGTACCCATTATCTTCCTTACCTCTTAACTGCTTGCAAATAATATTTTTTTAATTATGAGAAGACATCAGTGGAAATAGTGACATTATTTAATATTTCTGGAAATATATGACCTCAGAGCAGAAAGAAACACAAAAAAGGCACATTTTACCAATTTTTAGGTGCATATTCATTCTATCATATTGAAAAGAAGTGCTATATTAATTTAAGATAGAACTGATATTGGGTCAAAGAAAGTTTTTAGGAATAAAGACAGGCATTTTGTAATGATAGAGGAATCAATTATCCAAAAAGACATAAGCCTCAACATGCATGTAACTAACAAGTGCATCAAAATATATGAAGAAGAACCTAATATAACTGCAATAAAAATAAGTGAATAAAGCTGGGCATGGTGGCGCATGCCTTTAATCCCAGCACTCAGGAGGCAGAGGTAGGAGGATCGCTGTGAGTTCAAGGCCACCCTGAGACTACATAGTGAATTCCAGGTCAGCCTGAGTAAGAGGGCTAGAGTGAGACCCTACCTTGAAAAACCAAAATAAATAAATAAATATTATATTTGGAGACAATATTCCTCTGTCAGACTTGTTGAGAGCCCACAAGCAAAAAATCAGTAAGGGCATGTTTGGACCAGAAACCACCATCCATCACTTGGGTGCCATGGAATGTACAAACTACTTCATCCAACAACCACTGAATACACATTCTGAACACACAAGGTGAGACAGCCAAAAACTTGCCTTGATGCACAGGTATTTGTGTTTTAGGAGCATGGGTAGTCTCTCATCCAGAAGACCAAGTGTGTGCTTGTAGTGTTAAGCATCCTATGTAAGGAGGTAAGATTTTAAGGTAAGATCAATGAAATACCAGCATAATAATGGGGGGAACAGTGAGGACAGCAGAGGTGTCATTAATGGCAGAGATTGTGTTGTGGAGCTCCACATCCAGACCTGGTGTTATTACCCTTTATTTAGCTTAGTTTGTTAACTCTATATAAATACCACCACCCAAATAAACCTTTCTAGTTTATTCCTCTTCTGATTATAAGAATTTCTATCAAACAGTTAAAATAAAAATCTGTTTACCGGGCTAAAGAGATCTCTCAATGGCAAAAGCACTTGCCTGCAAAGCCTAATTACCCAATCCATGTAACAGCAGATGCACAGTGGTGCATGCACCTGGAAGTTCATTTGCAGCAACTGGAGGCCCTGGCATGTTCTTGTTTTCCCTCTCTATTTCTGCTTCAAATAAATATTTTAAAAATAAATATTTTTTAAAAATGAAAAAGTTGATTTACTGTATAAATGTAAAATACACATAAATATTATATATATATATATATATATATATATATATATATATATATATATACATACATACATACATATACATACATACATAGACTATACTTACATACATGGAAAATATAGTACACCCCACACACAGCAAACATCAAAAAAAAATACTTAGCTGAAATATGGATTTCATATGTAGGAAGCTTGCCTTTTTAAATAAATTCTAAAGATATGTGTGTGTTCTGGTACAGACCACTCATCCCAGCACTTGGGAATAAAGCCAGAGGATCAAGGGTTCAAAATCAGCCTAGCCTCATTGACACCATCTCCCTCTCTCTCTCTCTATATATATATATACACATACATACATACATACATATTTAGTTGCCATATATATATATATATATATGGTGTGTGTGTGTGTGTGTGTATGTGTGTAGTTGTCACATAATGAACCCTTTTTTCTCTTTATCCACAGTCTAAATGATCTGCCCAGCTTGTACACCAACTCTCTACAGTCCAGAAAGGTATCTGCAGAGGTATAAATTGTCAGCTATGTCTGCCCCCATGTATGTGGCTTCCCCGTGAAAATACTATTTTCAGCTGACAGCATAACACTTTCATCTTGTCTCCATTCTGAATTAAAGGGAGAAAAGACCTACATCATTTCAATTGGCATAACCTGTGCCCCTTGACAACTTGCTTCGCAGAGAAATTAATGATCCCCTGAAACACAGACAAGCTATTTGACTTGTATTCTTCCACAGTGATAAAATGGACGAATAATGGATGCTTTTAGGCAGTACCTGACAAAAAACTTAAAAGAATACAAACTCTAAAACACATCGTCATGGGGCCCTATTTTCAATTTTACTATCCATATCAACATGGTTATCAGGGTTTAACTAAGTTGAATATTACAACACACGACAGCTATTAACAACAAGGTGTTAGTTGCAATATCTTAGGTTTAAAAACAGCATCGAGGGCTGGAGAGATGGCTTAGCAGTTAAGGTGTTTGCCTACAAAGCCAAAGGACCTTGGCTCGATTCCCCAGGATCCATGTAAGCCAGATGCACAAGTTGGCACATACATCTGAAGTTCGTTTGCAATGGCTGAAGGTCCTGACGAACCCATTCTCTCTCCCTCCCTCTCTCTCTCTCTCATAAATAAATAAATGAATAAATAAATAAATAAATAATTTTTAAACCAGCATTGAGGGGTTGGCGATTTAGCTCAGTGGATGAGCGCTTGCCTAGCAAGTGCAAGGCCCTGGGTTCGGTCCTCAGCACAGGAAAAAAAAAAAAAAAAGACAAAAAAACGAGCATTGAATCCTTCAAGCAAAGCACAGTCCTAACAGTGGTGTCTTCTAAACTGAACCAATACAACAGAGAAAATCCAGAATCCCATCACTTGTAGAATACTCTCACTGGTCTTAACTCGCAACAAAGAGTGCTTCTGCTATGCTCTTCCTTTTCTGCTACACTTTTATTGATGGTTTTTGCATATATTATGTGGTATTTTTGTAAGATATGAATATTGATGTTAAAACCTGGAAAATAAAATATATGACTTCTATAAATAAAATCAAACGGAAATTGTGTCAGTGATGTCAGTGCTATTTTAACTGTCTTTTAACCCATCTTGAGTTACATAATTCAGTAGCTACCATAACTAACAGTAATAGTTCAAGACCCACAGGTGGATACCTGAAACTACAGACAGATAGTACCCAAACCTACATTCTTTTAGTCAAGAATTTTCATCTTTTCAGCACTTTATGCCTTTCTTTGGTATGGTTAAATTATTAGTGTCACTATTTATAGAGGAAGCCTGTCCTTGGGGCCCTCTACAACTTTCAGAAACAGTGGCCTGGTCTTAGGACCTCCACAAGGCTGCTATTAACTTTCCATCATGGAGTGGAGGGGATCACGAGGCCCTAGCCCCTTGGAGGACATAAGCAGTTAACGGATGTTGGATAGCACAGGAGACTTCCATCATCCTAAGTTGCCCAAGCTCCTGTAACTAACTCCTGACTTAAATTCCTTTAAATAACCCCAATTAAGCTCATTGTTTCACCAAGCTAGACTTAGGTGGGTAACTCCTTTGGCCTGTCATTGGTGCCCACTGGAGGGTGAGTGGAAGTTTGTCTCCCCAGGGAAAGATCACGCAATACTTTTCTTATAATGTGTGACCATTATTAAGTAAAATACAGGTTACTTCAGGTGTGTGTGTGTGTGTGTGTGTGTGTGTGTGTGTGTATGTGTATTCATTTATCTCTAACTTGGTACTGGAGAAGCTGACTTAAACTTTTCCACGTATGACACAGAACAATGAGCACAATATAGTGGGGGGGGGGGGAATCCTAAATACCCTTTCTGTAGTCAAGTAAGTCACAGCTTAGCAAGCCAAAACAGCTTGACAATAACCAGTCAATTCCAGCCAAATGCCCCCCAAAAAAAAACCCCAGCTATATCCCTTCCCCATCAAAAAAAAGTGCACAAGTGTGGAGCGTAAACATCCACCTGGGTGGGCTAAGGCAACCAGTCACTCCTAGTGAGGACTCACACCACACTGCACACTGCTCAAACAATTCAGCTTTCTTCCTTCATAGGCAACAGGACTGGCTGAACTTGACCAATCACCAAGTGGTTATGAGGTACCTCTCCCCCTTCATGCCGGGGTAGGTTTAGGGAAAATTTTCTTCACATGCAACATCAGTGAACACTACACAGGAACACAGAATCTATGCTACCTGCTAGCCTGTGCTTAATTCCTCATGGGGAGCCTGAATTACCCCCCTTGTCATCTAGCAGTAATAGGGCAGCCATTCCACACTTACGGTGCCAGTGGAGGTTGAGTCAGGAACCTGTCCACTCCTGCTGTGTAGAAATGACTTAGTAACTCCCTTCCTCAACCTACCCAATGTAGGCCCTGGTGTGCCCATTCTCATTGTCTCTCTAACAAATAAATAAAAATAAAATCTTTTTTTAAAACAATAAAGTAGGGGTTTTGAGTAATGCTGATGTGTCAGTGTAGGGTATTCAAGTGAACAGTGTTCAGTGGAATGCAGGTTTGGGGGTACAAGGGCCAGGCCAAGGTTGCCCATGCCTGGTCCCTACATGCTTGACCAGCTGAGATATGAGTATAATACAGGTCTTATCTTCATCAATTTGGTTCATGCCTTTTATTTTTCCAAGTTCAGACAAAAAAAAAAAATCATTTGTGCCCTATCTGCAGTCCTGAAACCCAGTGGGAAGGCTGCTTTCTGGAGTCTCCCCAGCTACCACACGGAGCCCCAGCACTGTGGCCTCGTCGTCTCCTCATTGTCCAGGTCACTGAAGAGGACTCTGGGTCCCAGCAAGTTAGACTGAACACTTGCCCAGAGAAGATACCTGGGCTCCACGCCTTTCAAGGTGACAGGGCATGCCAGCCCTGCTCCCGTGAGTCCCCCACCAGCACTTAGGAGAGCTCAGTCTGTACCTCAGTACTCTATACATGTATGGACACACAGGCTGAGGGCAAGCTGTCTAAGGTGACTTAAGAACAGGAGATTCTTCCTCAAAACTTCACGGCTTGAGAGCAAGGCCCCTCATTCATCTACATGGGAGACATAGTACTGTACCCACCTTGGTATTACATCAGACCTTTTCTGGTTTTTAAACATTTTCTTTATTGAGAAAGAGGGAGAGAGAGAATAGGTGTACCAGAGCCTTCCACCTCTGCAAACAAACTCCAGACACATGCGCCATCTTCTGCATCTGGCTTACATGGGTACTGGGGAATCAAACCTAAGCCCTCAGGCTTCACGGGCAAGTGCCTTAACTGTGAAGCCATCTCTCCAGCCCTTCTGTACTTAAAAAAAAAAAAAAAAAAAAAGCAAAACACTTTAACTAAACCCCAAATCAACCCAAGAGAAATGAGAACAAGTCCACTTTGGGAAGAGAATGTATAAAAGAAGGGCAGGGGAAGGGTCAAACTTCAAGACGTTGTGAATAAGACTTATGTAAACATACTATTATGAATAATGTTACATCTAGAAGCTGTAGACTGTTACTAGAAAATTTTCAGTGCCTGGGATGGGATACCTTCCAGTGAGTTGTTGGCCAAAGAGGTCCTGGAAGCCTCCAAAACATTAAAGGCTATTGCCAAAGCCCTTGGTTTCCCTTGAGAAACAGATAGTAAGACCCTATTGCTGAAGACATCTCTTGCCTGAGAGGCAAGGTCACTGAGAAAGCAAGCTGGTGCTGAGCAGAAAACCTTCTCCCTCTAGACCAGCCAACTGCAAGCTGGAAAAAGCTACACTGCATACAGCCATAAGAGACACAGAAGTCATCAGCAGTGGACAATGAATACTAAAGTTTGGCCATACAGGCCCAATGACTGAACAGGTGCAATAGTGGCATGTCTGCTCTTGGGGTAACCAACTGCTCCATAATTGGACTGAAGGCCCTCTCTCTCTATGGGAGGGAATACATACCTAGTACTGAAAAACCTAAGCAAAAGTCTATGGCAGGAGAGGTCATGAGCCTTAGGGTTATAAAGCCTTCTCTTGTCTGGCTAAATGTATATATTATTCCCACCAAGCTGCCCTCAAAGCACTACACTTAATGTTCATATTCACATATTAATACTACTCTCACTTCTGGATAGAGAAGCTTCTCTTTTCAGATGGCAATGACCACTGGGATGACCCAAAAGGCAACATAGTGCTGAGAAGAAGGGATGGAGGAGTGCCCAGCATTGAAACATCTCTGTCACACCCTCCAAGGCTCAGGGCCCATTGTGGAAGAGGGGGCAGTTAGAATGGAAGAGCCAAAGGAAGGGTACGACTCCTTACAATGCAACTGTCCAGACAGAAATTGGCCTTGATATCCATGACCTTGCAGTGCCTAGCAATACCTTTGCAAGACCCTCATAATAGAAGAACAAGATGACATCAAATTAAAAAGACTAACGGAGAGAGGGAAGGGATATGATGGAGATTGGAGTTCTAAAGGGGTATGGGGGCAGGGGAGGGAAGTATCATGCATTTTTTTGTATGTAAGTATAGAAGTTGCCAATAAAAAAATCAAAAAAAAAAAAACTGGGCTGGAGAGATGGCTTAGCGGTTAAGGAGTTTGCCTGCAAAGCCTAAGGACCCCAGTTCAATTCTCTAGGTCCCTCATAAGCCAGATGCACAAAGGGGTGTGATTTAGACAGCTTCAGGTTCGCTGAGATGAACTTCCAGACCAGGCACAGTTATGGAGGAAGGGATATTATTTATTGAAGCTTACAGATCAGGGGAAGTTCCATAATGGCAGAAGCTTGCCTGCTTTCACAGGACCAAACACAGAGAGCAAAGCCACAGCCAAAAGGCACACAGCACACTTTAGGAACTCCCTCTAGGCACACTCTGCATATCTTTAGATTGAAATCTCAAACCCACCACCACACCTTAAGATCCGCCCAGTGACAGTGCCTCCAGCCAGGTGGCTACAGATGCAAACTATAAACTAATAAAACACTGAATATATTGGGGACCTCTATTCAAACTACCACAGGGTGCATGTGTCTGCACTGCAGTGGCTAGAGGCCCTGCCATGCCCATTCTCTCTCCCTCTTTCCCTTTCTCTATCTCAAATAAATAAAATCTTACAAAAAAAAAAACTGACAAGAACATTCATAGAAGTTTTATGGTCCAAATGTGAAAAATAATCCAGATATCCATTAAGAGGAAGGTAAGAATACTAGCACATTCATATAGAACATCACTCAACATTGATATGCATACAATAGATGAATGGTACTGGACTCCATGTGAGCCTCTGTCCATTATGTACTGCTTTGATAAAATTAAGGCTAGGGAATCTGCAAGAATTCCAGTTGCCTGACAGTTCTGGTAGCTGGAATGTTCTGACTGAATCTATGGCAAGGGTCTCTTGGCTGTGTTGCCACATACCAGAGAAACAGTATCTGTCACCCACAGAATGGGCCCAAGGGTGTGGGGTGGGTCTCATAGCAACCCATTCCAACAGGAACCAATCTGCTCTGAGAAGACTGCATGAATCCATCCCCAAGTTTGGAGCCCTGAATGTCTAATTCCCATTTCTTGTAGGTTTTGCTGTGTAGCCATTTCCTCTGAACTGAAGCTTTCCTTCAAGGAAGAAGATCCAGTTATGAGCGCTCACAAGCCCCCTCCCTGAAGTGAAGTGAACACCTGTGGAGGAAGACACTCGGCACTGTCTGCAAGTTGGGCAGGACAGTCTAGCCTGTGGTGTCCTGAGGTGTCAGTCAGGACAGGGGAGGTTTGATGACGCCAGTGCTGCAAGAGCCACCCATGATCTGCTAAGTGACCCAGTAAACTGGTTCAAGCTAGGTCTGGGTGGAATCATTTCTTTGGTATGTTGTCAGTGCTCTGAGGTGCACAGACAATTGTTCACATCTCCCCAGGTAAAGTCATTGATATCAGTGTCACACAAACTTGGACCTGACAGAATCAGCACTCTTTGGAAGGAGGAACAGCTTGGCTCCCTGCTGTAAGATATTCAGCTGAGGCTGGGCCACCTTCGGGTGCCTACCTTTCCCCATGTGCTGTGGAGGGTGGGTTTCCTGGCTTCAGTGCTTCCTGCTGTGGATGACAAGATATGCAACCAAGACTAATCCACCTGAGGGGAGAGTCCTTGGTAGAAACCCCTGGATAGCAGCAAGCTTTTATTTTATCTCATAGCTGAAGAAGATACAATCCATTATGGCAGGATGGTGAAGCAGCAGGTCACACTGGATCCACTCAGAAAGCAGAGCAACTTTCCCGTTCACTGCAGCCCAGGCCATGCAATGACACTATCCACATATAGGTGTGGTGGTCTTCCCACCGCAACCTCATATAGGAGGTCCCTCTGAGATATGCCCAGAGACCTGCTTCTGGGATGATTCCAAATCCTGTTGACAACTGAAATTAACCATCACAGTAGCCATCTTCTGTGTGGCATGGGATAGCCTACTTTCTTCATGAGTGGGATCCCCTCAAAACAGAAGACCAGCCATACTGTAGTCCCTGAAAGAGCACTACAGGGTGGGATCATATGTAAACTGGTGACAGTTGTGTGGATTTTGCTAAGTGATGATGTGATAGGGATGTGTCGGTGTAAAGTGATAGGGATCAGGAGTAAGGTAGCTGTATGCAGCTACTAGGGATAAAGGTCCGAAAATAATAAGCAGTATAGTTATGGCCCAATAGAACTGAGTCACCAAGATGTTAGACGGCCCACACTTACAAAGTAAGCAATCTTGTCTAACATATCTGCTTATCAGGAGTCCACCGGGTACATTCAAATTAACCTATCTTTGTCCAGCTCATCACCCTATCAGAAGCCTCTATACACTTTTGAGTAACCAATCCACTCACCCTAACTTGGTACTTCAGTTCACACCCCAAGGGTATCAAACGCTCAGCTCTCACCAGTCATGGAAATCAGGAGCCACGAGGCCCAGCAACTCACAGATCAGAGCCCTGAGGGACTGCACCAAGGCCTGAGTGTGGCATGAATACAGCACAAGGACCAGGTTTCAAGGAACCTAGGGCTTTATTGGGCATGGTCTCTTGGTGTTGAGGAGGGATGGTCTTGTGTTTAATGCTAATAAATGTGCCAGCTGGGACAAAAACAAAAAAGCTCAGCTCAGCCAGGCGTGGTGGAACATGGCTTCAATCCCAGCATTTGGGAGGTAGAGGCAGGAGGATCACTGTAAGTTTGAGGCTACCCTGAGACTACAGAGTGAATTCCAGGTCAGTCTGAACTATAGCAAGACCCTACCTCAAAAAAAAAAAAAAAAAAAAAAAAAAAAAAAAAAGCTCCGCTCCAAGTTACTGGGCAGCTACCCTTCCCAGCTCAGTTCTTGGGGTCTTTCCTTCTTTCTTTCTTTCCTTTCCTTTTCTTTTCTTTCTTCTTTCTTTCTGCTTTGCATTTGTTTATCCTACTCTTCTACCATGTGTGCACTAATCATTTATTCTTTCAGGTCACAAGACAAGAGTCACTGGCTTGGAGTGCCTGTAAATTTAATCCCTAAACTAAACTAAGCCCACCCAGACCTGAGAAAGGCTCTGTCAATCTTAAAACCAGTAGTGGTAAGACATACAAAGGAGGCACAGCCACGTACCAAGAACCTGCCTATTAAAGGAGGAATTACAATGATGATGCCGTCCCTCACACTAGCCTCTGAACAGGTGGGAGAAGTGGAGAAACGGGAGGTAACACAGAGGGGTTGGCTTGCTGTTTCTTATACTTGGTAGGGTAAGAGGTCAAGTACAAATCAGATCTGTGCCAAAAAGCTTTTTCCTGCAATCCAAGCCCTTGGGATCCAAGGGAAGAGTGAGTAAGGAAGGAGCAAGGAGGAAGTGATGAAGACACTGGGGCACGGAAGAGACGTGGATTATAAATACTGGCCTGGCACAGGAAACTATGGTAACCAGGGATACTCTGCTTCCAACTGCTTGAAGTGGTTTTTGGTTTGTTTTTTCGAGGTAGGGTCAAGACTAGCCCAGGCTGACCTGGAATTCACTATGTAGTCTCAGGTTGGCCTCTAACTCATGGCCATCCTCCCACCTCTGCCTCCCGAGTGCTGGGATGAAGGGCAGGTGCCATCATGCCCAACAAATCTGGGATTCTTTTTATTATTATTATTTTTGTTTATTTACTTGAGAGAGACACAGAGAGAGGGAAGAGGGAGACATTGGGTGCACCAGGGCCTTCAGCCACTGCAAACGAATTCCAGACACATACGCCACTTTGTGCATCTGCCGTACGTGGGTCTTGGGGAATTGAACCTGGGTCCTTTGGCTGTGTAGGCAAGCACTTCAACCACTAAACCATCTCTCCAGCCCCCAACTGGCATTCTTAAGCAAGAACTGAATCTTTCACAGCCTGGCTCATGAGGCTGTAGGAAATGGGATTAGTCTGAATGCTTTGGAAGCACTGAAACTGAGTAATAATTACTCTTCCCTCCTTGAGACAAAGCTGGCATGATCTGAAGCAACATGAAAGATAAATCATTGATCAAATGTCTTAAGTGAGCTTGTTTACCGCCAGCTGCGGAATCCATCAATATCAGTGACTGAAAGACAATAAAGGACATATTGCTGAGGAGGCTAGACATAAGACAAGCAGTGAGTGTTTGATGCCCAATTCCCCATGTCCCCAGGAGAGTGAAGAGCAAGTTAATCCAGCAAGACCTTGGGACTAATACGGGTTTCAGTGGCTTTGTGGAGCCCATGGTGATCTTTATGGGGTAGCAGGCTCTGGGGGATGTGAAAGATATAGACCAGCATCTAAATCAAATTCCTGAAGTGCTAAGAAAAAGCTGCGGTGAGGGAAGGGAAAGCAAAGGGCTTTTTGTCCAGGTCATTCGAAGGAAATGTGGTAAAAACGTGTTGAGCTAGAGGTTGTAGGGGAAAGAATGATAGGAAGCCAAAAGCTGTGCTGTGTGTGACTCTGGAATGCATTCAAGACTAAATGGCTGTTGTAGTTACCATCTCGTTGCTGGGATAAAACACACAATCAAAGGCAAGTGGTGAGAAGAAAAGATTAATTTTAGCTGAGTCTTGAGAGGAACATTCAGGATGGCATGGAAAAATGGCAGAACAGAGCCTGGGCATCACAATGGGCCACCACAGGTGGCAAACAGGAGAGGGACCCTACTCTAACAAGGGGGGGTGGGGGGGTTCAGCTTACAGATCCAGGGCAAATTCCATAATGGCAGCAGCAGCTATACCTCTTTTGTGGTGGTTTGACTCAGGTGTCCCCAATAAACTTGGGTCTTCTAAATGCTAGGTTCCCAGCTGATGGAGATTTGGGAGTTAATGCCTCCTACAGGCAGTGTATTAATTGGGGCGGGCTAATGGGTATTGTAGCCAGTGTCCCCTTGCCAATGTTTGGCACACTCTCCTAGTCCTGTTGTCCACCCTATGTTGGACAGGGGGTGATTCCACCCTCTGTCCATGCCATCATTTTCCCTTGCCATGATGGAGCCTCCCCTCGAGTCTATAAACCAAAATAAACTTTTTTTCCCAAAAGCTGCTCTTGGACAGGTGATTTCTGCCAGCAATGGGAACCCAACTGCAACAGTAAAATTGCTACCAAGAGTGGGGTCATTTGCTGCTAGACACCTGTGTGGCTTTGTCCTTTTAGAGATGATTTTCAAGAGGAATATGGGAGGATTTGAAATCTTGGCCTAAGAGATGCCTCACAGTGCTGTAAGTACAGCTTGATGGACTGTTCTGGTCAGAGTTGAAAGACCTGAATGCAGTAGAACTATGGACTGTGAGGTTTGGCTTATAAGGGTGAGAAAGAGCTTTGCCTGGACTGGGCTAAAAGCAATTTGTGTGAGAGGCTTGCTGTTATGCTTGTGTCCTGAGAACTTGTGCAGGGTTGCATTGCGTAGAAACAGACTAGTATGAACTAAGGGATATGGCACAGAAGTGAAATCTTTGGGCTGAAACTTCTGCCTGTTCAGCTGCAATTAATTAGGAGAGATTACAGCCTTTGAGATCTTGCCAGCTGACCTGCACTGGACCCACAGAAAGAATGCAGTCTTTTGAAGGGGCCTGAGTACTCGAGGAGTGTCTATTCTTCAAAGTCTGCTTTATTCCCCCCGCACTAACAAATTGGCACCCTACCTGGTATTATGGAGTATAAGAAATGCAGGAGAAGGTCATTAAATTTCCAACACTGTCTTCTGTTTTGGACACGGCCATGGGCATGGTGGGGCACGTTTGTTGGATACCTGCATAGAGACCTAATGGATGGACTGTGGGTTGCAGTGGAGATGCCGGGACCACAAGATGGTTGCTAAGGAGAGGTGCCAGCCCCGGATGAAGTTTTCCAGGACTGTGAGTAGCCTAGCTGTAGGGGCAGAATTGGAGCTCCAGAGACTTGTTGCTGATTAGAATTATCAGACGTGGAGATTTGTCACTGGCTAGTTGCTGGACTTGAAGCTAGTTTGATGTTCGCCCTGGTTGTTTTAAATCTTGTATTTGTTGAGTATTTCTTTGCTATACCCAATGCCATCTTTTGCAGTGTGAATGTTTATTCTGTGCCATTATGGATTTGGGAGGGATTTTTTGGTATTTTGGCTCAGTTACAAGATCTTGGATTATAGGGAAGTTTGAACATCATTAGGATAAAAACTATGGTGACTTTTAAAGGGACTGAATGCATAACATTTTACAACATGGATGGTTATCAATTAATGGGGGCCAGGGGCAGAGTATGGACGTTTGATTCAGGTGTCCCCCATAAACTTAGGTCTTCTGAATGCTAGGTTCCCAGCTAATGGACATTTGAGAATTAATGCCTCCTGGAGGTAGTGTATTTTGGGGGATGGGCTTATGGGTATTATAGGCAGTGTCCCCTTGCCAGTGTTTGGCACACTTTCCTGTTGCTATTGTCCACCTTATATAGATAAGGGAGTGATGTTCATTTCACCCTCTGCTCATGCCATCGTTTTCCCCTGCCATCATGGAGCTTCCCCTCAAGTCTGTAAGCCAAAATAAACCTTTTCCCCCAAAAGCTATTCTTGGTTGGTCAATTTCTGCCAGCAATGGGAAGCTGACTGCATTCTTTTTCAGTGATTGTATTATGTAAGCCTCACTCTAGCCCAGACTAACCTGGAATTCACTATGTCGTCTCAGGGTAGCTTCGGATTCATGGTGATCCTCCTACCTCTGCCTTCCAAGTGCTAGGATTAAAGGCATGAGCCACCACACCTCATTACCACCACACCTCATTACCACCACTTGCAAATAAATGTTCCTATTCTACCAACTGCTTCCCAGATTCTAAGCATGTAAGAGAAAAGATAAAGGAAGGTAATATTAGATCTTCTGAAGATCAGTTGAGCTTATTCTAAAATGAAAAATAACAAATGTATACTACCCACATGAGCTATATGTTTCAAGCATTAGCATAACAATGTTTTCAAAATGAAAAGGAAAAAAACTCAAGCAGAGGGCTGGGGAGATGGCTGAGTTATTAAGGCACTCGCCCTCAAAACCAAGGACCCAGGTTCCCCAATACCCACATAAGCCAGATGCACAAGGTGGTGCATGAGTCTGGAGTTTGTTTACAGTGGCTAGAAGCCCTATTGTACCCATTTTATCTCTGTGTGTGTCTCTTTCTCTCTTCCTCTCTAAATAAGAATTTTTTTAAAAATCTCAACTAGAGATATATTTTTACTACCTCAGTATTTAGCTTGCAAGTGTTTGTCTATGCACATGAGTAAATGTATTAATGACATGGTAGACACTTGAACTTGATCCAACTATCTTGTGCATTAGTAATAACCAGGAATTTTAAGGAAATATCTCTAAAAGTATACAAAGTATATAAAAGTCATAGGGAACTCTTGATAGAAGCATGTATTAAACACCTGCTATGTGTTTACAGTATGTATGCTACTCACCTAGCAAGAATCTCATGAAGACAAAGAGACCATTTCTAGTGTTTATGTAGAAAAGTAGCCTGAAAGGTCATCTGTCATACTGAAAGGTTCTTTACTACATAGAAACAACCCCCCCCCCATAATTTTTCATTTCAAAATCTTGCTCATAGACCTGCTGAAACCTCTGGCCTTAGGTAATTGCATTTGCTTAGAACCCATTTTCCTTATCCAAAAAGAAGTCAATATAAAAGATAACACATTGCTTCCACCCCCTCTTCCAATGTTCCCTGAGCCCTGGCAGGTAGGAGACACATCTCATTTAGCCCTTAACTCTCAACAACCTTTTTATTTTCAGGACTGTGAAGAGTTTGGAGTCTCTTCAGTATCTATCACCATCTCCCAAAAGAAGCTTTTCAGACCAGTGGTGAGAGCGAACTAACATTCTGTCTGTCACCTCCTTACAATGTTTGCTGACCCCTGGTGAGTTTAACACAATGTCTCAGCCAGTGCTGAGCAGTCGAATATGACTTCTTCTCATCACCGTGATGAGTCTGGTCTCTCCAGTAATCAGTCATCTGCAAAATGAAGTTTCTCTAACCAACCATGAGAACAGCCCTAATCTATGGGCATAAAGATAACCATTTAGAGGGGGATTTCATGAGCACAATGCATCCATTTAACCAGAGATTCTAAGCCACAGACTTTTGATTCGGTACCAGGAATGAAGTCCCTCCCACAGTGGTCCTCAAATCCAATCGGAGAACAGCTGGCTGGCTATCCCTGTAACTGACATGCCACTATTCACGAGTGGGCACATCTTGCCTTGCTGGTCAGTTGCTAGCTCACAAGGTCTACACTGCTGGTTGAGACTGTTATTGACTTTCTCTCCCAGTTGTCTGAACAGCACTGTCCAGCACTATGACTGTGAGTCAGCAGGGAGGTAGCTTTCAGCTCAGTTCTAGCTGATTTCTGGGTCCCAAGACTGAAGTATGTGGGATCTTCAGCAATAGGGTTTTAACATCTAGTTCTGATGGGCAACCAAAAACACTGGCCTGTACTGCTCTGAGTGGATCAAGGGCCTCCCTAGCCAACAATACAATGGGGGTGTCCCATCCCAGCAGAGTACTTCTCATTCTCTCTCTCTTTTAATTATATATTTTTTAATTAGCTAATGAAGAAGTAAATGGGGAAGAAAGGTACTAATAAGATGGGTAGGGGATAAGAGAGGGTAATTGGGAGGAATAAGATTAAAATAAATTATAGGCATGAATAAAAATGGAAGTTTTTAAAAAACCATTTAAAAATAACACAATTACAGAAATGTGTTATATATACAAAAAACTAGTACATATGTGTGTACACACACACACACACACACACACACACTTAACTTGCTTCATCTTTCATCTCTTTATTTGAGTAAAAAGAAGAATACTTTCCTCATTCCGGAGGTTCCTGATATTGTAATAATTACCTAAAAGTAAAATGATAAATAAAATTCTTATCATTTGACAGTTATCGTACATAACACAATACAGAAACAATCTGCCAAACCAGTATAAGACATAGCACTTCATAAGTAAAAATGTAAGATAGGTAAATGCTACTCTTAACTATCAAGGTAATCAGTTATAGCAAGTGACACATCAGATGCATCACACAGAGCAGGTTCTCTTGCAGTAAGTACTTTTACTGTATCTTTCTATACATAAGAGCCTGCATATTAAAATTACAGTCAGGAGTATTTGCAATAGTGCTGGCACATAAGAAGCCCTATACAGGATGGGGGATGTAGCTCAGCATGAGCCAACAGCCCATAAGTTTCAACTTCATTCCCAGACTACAACAAAACGACACAAAAGCAAAACTATATAAACACAGCCACCACCTCAATGCAAGCTGTATAAAACACAAAGATTTTTAGGTGATTTTTTTTGTTACCCTTCATGATTTAATCCAAAAGCCTAACAGCAATGCTGACCATGGTCTATATATTTAAAATTATCCACTAAAAATGTGAAATAATGTCCCTAAGAGATAACATAGAGGTAATAATTTCCCTTATACCTGAAAAGGAACATATTTTCTACTTAGTATTTCTGTATCTAACAATAAACAGTCCTTGTTCAATCCAAATACCAGTGTACTACCCTAATGAAAGAAGTGTATACCAGACTGTTTGGACATAACTATGTGAAATAAAATCCTCTAGTTGTTCTTACCTGAGGGAACATAGAATGAATCCCCAGTAGTTATTAGATAAGGTGTTTCATGTAAGGTACACAAAAGGTCACCAAAACTGACATAAAAAATCTGTAAAATTAAAAACAAAAATCTCATTTCAAATGGAACCACAACAGTACTCCAAACACCCTTCAAGGAAATGAAGCAGGCAAGACGATGACCTCCCATGGCTACCTGCAGTGTAATCCCAGACCTGTGGAAACGTGCCATTATTTGGCAGGAGGGAGGTGGCCTTTAGTAATCAAGGGAGTCCATCTAATCACACAAGCCCTTGGAAATAAAGAACTGTGTTTTTGCCCTGGAGGCAGTACAGATGTGGTATAATGAGAAAATTTTAAGTAGAAAAAAGCTTTATACTGTTGGTGGTCAAGCCAGTAAGGCTAGGAGTGAATAGTCTATTTCTAAAAACTTAGACAGCAAACAGCCAGGAAAGAAGTGAGAGCTGCAGTCCTATAAGTGCTTGGGAACTGAATTCAGATTCCCCCTCTGAAAGGAAAATGGAGCTTCCAACATCATGATTCACAGTAACAACCCAGCCACTAACAGATCTGTGACTGACAAAACTAACACAATTGAACCCAAGGCATATGGTACTTTATTAGAGCAACGAAAAGAAGCTAATATGATTTCATTTTTCTTCCAGTCTTATTCTTTATTTATAGTTTTGTTCTTTACAAAACATCTCAACTGCTTTGCCAGTAAGCTTTATTAGGGGAAAAAAGTACCTACTTTCATGTAGGTCTCTTTAAAGATTACATGCTTCTCAACAATAAATTACTCAATCTGAATAACAAATCACAGGTAAGAAGCTAATGATTTTTTTAAGCCCTGTAATTTCTACAATACCCTTCAGCTCTAAAATTCTTATTTACAAAGCTACATTCTAAGACTCATTTAAGGAAAAATCATTCCTTAACCCTCTGAACCTGAAGGCTGTACAGTATAATGCATAGAATGGCCCCTTTAACAAGATCACTGACCAGCCAACTCCAAACAGAGTAACAAATAAAATGATTTCCCTGAGCAGTGTAACACTAGATTTCATTGCCAAGGAAAGGTATTTTATTGCCTCATCACACCCCATGAGTCAGAGCTATACATATGGCAGAACAGAAATACCTGAAAATACACTCACCAAAATGTCTGGGCCCACATACTGCTTCCCCTTTTCTTCACGGGGCCCTAAAACCAATTTTCCAGTAGAAAAAAAGGGTGTGTCCAATGTTTTATAAACTTTTAGTTCATCAAGCTCAATAAAAAATTTATACGTATCTCGTGGCCTTATAAGATCTAGAAAAACAGTAATAAAAACAAAAAGCAATGATAAACTGGACATGTTGACCCAGGTTTAAACCGAATCCCAACACTTCAGAGCTGAAGTAGTAGGATTGTGACTTCCAGGCCAGCTAGACTCCAGCGGTAACCCCTCAAAATAGAAAGTAATAGCAATGATTTTTCTAAGTTTATTATAAACTTATTTACACAAGAGTTACTTAAACATACAAACTCTACATCAGAGAGGCATGATTAGAACTACTGGTTTTGGAGCTGGAACGCCAGAAGTCAAACTACCTTTCTTATAAACAATTATGACTTTAGACAAATTACCTAGGTCCTGTCACTAAGCCCTTTATATCTCTTTCTACAGAATGAACACTAGTTACTAAATATTAAACAGATGCTGTAAATAATGGTGCCATGCCCTAGGCACCATAACTGATGACACAGAAGACTGAAGGTGCTCTGCCCATCCCCATGGTAAGAAGGTATCCTGGAGTCTACTAGATAACTTGCTATACTTCCCTGTAAGAAATCCCTGCCCTCACATAACCTCCCAGCCAGAGAAGGCCTATTGACACTGCTGGAAGAGGTCACCCTTGTACTCCAGAATTGACATCAGCATTCTCCCAGGATTGTCCTCAAAGTGGCTGTTCACTGGAACAAATTTTAGTGCTAGAAGAGAAGGAAGGAAGGAAGGAAGGAAGGAAGGAAGGAGGGAGGGAGGGAGGGAGGGAGGGAGGGAGGGAGGGAGGGAAGGAGGGAGGGAGGGAGGGAGGGAGGGAAGGAGGGAGGGAAGGAAGAAGGAAGGAAGGGAGGAAGGGAGGAAGGGAGGAAGGGAGGGAGGGAGGGAGGGAGGAAGAGAAAGGAAGGCCAAACATCAAGCCGACAGCTTGTTTTGGCTAGATGAAGTATTTTCAGTATCATTCCTAATCTTACCCATGGGGATAAATGTGCTTGTTTCTGGGTCCTTCACTTGTGTTGGCTGCAAAGGATCTCCTAGAGGTATATCCAAATTCAATACCAATCTATCTCCTGTAAAAGAAATGCCATTAAAATACAAACTACTTAAAGCCAGTAGTGGTGGCGCATGCATTTAATCCCAGCACTCGGGAGGCAGAGGTAGGAGGAAGATCACCATGAGTTCGAGGACATCATGAGACTACATAGAAAATTCTAGATCATCCTGAGCTAAGCAAAACCCTAGCTCAAAAAAAAAATAAATAAATAAATAAAATAAAATAAAATAAAATAAAATAAAATAAAATAAAATAAAATAAAATAAAATAAAAGCAAACTACTTAATTAAAATTCTTCTCAATTATCAAAGTCCATTGTAAAATATAGCTATTGACAAGTTGTGAAACAGCCAAAAACATGTAGCTTCTTCCTGCTTATAAAGGAGCACTCTAATAATAAAAATTGAAGTTCCAGGTTGGAGGGATTGCTTAGTGGTAAAGGCGTTTGCCTACAAAACCAAAGGACCCAGGTTCGATTCCCCATGACCCACGTTAGCTAGATGCACACGGGGGTGTACGCATCTGGAGTTCATTTGCAGTAGCTGGAGGCCCTGGTATGCCCATTCTCTCTCTCCCCCTCTTTCTCTGTCAAATAAATAAATATAAAATATTTTAAAAATAAGTAAATAAATTAGAGCCAGGCGTGGTGGTGCACACCTTTAATCCCAGCACTTGGGAGGCAGAGGTAGAAGACTGCCTTCAGTTCAAGGCCACCCTGAGACTACAGAGTAAATTCCAGGTCTGCCTGGGCTAGAAGCAAGACCCTACCAAAAAAAAAAAAAAAAAAAAAAAAAAAAATTGAAGTTCCCAAACACACAATATAAAGCAAACACCCTTACTTCTGTACTTTCTTCACACCCACTAATATATGCCAACTCTTACTCTTGCATCAACAATGAGCTAAATGATGTCCTGCAAATTATCTCCACACTAGTTATACATTAAACTTCTGAAAGAGTTCATTAAAGTTTGGGCATAGAATAGGGAAGGCTCATTTGAACTGGGAAATTTCCTCATGAGGAAAGGTTCCATACTACACTATTACTGTTATTTTTCAAGTCATAAAAGTGGCTTAGTTCTAAACTTTTTTTATGCAGTGAATATTAAAAACAATTTTACTAATATATTTAATATAATAATATATTTAAGACGTAAATTTCAAATTTGCTAAGTACGGCTTAAAATCTAGGGCTGGAGAGATGGCTCAGTGGTTAAGGCACTTGCCTGCAAAGCCTAATGACCCAGGTTCAATTCCCTAGTACCCATGTAAAGCCAGAAGCACAAATGGCACATGCATCTGGAGTTTGTTTGCAGCAGTTAGAGGCCCTGGTGCACCCATATTCTCTCTCTCATCTTTTTGTCTCTCTCTGCTTACAAATAAGTAATTTTAAAATTTAAAATAATTAAAGTAAAATGAAATCTAAGTTACTTAGGAACAAATTCATACTTCTTTCATGGTTATCAGGAGAGATACTTTTTGCATTAACTTTTTTATTGGCTTTCCCAATGTTTCTTTTTGCCTTCCTTTTACATGATGCTGGGGTTGGGGATAGTACTCCATGAATCACGAATCCTCCTGAAATACAACAACAAAAAAGGTATAAATACATACTTTGGAATGTGAAAAGCTTGCAACACTTCAGAGTAGAAGGTGTTAAACTTCCTCCCCTTTACAGCTGATAGTTCCAATAACACAAATACTCATGACCTTCAGTTATGTCTCTACAGTCTAGAAACACTGAAGAAACATGAACGAGGGATCTGCTACTTGCTGGAAATCGTCATCAGTGAGGGTTAAAAAAGGCTTGAGTATCACAATGAGTTCCAAGTAGTAATCCACACGAGTATCCTTTCACTGAGCTACATCCATCAAAGTAAGGAAATAATTTTAACACCTTAGTTCCTTGCCTACCCTCAATGATTTTATAGAAAATAAAATGGTTGATAAGAATGATGAAAAATACTTTAGCTTTATTAGCTATAATTATATATATATATATATGATAGTTTGAATGGATGTTCCCCCAATAAATGAAAGAGTTTTATTCAAGCTTATAACTTTGTGTCACTGTGGGTGGATCCTAGGGTCCAGCCCTAAGATATGTTTGGGGGCAAATCTGTTTTCTAGCAAAAAAGATATGCAGAGTGCTTGAGTTCTGCCTGGAGTTCCTGAAGTATGCTCACTTTTGGTGGTGGTTCTGTTTCTCTCTGCCTGGATCTGTGAAATGGGGCCAACTTCTTCTGCCATTATGGAACTTCCCCTGAATCTGTAAGCTTCAATAAATCCCATTCCTATAAACTGCCTGGTCTAGATGTTCATCCTGTCAACTGAAGCTGACTACAACACAACTGGTACTGAGGAATGGGGTTGAGCTGCTGAGATGAATCTGACCATGTAGATTTTGGTCTTTTTGAACTTTGGTTTTGGAGGAGTGGGCATAGACTTGGTACTTACAACTGAAGATGCCTTCCAGGGTGGTAAACCAAATGTTTTGGCCTATGCTGGTAAAAGTTTGAAAATGCTAAGTGCAGAGAGAATTGTATTTGGATGCTTTGCTTATGACATTTCAAAGGGAAAGGAAAGACTGCAGAGAAGTTTATTAGAACTGGGGTACCAACATATGGGCTGGCTGCGTTCTGCTGCCCAAGCCCAGAGAGTTTGATTGAAGTTAAATTTGTAATGGACTGATATGCTTGGCTAAAGAAAATATAACTGAGAAACTTGAGATTTAAAGATGAAAAAACTCAAACAAGTTTAAGGTTACTGACACACAGACTGGCAAGTAAAGCTGCTATTGTCAAATACATCAGCATTTGGAAGGAAGGTGGCCCAACTACTTACAATGAAACAATGGAAAGGATGTCTGAGGTGATTCTACCCAGGAAAGACTGAATGGTGAAAATGCAAACTCTTTTCTAAAGAAGGAAGGAACCTGCTCTTCAATGTCACTGAATTAACAATATGGCTGTGTCCTGCACACTTGGTATTGATTTGGGAAGCATGAAAAATGTGTGGAGCAGGTCAGAAAGTGCACATGGTTCCAAGAGCCACCACTGAGACAAAGAAGTTGGTGAAGCCTTTGTACAATGAACCATGGTTTGCATGGAGATCCATAGATGTTCTGGCTTTTGGTGGTGGTTGTATTTCTTTCTGGATGGATCTGCCATTATGAAACTTCCCCTGAATCTGCAAGCTTCAATAAATTCTATTCATCCTATAAAGTGTGGTCTGGAAGGTCATCCTGGCAACTGAAGCTCACTACAACAACATGTAACACTTTATTTCAGGCAATCAGGAACTATACCAATAACAATCAAATAAATAGCTGCCAAAGAGAAAAAATATGTATCTTATAGTCACTGGAGAAATATGAGTATGAATTTTATTCTTACAGTGTTTTTTGGTGTGGTGGTTTGAGGTAGGTGTCCCCCATAAACTTTTCCCAGCTGGTGGCAATTTGGTTGGTGGAGCCTTTCTGGAAGATGTGTTTTTAGAGACAAGATTAGGTGTGTTATAGCCAACGCACCCTTGCCAGAGATGGGCTCACTCTCCTACTTCTGTTGTTTTCCACCTGATATTGGCAAGGAAATGATGCCCAGCCTCTGTTCTACCATCCTTTTCCTCGTCATCAAGAAAATTCCCCTCAGGTCTGTAAGCTAAAAGAAAACCTCTCCTCCTGTTTTTGGTCAGGTGTTTTTGAGCCAGCAACAAGAAGGTAAGTGCTGCAGTGGGTAATTCAATGGAATAATGAATGTAATTGTGCAGAATGTGCCAGACACATGGTAATAATAAACAAATTATTGCAATCATGTTTTCATTACTAAACACAATGATGTAAGTCAGGTTTTACCCGATGGCCTTTCTTGGTAATCTACCCGTTCCCCTCGCCAATATTCCAGAGGCTTCAAACGTATTCTCTTGGTCCTGCGAACATTTGGTGTGTTGGATGGAAATACTATAAAAAAAAAGTTTGACAAAAATATGTTAAGAAATGTTTTTAGTTGGATGATAGAAGTGGAAATACTCCCATTACCTTTCAGTACATGGATGATTGTAGACCAACTAGAAAAACAAAGCTTTGAGATATATTTGTGTCAGTAAGGAATGAAAAACCCATGAAAAATGAAGTCTCTAATTGGCCAAGAAATAAAAGTTTGAACTACCCATGTATGACTATGTACAAAGTATTCTCAACTTACCTTAACAATGCTAAGTTTCATATGTTAAACAGAACAAATTCCTATGTTTTATTGACTTCATGATTGCTAAAGCTATCAATTCTGGAGATAATTCCATGACAAAGCTTATTACAATTTCCATTACAATTGTGCTATTTAAATAAGAAAATCCTTTTCATTTTCTATCCACATTCTTTATACATGCTAGCTGCAGGGTGACTTG
Source organism: Orientallactaga sibirica (assembly GCA_036365145.1). Classification (NCBI taxonomy): domain Eukaryota; kingdom Metazoa; phylum Chordata; class Mammalia; order Rodentia; family Dipodidae; genus Orientallactaga; species Orientallactaga sibirica. The sequence goes on along the minus strand of JAEOAD010000040.1, from coordinate 5,667,285 downwards.
CGCACAAAGCTGTAAGATGTCTTCATCTTCTTCATAGATGGCTTACTTCATCATCAACTTCCTCACCATGCTTGTGAGTTTAAGAGTCCACTGCACTTTGCCTCATATCACAACCACACTACTTTTGTTTTTGTTTGTATTAGCTTACCTAATTCTTTGGTTTTTCATTTTGATTTTGTGGGGCTGGGGATCAGATCCAGGGCCTCTCAAATACTAAGACAAATATTTTACCATGAAGTACACCTCAGACTAACAATCTTTTTCCTGAACACTTAAGTGCTCATTATAAACTCCCAGATTGGTACATTATATCTGCTAATCAAATACAATAGCTTCTAAGCATAATTATTGAACAACATGCTTCTTTCTATTCCTTCTTTCTCAGTCTATAGTTACATATATATTACATAATGATTCTTCTCCCTCTTCAATATTTTTTTTATTATTTTTTTGAGGTATGGTCTTGCTCTAGCCCAGGCTGACCTAGAATTCACTATGTAGTCTCTCCGTCTCTCATAGAAATCCTCCTACTTCTGCCTCCTGAGTGCTGGAATTAAAGGAGTACATGACCACACCTGGCTTCTCTCTTCATTTTCAGTGGTTTAGTTAAATGCCCATTCCTTTTTTCCCTTCTACTTATGTTCATTACAAGAATTTATCATACTGTTTCACTCGTTTTTTTTTCATTTATTTAAAATTTTATTTTGTATTTTATTTTGAATTGCTTCAATCAAAAGAGTCTATAAGGTTTTTTTCACTCTTGATATCCTCTAAATTTGACACAAATAAAACTCCCCTTTTCCATGATTATATGAAAATAATATTCCTTGGGACTGGAAGTATATCTCAGTAGCAGAATGCTTGCCTAATCAGTTATGTCCAAGGCCATTCCTAACATGTCAAATTAAACAACAGACTAAACAGAGAAAAAAGAGACCTTTTATCAATACATTCAACCTTCACTGTTTTTCCACTTGGTAAAAATGAAACTTTTACACTAAATTTATTACCCTGTTTCTATCTGAACTTTCTCCCCTACCATACTAAGTTTTACTAAGAAATACAGATTGGGGCTGGAGCAATGACAGCAATTAAAAGCACTTGCTTGCAAAGCTTTCCAGCTCTGGTTTGATTCCCCTGAACCCATGGAAAGCCAGATGCACAAAATGGCACATGCACCCAAAGTTCATTTGCAGCAGCACGAGGTCCTGGCATGCCCATATTCTCTTTCAATCACTCTCTCTGCTCCTAAATGTAGTAAAATATTTTTAAAAATAGAGAAGTACAGATTGCAACTTATTATAAAAAGCCCTGCCTAAGCCCTTCTAAGCTTCTAGTCATATCTGCTTCATCTTGTAGACACACACCCTATGGTATAAGGCAATGGTTTTGGCACCTATCTAATTCTTCTCCACAATGTAGCTGGGGCCCACGACTGTCTTCTCATCAAAACACTGAAGTAAAATAAGCTAGAGTCTCAAAGAAATATGACAAGTAGTTCAATGTTTCCTTTCCTACTTGGAATCTAGATTAAAAATAATAATAATGGAAGGGGCTATTTGTGAAGAACAAAGATAAGCAAGAGGGGGCGGAAGAAATGGGAAGGTGCTACAGGACAAATACAGTCATACATATACGAAGCTGCCATAATGAAATCCATCATTTTTGTGCTACATAGGCTCACAAAAATGTTTAAGCAATTTAAAATATACTACTAGGTCAACTGTGATGGAGTATCACTCATATAATTACAATCTGACTTCATACAGACAGCTTTGTTTATAACACAGAAAGCCATTATGTCACACAACTCAGGAGGTCCCATGAATCTTGACTGGCAAGGACCTTGTGGAGAGCAATGGGTTTTTGATCCCAACACAGGCATCTCACAGGCCCTACATTTGCCACATTTGCTGCTGTTTAGGAGCAAACTGAATGAACATGAAGGAAGGAATGAGAGCATTCTACCTTAGTTTCTTTGATTAGGTGATCAAAGAGTGAGAGGATTAATAAATGGATAACAGATTAATTCAGTTTGTGATGTCATATGAAAACCATGAGAACTAAATGTCGAATTTTAAGTTACCAATCAATACAGCTAATAATTTTGTTCCTGCTTAAAACTTAAGTCATGCTTATAAAGAGATCTAGCAAAAGCATTTTCATTAATGGATATAGTGCAAGAAAAAAATAGCTTACCTATTTTGGGATGCATTCTCCTATCTGGGGACACTTCAGTTTGTTTTTTTCTTGAATTATCTGTAACATGCAAAAGATATTATCAAGAGCAATGGCTGCTAATTCTATGTTGACCTAAAGTGTGCTACTGGCAAATTTAAATGTAAATGAAATTTGACCTGACAATAGTTTAACAATTTGTTTTTTATTGCAAAGAAATATAAACTATGGAAAAACCATGTAGCATCACTTTAGACCTTGCTGCAGTTAATAAATTTAAAGACTAGCCGGGCGTGGTAGTGCACGCCTTTAATCCCAGCACTCAGGAGGCAGAGGTAGAAGGATCACCATGAGTTCGAGGCCACCCTGAGAATACAGAGTGAATTCCAGGTCAGCCTGGGCTAGATGAGACCCTACCTCAAAAAACCAAATTAATTAATTAATTTAACAATGAGCCAAGGCGCTAAGGAATTCTCAATTTTAACCATACTAATTAGCATCTCAAGTTGGATGGAATCAATCTTTTTCCTTCCTGTATATAAGTGATCTTTATTATTAAGCAGAATCATGGTCAGCTTTGGATGCCACCTTCATTAGCCATATGAAAAGGTGGGACTATTAATTTCTTTGCTGAGGCCCGCTGAGGGAAAGCTGTTCGTCCTGGTCAAAAAGAATGGAATATGGCCAAAAGGCTGTGGTTAGGAGCATAAGCCCTGGAGGAACTGTTAGTGTAGTCAAGCTAAATGCACCGCAGGTCAAACTGCCTTCTAAATGTCTTCATTTTGGGGAAGGAGAAAGAGAAATAGCTCAGAGGTTAAGGCACTTGCCTGCAAAGCTTAACAATCTGGGTTCAATTCCCCAATACTCATGTAAAGCCAGATGCATAGTGGCATATGCATGTGGAGTTTGTTTGCAGTGGCTGGAGGCCCTGGTGCACCCATTATCCTTCTCTCTTTCTCTCTTCTTGCAAATAAACAAATAAAAATGTGTGTGGGGGGGGTGAGTGTGTGTATTTGGGTGTGTGTATAAATATAGGGTTATATTATTCGTTCCCATAGATTAGTACTGCTTAAAGTACTAATCACAGTTTCTTACTACAGTGGGCAGAGGTTAATTCAGAGATGCACATCTGGCAAAACTGCTGTGTGCTCAGCCTCAAAAATGTGTAAAACCACCCCATCCAAGCCCCAGGAAACCTCACAGAAGAGGGAGCAGAAAGAATGTAAGGGGGAAGGGCACGGTGGCTCAAGCCTTTAATCCCTGCATTCGGGAGGCAGAGGTAGGAGGATTGCTGTGAGTTTGAGGTCACCCTGACAATACATAGTGAATTCCAGGTCAACCTGGGCTAGAGTGAGACCCTACGGGGGAGGATGTAGGGGCAGAAGGATGGGGAGGAAGGCTGTTGAATATTGTCTTCTGGATACAACATGGAACTCCCAGCAGCTGTGGTTTCCTGCACAAGATTGAACCTGTCAACACTTCACCATTGATGAGGGATGGCTACATAAAACCTGACACCTCCCATAGAATCTCATCACTTCTAATGGGCGAGGGGAGCCAGGCTCATCAGTGGTGTAGGCACTGGTGAGTTACCCATTCCGTGGTAAGTAATCTTCCACTTGTGATCATGCAAGCAAGCCTAATTTAACTCAGTGGGGGAGGGGATGAATGTAAGATGAAATAATAATGGGGAAGGGCATTAATGGGAGGGGAAGGGAGAAAACTAAGAGGGTAACTGAGGAGGATAAGATCAAAATGTACTATATACACATACAAAAATGTCAAAATGGAAAAAAAATTTAAATAAAAAGCATGGAATCTTGAGTTCTACCTCTGGCTCTGAATGGAAACAAAACATTTTTATCTGCCCCAAATATAATATTAAAACTTTGTATACTATTGACTCCTCCTTTAAGAGTTAATCTAACTGGTCTATCAATCACCTGACCAGAAGAGCACATGTCAGTAAAGCTGAGGAGATGGGAAGAATAAAAATTCCCTTAACAAGATGATGTACTGTCACATCTGAGGAACCATTAGTTGCTTACAGATATGTTCTCCTAAGCCTACCAGCACTTCCTGAGTTCTAACTCAAAAGTACACATTTTCCTTTTCTCCTTTCTCTTCTTTGGGTAACTGCCAAAATCCTAAACTTGCTTGCCAGGACACTCTGGGCTTTCTCACTGTTTCTCTGAAGAAACCCCTTCTCCTTTTTACAGCTGCTTGCAGACCTCCACTGCTGACCCCAGCTCAAAAGGCATGACTTTCTTTTCTCTTGTTAGTGTTCACTTCCCTCCGCCCAGCAGCTGCCAAGATTTGCAGTTTGCCTGTCCTGTTTTGCTTTCAAACAAAATAAATTTGCCCTCCGTCTTTAAGATCTTGTCTAAGAACTCCCTAAGTAATTCCTAGGAAAAAGAAATATCCATCTAAGGATAAATTACAGTAACACTACATAAGAAAATCTTTGAAATGAAGACAAAATGCACTCAGGCACAATCTATAGAAGAGAAAAGAACTAGTGAATCTGGGGGGAAAGCAGTGTAACATATCCAACCACACATGCTTTAAGAACATGAGGAAAACATTTCTCAAACTCTCTATGAAGATATTCAAAACACTTAGTATGGCAAGTTTCAAAATAACTCAGTAGAGGAAACAGTGGAACAAATGCAATATATTCATCACCCACCTTCAGTAGCCTTCAATAGATGGTTACTGTTGCTTTATGAATCCCCTTTTCAGTATTGGAGTATACTCCATTAAGTCCAAGTATTCATATGCCCTGCTTAAGATACAGGCCCACCTTGCTGCATCTCCACAACACATTAGATGGCAGAGTACAGAGTATAATAATGTACCTAAATATTCCTGAACTTTCTCCTCCTCCGTGCCAGAATTACTCTTTTCGGATATCATATAATTCTTCAATCTGGAAGGTCCACTTAAGATAAAAACAAAATAAAACACTAAATTTGTGTGCTTTTACATTATCTATATATCTACGATTTATGATTATTTTCTTAAAGTTGCCATTAGTTTCTTCTTGATAAAACTCAAAGTGCTATTACAGTTCACTAAGAATGTATTCCCATGAAGTGTAAACAAAGTCTAAGATTTAACCCTATAACAGAATCAAATGTGATAATTTTTATTTTATAGCTTTGACAATACATTTAAATGTATAAAAGATGAGTTCTGCTGTGTACCTCAAGTCAGACTGATTCTCCCTCTTGTTACCTAGGCTGGCCTCAAACTTGTGATTCTCCTGCCTCAGTTTTGTGAGTTCTAGTATTACAAACAGGCATTTACCACCAAGCTAAGATATAAACTTTTAAATAATTCATAGGTCAGGTATGAATTGAGTCAAATCCAATGGCAACATTGTTGTATAAAAATCAAACTGAAAGCAAACGAAATCAGCGTTATCATTTAAAAATGGAATTTAAAATGTAGTTATGGGCTGGAGAGATGGCTTAGCAGTTAAGGCACCTGCCTGCAAAGCCGAAGAACGCTTGTTCAAATCTCCAGGTCCTACGTATAGCCAGATGCAAACGGACCCAAGCATGCAATGTCACACATGCACACAAGGGAGTGCATGCATCTGGAGTTTGTTCACAGTGGCTCAAAGGCCCTGGCACACCCATTCTCTCTCTGCCTCTTCTTCTCTCTCTCTCAAATTTAAAAAAAAAAAATGTAGTTATGACAGATGCTTTTCCTCCTATTATGAATCCAGGACAGTCTTGGTTATAATCTAAATAATAAAGAATTAGTCATTATTTGTGAGTCTGAATTTTCTGTGATTTACCCCTTTTATTTATTTAAAGGTTTGACTTCAGATTAAAAAACAAGTAGAGGGCTGGAGAGATGGCTTAGTGGTTAAGGCGCCTGCCTGCTAAGCCTAAGAACGCTGGTTCCAATCTCCAGGTCCCACGTTTAGCCAGATGCAGTGACGCAAGGGCACAATGCCGCACTTGCCCACAAGGGGGCGCACATATCTGGATTTTGAGACACTGCTGGCATCTTGTCTCCCTCCCTTCTGTCTATCTTCTTGTCTCTCTCAAAAAAAATAAATGAAAAAAAAAAAATAAATAAATAATTTTAAAAAATAACAAGTAGATTTTGAACAATATATCCACAAACTCTTTGATATTTGTCCTTTCAAAAAGTAGATCTTAAAAAAATAAAATAAACTAGAGCATGGAAGGGGGAGGTGACTCAGCAGTTAAAGATGCTTGCTTGCAAATCCTGTCAGCTTAGGTCAATTCTCCAGTATCCATGTAAAGCCAGATGCAGAGTGGTGCACATGTCTGATATTCATTTGTGGTGACCCTACAACACCCAGACATACACAGATATATACTCATACACACACACATTTTTTTTTTTTTAAATGTAGATTCTGGGCTGGGAAGATGGCTCAGTGTTTAAAAGCTCTTGCTTACAAAGCCTGATGACACAAGTTCAAATGCCCAGTACCCATGTAAAGCCAGAGGCATCATATGTCTGGAGATCATTTGTAACAGCAAGAGGACCTGGCTGGCTCTCTCTCCCTCATTCTCTTTCCCTCTCTCTCAAATCAATAAATAAAAATAATTTTAAAAGAACAGTCCTCATTTCCCTCCTGCTGAATGTTGTCTGGGCTTATGACTTGTTTCTAATAAACAGAATACAGTAGGCAAATTTAACAATTCAGAGAACAGGCTACTACAAAGCACATGACTCCTATCACAGGCCTTGTTTTCTATTCGTAGATCACTTGCTTTGTAGGAAGCTGGCTGACATCTGAGCAGCCCTATTGGAAAGGTCACGTGGCAAGAAACTGAGGTCTCACAGCAAAAGAGATTCCAGCCACCAGCCATATGAGTAAGACCTAAGTGGATGCTCTAGTTTCAGTCAAAGAAGGAATCTTTAGGGCTGGAGAGATAGCTTAGCAGTTAAGGCACTTGCCTATGAAGCCTAAGGACCCATGTCCCACTCTCTAGGTCCCATGTAAGCCAGCACACAAGGAGATGCAAGCGCACAAGGTTGCACATGCGCCCAAGGTGGTGCATGGATCTGGAGTTTGATTACAGTGGCTGGAGGCCCTGGTGCACCAATTATCTCTCTCTCATTAAGAAAAATATATATACCAAAAAAGGGCATATTTACTCCTATCTCCTAATGATCCCTAAGCTACAACAAGATAACTAAGCCAAAGAAGCAACACGTTTGAAAGTCAGTAACAAAATTAAGGAGGCTTGGGATATGTCTCATTGGATTAAAGCCTGGGACCACCCAAGTTTGATTCCCCAGCACCCATGATGTAAAAAGCTGGGTGTGGCCATGCATGTTTGCAAGCCCAGTCTTGGGGAGGGGGACATAGACCAGAGAACCACTGAGGCTTGATGAACAAAAACAGCTGGATTTGAGGGTTGAGACTCTGTGTCAAGAAAATGTGTGGATCAACAATAGATGAAAGACACTAAATCTACACACACATATACATATTCCATACAACACATCACATACCACACTACACATACTTTACACACAATCATATAAAAAAACTATTAAAATTAGGTTTGGGGTAATTTGTTACATACCAATAACTAATACAGTGAGTATATTCTATTATTATTAGACTATACACATACCTTGCTTCCAAAATTGAAATTTTAGATTCCCCAGAATTTGAATTCAGCTCTGTTGGCATCTTGGTGGCACACTCACTGTTCTGAGACTTCAAGTTAATATTCTGTGCACTAACAGCGCCATCTTGATCCTTGCAGTGCCCCACAGCTCTATAAAAATGAAAAATATCACACTTTCTTCCTTCAGAAACTTTTAGAAATAACATATATATAAATAATATAGAATTAACTGTAAAAATGTCAGCTCACCATAGTCAAGTACTAAGATAACTAGTTCAGAAAAAAAAATTAATTCAAAGACCTATGAGTATTTCTAACTTGAAAAATTTCAGAAGTAGTATACACTTTGTCTAACTGAGAGTAATAAGAGAATGGCAATGGGAGACATTAACTATAGACAGCATATGATGATGGACAGGCTTGTCAGGGCCTCCTGATTCTGCAAATGAACTCCAGATGCAAGCACCAGAGGCATCATGTGGTGCATGTGTATGGAGCTCATCTGGAGCAGCAAGAGGCCCTGGTTGGCTCTCATTTGTTTTTCTCTCACAAATAAATAAGTTTAAAAGAGTAGTTCCTCATTTCCCTCCTGTTGAATGTTGTCTGGCTTGTGACTTGTTTCTAGTGAGCAGAACACAGTAGGTAAATTTAACAATTCAGAGGACAGACAATGCAAAGCATTGTCTTCTATCATGGCCACTTTGTGCATCTGGACTTACATGAGTACTGAGGAACAGAACCTAGGCCATCAGGCTTGGCAAGCAAGTGCCTTTAACCACTGAGCTACTGCTGCAACCAATTCCCAATGTTAGTGGGGAAATGAGTTCAGGGCAGTTCAGTGCTAGATGTCCCAGAATTAACCACAGAGCCTAGACTTCATAACAGTTCTGTAAGAGGGTAGAATGTCTTAAGCAAATTCTCTGTATAAATAAATAACACAAACTATCAAATTAGGAACAGTAAAATAACTACATTGCACATATAAAACGGAAATTACCCACAACAGAGGCTTTCCTTCTGAGCCAGGTCAGCCTTGTCACTGTCCAGTGGCTCACACTGGGAATTGGAATGTTCCTCGGGGCCAAAAGCACTTCTTCTAGAACGTTTAGCCTTTACAGACTTCTGGACTCTTGAGCTGCGTTTAGTAGCTGCCTTCTGCCTTTTTGATGGGACAGTTCTTCCCCTGGCATTCTTAGATAAGTGATTTCTTTTCTTAGTAGGTTTCTGAGATTTCTGTCTATTCTTTTGACACACTGGAAATTCATTTCTTATTGAAGAATTTCCATCGATAAGACCTGAAAGAGTCAATAATAATTTAATTTAGTATGTCTGTTCAGATGGTCTGGCTCACTACTGTATTTGCATTTAAATGCATATACACTGACAAATTTCATAAGCTAAATTTGTTTCCACGTTAATTATTTTAAAAGTCTTTAATTTACAGACATGTATTAGGCCCTCTTTTCTGGTGTGTACGTGTTGTGTGTAGTTTGTATGCACATGTCTGCATACATATGGAACCCAGATGTCGACCCCGGATCCTTTTCTCAATCATTCTCCACCTTATGTTTTGAAGCAGGGCGTCAAAGCTGATTTGGCTAGACAAGCTAGCCACTTTGCTGAGAGGTGCTTTACCAACTGAGCCACCTACCCAGCTCATATATGAGCTCTTAAATGCACCATGTTCTCTTATTAGCCTGGAGCTCATCAATGAGACTACATGGGCTAGCCAGCAACTCCAAAGGTCCTCTTAGCTCCACCTCCCCAGCACCATGCGTGCCATTTCCCATGTGTAGTAGAGACTGAATTCAGGTCTCTGTGCTTTTGTGATAATCTCTGCTTGTCAACTTGACAGGACTTAGAACCACCACAGAAACAAGTCTCACGACATGTCTGTGAGCAATTTTCTACATTAAGTTAATCAAGGTGGGGGAAATGCACCCTAACTGTGAGCAGCACCCATTCATGTGCTACAGTTTCCAACTGAATAAAAAGGATAAAGCAAGTTGAGCAGCAGATTCGTTCTCTCTGAGTCCAGACTATCTGCCTCCAGTTCCTGCTGCATGCATACTTTCATTAGCGTCACGGAATGTACCATAGTCAGCTTCATGTTGCTGGGATGAATCTCCAAACTAGAAACAGTTTACAGGACAAATGAGATTTATCTGAAGCTTAAAAATCCAAGGGGAAGCCGGGTGTGGTGGCACACACCTTTAATCCCAGCATTCAGGAGGCAGAGGTAGGAGGATCACCATGAGTTCGAGGCCACCCTGAGATTACATAGTGAATTCCAGGTCAGCCTGGGCTAGAATGAGACCCTACCTTGAAAAACCGAAAAATGAAAAAACAAAACAAAACAAAACAAAAATCCAAGGGAAATACTGTAATAGGGTCTTAGGGGTCCAGGAAAGTCTTTGGACCCCGAATTCTAGGTTCATTTTTAATTTTAATCAAAGAATTGAATAAAAAGACAGAGAAGGATAATTATCAAATAACTATATTCATTAATGGATGTACAGAGCCAAGGAAAGGCATCCACATAGATAGATTCCACATGGAGGGCCTGGAAAACTATGGAAGGAAAAAAGAAAATTCGAGGAGCTCCTCCATGTGGGGAGCTGGAGGGGTAAGAAACCATGTGGAGAGTAAGGACTAGGGGGCTCTCCTGGCTTGGGCCAAGCCAGCCAAGGCACAGCTGAGGGAGATTCTCCCATAGCTGGAAGTTCCCAAGTGGTCAGATAGCCTGCCTGCCCCTTGTGTTTATAATCTTATAGTGGTAGGTCATCTTCCAGCTCAGATGAAGCAGAAGGACAGCTGGCTGGTTAGGGCTGGGGGCTGTCTCAGGAAGAGGCCAGCCCTGACACAGAGTTCCAGGGGTGAACTTACCAACCACAATGTTTAAATGCCACGAAAGAGCTCCCTCCCAGGAGGGGTTTTGGTTGTTTGTGGAGAAACAGGTCTAGGGAACTAGGCAAAGTAAGAAGTCAGATCATCTTTGATTTCTACCAAGTGTAGACTTTCCTGCCTTGTTTTTTCTTAACTTTCAGGGGTTCAGTCACCCTAATTGTAGCCCCCCTCTCAGTTCCATCATGGCACAAGAAGCTGGCCCCCATTACACGGATCCACACACAGAAAAGAAAGCACCACCAGCACCACCAAAAGCAAGTATGAAAGTCCACAGAGAGCCCCAGGCAGCTCAAGCATTCTGCATACCTGTAGGCTGAAAACAGATCTGCCTAGGCGACCCCAGGGTCGCCCACTGTGACACCTCTTCTAGCCAGAAAGAAAAGTAATTCAATCAGCTTCTTTTTAATTTTTTTTGTGGTGTGCATCTATATGTATATCCAAATGTATGTGTAGGCACATGCATGTGTGGTGTGTATGCATGTGTAAATCCATATTGTATGTGTGGACACACGTACAGGAGCAGGGCACAAGCATGTGCAGGCCAGAGGACAACCTCAGGTTTTATCCTCAGGAACAACATCGACCACTTTTTGATACAGGGTCTTTCATTAGCCTGCAGCTCATCAATTAGGTTAGACTAGCCAGCCAGCAAGCTCTCGAGATCCTTCTTCCCACCTCCCCGGGGCTGTAAGGACAAACACATACTACCCAAACTCAGCATTTTATCTGGGTACTAGATACCCAACTCAGGTCCTCATGAGGGCAAGGCAATCACTTTGCCCCAAAATAGCTCTTAACTGTTCTGCAGCTTGGCAATCTTCAACCCATTCACACAGCATCAAGTTTACAGGGCTGGAGAGATGACTTAATGGTTAAGCGCTTGCTTGTGAAGCCTAAGGACCCCAGTTCAAGACTCAGTTCCCCAGGACCCACGTTAGCCAGATGCACAAGGTGGCACATACATCTGGAGTTCACCTGCAGCAGCTGAAGGCCCTGATGTGTCCATTCTCTGTGTGTGTGTGTCTGTCACTCTCAAATAAATAAATAAAAATTTGAAAAGAAGAATTAACTTTGTAAGTCAGGACAATAATAACAAAACCACATTTAAAAAATAAATTTGGCTGGGCATGGTGGTGCACGCCTTTAGTCCCAGCACTTGGGAGGCAGAAGTATAGGAGGAATGCCAAGAGTTCGAGGCCACCCTGAGAATACAGAGTAAATTCCTGGTCAGCCTAAGCTAGAGTGAGACCCTACCTCAAAAAAACAAATATATAAATTAATTAATTTGGGGGCTGGGGAAATGGCTAGTGGTTAAGGCATTTGCCTGCGAAGCCTAAAGACCCCAGTTCAATTTCCCAGGACCCACGTAAGCCAGATGCACAAGGGGGTATATGTGTCTGGAGTTCATTTGCAGTGGCTGGAGGCTGTAGTACGCCCATTCTCTCTTTCTCTCTGTCTCTTCCTCTCACTTTCAAATAAATAAATAATAAATTTGGGTGAGTTCGAGGCCACCCTGAGACTACATAGTGAATTCTAGGTCAGCCTGAGTTGAAGGGAGACCCTACCTTGAAAAAAACAAACAAACAAACAATAAATAAATAAATAAAATAAAATAAAGTTGGGGCTGGAGAGATGGCTCAGCAGTTAAAGGCGCTTGCTTGCAAAGCCTGACAGCCCAGGTCCAATTCCCCAGTCCCAACATAAAGCCACATGCACAAAGTGGCACAAGCATCTAGAGTTTGTAGGCCATGGCAGAGGCTCTGTCACACCCATTCTGTCTTTCTTTCCATTTATAAAAAAATAAAAATATTTTAAACATAAATATATTTTTAAGAATATAAGGACTATCTATAGTCTTAGAATTAAATCCAAACACTTTCAGTTTATTTATATAGAGTTTGCTTACTTCATTGGCTGCAACTCTTAACCCTATCTTCCAAACAAATAAGCAACAACAACAAAAAGCCAATAGTAATTAAGGAGCTTGCCTGCAAAGCCTAAGGACCCAAGTTCAACATCCCAGTACCAACATAACCCAGATGTACAAGGTAGCACATGCATCTGGAGTTCATCTGCTGTGGCTAGAGGCCCTGGTGCACCTATTCTCTATCTGCCTCTTTCTCTGTCCCTCTCTCTCAAATAAAGTATTTTCTTTAAAAAAAAAAAAAAAAAAAAAAGGCCAATAGGACTGAACTACTGTAGATTCTCCAAAGCACTGATCGTCAAATAGAGACAGCCCTTAGACCATTAAGATCAGCATCACTTGGGAATTGGTTTAAAATGTAAAGTCTCAGGCCCAATACCACAGGCATGCAGAAACAAAACCTCAGAGCCAGGTGTGGTGGCTCATGCCTTCAATCCCAACACAATCCCAGGATGAGGTAGGAGGATCACTGTAAGTTTGAGGCCAGCCAGAGAATACTTAGTGAATTTCAAGTCAGCCTGGGCTAGAGCGAGACCCTACCTCGAAAAACAAAAAACAAAGCAATAAAAGCCCCACAAAACTCAGCAGCCCCAGAAGTCTGCTTGAACAAGCCTTCTAGATATTTGGAGGCAACTAAAGAAAAAAGTCTGGTCCTGGTCTGGAGAGATGGCTGAGCAGTTAAAGGCACTTGCTTGCAAAGCCTGATGGCCCTGATTCAATTCCCCAGTTCCCACTTAAAGTCAGATACACAAAGTGGCACATAAATCTGGAGTTCATCTGCGGTGGCAGGAGGCCCTTGCACACCCATACTCACTCATACATATATATATATATATTTTTTTTTTTTTTTAACAAATCTGGTCCTAGCTGTGTTCACCTGAGACATGTCATACTTCCTCCTCTGCATGCCACTAACCCATAATTCATCTTTTAGAAAGCTTTACCCAATTCTCAACTCTGAGAAGGGTTCTCAATCCTCTAACGATGTTTCTCGCACACTTTACTGCTTACTTCTCTCTACCCTACAATTCACACTTCTTTAAGAGCAAGGAATTGACTGGTGTTTTCCCTAATACATGCTTATGACTATTCTTAGAGAGACATGAACTGTCAAGAGGCTGAAGAAACAATTCTGCCCTAGTCTAGGCTGGTGAACCAATGAATTAGTTGAGGTTACTTTTTTTTTGTTTTGATTTTTTGAAGTAGGGTCTCATTCTAGCCCAAGCTGACCTGGAATTAGTCTCAGGCTGACCTTGAACTCACAGCAATCCTCCTACCTCTGCCTCCCCAGTGCTAGGATTAAATGTGTGCCACCATGGCGGGCTCAAGATTACTTGTAAGAACATGGGTGACTCAAAGGCAGCTGTATCAAATATCACACCTGCAGGCATCATAGGTGATGATGCATCAAAGCTGAATTCTGGGGCTCCTTGCCCAACTTACAGGCCAGGCCACTGAAGTTGCTTGTTCCCCAGCAACCTTTTGAGCTTCCTGCATAGCCTGTTTCCTTGTTTTCTGAGTCTTGGGAGCTTCTTGTCTCCTTCCATGAGGGAAGGTTTCAATTTGGAGGAAATAACTACACAGCAGTACTCTTAATGTAAAACAACAGAAGACTGTTGTAAAGAAAGGAAGTAGACTCAGGTAAAAACTAAAGCAGGTACCCCCTTCAGGTTCATGTAAACAAGAACCTGAAGTCACACAACCTGAGTATTTCTATTTCCTTAAGTTCTCCACTTACCCTAGTGCTGCCTTGTGTTTCACTGTTGATGCCTCAGAAAAAATTAGCAATTGTTACTACCTTCATGTATGTAAAATGTCAGCAGAGCAACATGTGTCCTTCATACAGCTTAGGAACGACCCATATTTTTCTGGACTTCAAACTGTAATTTCTTCTATCAGATGATGGAGTTTCCATTCACAAACTATGAACACTTATTACTTTTGTGACTCCAGACCTAATCAAAACCTCATCAATTTCACAGCTCTTACACAAGTCATCTCTTCTGATAAACTATAGGTTCTAGGTCATTTTTAATGCTTTATTTACCCAAATAAAGATTACCCAAATACAATAATCTACCCCAATACAGGAATTCAGACAATCCAGAGGAGAAAGTGAGAGTTCACCAAAGCAGTAACAGCATATATTTTAATTCTTCTAGAACCTCAAAAAGCTCTGAAAGATCTAGTATCCTCTCATATTACCTATTATAAAAATAATATCCAACTCTGCCTCCTCATCCCTGCCATCTCTATCCTTCTCCACATCATCTTCCTCCACTGAAATGTAAAGCTACATTACAGCAGGACTTCTGGTCTGGGGCTCTTTTCCACAGCACATGCCTACACCAGAATACTGTGTAGGTTTGAACATAAAGAATTCTTTATAACTGATAGACTATTAATGATCCAGTTTAATTGTCTATATTATTATTATTATTTTGTAGAAGGTAAGCCACACATAAATCTTTTAGAGAATATTTTTATGATAAGGACAATATAAATAAAAATACTTACTTCCCTCTGGTTTTACCACCCACCAATCAGATGGACGCCTGGAAATTCTGTGACTTCTATTCATAGTCAAGGTCACTTCTTTAGGAACAAAACTGTTGCCAGACCCACTGGGAAGATGTTTTTCTCTGGATTCTTCCTTTTCTTTATCAATGCTATTTTTTCTTTTCTTTTTTCCTAATGTAAAGAAAACCATAAAAACAATTCAAATTCTGCATCAGTTTTCAGATGATCACAACAAATTTTTAAAAATAAAATTCTCAGGGCTAAGGAGACGGCTCAGCAGTTAAAAGTACTTCCTTGAGGCTGGGCATGGTGGTGCATGCCTTTAATCCTAGTACTCAGGAAGCAGAGATAGAAGGATCACTGTGAGTTCAAGGTCACCCTGAGACTACATAGTGAATTCCAGGTCAGCCTGAGCTACAGCAAGACCCTATCTCAAAAAAAAAAAAAATAAAAGTACTTGCTTGCAAAGCCTACTGGCACTAGGTTTGACTCCCCAGTACCCACATAAAGCCAGGCGCCCAAAGTAGAACTTGGGTCTGGAGTTCAATGAGGCCCTAGCATACCTATGCTTGCTCACTGTTGCTCTCTTTCAAACAAATAAGTAACATTCTCTATTACAGAAAAATCTTAAATTTATCCTGGAGGCTACATTTGTTTCCTAAAAAGTTTTATGTTTTCAAGAAGAACTCTTACGGTCAACTACATGTAAACATTTCATCTTACTTGGTAATTATCCTTGACTCCAAACCTAAAAGAATATCTTTGAAAAAAGAAAAAATATATAGTTTTTTTTGAACTATGCAGCAACGTGCCAAGCTAACATCAGTATTTAGTGTTTTTCATTTAAAAACCATCAACAATTTTATTCAAGTTAACTTTCTGAAGAGACTAAATGTGATCGAATTATAAATGTAGAATGAGATTACTTTAGATTATGCAGAATGGCTCAATCCATGTGCCTCTATAGCTGTGACTGTGGAGAAATGAGATGATGGAAGAAGAGTAACAGAAATCAGGAACATGAGAAGCCTGGTATTGTTGGTTTGGACACCACAGGAGAACCATGAGTCCAGAAAACACAGGTGGTTCAAGAGACTGGAAGAACCAAGGTGTGATGGTTCAGTTTGTATCAACTCGATCTGTTTAGGAATCCACAGACATTCCTCATAAGTGTATCTCTGAAGTTGCTTCTAGGAAGGATTAACTGAAGGAGGAATCCTTACCTCAGGGTGAGCCCTTCCCTCAGAGTGGGCGGCCCCTCTCGAGAGGGACTTTATCTAAGGAAGCTCTGGGAAGGAAAATAACCCCCTCCTGCCCCACTGGCTGCCAGTGCTGCTTGGTGCTTGCTGTTTGCTGCTTTCCAGTGTGGACTGAAGAGCAGCATCTCTCCAGGACGCCTCCAGGCCTTCAGTGCCGGATTGGGACTGCTGAGGCCTCCAGGCTCATGGACTGAGCAGCTACCTGCTTCCTTGACTCTCAAGCCAGCAACTGCTATTGCTGGACTACCGTAAGCTAATCCAATAAATTTCCTTTTAATACAATTCCTTCTATCGGTTCTGTTCCTCTAGAGAACCCTGACTAATACACAAGGGAATAGATTCTCTTGCAGAACTAACACAGTATACAGCCATACCATCACCTTGGATTTAGTTCAAACTTCTGACCCCTAAGTGAAAGACACAAAATGTGTGCTGCTTACACTACCAAGTGTGTGGTGATTTGTGACAACAATAGAAAAAGCACACTCATTAACCAGCCTAGACTAAAAACACTCATCAAAACACAAGGTCTTGTTTTCTGTGCTTTCTTTTTCATCTTGTACATTTGTGGTGTTCATCTACTTGTCTACAGACACCATAAAAATAATCCTAATAGCAGTGGAAGTGTGTGTCACTAACTTGTCTTTCACCTGCCACCTTAGAAACAACAAACACCAAAGAGTTGGCAGTGAACTGTATAAAAATCTTGATACTCTAGAAAAGAACCGAAAAGCTTGTGAGACTCTTAAGAGGCTTAGCTTGACTTTGCCCACTTTCCAAAGCTCAGCAGGAATATTAAGAATGTACAATGAAGCTGGGTATGGTGGCACATGTCTTTAATCCTAGCACTCCGAGACAGAAGGAGGAGGATTGTCATGAGTCCAAGGCCATCCTGAGACTACACAGTGAATTCCAGGTCAACCTGGGCTGTAGCAAGACCCTACCTTGAAAAAAAAAAAAAAATTTTTTTTTAATAAAATAAAATACAATGGACGAATAAATGCACAGTAATAATTAATTTAACACTTACCCACAGACGGCACCTTTCTCTGGGAAACAGGATCATTTTTCATCTCTTCACAGTCATTCACTCTTCTCTCTGAATTTCTCTGTAACTTGTCTTGGGCAACAGATGACGTATCTTTATCTTTACGCTGTCCAGTATTAAACTGTTCTTCCACTATATCAGCCGTCAATGTTCTTCTTGGCTTCCGTTTTACAGTCTTTTTGTTTCCAGATGAATTTTTGGTATTCTCAGAATACATTTCACGTTCTGTAGATCTATTATTCTCCAATTCATCTGTCAAAGCACAACCTGTACCCAGATTTTCAGTTGAGGGCTGAGATCTCGCTACTGGTTGAGCTTGATGACCATCTGAGTTACCTGTCAAAGTCCTGGGTGACACACTGTGGTGTTTTTCTTGTGACTTCCTGTCTTGAAGGACTGTAGAGCCTTCAGCAGGAGGTGCTTCGTGGTGTTTCAAGTGTCTGCCTTTTCTTGGTATTGTAACCCAAGGTTGACTTACAAAACTTCTATTTGACTCATCAATGATAAATTCATCCTCTACCAAGTTCATGGTACTTGGAGGAAGTGAGACAGGTGGAGCCACTGCCATATGCCTGACAACGGGACTGAAACAGAGTATGACTTTAACAGCTGAGACAAAGGAAGTGTCACCTTTATTTAGAAAAGGAAAAAAAAGTATTCTGTACAGGAAATTAAAATGTATTTATCTCAAAAAAGATGTTCATATTTTCTCAATTCTCTCTTACTCTCACAGATTTCTTCTTTGTAACAGTAAGAGGATCAGAGAGGGAGAATCTGGGCAACTGATGGCGGGCCCCTCTCCAACATGTACACAAAACCCAGTCACTTAAGATGCACCACTACAACTCAAACATACTAACCCATACTACAAAATGAATGCCACACATTCAGAAATTGTGTTTATATAAAATGCTTTTTGGAATCTGAATTTCCAACCATGAAAAAAAGGAAAAAAATATTTCTAAGAAAACTTATGAAATGATTTCTTTCTTTCTTTCTTTCTTTTTTTTTTTTTTTTACTAACCCCAGCACTCAGGAGGCAGAGGTAGGAGGATTGCTGTGAGTCTGAGGCCAGCTTGAGACTACACAGTGAATTCCAGGCCAGCCTGAGCTACAGCAAGACTCTTACCTTGAAAAAATAAACAAACCAAAAAGGGTTTCTATGTTAAATAAGTAACATTAGTAATCCTCAGCTATGGTTTATATTAAAAAAAAAATACTTTTTTGAGTTTCAAAATAACTAACCTCAATTGGTTTTTTCTCTCAACAGTTTCTAAAAACAATGTTGAAAAACTCTTTTTACTTTGTGGTTGGATTTCATATTCCAAATCTTGTCCTCTTCTTTGAGGCATTTTTGGTGATATCCCTTCTTGTCCGTCTGATATCTTCTCCTTTACTTCTGAGGCTTTACTCTGTCTTTGGTTCAAAATATTTTTATCTCCAAAGTCTAGTCTGAAAGGTTAAAAAGAAGGCAAGTCAGATTCTCCTGTAAGGTCAAATGCACTCATCCCAAAGGCCTCCAGTAACAAAGGATTCTAAACAATCCATTTTGCTTCCTGGCAAAAGGGTAAGCTCCAGGAATGGACATGTGTCTATAGCTCACTCCCACCTCACTGTCCTGGAAATGACCTCCTGCAATCTTGAAAGAGCTCAGCACAATGACAGACACCCATGCAAGTGGACGCCAGTGCTTTGTAAGACCACTTATAGAGGGCTGCAGAGATGGCATAGTGGTCAAAGCACTTGCTGCCTGAAAAGCCTAAAGACCCAGGTTTGACTCCCCAGAACCCATGTAAACCAGAGACACATGCTAACACATGTGTCTGGAGTTTATTTGCAGTGGCTAAAGGCTCTAACACCCATTCTCTCTCTCTCATAAATAAAAATAAATATTTTCCCATCGATCATTAAAGTTAACCTCCAAATTTCTCAAGGACATTTTAATAGCTTCCTTACTAATTAAAAACTAAACCTATACAAAAAAACTTTTTCTCATATAATTTCTTAAACCTTGCTTAAAAGCTACATTAAAAACTAAATTACCACTTTTTAATTTAAAAGATAAAAAACCTTAAGCAGGATTACTATTATTTAAATAAATTTACCTTTTTCTGGTTTTAAAAGAAATCTCTGAACTGGAAGACTGTGCATTGACTGAATTTATAAAATTGCAAGTCTCTCTCTTTGGGGCATCAGATGGAATAGCACTTTGTGATTCAGCTGTTTTGGCATCCAGAGCAGCAGGCGAGACAACCGACAAGTAACACACATCATCAACTTCACCACAGGAGCCATGCTTCTCACTTGACCTTGTCTTCAAGTTAGGGGTGCCTTTAGGAGTACTTTTACAACTAACATCGTTTGCCAGAATTTTCTGATGAACTTCACTAACCTGAACTAGAAAAAAAATCACATAAAGATTTGTTAGTGGGCACTTAAGGCGCTTGCTGGCTTGATTGGGTTGATTCCCCAGGACCAATGGAGGCCAGATGCACAAAGTGGCAATGTGTCTGAAGTTTGTTTGCAGTGGCTAGAGACTCTGGTGCACCCATTTTGTCTATCTGCCTCTTTCCCTTTCTCTCTCTCAAATAAAATAAAATACCCAGCACTTGGGAGGCAGATGTAGGCAGATCGCCGTGAGTTCGAGCCCACCAAGACTACATAGTGAGTTCCAGGTCAGCCTGGCCTAGTGTGAAACCCTACCTCAAAAAATAAAAAAATAAATAAATAAATAAAAAGAAAATTTCAAGGACTTCCCATTGTTGTTTGGTTAAAATCTAAGCTCCTCACCATGGAAAACTGGTGATTAGACAATGTGCCATTTAAAAAAAAAAGGTATTTGTTAGTTAAAATACATTAGACTAAAATATGCTTTCTAGAATCCAGTAATTATATACAGTTTTCAGAAAACATGACATTAAATTTAGAAATAAAGATCTACAATTAAAATACACAAGTGGGCTAGAAAGATGGCTTAGTGGCTAAGGTGCTTGCCTGAGAAGCCTAAGGACACTGGTTTGATTCCCCAGTACCCACATAAGCCAAATGCACAAGGGGTGCATGCAATTTTGGGACTTCCAACTATTCAATTACCCTGGGTAAATTTTAACAGGAGCATGCCACCAACCTGAAGTACTGGTGGCTCCGTCAGGTGCAGGGCCTTTCAGAGAAGCTGCTTTCATCCTGCAGGAAACAGGAGCTGACTTTGGAAGTGATGACTGACACTGAATATAAAAGAAGTGCATTCGATCTACTATTAGTACAGTCAATTCTCACCAAACATGGTTTTAAATTAGGGAAATAAAATTTAAACAATCCAGCTGGCAGTGTACACTAAAGTGGTGACTAACAATAGATTTAATAAGCTATCAAACAATCTATTTCACATGATTTCACATTAACTGTTTTGTAGTTTTTTATATATTATATACAATATATGCACAATATATACTTCAGCGTATTTTATATATATACATACATACATATATATATACATATATATGTGTATATATATATATATATATATATATATATATATATATATTACTAGAGCAACACAAATGATTATGTTAGCCCAAAAGAAGCAAATTCAAGAATCATTTGTGTTGCTCTAGTAATATATATATATATTACTAGAGCAACACAAATGATTATGTTAGCCCAAAAGAAGCAAATTCAAGAATATACTGATTCTCCTCCCACACCTTTTTGTGAGGTAGGGTCTTGCTCTAGTCCAGGCTGACCTGGAATTCACTATGTCGTCCCAGACTGGCCTGTAACTTACTGCGTCCCGAATGCTTAATTTAAAAGTGTACACTACCACTCCTGGCTTTATCCCACTTGTGTAAAGTTCAAACACATATAAGTAGGAAACAACAAAATGTTTAGGCAATTCACTCTCTGTAGAAAGAGCCATTTATTAAAGGGCCTGTTCCAGGGCCAGGCCTGAATGTCTGTAGATTTGGCTTTTGGAATGCTTCTGCCTTTCCCAACTGAAAGTTCTATCTGCCAAACCAGCCTGCCCCAATGTCTGTACAAAATATATGAATTATGGTGAATACTTACTTTCTTCCTTCTGCAAGCATCAGGTTTTATATAACAGAGATGAACATGGGAAAAGAACCACGCCCAAAATGGACTCGGTTTCCAAAGGGGAGAACAAATGTATACACTACTGAATTTCACTGTTGGTACACCGGGTGATGGCTTATGGGTGAGGATGTATGTTATTTTCAATCTCCATTAGTCAAAGGACATTGAAAGAAGAGTGCAGAGGGTAATTTGCCTCAGAAGTGTAGAAAATGAGTTATACGCCACACACTGCTAGTCCTTGCTTCCCTATCTCCTTAAATTCCAAGACCATACTTAGTTTTGTGATTTATTCTCAAACGGCTGATTAACAATGGGATTACTGATGGACCACTATGACCTACTCCATCCTAGCTACAAGAACCTCAAGACTGGGGCTAGAGAGAAGGCTCGGGTTAAGGCGCTTGCCAGCAAAGCCTAACAAACGACCAGAGGTCAATTCCCCAGCACCCACTTAGTGCCAGATGCACAAGTGGCACAAGTTTCTAGAGTTCATTTGCAGTGGTTGGAGGCCCTGGTGCGTCCACTCATACTCTCTCTCACTCTGACTCTCTCTGCCTGTAAATCAATTTTTAAAGAAAAACAACAGTAAAAGCCTACAACGGATTTTGCTTTCTTAGCCAGGCATGGTGGTGCACACCTTTAATCCCAGCACTTGGGAGGCAGAGGTAGGATTAACATGAGTTCAGGGCCACCCTGAGACAATGTCATCTGTTCTTGTAGTGAATTCTAGGTCAGCCTGTCTGGGTATCAGGGCCAAAGAGTCCTCTTAGATAAGACACTGCCCCCTTAAAAAAAAAAAAGCAAACGAGATTTTGCTTTTTGGAAAAAAGTATTTTGGGGCTGGACTGCCTTGCTGCAACTTTTATGCAATTAAGATATTTGCCTTGCAAATGCCAAAGGACAAGCTTGGTTTGATTCCCAACTAGGAGCCCAGGACTCATGCCAAATATGGAGTTGCACACATGGGGTGCATGCATCTTGTAATGGCGTTCGTCCCTTTGCATGCATCTGGTTGGAGGCCCTGGAGGCCCTGGCGTGCCTATTCTCGATATCTCTCTCTCTCTCTCTCTCTCTCCCTCTCCCTCTCTTTCTCTGTCAAATAATAAAAATATTTTTATTTGCAAGTAGAGACAGAGAGAGGGAAAAAAAGAGAGAGAGGAGTGCACCAGGGCCTCTAGTTGCTGCAAACGAACTCCAGATACTTGCACTTCTTTGTGCATCAGGCTTTACGTGGGTACTTGGGAATCAATTCCCAGTCATTAGGCTTTGCTGGCAAACACTGTAGCCTGAGCCATCTCTCCAGCCCCAGTCTTGAGGTTCTTGTAGCTAGGATGGAGTATGTCATAGTGTCCATCAATAATCCCAGCTATTCAAAAGAATTGTTTTAAAAAAAGGATAATATCCATCAATATGGCTGCATACAACTTAAATATTTGCAAGTTAAATCAATTTCATGAAATCAATATTTTATTGCAGGAGACTATTTTTAACTTTTACAGGTAAATGAGATTTCTCACAATACAGAAAGCCTCTCAATTCTGAGAGAAATGGCTCTGTCTTTATTCCTTGGTACCAAAGGTTCTCTACATAGGTAGCACTCAGCAACCAGGATCATGAGTTTAAGTCCAGCCTGGGCTACATAACTGAGTTCCAGGCTAGATGTAGTGAGACACTGATTGTTGACTGTGTATTTACAAGTTTTTGGTGAACATTATTTCTAGTAGCATATGGTATCTTTTCAATTATTTATCTTGGATCATTAGCTTCAAAAATTCTAGCCAGGTGTGGTGACAACTTTAATCCCAGCACTTGAGAGGCAAAGATAGGAGGATCACCATGAGACTACAGAGTGAATTCCAAGTCAGCTGGGACTAGAGCAAGACCCTTCCTCAAAAAACCAAAATAGGAGGTTGAAGAAATGGCTTAGGACCCCAGTTCGAGGCTCGATTCCCCATGACCCACATAAGCCAGATGCACATGGTGGCATATGCACATTTGCAGTGGCTAGAGGCCCTGGCGCACCCATTCTCTCTCTCTCCCTCTCCCCCCCTCTCTCTCCCTCTTCCTGTCAAATAAATAAAAATGAATGAATAAATAAAAAATAATGAACTACTCCAGCCAGGCGTGATGGCACACACCTTTAATCCAGCACTCAAGAGGTAGGAGGACTGGCGTGAGTTCAAAGCCACCGAGACTACATAGTGAATTCCAGGTCAGCCTGGACTAGAGCAAGACTCAACTTAAAAAAAATTCTAATAGTACTAGGTATAACTTAATGAAACACTATGTGCTTATTCATGTAAAACGTCCTGAGTTCAAACACAGCATTAAAAAATACTCTCACTGAAGAGAGACTAATGGAGACAAGAACGGGATATGATGGAGTATGGATTTGTGAAGGGGGAAGTGGGAGAGGGGAAGAAATTATCATGATTTATTGTCTCTAATTATGGAAACGGTCAATTAAAACAAGTGTCAAAAAAATACTCATTGAAAATTTACTGTTTTAGGGTTTGGGGAGATGGCTCAAGTGGTTAAAGATGCTTGTGTACAAAGTCTCATGGCTCAGATTCTATTCTTCAGTACCCACGTAAGCCAGATTCACAAAATGGTACATGTGCCTGGAGTTAATCTGCAGTAGCAGGAGGCCCAGGCACACCCATTTTCTCCCTCTCTCTCAATTCTTCACTTAAATAAATAAATAGACCAATAAACATTTGTTTAAATTAAAAAAAAAAGTTACCAATTTGTATAATAAAATAAATCTATTAAGACACATAACCAACCAAAAACTGTTTTCCCTATATAGTAATACAGGGCCTTCAGTCTTCAGAAAATAACCAACTTGTCAAACTCATCAGGAACTTTAATAGCTAACATTTTCCTCAAAACCTGAGTATTATTTTAGAATAAAGCAAATGTTAAAATTTGGTAGTTCTAATTCCCAATTTCAAACACACGACAAAACCAAATCAAAATTTTTATAATACCTCCAAAGTTTATGAAAGTCAACAGGAATGTAGGATTCTATTTCAAAACAAGAAAGTGTACATTAAATGTACACTGTTGACAGTCCCATGCATTTACATATTAGCCTACATCAGTACATTAAATGTACACTGTTGACAGTCCCATGCATTTACATATTAGCCTACATCAGTACATTAAATGTACACTGTTGACAGTCCCATGCATTTACATATTAGTCTACGTCAGTTCTACTTCCCAACTTACCTCTTTGCTCGGTGACTGAATACAGTCTTTAACTTTGGGTGTTGAATAAACCAACGATGCTGTAGAATTTGTGATAAGATCAGTGATAAGACCTAAAAACATAGAATTTTAAAAATAAAATAATGTTTATGTAGTGGCTACAACTAAAAGTGGCTCTCTATGATCTGTGAAGAAGTATCTATTGACTCCTTAGGCTCAACTATCCTACAGTAGAGGCATGAATTCAAAGTTCAAAGGTTCCAGCAGGCATCAGAAACAGAGAAGCACGCAAGATTCCTGAAGAGACATCAGCTCTTCTTCCAACCTCTAAAGCCAACATATGCAACCCTGCCTGTCTTAGTGTATTTTGTGCTGCTATGCCAGAACACCTGACACTGGGCCAGGGATGTAGCCTAATGACCACAAGGCCCTGGGCACTAGAGAAATTAGAGAGGCAGAGGTAGGAGAACTGCTGTGAGTTTGAGGCCAGCCTAGCAATCTAGAGTTCCAGATCAGGTCAGCCTGGGCTACAGTGAAACCCTACCTTGAAAAACAACCCCCCACCACAAAAAAAAAAAAAGAAAGAAAAGAAAAAAGAAAAGAAAGGCATAAAGAACATAGGAGAGTCAGTGACTACAAGGACCAGAGACTTCGGAGATTTAGTGACCAGCACAGACTTTTTGCTCACTTACCTGCAATGCACAAGTGCCAGGAAAGGAAAAGGCAGTCGGATCATAGCCTCCTGACTGTAACTGGCACAAATTCATTCATGAGGGCAGAACCCTGATGTTCAAATCATCTTTCAAAGGCCTCTCTGAACACTGTTGTGTTACGAATAGAATTTCTAACACATGCTTTTGGGGGACACAATTAAACAACAGCATCCAGTGTCCTTATTTCTTTGATTGGCAAACTCATGCTGATCAGCACTTAGTAAATTTTTGCCATAATTCACCTCTTCCTTGGAAATAGATGTAAATTTACAAAGATCACTGCCAACTCAAATGATCCCAAGGATGATACACACACTCCTATTACAGCCTTTCCTCATCTGAAACTCTTGTGTCTGGAAATACTTTGTATTTCATGGTTTCCCACCCTCACCTCACCCCCAGCTTTTGGACTATGTGCATATATATCAGGTGATATTTTGAAGATAGGTCCCAGGTCTAAACACAAAATTTACTTAGGTTTCATATGTATCTTAAACACGTAAGTTGAAGGTAATTTTATACAATATGCATAATTTTGTGCATGAAAATGAGTTTCATGGTGTATAATTTTCTAATTGTGACATGTTTATACTCAAAATTCTAAATTTTGGTGTACTTCAGATTCTGGATTTTCACATTAGCAGTGCTCAATCTGTATGTAAAGTACATTCTCTTATGTAAAATATCTATGTACAGACTTACAGATTACAGAAATCTAGTGTGAACTAAAGGTAAATTTCTGTAATATTTACCTGTATTATCCTTAGCGTAGCAAAAGGTACAAGAAAGATTATACATATGCACTCAAAACAATCAACAAAATTTTACGTATACTTAAATGCTACAACATTAGATATTTAATTAAATATAAATTCTATTTTCATCCATCCAAACCATCAAGATTATCTAGAAATAGAACCTTACTTTTTTCTTCAAAACAGTCTTGTAAGATCTCCAGCATGTTCTGGCCTTGTTTTCTATGAATGTCAGGTGCCCTAATTAAAAAAAGAAAGAGTAAATATCTTAGTAATTTTATAAGGTATTTGATGTTTTTCCATCTATTTGAAAATTCCATATATTTATAAAATATTAATGGGAAAATACTTATACTACTTGAGCAAAACAAGTACATGACAATCCACAAGTTTTGCCAAGTGAACTCATCCTACAGAATTAAGTATGTTATTATCTACATAGACATGTTCTGGGACTGAACATTTGTGTTCAAAACTGTTTTAGACTCTTGCTATATCTTAAAAAAAATAATAGGGTCAGGCGTGGTGGCGCTAACTTTTAATCCCAGCACTTGGAAAGCAGAGGTAGGAGAATAGCCGGAGTTCGAGGCCACCCTGAGACTATAGAGTGAATTCCAGGTCAACCTGAGCTAGAGTGGGACCCTACCTCGAAAAACAGACAAAAAAAAATTTTTTTGAGAGAACTCGATGCTTCATTTTTTATTTACTTTGGGGATTAAATCCAGGGCTCTGTGCATATAAGACTTGACCACTGAGCTTCAAATCAAGCACTGAAATTCTTCTTTAAGACTTCATAGACACAAGCTCCAGCCATCTTCAAGTAACATACTCTTTTTCCCTAGAAACTCTACAGTGTACTTTTGATTCAGTAACATTAATTTTGCCAGTTTATGAATAATCATAAATTAAAATTTGTGTTGATTAGACTCACATTACCATTATAACCTTATCTATCCCCATGTCTCTGGTTCTATTACGTCCTCACTTGTGTACTTCTGTGTGTTCACATGTATACTGTTCTATAAAATGTGTCACATCTGTAGTTCCAAATATAACAACCAGGGTCAAGATTCTGAACAGTCTGGCTATCTTAAAGATCCCTTTACTGCTCTTACATAAATATATCTATGGTCCTCTAACTGCCTTTTGCCTCCTCTCATCCCACTGTTCCTAATCCCTGGCAACCAAATCTGTCCTCCATTTCTAAAGTTGTCATTAAAGGGAAAAAAAACTGTAAACTGAATTATACAGTATATAATCAGTGACACTGCCTGTTTCACCTGTCTAATGATTCTGACACACAAATCCAGTTAGAAAGCACTAGCTGCATCATATCACCTCTCATTTTACAAACAGAAACCAAAGTCATATGGGTCAAGCAACCAGCCTACATTTATAACTTAATTAGTGTTAATGGTAGAGTTTATACCAGGAAAAGGTCCCTATTATTAATTATGGCCTTGACACTACCTGAGAGTAGTACATATGGGTACATACACTGCACAGCTACAGATATAACCCTGCTATCCCATCTACAGACACGATGCAAACAGGTCAGATGGTTTTGCCAAGGTCATACAAAATCAGTGTTAGAGCTCAGGTCACCTACATGTCTAGACTAGACTAGTGGCCAAACAGGAAGTACAACTGATAAAAGCATACACAATCTTCTGGCAGTTGGCAAAAGACTGAGCGAAGTCTCCCAATTTTTATAGGGTGAAAATAATTTCTAGTCTCCAAGTCCCATACCCTCTGAAAACCTGATTCATCTCTTCCCCTTCTCATTGTTAGCTTAGCATAAAAGTACCTCCACCATATGCAGATCATTACAACTCCTTCATTAAACTTGTGTTCAAACATTAAATCACTCTTCTTGCTGTTATAAAATGTGAGTGTATGTATGTGTGCATATGTGTATTCCTGTGTTTACATTCATTGGGCCTTATTCCAAAGAGGTAGCTTATTCACGTCTATACCAGACACCTGAAGCCCAACACATGAACACGGGCATTTTTGGCTCTTCTAAATTCAAAGGATCTCTTTTTCTACTAATACCCAGAGCTGTCTGATGCTAATAAACAACTCTGTTCTTTTTTCAATATGTTTGTGTCTGTCAGTCCTTTGCTTCATTCTTTGTATCTATCCTACCTTTACATATGTTACATTAAATTTTACAAGTTTCTTTAATATTAAAAATACAAACCCCATATAACATCATATATAGCTACCTACATTGCAAATTATTGTCTGATAATATACACATACAAAACACACACATACACATGACTGACTGGATGAATAAAGAATAAATAAAATCTACTTTCTAGAGTTGGAAAGATGGCTCGGGGGTTAAAGGTGCTTGCTTGCAAAGCCTGACAGCCGGGGTTTGATTCCCCAGTAATCCCATAAAGCCAGATGCACAAAGTGACACATGCATCTGGAGTTCACTTGCAGTGGCAGGAAGCCCTGGGGTGCTCATACCCACTGTCTGTATCTCTCTCAAGTCCATTAATTTTTTTAATCTACTTTTTAAAGTAAAAATAAAACAGCAGTATGCGATGGTACACGCCTTTAATCCCAGCACTCAGGATGGCTGTGAGAAAGTTTAAACATACTGGTTTGGGAAAATGACTTGTCTCTTCCTTACAAGTCTACCAGCTGAAGTTCAACTTCCCAGCACCCACATAAAGCCAGACAAAGTGTTGCACAAGGCAACGGGAGGCAAGAGTTGGAAGCTCGTAGACCATCTAGACTGGTACCCATGCAGGGGCAGAAATGAGACCCTGTTTCTGGGTAGGAGGAAAAAGACAAACCCCACAGTTGTTCTCAGATATCCACACAGGTACCATGTACATGCACCCCTCCCCAAACACACACAGCTTTAGACACAATATGTCACCTGGAAGGTCGGCAGAATCTTGCTCTGTAGTCATTTTTCAGATGATCCTAAAAAAGTCAATAACAATGTTACCTTTGTTTTAAATATACTCACTCAAATAAAACATTCCTTCAAAATTTATTTCATTGATCAACAAAAACTTCAGTTTTTAATTTATTAATTCATTCAGCAGACATCAGTGAATTGCCCAGTGTGGCCACTGTTAAGAATTCTGCATAAGTGAAAGATTATTTTTTGTTTTGTTCTGAGGTAGGGTCTCACTGTAGCCCAGACTGACCTGGAATTTACTATGTAGTCTCAGGGTGGCTTCAAACTCACAGAGATCCTCCTACCTCTACCTCCTGAGTGCTGGGATTAAGTGTGCGCCACCAAGCCCAGCGAGATAAACGTTCTTGAACTCATCTGACCACAATAGCTGCCCCTTACCCACACGGGCACTATCTTCCCCTCACTCAATATCCTGACATTTTAAGCTGGGCCACTCTCAACCCCACTCATGTTTGCTCCTATATACCTGCTCTGGGCCACTGCAGTTTCTCTCCCAGAGGGATACCTACCCCATTTGCCCCCACAAAATAGCTTTTTATTAAGAAACTTGTTTTCACCCAATTTATATTTCTTCCAGATTTTTTTCTAGTTACTATATACCACATTGAAACCAAAAAAGCTATGTCAGAGACCAGGGATGTGGCTCACTTCATAGAGTTCTTGCTTCTCATGTACAAAGCCCTGAGTTCCATCCTCAGAACCACATAAACCAGGTGTGCACATCTGTAATCCCATCCTTCTGGAGAAGGCGGCAGGAGAGTACCAGGAGTTCAAGGGCATCCTAAGCTAAAAAGTGAGTTTGAGGCAAGCCTGGGCCACATGAAACCTTGTCTCCAAAACAAAAAAAGATAGGCCAAACAAAAACAAAAACCTGGGAAAATAAAGACATACTTTACACTTCAATTTATTCTTCAGTTGATTTAAGTTTCTCCTACTGTGAGATTATGTTCCTCCAAGAAACTAATACTGTACAACACGGTGGAAATGTCATTTTGTAAAGCTTTTGTTGCTTCTGATTATAAGTCATGCAACCATATATATACACAAATACATGCATATACATGTTGTTGGTACACAGCACACACTCTTTTCATACATGTGTGCAAGCAAACACAACGATATAAGGAGCTCAATGGCACTCAGGAGGCAAAGGTAGGAGGATCACCGTGAGCTCGAGGCCACCCTGAGACTACAGTTAATTCCAGGTCATTCTGGGCCAGAGTGAAACCTTACTTCCAAAAATCAAAAAAAAAAAATAATAATAATTTCTTAAAAAATAAGCTGGGCATGGTGGCATACACCTTTAATCCCAGCACTCAGGAGGCAGAGGTAGGATTGTTGTGAATTCTAGGTCACTCTGAGACAAAATAGTGAATTTCAGGTCAGTCTGGGATTAGAGTGAGACCCTACCTCGAAATACCAGGAGGGACAGAAAATAAATGAGAAAATACAGGCTTAGGAGAAATGATTCAGTCTTTGGAACATGGTGTAATCATGGCGAGGTTCCAAGTAAGAAAACAATCACAGATGTCAAGAAAAAAAACGAGGGTGGAGAGGCAAGTAGGCGCCTAAGGCGCTTGCCTGCAAAACCTATCGACCCAGTTTGATGCCCCTGTACCACCACAAAGCCAGACGCACAAGGCTGGCGCATTCATCTGGTGTTCCTCTGCAGCAGCTGGAGGCCCTTGCGTGCCCATTTTGTCAGTCTCTGCTTGCAAATAAATAATTTTTTTAAAGGGAGGACTGGAGGGATAGTTTAGCAGTTAAGATGCTTGCATGCAAAGCCAAAAGACGCAGGTTCAACTGCCCAGCACCCAAGTAAGCCAGATGCACAAGGTGGAGCAAGCGTATGGAGTTCATTTGCACTGGCTGGAGGACCTGGGGCGCCCGTTCTGTCTCCCTCTTTTCTCTGTCAAATAAATACTAAAAAAAAATTTTTTTAAGTCCGGTCCTCATCCGTCATGAAGGTTTAAAAAAATTCTATTTTTTTAAAATATTTTATTTATTCACTTACTTGAGAGAGAGAGAGAAAGAGGCAGACACACAGAGAGAATGGGCAGTCCCAGGGCCTCCATCCAATGCAAACGAACTCCAAAAGCGTACGCCCCCTTGTGCATCTGACTTACGTGGGTCCTGGGGAATCGAACCTCGGTCCTTAGGCTTTGCAGGCAGGTGCCTTAACCGCTAGGCCATCTCTCCAGCCCTTATTATTATTTATTTCGAGAGAGGGACGGTCGCGCCAGGGCTTTCGGGCACTGCCAACGACCTGCGGGCGCCTGGCTTCGAGGGACGCGGAGGTTTGAACCCGAGTCCCCGGGATTCGCAGGCCGCCTGCAGCGTCAGCGGGGAAGAGCCGGCCAGGCTCGGCGGAGAAGCGAAGCCCGGGCCCGGGAAGCCGTGGAGAACCGCCCGCCAGGCCGCTCGCCCGCTCACCAGCCCCGACGCCGCCGCCATGTTTCCGCCGTACAGCAGCGCACCGAGCCGCCCACGCCGGCCAGCCGAGGCTCGCGGAGGGCGAACGCGAACACAGCGTCCCCGCCGCCGCTCTACATCACCGCGAAGCCGCTGCGGGACGCAAGCGGATGCCCGCGCGGCCCTCAACCGAACGGGCGCGGCGACGCCGTTCAAACGCGCCGCGCGTGCGCACCACGAGCGGCGACACCCAATAGAAAGACTTGTTGTTGGTGGGCGGCCCTGCGCGCGCACGCGCTGGCCACGCCTTCTCACGTTGCCAACACCCCCCGCCGCGCTGCCACGCCTCCTACATTGCCACGCCCCCAAAATGCCCCGCCTCCTGCCTCGTCACGCCCCTAACTGCCACGCCCCTCGCGACGCCACGCCCTCCCGCGCTACCACGCCTCCTGCGTCACCACGCCCTCATGCTTCCCCCGCCCCTCGTGACGCCACGCCCCCGCGCTACCACGCCTCCTGCGTCACCACGCCCTCGTGCTGCCCCCGCCCCTCGCGACGCCACGTCCCCGCGCTGCCACGCCTCCTGCGTCGCCACGCCCTCACGCTGCCCCCGCCCCCCGCGACGCCACGCCCCCGAGCTGCCCCGCCCTGGCGGCGCCGCGCCCTTTCTGCTGCGGCATAGAGCCCTGTGCCGGCGTCTGGCGTCCTCGGCGCCTTGAGCAAGGCACTGTCTGCGCCTGAACCCGGTGTAAAATGCCCCAAATCCTCCTCCGTGGAATCACAGGCAGCCCGTGGAAGGATGTAAGGTAGAAAATGCAGACGCTGCGGACAGTCAGGAGACGCAGTTTCGTCAGCCACACCCAACCCATCTGACTGTCTGCACGTGACCTCTGCAAACACCCGTCTCAAGTACGTGAGGCCGGAGTTTTAGGAAGCATGGCCGAGAAAATGCGCATCACTTTACATGAAGAATGATGTTCGGACGGGACGGGGTAGGCTCAGGGGTTAAAGGCCTTGCTTGCAATCCTGCCGGCCCAAGTTCCATTCCCCAGTATCCACGAAAAGCCAGATGCACAAAGTGGTGCACGTGTCTGGAGTTTGTTTACAGTGGCAGGATGCCTCCCCCGACCCCACCCCACCCCCGCCTCTTCCTCTTTCTGTCTCTGTCCAAATTAATTAATTAAATATTTAGGAAAGAATGATATTCGGAGGAGTATGTTATACCTCTTCTGAGTGACCTAGAAGCAGCCGATCTGGGAGATGCTACAAAATCTATTGAAAATGCCACCTACTTTCACATATTTTTTTTTCAAAGAATTTCTCACCAAAACTGAATTTATTCTAAAAAAAAAAAAAAAATATATATATATATATATATATATATATATATATATATATATATATAGCATAGTTGCAATTACAACAAACTTTGCTAAGGTAAAAAAATGTTTTTTATAGTTCGGGGTTTTATTTTAGAATATAATGTTTTTCTTACAACTTACTTCCAAATATTAGTACTGCTGTTGAAATGGCCTTTCTGGACCACAGTGTTCTAAGAAGGAAATCACATTGTGGCCCACAATTGCCAAGGTAGTGAAGTACGTCTGTAAAGTGCAGATAGGTGGTAGCAGTACTCACAAAACACAGTTGTACTATGCAGTGTGTCATTAAGGCCTACAGTGATTCCTTATCTGCAAGTAATGTATAAATTTACATATATATTATATTAAATGTTTTTAACGTTTACTATTAAATTATATTAAATGTTTTTCACATTTACCAGTATGTCAGTCACTTCCTTCTAAGATGCAGTTATTTTCCAATTAGGGACATATCGTTTCTCCTAAACTAAGTGCACACACAACCACTATTCATTATGTCTTTGTTCTTTATCCTGTACTTTACGTGTATGAAAAGGAAGTTCATCATCAAAAGGGGGAGTCCAAGCCAGGCGTGGTGGCACCTTTCATCCCAGCACTCGGGAGGCACAGGTAGGAGGAGTGCCGAGAGTTCGAGGCCACCCTGAGACTACATGGTGAATTCCAGGTCCGCCAGGTCCAGAGTGAGACCCTATCTCGAAAAACCAAAAAAAAAAGAAAGAAAGAAAAGGTGGGGGAGCCCGGGCATGCCGAACCCCTGGAGTCTGAGACTCTGCTAGACACGGTGCTGCGGAGCCTCTACCACCTGGGAGAGAAAGAAGAACAGAAGAGAACCAGGAAGAAGAGAGAAGACAGGAAGGGTGACGTAGAGGCCGCAGAGCCACCTCCTTCACCTGGGTCTCATTGAGAGGCCAGAGGAAGAGTGCGTCCAGCTTCTTCAAGGGAGAGCCGCGCTATGCTCCCACGGGTGCTCCCCCAGCTTCTCCTCCAGGACCAGAAGTCCCCACTGCTGCTGTGCTATCAGCCACTCCCCTAAAGACCAACAGCAAAGGAGTGGAAGTGGTAGAGTTTCACAGCAGAAGAAAGAAAGAAAGAAAGAAAGAAAGGAAGGAAGGAAGGAAGGAAGGAAGGAAGGAAGGAAGGAAGGAAGGAAGGAAGGAAGGAAGGAAGGAAGGAAGAAAGGGAAGAAGAGGGGAGGGGAGGGGAGGGAAGGGAAGTCTTTGATTTGAAGGTAGTATGGGACTCTAAAAATGACTATATATACCAAAAGTGTGAAAACCTATCTTTCTTAATCAATGTGAAGAATTTTGGTTTTGTTTACTGGCCTTCACAGATTGTCAAAACTCAAACAACTCTCTTGCTGTTATAAATCGATAGAGAAATGAAGACAATAACTTAAAACATTAGAGACATTGAGGAATTAAAGTATTGAGATGGCTCAGCAGTCAAACGCACTTGCTTCCAAAACCTGCTGGCCCAGGTTCAATTCCCCAGTACCTACATACAGCCAGATGCACAAAAAGTGGTTGTGGTAGACAGCTTTACATTGCTGGGATGAACTTCCAAACCAGGCACAAGTTATGAGAGGAAGGGATTTGTAGAAGCTTACAGATCTCTGGGAAGGTCCTGTAATGGCAGAAGAAGTTGGCCCCCACAGAGAAATACCACCACCACCACCTGCACCTTAAGCCAGCACACTCCAGAACCTCCAGGCAGGACTCCAGCACTCTGCATTCCTTAGGCTGGAAATCAGATCCACCCCCAAACACACCTTAGGACGGGACCCTAAAATCTGCCCACAGTGACACCGCTTCCAACCAGACAACTGGAAATCCAAGAAGCTTTAATAAGGCTGGAGTGATGGCTTAGTGGTTAAGGCACTTGTCTGTGAGGCCTAAGGACCCAGGTTCAATTTCCCAGTACTCATGTAAGCCAGATGCACAAGAAACTTTAATAAAACTGAATCCATTGGGACACAGCCATTCAAACTGCCACAATGATGCATGCGTCTGGAGTCAGTTTGCACTAGCAAAAGGCCCTGGCTCATGAATTCTCTCTGTCTGTATCTCTCTCTCTACTTGCAAATACATAAATATTAAAATTTTTTTCAAGAGTTGTTTTAACAGTGCTTGCCATGTTTTTACTTATGACAGAGTTGAACATATCGGTGAAATGTCATGTACTTGATAACTTTAGGCCATTTTAAAATTAAACATATTTGTTAATTTAAGTAAAACTCATAAAGAATAAAATGCCAAACCTTATCTTTCAGGCAGTACCTAAAACTAAGATTTTCTTTATTTTAAGGTAGAAGAAATAGAAACTAAACTACAGAGATGTGGCACAGGAATGATGAGCTGTTGTGGTTAAAATTAAAGCTGTTTTGATTTGTAAACATAATTATATTCATTCCAAATATCTTTAGTCTATTACAATGCATTACAATGTGTATGACATAAATCATTAATAAATCTAAGTTAGATGAGGGTCAGGAACAAGGAAGAACCAGGTGAGAACTGGAAGTTCCTGTTCACACTTGCTGGCTGAATCAAAGCTAATGAACAGTAAAGTCATTTGGACATCATTGGTTAGAATGACTCAAAAGAAAACTGACATGTTGGTTTTACACGAGTTAATTTTACACTTCATTCAAAGCTGTTGAATGACGTTTGCCGTGTAACCAATTCCTGTGGCAGGGATGTTGCTGATGACTGTCATGGTGGGGCTCTTGTGTACTAGTTTGATAGCACCACAATTGTTCTACCTGGTAAGAAAAGAATCATTTGCCAACCCATGGCCACACTTATCAGGAAAAAGAACTGTCACTATGGCAAATTAGAATCGTGTTTAGACAGGGAATTTGTCATTAAATAAAGCATATTGCAGTCTTCTCCCTATCAAACCCAATTCAACACAAACTTGCTTCTGACTCACTTCCTACAGAATATGCTCAAAACAGTATGCAAAGGATAAATATGATAGAGATGCATGCAAAGTGCAGTGGGAATGAAGAGGTGAGAGTCGTAGACCTGGGTCTTAGAGGATCAAAGACATCCCCATATAAACAAGGGGAGGGATAGGTCTACAAGCACAAAGTGTGGTGAGTGAAAAGGTATGAGGAGATATGAGCGGTCAGAGGGTGCTGAGGACTGACATCGAGGAATCAGGAAAATCCCTGCGGTGGAAGGCACTTGACTCTACAAAGGCCTTCTCGCCACAGACCTGGGTAGAACACACTGCTGGTAGTTCGTGCACATTGGTGTTCATCAGAAGATGAAACGGGGGAGCTCAGAAGCCATTAAAAGTTTTAAGGAAGGGGGAGTGTTTTGATTAGGTTGAATTCCAAATGAGTGAGAGAAAAAAAATACTGGTAACAAGGAGCCTGTTTTGAAATATCTGTAAGAGGATTTCCATTGTGGTGGTCCGGGGAGCAAAGATGCTGGGAACTGCCAAAGGGACTAATTGGCTGATAATGCTTAAGCCAGATTTTTGCATTTTGTTGTTGTTTTTATATTTCATTCATTTATTTGCAAGCAGAAAAAAAGAAGGGGGAGAGAGAGAGAAAGAAAAGAGAGAGGGAGGGGAAGAGAATGGGCACACCGGGACTTCTAGCCACTGCAAATGAATGCATGTGCCTCTTTGTGTGTTTGGCTTTATGTAGGTACTGGGGAATTGACTTGGGTCATTAGGTTCTGCAGGCAAGTACCTTAACTGCTGAAACATCTCTCCAGATGTGGATTTTAAATTAATTTATTTATTTGAAAGAGGCAGAGAAAAAGAGAATCAAACCAAGGTCGTTAAGCTTTGCAGGCAAGTATCTTAACCACTGAGCCATCTCTCCAGACCCCCTGTTCATTTATTTAATTAAATTAATTTATTTATTTAAGAGTGATAGAAAGAGGCATAGAGGGAGGGAAGGAGGGAGGGAAAGAGGGAGGGAGGGAGGGAGGGAGGGAGGGAGGGAGGGAGGGAGGGAGGGAGGGAGAAAGACAGAAAGAATAGGCATGCCAGGGCCTCTAGCCACTGCAAACAAATTCCAGATATATGTCCCACCTTGTGCATCTTGTTTTATGTGGGTACTGGGGAAACAAACCTGGGTCCCTAGGCTTTGCAGGCAAGTGCCTTAACTGCTAAGCCATCTCTCCAGTCCCTGTTAGTTTTTTATAGTAAAATTTTAGTGACAAATTTCATATGTGCATAATGTACTATGTATTGTGATCATAGTCCCCTCCCGTAAGTTTCTTGGGTCCTCCTGAACCCCTTCCCAATAACCCTTCTTTCCCAACCAGTTCTTCCAGTTTGATCCTGGGCATACTAAGGATTAATTGTACTTAAATATCAGCACACCAAGGCTGGAGAGATAGCTTAGTGGTTAAGGGGTTTGCCTACAAAGCGTAAGGACCCCAGTTTGATTACCCAGGATGCACGTAAGCCAGATGCATAAGAAGGCACATGCATCTGGAGTTCATTTGCAGCGGCTGGAGGCCCTTGTACACCATTCTCCCTCTCTTTCTCTCTCTCTCTTTCTCAAATAAAGAAAGAAAAAAAATTTTAAACTCGGCAAACCAAAGCAACATATAGTGTCTGATGAAGTGGGTTTTAATTATTTTGCTGTTTTTTTTTTTGGCAAACGCAAGAAAAATGAAATTAACCAGATGCTAATTTAACAAAAATATTCTTGTCTTTATATTTTTTTTTCCCTTGGAGAGAGTCAGAGAGAGAGAGAGAGAGAGAACGGGCGCACCAGCAGCCTCTCAGCCACTGTGACACTGTGAACGAACTCCAGGCGTGTGCCCCCTTGTGGTCAAGTGTGGCATTGCTCCCTTGCACCACTTTGTGTCTGATTAAACGTGGGACCTGGAGAATGGAATGGGTGTTCTTAGGCTTAGGAGGCAAATGCCTTTACCCCTAAGCCATCTCTCCAGCCCCCTTGTCTTTATATTTTTTGGAGACAATCTTTTCTCTTTCCTGTTAAACTCTAGCCCCTTAAAATGAGTGACTTTCTAAACACTGATGTGGAGGCTTTGCAAGCTTCTACAAAAGATGGGTCAGGTCACTCAAATCAGAAAAATTTCCCATGTCATTAAACTCATTTTCTTTTTAAAAATTAAAAAAATATTTTTATTTATTTGCAAGAGAGTGAGAGAGAGAGAGAGAGGCAGAGAGACAGAAAGAGAATGGGTGCACCAGGGCCTCCAGCTGCTGCAAACAGACGCATGTGTCACCTTGTGCATCCGGCTTTACGTGGGTCCTGGGGAATTGAACCTAGGTCTTTCGGCTTTGCAAGCAAGTGCCTTAACTGCTAAGCCATCTTGCTAGCCCTAAAAAGTGTATTTTTAAATTCTTAAAATTTTAATTTTTTAAAATCATCCCCCCTGTAGTGTACTGGGCCAAACACCATATCTCAATGACTGACATTTTTCCACATGCAAATCCTGAATATAGTTGGGCCACAATATAGCTCATTGAATCTGACAACATGCACAGGTCACAATATCTCTCTGTGGACCACAGAACAGAATACATAAAGGAACAAAATAATTTTAAAAATTTTTTAAATTTTTTAGATTTACAGATTTTGCTGGGTGTGTTGGTACCCACCTCTAATCCCAGTACTTGGGAGGCAGAGGTTAGGAGGCCAGCCTGAGACTACATAGTGAATTCCAGGTCAGTGTGTGCTAGAACAAGACTCTGCCTCAAAATAAATTTTTTTTTACAGATTTCTTTGATGGATGTTTATTTTATTTTATTTTGCCAAATACCCACTGATAATGGACTTACTGAAAACATTTATGAATAAAAGACTGAAAAATTCATGTTCCCATAGCTGTAGTTTATATTTAGTGAACCATACATGAAACTGGGCACGGGATAAAGCAAGCTAGGTTATTTTATTTTTAAATTTCAACAAAGTTTGGCCCTTAGAATGTTTAACCAACAGAATCAGTGCTAACAAAAATACACTATGACGTAATTAATGAAGTACAGTTTATTCAGGTCATGTCTTTCAGAAATAAAGATGGACAGCAACAAACAAAAGAAATGACAGTGAGGCCAAGTATGTCCTTGAAGTCTCCCTGGAAGCCCACAGGGTCAACACCTGTGTCTTTCATCAGCAAGGGATGTTAATCCTCTGTTTATTTTAAGTTTACACACAGCTCGTCCTTTCAAAGTTGTTCTGTGCCTGATCTTTCTACTTGATAAAAAGTAAAGGAAAAAGCACTTGTATGTATGTGTGAGTGTGTAAATGTGTGTGTGTCCTGTGGGTAGCGTTGGTGGTTAAAAAGCAAGTTGGGACTTCCTCTTTGAACAGTTGCCTCTCCTCTCATACAACAGAGCAGCGGAGAGTTCATTTTGTTTGAGACTGGATAGAGCTGAAACTAAAGCGCACACGAAGAGAGGGGATGATGGCGAAAAAGCCCCCCAAGCCGGCCCCTCGCAGGATCTTCCAGGAGAGATTAAAGATCACCGCTCTACCATTGTACTTTGAAGGATTTTTGTTAGTCAAACGCTCAGACTACCAGGTAGGTCTGTAAATATAATAATCAACCTGGAAGTTTGGTTTTAGCATACAGTTTACCTCATGGTGATGTAATGTGGCAAAGCTTCCTTGTTTCTGTTTGGTTATACCCCTTTCTTTTTCTTGAAATCAGAAAAATTATTCCAACGTCTTAACATATATATAATATATATATATATATATATATATGTGTGTGTATATTTGTTGTTGTTGTTTCTGTTGAGTTATATCCCTTTCTTTTTCTTGAAATCAGAAAAATTATTCCAACGTCTTTATTATATATATATATGTATGTATTTGTTGTTGTTGTTGTTGTTGTTGTTTTGAGGTAAGGTCTCACCCTATCCCAGGAATTCACTGTGTGTTTTCAGGTTGTCCTTGAACTGACAGCAATCCTCCTACTTCTGCCTCCCAAGAGCAGGGATTAAAGGCATATGCCACCATTCCCAGTTGATTCCAATTTTATATAACTTAAGTATAATGTGGCTAAAAATATATGCACATGATAAAAATTCATACTATTTAACACCATGTTCAGTTATATGTTCTGAAAAAAACTGTTCAAAATAGTGACTTTAAAACATAGACTTAGGGTGCTATTGTGAGTAGTAAGTACACTAAGTTTTAGAGAATGTACATTTGCTGTAAAGTGAAAAAGCACTGCATACTGTTAAATGTAAAATTTTAAGTCTATAGTTAGCCAGAATCATTGCCTTTAACATTGTAATTGTGGTCAACTTTAAAAAAAAATAATCAGAAATAAACATGAAATGGTATTATTAAAGAAGAAAAGAAATCATTCATTTTTGTAAAATTGTATAAAATTTTAGCATTGATTGAAGCTAAAAAAATTTTAAATGTTTTCAGAAATGGAAGAAAAAACATTCTAAGGTTTTATCTTGCTTTGCTTTCTCCACAAATATCAGGGTTAGACTCCATCTTAAAAGCCATACCCCAGTAAAACTTTATAATGGTTAAGTTCCCTGTGTAATATAACCTACATTCCATCTCCTTCCCCAGCACTCCCTCAGCCCCATCCTAGCCTTAATCTACTTTTTTCATTGTAGAAGCTTACCAACAGAGAAGAGTGTGAAAGCCTTTTAAGGTGTGGTATGGTGGGGTCTGGGAGATTGCTCAGTGGTTATAGTGCTTGCTTGTAAAGCCTGATGGCCTGGGTTCGATTCCCCAGTACTCACATAAAGCCAGATGAACAAAGTGCCACAAGTACGTGGAGATAGCTCGCAGTGACAGGGGTTGCTCATCCTCTCTCTGTCTCCCTTTCTCTGCTCTCTCAAATAGATGAAAATGTAAGTCGTTCAGTAAACAAAACAAACTTTCAAAGTACACTGGACTGTTTGTGTTCATTTGTTGTAGGCCACGTCTGTGAGAGCTCAAGTATTTTTCAACATTGTAAAAAACTGTTCAGTCACATAAGTCTTACAAAATGCACACCTGGCCATTGTGTCTGTATTTATTAACAATTTCTTAAGTCAAATTTCTCACTGTAGCCTTTTATAAATCTCTTTATTGGGCTACAGAGATGGCTCACCAGTTAAAGTGCTTGCCTGCATAGTCTTACAACCCAAGTTGGATTCTCCAGAACCCATATAATGCCAGACACACAAGGTGGAGCATGTGTCCAGAGTTCATTTGCAGTGGCTGGAGGCCCTGGTGCTCCCATATTCTCTCTTTCTCTCTCTCTCTCCCTCCCTCCCTTTGTGCATGGTGGTTCACGCCTTTAATCCCAGCACTCAGGAGGCAGAGGTAGGAGGATAGCTGTGAGTTCGAGGTCAGCCTAAGACTACATAGTGAATTCCAGCTCAACCTGGACTAGAGCAAGATCCTATCTCAAAAAAAAAAAAAAAAAAAAAAAAAACCAGAAAAAAGGGAAGAGCGTGTTGGTGCACATCTTTACTCCCAGCATGCTAAAGGCAGAGGTAGGAGGACCATCGTGAGTTTGAGGCCACCCTAAGATTACATAGTGAATTCCAGGTCAGCCTGGGCTAGAATGAGACCCTACCTTGAAAAAAAATTGCATTATTTAAGAAAATGTTTAATAGTGATATTACATATGAATGATAATGGGTCTCATTATGGTGAAATTCACTATGTTTCTTCCTCATAGAGAGAGACATTGAAATATACCTATTTTGAGATAGTTTTAGGTTCCACTGCTGTTTCTCAGGCACACACTAAAAACTATGACACAGGGGCTGAAGAGATAGCTCAGGTGGTAAAGTGCTTGCCTTGAATGCATGAGGACCTGGGTTCGAGCTCCAGTAAGTACCCTTATAAGATACCAAGCATGGTGTTGAGTGTTGTGGAGACAGAGACAGGTGGGCTTCCTGGAGCTCATGACTAGCTAGTCTAACCCAGTTGGTGTGCTCCTGGCCAATGAAAGACCCTGTCTCAAAAGGAGGTGGATGGGATACCTGGGAGAACATACCTGTGGTTGTTCTCTGGCACACACACACACACACACACACACACACACACACACACACACATGAGCGTGTACCTGCAACATGTGCACCCTACACACATACAAACATGCATACACACATATTGATAACACACACAGAGAAATCATACATAAGACAGCATTATGTGGATAATGAAGGATACAAAGTATCTATAAATAATGTGAGTGGCCAAGTAACGCTCTGTCTGGTTGTTGTCGCTCAGCATTTATTGAATGCTTGCCATGTTCCAGGCCCCGTGTCCTTTAGGTGCATTGTAACCCCATCAAATGGAGGAAACCCATGACGACAGAACAATGGGCGGGAGTCTCACATCTATTCTTGGTCTCTCGACAGTGACCTCTCACACAGGAGACGCTGTAGTAACACACATTGCTATTCAGTCGTTTGAAGTGTATTCACAAACCTGTACAGTGAACACCACTGCTTCCAGGACAGACGAATCATTATGAAAAGAAATTGCACGAGCAATCACCCTTCTCTCTTTTCTTCCAAATTTCTATTTTGATGATTTTCCTTTTTTCTTTTTTTTCATGTTTGAAACCACCAGCTTCAGGAAATCACAGAAAAGAGAATCCATTACTTCCTTTTAGTCCTGACAAAGTCTGCTAGCATGTGGCTTTGATGTACAGTTCAAACTGCTAATCCTTTCGCCTAGATTTAAGTAGCTTTGAGCAACTTCAAGTCACTGGCTTGGTTTGAGAGGGTCCAAACCTACACTTCCTGGAGTCCCTTTGTCACCCAGCAGGAAACTGAGCAAAGCACCCTATCTGGTAGTCTGAGCTGCGATAGCATTCTGCCATCCAAACTCACCTGTTAGAGATGAGTCCTACGTTCTTCAGAGGAACTAGTCAAACATTATACTGAAATAAATTTGAGAAGGATTTCTTTAAGAATT
Source organism: Orientallactaga sibirica (assembly GCA_036365145.1). Classification (NCBI taxonomy): domain Eukaryota; kingdom Metazoa; phylum Chordata; class Mammalia; order Rodentia; family Dipodidae; genus Orientallactaga; species Orientallactaga sibirica. The sequence continues at coordinate 5,624,410 of JAEOAD010000040.1, read as the reverse complement.
AACTGCAAAGGGGCTGGAGAGGTGACTAGGGTTAAGCGCACATTCTGCGCAAGCGTAAGGGCCTGGTCAGGCCTGGAACCACCTGAGTTTGAATCTCCAGATCCCAAGTAAATAGCTGGTGTGGCCGCACACACCTGCAAGCCCAGTCTTCCAAAACGGAGGAGACCAGGGAACTGCCCGGGTTCACATAAAACAACAAAAACAAACAAACAAAAAACTCAGCAAGCTCTGGTATCAGTAAGAGACTCCAGATCAATTAAAAACGGGCTCTGACCACTGCAGGAGAGGAGAGAGGACTCCCTTCATAGGTGAGCACAAGGCCCACCACAAGGACACACAGGAATCACACACATATTATATTACATACACACATATATACAAACTAAAAAAAAGTAACTGCAAAGTAAAGCCATTAAAAGTTAGGTAAGTTACGGATAAAGAACTTTATATCCTGCAGACATTAAAATTAAAATCAGCCGGACATGGTGTGCACACCTTTAATCCCAGCACTCAGGAGGCAGAGGTAGGAGGATTGCCATGAGTTCAAGGACACCCTGAGACTACATAGTGAATTCCAGGTCAGCCTGGGCTAGAGTGAAAACCCACCTCAAAAAGCCTAAATAAATAAATAAATAAATAATAAAGTTAAAATCATCAAAGAGAAAATAGATTTATATAACACTAATGAAATAAAGTTTGTAATTTCTTTCCTGCAGGAATACAAACATTATTGGACAGAGTTGAGGGGAGCCACACTTTTCTTTTATACCGACAAAAAAAGTACAATAGTAAGTAGCTTACCCTGTTCCCCTGATTTAACTTTCCCCCACTAAGCCTTTATCATGCAGTCTATTACTGATTTTGGGTTTTCTATCAGCAAAAAAATAAAGACACTCTAGGAAGACTTATTCAAATGAAAAACTTAAATCTATGAGGGTTTTTAATATGGGAAGATTCATGGTAAAATATTCTCAGGCAACTCAAAGATGTATCTGGAGTTTGTTTACAGTAGCTGGAGGCCCTGGCGCACCCATTCTCTATCAATCTGCCTCTTTTTCTCTGTGTCTGTCTTGCTCTCAAATAAATTAAAAATAAACAGAAAAAAAATTAGCTTAAAGGAGGAAGATTCTTTTCATTCAGAGATTTCAGTTTGGGATCACTTGGCCTCATTGCTTCCAGCCTGTGGTTGAGTTGGGGTGATCTGTTAACCTCGTGGCTGCCAGGCAGCAAAGAGAGAAAAAGGTGTGTCCCAATATCCCATTCAAGGCAATGTCCTAAATTCCCCCCTTCCTAAAGGTTTCCTGACTTCCCAATAGCTCCACACTGGGATGCAACCATTTACCATATGGGTCATCAGGGGACATTTGAGATCCAAACTATAGCAGAAGGGAGGGCAAGCTGCTTTTCTAACATTTCTTTTATTATTATTATTTTTTTTTTTGGAGAGAGACACAGAGAGAGAGGGAGAGGAAGACAGATAGATATGGGCACACCAGCAGCCTCTCAGCTGCTGTGAACGAAATCCAGATGCGTGCGCCCCCTTGTGGTCAAGTGCGGCATTGCGCCCTTGCGTCACTTTGCATCTGGCTAAACGTGGGACCTGGAGATTGGAACCAGCGTTCTTAGGCTTAGGAGGCGGCGCCTTAACCACTGAGCCATCTCTCCAGCCCTTTTCTAACATTTCTAATAAGGTCCCTTAATAGAAAAAAAGGTTGGAGAGGAAGCACAGAGATGTAAGGAGAGGTTAAACAACAACAATAACAAAACCCCCCACAAAACAAGCTGTTTGGTGTGGATTTCAATTGCCCGCTGGTGTCAGTAAAACAGAAGGACCCTGGTCTTAACTTTGCCTAACGCACAGTGACCGTGACAGCTCAGGGCCGCTGCTCACTTTCTGCATGGCACAAGGCAGGACGCCTTGGTGAGAGCGCTGGTATGTTCAGGTTGCTTAGCTTTTTTTTTTTTTTTTTTTTTCCAAATACTGGGGCTGGAGAGATGGCTTAGTGGTTAAGGCGTCTGCCTCCTAAGCCTAAGAACGCTGGTTCCAATCTCCAGGTCCCATGTTTAGCCAGATGCAAAAGTGACGCAAGGGAGCAATGCCGCACTTGACCACAAGGGGGAGCACACATCTGGATTTTGTTTGCAGCAGCTGAGAGGCAGCTGGCGCACCCATCTCTATCTGTCTTCCCCCCCCCTCTCTCTGTGTCTCTCAAACACTGGTCCTGTCACTGCTAACTGGGATCTTCAGCTACCTGGCCTAACTTCTCTGTGTCTCAGTGTATCAAGGAGGGACAGTCAGGAAACAAATGATGTCTTAAACTGGGCAATTTGAAGAGTTAAATAATATCAATAAATATCCAAAGCAACGGGTGAAGTCTGGGGAAGTCACAAAGGAGAGTACAGAACTCTGAGGCTAACACTATGACATGTTCGCACACTGAGGAGGGCAGTATGACCTTGGCTTGAAGAGGCAACTGAGTACAGAAGGTACCCAGCAGCCATGTCCGTTCTCCTCAGTCCTCTGACCTCCCGCCACTTACCAGGTGGTCCAAGCCATCAGAAGTGGGAGGGTAAGGGTCGCTACCATGTGGTCCTCATACGCCCCCTCCTGCCTGCCGCACAGGGTTAGGTGGAGAGAGAGGATAAAAGTGAATCCAGAGGAACAAACAACAGAGGTGGGAGGGGAGCTCTCACACTCGCAGTCTTTACATCTCTAACTAGGAAGGAAAGCTGTAGTCTCTCTCATAAGGCTGTCAAGGCCAAATGTGAGAGGGCGCATGAGGATGTGAGGAGACTGCACACGAGAACTCAAGAGTTCCGGGTGAGTGTCTTCTAAGTCTCACACCACTCTTCAAATCGATCCCTTGTTGCTGTTTTGTTTGGGGGTTTTTTTGTTTTGTTTTGTTTTGATTTGATTTTTGGTTTTTCGAGGTAGGGTCTCACTCTAGCCCAGGCTGACCTGGAATTTACTATGTAGTCTCAAGGTGGCCTTGAACTCACAGCAATCCTCCTACCTTTGCCTTCCAAGTGCTGGGATCAAAGGCATGTGCCACCACACCCGGCTTCCTTGTTGTTTTTGACATGGGAGTCTGACTATCTCCACTGGCCTCTGACTCATGATCCTCAGATTCCCAAGTTCTGGGATTACAGGCATGCATGCTGTTTTTACTCCCTACTTTAGAGTAGAAAATAGTCAGTTTAGAGAACAAGAACACTATAAGTTCACACAGCTAATAAAAGAGCTAGAACCCGGGTCTTACTTTTAACTCCGATGCTGTGACTCCTATGTGTTATTATAATGAAATGCTGACAAATGGCCCATCTACCAATTTTGATGAAGAGAATGAAGACTTTGGGAAAGTTTTTTGGGCGCTAGTCTCAGGAGAAAGCACTGGGGCAGACCAGGTGAGAATGATAAGTATTTATCTGGCCTACCACGAGGAAGAATGTAAAGCTGCCTGCACATATCTGAAAGGTTATAAAGAAGTCATGTGAAAAAAAAAAAACACTGAATTTGTTTAGTGTTATTCCAGAGAAAAGGACCAGGACTCAGAGATAGAAAGCACTCAGAGAAAAAGTGTAGCTCACTGCAAGAAAGAACTTTCCCGTAGCCTCTGCATTCTGTGTTGTTAGACACACTGAACCAGAGGCTAAATACAGGATATATATCTGCGCGGTATGGCGTGTGCCTCTTATCTGCTACAGGATGCCTGGAGAGATGGCCTGGAGCAGATTCATAATGTCCAGTTAGACAGATAACCTTTAAGGGTCTTTACAACACTACTACTGAAACCAAGACACATGACTTCCCCAGTCACTGGATGGAGCCGCTCTATCTGACTTGCTACCTCCTCCTCTGTGGCCCCACCTTGTGGCAGCAGAGTTCAGAGGTTAACCTGCACAGTGCCAGAAAAAGACGTGCATTTCATTTAAAATTCTGGTGTTGTTTCCTTGTACCTCTCCTTACATTTTTAAATTCTTCTTTTTTTTCCCCATTGGAAGTAAATAGATCAACCCAAATTTACCCCTCAACCTCATCAATATAGAAATGAAGTTGGAAAATATTTGCCCATTTCTATGTCCTACCTTAATCAGAAAAGTTAAATAAGGAGATTTATCAGAGTATAGAACAATGAACTCTAAGTGATATAACCAATAAAAACTAAAAGGAGATAAAAAAGAATGGAGCTAATTTGGCAAAAAATTAAACAAATGAACAAAGCATAAAAGCCCTATTACAGATGGCTCTTTTCCAGATTAGAGGGCAGACTGCCTGTTATAGACAGATCAGTCCATAAAGACCAATTGCTCAGAACACCTTTTTTTCCCCATTTTTTGTTTTTCATGGTAGGGTCTAGACTCAGGGAAAAATCAGTGGATGTTGGAGAAAATCTAGCTTTACTTTGATGTTATATAGTCCTTGAGCAAATTAATATATATTTTTTACATGTTTAAATTAAGTACTATAAAGACAAACCAAAACCAAAGAAGAATATGCAACAGAGACAGAATGTATACCCAAAGTCTTTATTAGTTGGTCTTTTAAAAATATTTTATTTTATTTATTTGAGGGGGGGGAGAGACGGCGGGGGAGAGAATGGGAACACAAGGGCCTGCAGCCATTGCAAACGAACTCCAAACACATGCACTACCTTGTGCATCTGGCTTACATAGGTCCTGGGGAATTGAACCTGGGTCCTTTGGCTTTGTAGGGAAGCACCTTAACTGCTAGGCCATCTCTCCAGCCCTTATTTGGCCTTTTGTAGGAAAAAAAAGTGCTGCCCCCGGGGACAGCAATGAATTATACACTGATTTGTAAGTGGTTTACCAATGTCTGTGGTGTGAATGCTGTGGCCAGGGCTGCTTCAACCTTTCAATGTGACCTTACTGAACATGGTGATAGGAAAAAACAAAGCACAGTAGTATTGTTGCATTGTACTTTATTTATTTATTTATTTATTTATTTATTTATTTATGGTTTTGCAAGGTAGGGTCTCACTCTGGTCCAGGCTGACCTGGAATTAACTATGTATTCTCAGGGTGGCCTCGAACTCTCGGCGATTCTCCTACCTCTGCCTCCCGAGTGCTGGGATTAAAGGCGTGCACCACCACGCCCAGCCTGCATTGTATTTTTTATGCTACAGAACAAAGATGTAAATAGCTCTGAGAGCACAGAGAACAGTAAACTATAACAATGTAATTCAAAAAATAATAAAAATTGAGTTTTGACTACAGTTACAATTTTATTTTTAATATAATTTATTACTATGGGCTTACATGATTAAAATTTGAATAATGATTATGTTAAATCACCTGCAAAATTAAAGAAAATTTTACCCTTGCCTTTTGCAAATTTGTGAGTCAGGTCCAGCATACTGCAACATAATGCATTTCCAAATACCCACCGGTGTTGGGGAACCCAGGATCACATACAAAGTGCAAATAAGTTGAAAAGAAATTGTCATTTTTTCCTTCATGCCAGAACAAATGTGTTTAATCCTAACTAATTTATTGAGACTTGTCTTTATCTTTGCAGTATGTTTCCAAGCTAGACATAATAGACCTCATATGTCTTACTGACCAGAATTCAACTGAAAAGAATTGTGCAAAATTCACCCTGGTTCTGCCCAAAGAGGAAGTGCAAGTGAAGGTGAGTGAGGAGAGACAGTAGTCTGTCGTGAGCCAGCCTTATGAACAACATTTACCTCAACCCCCAGCAGTCGAGTTACAAGAGGCCCTGAGTTGTATTTATACTTTGTTAATATCTTCAGCCCTCTGCCAAGGACGACTGTTTTCTGCATTGGATTTTAAAAGAACATGATCATTTATTTAGTATACAAGAACAGTGAAATTTTACACTTCTACCCTCTGACAAAGTCAAGGATCCCACCTGGTATTTTTGTGTTGTTCTTGAAGCAGCGAAGTGAGCTGATAAAAGCCAACAGCAGCCGCGCTCATAATGTAAGAGGACTTGGAACCGGTACAGATGATACTGGAGAAGTTGCCCAAAAGTTACCTACTGACTTTGAAAGTGGTGGTGCTCAGTCTAATAAGAATCACCTGTGTTTAGGAAACCTGGGGCTCACCAGAACCTGGGGCCCAGAATCCATGTTTCAGCAAGCTCCCCAGATGACTCCTGGATATGGTGGTAAAGAATTCAGATAAAGAATGTGAGGTGCCTAGGTTTAATTTTGGCTCAGTAAGGTATTAGCAGTGTGACTGCAGGTACATTAGTTAACGTCCTGGTGCATTTCACTCTAGCCCAGGCTGGCCTGGAATTTACTATGTAGTCTCAGGGTGGCTTCAAACTCACTGTGATCCTCCTACCTCTGCCTCCCAAATGCTGGGATTAAAGGCGTGCGCCACCATTCCCGACTCTGTGTGTGTATGTGTCTTGACTTCTGGGCTCAGAAGTAGGTCTCTCACTGTGGCCTACTAGGACCACTTTACTAAAATTGCAACCTTATCCCTATTCTGCCCTCTAGTCACAGCATCAAGCTATCTTACCCCGTTCTACATTTTATTTTTCTACTTATGGCTTTTGGACCCAATCAGGTGCTGAGTATTCTTCCTTGCTTTAAAACTCTATGAGGACAGGATTTTTGTTTTACTCCCAAGACCTAGAATAATGCTTATCACTTAACAATATATAGCCTTTAAATGGACAGAGCTGTAAAATAACAATAAAAACACCTTTTTCTGAAGTGCTAGGAAGGCAATCAAAGGACAAAATTACAACTACAGCATATAAAAAAATCACGATCGGTCTTATTTTTTACTCTAGAATCAGGAACCCTTCCTTCTATGAAACAGAGTAAGGATTCCAGTGGGCTGAGCAAAAGAGATTGAGCTCATAGTTATAGAAAGGCTAGAAAAATGAAAAACAAATAATAAGTGAATTGGTCATTTCAAAAGTTCACATGTAAGGCAGAAATAGAAAAATAACTAAGTGGTTAACATGAGCCTACTTTTTTGGGTATGGATGAAAATGGGGGAACTTCATAATTGTGCCAATTAAAAGTGGACTGTGTTCGAAATTTGGTGGTGATGTTACTTTCCTGATTTCTCAGGAAGGGCAGATAACAACTTGGTTTTGGTTTACTAATGCAGAACATTAGCAGGAGCGACTCTATTTTGATTATTAGTGTGGTCTGTAAAAGCTCATTGAAGAAGCCTAGTCCACCCAGGGCTCCTTATAATGTTTGACAAGAGGAAATGGGGTAATACCTGTGCGGTGCTTGGTTTCATAGCTGTCATTATAAGCACTCAGATGACACGGGCTGATAGTGTTATTGTTAGTAGTGGTCATGGAGGTAACATTTAGAGCTAAGAACTGGAAAGCATTTAACATTGGTTTCCCTAAATTTTTAAAAACATGTTTATTCATTTATTTGAGTGAGAGTGAGAGAAAGAGGCAGATACGTAGAGAGAATGTGCATGCCAGGGCCTCTACCTGCTGCAGACGAACTCCAGACTCATGCACCACCTTGTGCGTGAGTGACTTGCGTGGGTCCTGGGAAATCTCTTGACCTAAGCTATCTCTCCAGCTCATGGTTTCCCAAAATTTTAAGCACGCCAATGCTAAATACCAGTGAAGAGAATAAGCATTCTTTGACAGACTGCAGAAATAAATTTGCTAAGATTAAAGGTGTTTTTTTTTTTTTTTGCTTAAGTATAAGTTTGTACGATTCTACTTGTTTAGTAAGCAAGCACCTTAGAGATATACATTTCTGTTTTCTTTTCTTTTTGCCTTTTTTTGGTTTTTCAAGGTAGGGTCTTGCTCCAGCCCAGGATGACCTGGAATTCACTATGTATTCTCAGGGTGGCCTCGAACTCACAGCGATCCTCCTACCTCTGCCTCCTGAGTGCTGGGATTAAAGGAGAGTGTCACCACACCCAGCACATTTCTGTTTTCTGATAAAAGAAAGTGGAATTAATGTTAATAGTTCTAAACAAAAAGGAGAATGAATTATTTCTTCCCTTTTACTGATTTTAAAGTTAAAAAATTCCAGCAGACCTTATTTAAGCAATGTGCATCAACAGAGTAATATATAGTTTTGTCAGTATTGCTGAGTTTTGATAGCTGACATATTTTGTCATTAAAAAACCATGTGAGATCCGGGCATGGTGGCGCCACGCCCAGAGGTAGGAGGATCACTGTGAGTTCGACCCTGAGACCACAGTGAGACGACAGTGAAACCCTACCTTAAAAACCCATGTGAAATTCTACAGTTATCTAAAGTACTCAGATGAGTAAAGACAGAGGTGAGGAGGATCTGCTGTCTTTTGTTTTTCCATGTTGACTAGGCAGAAACAGGTCTCAGCCACCCTGAGACTACACAGTGAATTCCAGGTCAGCCTGGACGACAGTGAAACCCTACCTTAAAAAACCAAAAATATAAAAATAAATAAATAAATCATGTGAAATTCTACAGTTATCTAAAGTACTCAGATGAGGCCACCCTGAGACTATATAGTGAATTCCAGGTCATTGTCAGTCTGGGCTAGAAAGACCCACAGGCTGTCTGGACTGACTAAGACAAGACATGCTGGGCTCGTTCTGGTCTGCATACTGTTCTAAAAAACCAAAAAAAAAGAAAAAAAAAAAATGATTAGAAAAAGAATTAAAGAAAAACCTCCACAGATATTGATGCTCATAATTGTTTTTTCTGCTGTCTTTTGTTGTCATTCTTTTCATGTTTAATCCCAGCAGAAAACACAGGATCAGAGAGTGGAGAGGTCAGCCTGGACTGACAGTGAAACCCTACCTTAAAAAACCAAAAATATAAAAATAAATAAATAAATCATGTGAAATTCTACAGTTATCTAAAGTACTCAGATGAGGCCACCCTGAGACTATATAGTGAATTCCAGGTCAGTCTGGGCTAGAGCAAGACCTTACCTCAAAAAACCAAAAAAAAAAAAGAAAAAAGAAAAAGAATTAAAGAACACAGATATTGATGCTCATAATTGTTTTTTCTGCTGTCTTTTTGTTTTTCTTTTCATGTTTAGGCAGAAAACACAGAAAGTGGGGAAGAGTGGAGAGGATTCATCCTTACGGTAACAGAGGTAAAAGGTCATTCTTTCTTTCTCTGAGACAGGGTCTCAGTATGCAGCCCAGGCTGGTCTTGAACTCCAGATCGCTTGTCAACACCGACTATGAACCATCTAGAAAGAAGGTAGTTGAACGAAATGAAGTTGAAAAAGAGAGATCTGAATCCTTGATTGTATTCCCAAAGTTACATTTTTATCAGGTGGGAAGAGAGGGAGAAAGTAAACATGCAGGATCTAGGGCTGGAGAGATGGCCTAGCAGTTAAGGCTTTTGCCTGCAAAGCCAAAGGACCCAGGTTCGATTCCCCAGGACCCACGTTAGCCAGATGCACATGGTGGCGCATGCATCTGGAGTTCGTTTGCATTGGCTGGAGGCCCTGGCACTCTCATTCTCTCTCTCTCTCTCTGTGTGTCTCTCTCTCTCCTCTTTCTCTCCATCAAATAAATAAATAAATAAATAAATAAATAAATAAATAAATAAATAAATAAAATATTTGGGGGAAAACATGCAGGATCTCTGCGTGTGATCCTGCGACTGTCAGCGTCATTCCTATCACTAGAGCTTCTTAGCACCCACAGGCGTGTCTGGACTAGACCTAGAACATGCTGGGCTCGTTCTGGTCTGCATACTGTTCTGCCTGGTTTCAGCTGTCCATTCCCCAACATGTGTCACTTCTACCTGGACAAGTCTTTCGACTGCACGAAGTCCTAGAGAGAGAAAAGAAAAGAAGACTTGAGACACAGCCGCCACCAAGTGTGTCTGTCGACCAAAGGAAGGACCCGGTGGATGATTACGAGGATGTCCTGAGCCCCATGCCAGTGTAAGTGCTCACAGACTCTGTTTATTCGCTCGATGTGGTGACTCATTTCCAATTAACCAATGAGCGTTCCAAACCTGAGCTCTGTAACCCAGGGGCACGAAGAGTCTCGGCATGAACTGCACACCTCTGAACACCTGCCCCATCTCCTCTCTCCTCAAATAAAGCCGATCTGAGCTCGCTCTCACCACACAGGAAACCCCCTTCTACCCACACCTCAGGTCAGATAGATCTCTTTCCGGAGCTCAGACTAAATACGTTCCCAAAGAAGGAAGGAAATAAAGATTTCTCTTTCACCACGCAACTCTACAATTGACAGATCTTCTGTCATTAATTATGCCAGAGAATTTCAAACACTTGAAATATTCTGTTTGATTAATTAACCACCAAGCAGTCACTGAGTTTGTACTTTGAGGAAGGATGTGTGTAAGGTTGTAAAGTGTTGGAAGAAATGTAATGGACAACATGCTGCATTCACTAACATCCCACATGCACACATGTACTTTCTTCTTTTTTTCATTTTTAATTTTTTGGTTTTTTGAGGTAGGGTCTCACTCTGGCTCAGGCTGACCTGGAATTCACTATGTAGTCTCAGGGTGGCCTCAAACTCTTGGCAATCCTCCTACCTCTGCCTCCCAAGTGCTGGGATTAAAGGCATGCGCCACCACGCCTGGCACATGTACCTTCTTTATTGTTGAAAAGATTATGGGCCCTTTCCTCCTGGAATCATGTCAAAAAATTTTGTCCTGGTTCCATCTTTGACCTCAGGTTCTGATGTGTGGTCTATATGTACTGTGTCATTGAAATCTGACAATTATTGCCTGAGGATGAAACCAGACAACTGTCAACTCACAGGATAAAAATAACACAGACTGCTTCTTTTTCTTTTTCCTTCATAAACAAGTAATAGCTTTATTACACATAAATAAATATAATATTGAAATTATTTCTTGCCATTCTACTCAAACTTTTTGGGATTAATGTTTTTTGTTTGTTTAAATTTTGATGGCTTTCTCGGTTCTTTTTATTTATTTATTTGAGAGAGGCAAAGAGAGAGAGAGAAAAACAGAGAGAAACAGAGACAACGGGCACTCTAGGGCCTCCAGCCACTGCAAATGAACTCCAGATGTATGTGCCCCCTTGTGCATCTGGCTTATGTGGGTCCTGGGGAATTGAATCAGGGTCCTTTGGCTTTGCAGGCAAATGCCTTAACCATTAAACATCCCTCCAGCCCAGTTTTTTTGTTTTGTCAAGGTAGGGTCTTAGTCTAGCCCAAACTAACCTGGGATTCACTATGTAGTCTTAGGGCGGCCTCGAACTCACAGCTATCCTCCTACCTCAGCTTTCCACATGCTGGGATTAAATGCATGCACCACCACACCCAGCTGCCATTAACATTTTTTAAAGGTATTTATTTATTTAGTTATTTGAGAGAGAAAGAGAGAGAGAGGAAGAGGCAGAGAGAAAGAGTGAATGGGGGCGCCAGGGCCTCCAGCCACTGCAAACAAACTCCAGACTCATCCTCCCCCTTGTGCATCCGGCTTACGTGGGTCCTGGGCAATCTAACCCGGATCCTTAGGCTAGGCAGGCAAACTCCTTAACTGCTAAGCCATTTCCCCAGCCCACCATTAACATTTTTGATGGAATACATATTCTTCCAGGATTTTTCTGTATGACTATATATTTCACTGCCTACAATATACATTAAGAAATAGAAAGTGCTGAATTTTTTGTGCACATGTGTATGGGTGCATGTGTGTGTACATATATACATGCCCGCAGCTGCTGACATTGGGAGTCTTCATTGGTCACTCTCCTCGTTTACTGAGGCGGCATCTCTCCTGTGGATCCAGAGCTTGTGGATTCAGCCAGTCTAGCCAGCCAGCCTGCCCACCCCAGGACTCACTCTCTGCTACCTGCTGGGATTACAGTGGACACCACAAGCACTTGAGATTTACGTGGGTGCTGGGGATCTGAACTCTGCTCCTCACGTTTGCACAGCAAGTGTTCTGCTGACCAAGCCATCTCCCAGCCCTTAATTTTCTTCTTAAAAAATATCACAATGTCATAGATGTATTATACCAAAAGGAGCCAATTCAGACATATTCCTAATAGAAGCTATTTAAAACAGAGCTGTGTTGGATTCTCTGCAAGGAAACCACCAGGAAGTATCAATCTAAAGCTCTGACACTTGTTAGTTTTTGGTTTAGGTTGTCACATGCTAATGATGATTACTAGATAGCTTTTCAGGGACGCTTTGTGTCAAAGATAATAATTATGGGCTGGAGAGAAGGCTCCTTGGTTAAGGCACCTGCCTACAAAGCCCAACAACTTGGGTTTGATTCCCCAGGACCCACGTAAAGCCAGATGCACAAAATGGTGTGTGCATCTGGAGTTCGTCTGCAGCGGCTAGAGGCCCTGGCATGCCCATTCCCTCTGTATGTCTCTCTTCTAGCTCTCTCTGCTTGAAAATAAATAAATATTATTTTTAAAAAGATAATAATTATAACCCTAAAAATACTTTGGTAGCATTGTTTTCAGGTAATGATCTTCATCAGTTTAAAAAAAATTCCATTTTTCATCTTATCTCTCCAGATGTTTTTATACAGTTTCCCGGAAAGAAGCAACTGAGATGTTGGAGAAGAATCCTTCTTTGGGAAATATGATCCTGAGGCCGGGTACTGACAGTAGAAACTACTCCATCACTATCCGGCAGGAAATAGAGTAGGTTGGATTAAAACTTATGTGGCATTGTCAAAACTATGTTATTGTATAGGACCAAAGTCACCCAGCTTCTGGCAGTGCCAGTTGTGCATGTTATTGGGACTGAAAATAGCAACCAAAAAAGGAAGGAGCGTGGTGTAAACGCAGTTAAGACTGGGCCAGGACTAATGTGTGTGGCAGGGAGGAAGCAGGGTTCCTTTGATGTGTATTACAGCTGCCTTGTGAGTTCTTCTCAGCACCTACTATGTGCAAAGCACTTCTCTAGGCACTGGGGGTGCAGAAGGATGGAACACTTACCATGCTGGTTTCAAGGACTTTACATTCTCATAGGGAGACACATGAGTAAAATAAAGCAGGATGAGAAACATGGGACTGTCCAGTGGTAATCACGAGGCCATTTCTGGGTTGTTACTGTTTTAATATAGAGTGGTCATGGAAGATTGACTTGACAGACATTTCAGCAGAGGTGTGAAGGAAGTGAGGAGTGCGAAGGAAGTGTGAAGGAAGGAATTGTGCCAGTGTCTGGCCAAGAGCCTTCCAGACAAGTGCGCAACTGAGCGGCAGAAGACTGTCTGGCTTGTTCAAGAAACAGAAAGAGGCTATTGTGTCTGCAACTGAGTGAGCAAAGAGCAAAGTGGTAGGAGAAGAGAGGCAAGGCAGGGACGACACTCAAAGTCCTACGGATCACTGCAGGGAGAGTTTGCTCTGAGCGGCTTGAGAGTCCACTAGACTGTTCGACATACTCTGACTTATTTATGGAAAGGGCTGTGTGAGAAAAGTCTCTTGCTAAGGTTATTATTTATTTCTTTAGCAAAATGGTTTGCCTTTGATAAAGTAAGGGTTAAATGCAAAAGGCAGTTTTTCTCTTTGGGCAGAGTAGGTGGATCTTTTCCTGTTGTGTGTTCACGTGTATGCAGGTACAGGTGTGTGCGCAAGTGCACAAGCATATGGAGGCCGGACAACAGCGTTGAGAACAACTTTGGGTGTCCTTCCTCAGGCATTATCTACCTGGTTTTAATTCGTTTTTAAAATTTTATTTATTTATTTGCAAGCAGAGAGAGAGAGAGAGAGAGAATGGGCACGTCAGGGCCTGTAGCCACTGCAAATGAACTCCAGACACATGTACCCCTTGTGCATCTGGCTTACATGGGTCCTGGAAATCAAACCTAGGTCCTTTGGCTTCGCAGGCAAATGCCTTAACCCCTAAGCCATCTCTCCAGACCTATCCACTTGTTTTTTTAAAAAATATTTTACTTAAATAAAATTTATTTGAGAGAGGCAGAGAAAGGGAGGAGGGAGAGAGAAAGAGAAAGAGTGAGTATGGGCATACCAGGACCTCCAGCCACTTCAAATAAACTCCAGATGCATGTGCCACCTTCTGATCTGGCTTACATAGCTTCTGGGGAATTGATCCTGGGTCCTCGGGCTTCACAGGCAAGTGCCTTAACCACTAATCCATCTCTCCAGCCCTTATCCACCTTAAAAAAAACAACAACTTTTTATTGGGCTTTATGTATTTGGAGTGCCTTGCAGTTGCTGGAGGGTCTGGCATGCCAACTCTTTTCTCTCTCTCTCTCTTTCTATCTCTCATATAAAAGCATGTGCCACCATGCCCAGCAAAAATGTATATTTTATTAAAAAGGAACCTCTTTCCATTCATGTTTAGGAAATAAGAAACAAGGTAGAATAGTAAAATTAATGCATTTTAACAATAGACAGAGTGTTCATTTAGGCTTTTGAGAATATTTTATTCATGACCATGGCTCAGGAAACTTTGAACTGTTATCATATGAGTCTTTATTAAGGACTGTTAACATCATAGCAATCTGTGCTCTGTACTATATCAAAGCAGGCCTTTGGGCTGGAGAGATGACTCAGAGGTTAAGAAGCTTGCCTGCAAAGCCCAATGACCAAGGTTCAATTCCGCAGTACTGATGTAAAGCTAGATGCAGTGGTGCACGCATCTGGAGTTCATTTGCAGTGGCTGGAGGCCCTGGCATGACCATTCTCTGTCTCTCTTCTATCTCTCGCTGCTTGCAAATAAATAAAAAAATTTAAAAGCAGGCCTTTAAGAATGCCCAAATTTAGTATCTCCCATTTAACTGGTCATTGATTTTTAAAGACAACAGCTGTAGAAAGCATTAGGATTGTAGCTGATTAACAGTGTAGAATTTAAAGATTTTGGTATAAATCTAGATTACTAGGAAACATCTGTTTTTCTCAAAAAACCTATTCATCCTCTTTAACAGGTAGATTATGGGAAAAACACGCAGCTATTCAAGTTAGATGAGTATTTCTGGTAAACACTAGCTGAAAAGAACAAGCTGGTTTACAAAGCAGAACTTGAAAGTAAGTTCTTCCTCGTGTGTTGACAGATAAACTGTAGGAGGGAAGGCCGTTTTCAGGAACAAAAAAAGCTTATTAATGCCGAACTACCAGGTGACTCCCCTCTTGGTGTAGAATAACATCTATCTTTACCCAGCTCAGTGGTAAGGGAGCTATAAGGCATAAAGCGATTCCTACAACACATTTCCTGTTTTCTTGTCATTCTCTGACTACGTGACATTTTGAACAGTCATTAATAGGTGGGGGAGCTGTAGAAAATATTTATGACAAATTCCTTCTTTTGCAAAAAGGTCAAAAACTAAGAGCAAGTACTTAGAAGCACCTTTAATGCCATCTACTTCCTAGACTAATTTTTGGCTCATTGTTTTGAGTGTGCGTGTCTAGAATGCGAGTGTGGTGTGTGTATGTGTTTTGAGTGTGCATGTGTAGGATGTAGTGTGTGTGTGGCATATGGCATATCATTGTTTTGAGTGTGCATGTCTAGTGTGTAGTGTATGCGGCATATCATTGTTTTGAGTGTGTGTAGTGTGTGTGTAGTGTATGTACGTGGCATATCATTGTTTTGAGTGTGCATGTCTAGGATGTGGTGTGTGTGTGTAGTGTATGTACGTGGCATATCATTGTTTTGATCATTGTTTTGAGTGTGTGTATGTATGTGATCATTGTTTTGAGTGTGCATGTGTAGGATGCGGTGTGTGTGTGTAGTGTATGTACGTGGCATATCATTGTTTTGAGTGTGCATGTGTAGAATGCGGTGTGTGTGTGTAGTGTATGTACGTGGCATATCATTGTTTTGAGTGTGCATGTATGTGTGTGTAGTGTATGTGGTGGCATATCATTGTTTTGAGTGTGCATGTGTGTGTGTGTAGTGTATGTAGATCATTGTTTTGAGTGTGCATGTCTAGGATGTGTGTGTGTAGTGTATGTATGTATGTGGCATATCATTGTTTTGAGTGTGCATGTGTAGGATGTCTGTGGATGCGGTGGCATATCATTGTTTTGAGTGTGCATGTGTAGGATGTGTGTGTGTATGTATGTATATCATTGTTTTGAGTGTGCATATATGTAGTATGGTGTGTGGCATATCATTGTTTTGAGTGTGCATGTGTAGAATGTGTGTGTAGTGTATGTACGTGGCATATCATTGTTTTGAGTGTGCATGTGTAGAATGCGGTGTGTGTGTAGTGTATGTACGTGGCATATCATTGTTTTGAGTGTGCATGTGTAGAATGCGGTGTGTGTGTAGTGTATGTACGTGGCATATCATTGTTTTGATCATTGTTTTGTGTGTGTGTATGTGTAGATATCATTGTTTTGTGTGTGTGTAGGATGCATGTGTGTGTAGTGTATGTACGTGGCATATCATTGTTTTGAGTGTGCATGTGTAGGATGCGGTGTGTGTGTAGTGTATGTAGTGTATCATTGTTTTGAGTGTGCATATCATTGTTTTGAGTGTGCATGTATCAGTTTTGAATGTGTAGGGATGTGTGTGTGTGTAGTGTATGTATGTGGCATATCATTGTTTTGAGTGTGCGTGTCTAGGATATCATTGTTTTGAGTGTGCATGTGTAGGATGCGTGTGTGTGTGTAGTGTATGTACGTGGCATATCATTGTTTTGAGTGTGCATGTCTAGGATGCGGTGTGTGTGGCATATCATTGTTTTGAGTGTGCATGTATGTGGCATATCATTGTTTTGAGTGTGCATGTCTAGGATGTGGTGTGTGTGTGTAGTGTATGTATGTGGCATATCATTGTTTTGAGTGTGCATGTGTAGGATGCGGTGTGTGTGTAGTGTATGTGTGTGTTTTGAGTGTGTGTAGTGTATGTATGTGTGGCATATCATTGTTTTGAGTGTGCATGTGTAGTTTTGAGTGTGCATGTGTAGGATGTGTGTGTAGTGTATGTGTGTGTGTATCATTGTTTTGAGTGTGCATGTGTAGTGTATGTACGTGGCATATCATTGTTTTGAGTGTGCATGTCTAGGATGCGTGTGTGTGTGTAGTGTATGTATGTGGCATATCATTGTTTTGAGTGTGCATGTGTAGGATGCGGTGTGTGTGTGTAGTGTATGTATGTGGCATATCATTGTTTTGAGTGTGCATGTGTAGAATGCGGTGTGTGTGTGTAGTGTATGTACGTGGCATAGGCACATGTGTGCTGAGGCCAGTTGAGTACATCCCCCACCCCAATGACGTTTCCTTGACACACAGGCGCACACAATTCTGGAGCTTGCTTTTTCTGTGAGTCCCAAAGATTCTCTAGGCTGTGCTCCCCACAGGACAGGTTCCAGATGGGTGTGGCCACATCCAGCTGTTTATGTGGGTGCTATGGTATCAAACTCAGGTCTCTTCAGGCCTCTTGCTTGTTCAGGACACACTCTTAACCACACCATCTTTCTCTGGCCCCATTGTTTTGTTTTGTCTTGGAGAAATGGTCTTACTGTATATAATTCACTCCTACAAGAATATGGACTGAAAGTGGAAGTGACTTAAAAGAAAAGTGAAAAGACCTGTAGTCCAGCAGAATCCGATGAATATTTTTTTTTTCTTTTTTCTGAGGTAGGGTTTCACACTAGTCCAGGCTGACCTGGAATTCAATATGTAAATCCTCCCAAGGGTTGGGATTAAAGGTATGCGCCACCACGCCCAGCCTCCAGTGAATGTATATGTATGTGTGTGTGTGTATGTATATATATATATGTATATATTTTAATTTATTCATTTGCAAGCAGAGAGAGAGATAGAAGAGAGGCAGACAGAGAGAGAATGGGTATGCCAGGGCATCTAGCTACTGCAAATGAACTCAAGATGCATGCACCCCTTGTGCATCTGGCTTACGTGGGTCCTGAAGAGCCAAACTGGGATCTTTTGGCTTTGCAGGCAAATGCCTTAACCGTTAAGCCATCTCTCCAGCCCCTATTTTTTTCAATTTTTAAAAAAGATTTTATTTATTTATTTGCAAGGATAGAGAGAGAAAGAGAGGGGGTGGCACAGAGAGAGAATGGGCAGGCCAGGGCCTCCAGTTGCTACAGATGAACTCCGTGCATCTGGCTTTACATGGGCACTGGGGAATTGAATCCAGGTTGTTAGGCTTTGTAGGCATGAGCTTTAAGAACAATGAGCGATCTCTCTAGCCCAGTTCTTGATATTTTTAAAATTTTGTTTTACAAGTATATTTTAAAAATATTATTTATTTATTTGAGAGAGAAAGATGCAGAATGAAAAGAAGAGAGAATGGGCATGCCAGGGCCTCTAGCCACTGCAAATGAACTCCAGATGCATGTGCCACCTTGTGCATCTGGCTTATGTGAGTCCTGGGGAATTGAACCTGGGTGCTTTGGCTTTGCAGGCAAGTGCCTTAACTGCTAAGCTATCTCTCCAGCCCCTGTTTTACAAGTATTTTATTGTATATCTAACAGTGGAATAGGAATGAATGTAATGTGCTTTCTTTTCATTTTGGAGTCTTTTTTACTGACAACTTCTATAATTATAGACAATAAACCATGGTAATTCCCCTCAATCGATCTTTCCTTTGCAACTCCCCAGGCTGACCTGGAATTAACTATGTATCTCAGGGTGGCCTCAAACTCACAGCGATTCTCCTACCTCTCAATTAAAGGTGTGCGATCTTTTTTGTTTTGGTCTTTTCCTCCTGTTATGATGGTCTTATGTAGGTAGTTTCAGGCACTGTGAGGTCATGGATATCCAGGCCATTTTGTGTCTGGAGTAGTGTGTTGTAGGGAGTCCTACCCTTCCTTTGGCTCTTACATTCTTTCTGCCACCCTTTCCACAATGGACCCTGAGCCCTGGAAGGTGTGATAGAGATGTTTCAGTGCTGAACACTCCTCTGCCAGTTCTTCTCAGCACTATGGTGCCTTCTGAGTCATCACAAGGATATTTTCATCTGAAAAGAGAAGCTTCTCTAACCAAAAGTGAGAGTAGCTTTAATATATGGGTATGAACACTAAGAGAAGTGCTTACTGGGCAGTTTGGCGAGCACAATATATACATTTAGCCAGACACCAGCAAGCATTACACCCCTAGGGCTCATGACTTCCCCTGTCATAGGTTTTCAGGCATGTCTTCCCTCTTGTGAAGCGGGCCTCCAATTAGAGAGCAGTTGGTTTTTCCCATAACAGACATGCCACATGCCACTCTTGTACCCATTGGCTCATTTGGCCTGGCTGACCAAATTTAAGGCTTGCGGTGTCCGCTGTTGAGTATCTCCACAGGTGATTTCTCTCTCCCATGGAGCTGCATGCAGCGTAGCTTTTTCCAGCTTTCTGTCAGCTGGTCTACAGGAGGAGGCTTTCAGCTCAGCTACAGTAGGATTTCTTAGTGACCTTGCAGCTCAGGTGTGTGGAGTCTTCAGCAATATAACACGCTTTCTTGTTCTTAAGCAATTCATAATCAACCAAATCCTCTACACTGAGGATGGTGACAATTTACTGTGCTCTAACTATGGAAAAGGAGGACGTGAAGCTGCGTCTGCTGTCCTTTCCTTCTTCTCTGTCACACAGTGCCTGACACGAGTCCTGGCTCTGAAGCAGCCCTGATGCTGGCAGCAGCCAGGCTGGTGTCTGAGTTAGCATGCGTAGCAGAGATGCAGGGCTGTCTGCTCAGATCAGCAAGACAGGGAACGTGTGCATTTGATTTGTATGTGCCAATATAAGATATGTATTTTTTTTGCGATACCGGGGATTGGACCTAGAACCTTGAGCATGCTAGGGATGTGCACCAAAGTGCGCACCCCATACATAGACGTTATAATACTGTCTACAGGCTATTAACATTCAAAATACATTTCTGCCTGATTTTTAGTTCTTAATTTTTTTGCTCACTTTCTTCTTTTTTATTTGCCTGCCCAGATATCCTAGTCTGTCATATGTAACCTCGCCTGAAGAGAGATCGTAAACTAGATTATTGGTGATGATGATAACAATGGGCACACAGGTTTATTGTACAGCGCATTTCACATTCATTTCACTTTGCACTGACCAGCCTCTCTTTTCCCTTCAGCTTGCCAAGAATCAAGCACTACAAAGTGATGAGCACCGGGAAAAGCTACACCATCGAGCTGGAGAAACCTGTAAGTGGTACTCATCGTTAACCTACCTGTATAGAATGCTGAGAAAGGAGGGAGTGCAGGCTTCTTCCTCCGGTCACAGCGCAGGTAGACACGAGAAGCCCTAGAGGCAGATGGACACATGAGGACAATGAAGTGGCTGGTAACAAGATAACCTGCTTCTAAAAGATAGTATTTGAGGGCGGGGAGAGAATGAGAATGGGCACTCCAGGGTCTCTAGCCACTGCCAACAAACTCCAGATGCATGTGCCACCTTGCATCTGGCTTTACTGGGGAATCAAACCTGGGTCCTTAGGCTCTGTAGGCAAGTAAGTGCCTTAACCGCTGAGCCATCTCTCCAGCCCTAAAAGCTATTTTCACTTTGCTTTCTTTGTGAGTCATTATCAAGACAAATGTGTCAGGGAGAAATCTCTTTATTGTCTGTTTTACATAGCTTAAGTATTTAAATTTGCTTCTTAAATTGTGACTGTTGAGTCATCTAATACCCACCTTGTAGAACTTGCAGAAGTTCAGGGTTTTTTTGTTTGTTTGTTTTGTTTTGGTTTTTGAGGTAGGGTCTCATTGTAGCCCAGGCTGACCTGGAATTCACTCTGTAGTCCCAGGGTGGCCTTGAACTCATGGCGATCCTCCTACCTCTGCCTTCCAAGTGCTGGGATTAAAAGCATGCACCTAGCAACATTCAGGAATCTTAATGTACCAGAAGATGAAGTTATTTCTTTGTCTTCAGCCCCTCCCCCAGCCTAGTGGACTTATCACAGAGTAACGACAGACCATCTTAACCCAGCTAACATGTCAGAAGTAAAGTACAATTTAAGTTTCCCATTACCTCGAGGTAGAAATGATCATGCCTATTATTCGGGGGAGAAAACTAGCATTCTGCTCATGGATTTTTCCAGTGTAGCCCAAGCTGCCTTTTGCTCAGTGTCCTAGACTGCTGGGATAATGGGTGCTCACCAAGGGGCCTCACTCCTAGTGGGCTGGCTTTTAAAGCCAAGTTCCAGTGGAGGCAGACAATTAGATTGCTGAGATCATCCAGTGACCAGCAGTGACGTCGGTGAGCAAAGATGTCTGGTGCATTTAGGTAAGAGTGGCCTGGGCTCCTTCATCGCCTGCACAGTCCAGGAGGGGGGCAGGAAAGTTAACAGTCTGGATCATTCTTTCCCATTTCTGGCCGCTCAGTCCTACAGGTTAACCAGGCTGCACCTCAATGGCGTCTTTGTTTCAAGGTTACTGCGTTGGATCTGCAGGCTCACCCTCTTTGCTTGTTGTATGGCGGATGCATATTAGTCACTTGCAGACCCCTAAGATACCTGTTATAATGAAGGATTCAAATGCTTAAATGCTCTGGTTCCAAGAAGAGGAAGCCAACTATGCCTTAAGGAAAAATGAATTCATTATAATGTTCTTTTTTTATTTTTAGAGAGAGACAGAGAGACAGAGAGAGAGAGAGAGAGGGAGGGAGAGGAAGACAGAGATGGGCGTCAGCAGTGTCTCAGCTGCTGTGAATGAAATCCAGATGCGTGCGCCCCCTTGTGGGCAAGTGCGGCATTGTGCCCTTGCGTCACTTTGCATCTGGCTAAACGTGGGACCTGGAGATTGGAACCAGTTTCTTAGGCTTAGGAGGCAGGTGCCTTAACTGCTAAGCCATTTCTCCAGCCCATATAATGTTCTTTTTTTAAAAAAAGTTTATTTATTTATTAGAGACAGAGAGGGAAAGAGAGGTTGAGAGAAAATGGGTGCACAAGGGACTTCAGCTGCTGCAAACGAACTCCAGACATGTGCGCGCCCTTGTGCATCTGGCTTAAGTGGGACTTGGAAAATTGAACCAGGGTCCTTAGGTTTCACAGGCAAATGTCTACCCTAAGCCATCTCTCCAGCCCATTATAATGTTCTTCCAAGAAACACTGAAGGCCATCCAGTCTTCAGGAGTTAGGAAGCATCTATAGTAATAGTTCCTAATGTACAATTAGGAAGCTTTGTCATTGCTTGTGCTTCTATTAAATTCAAAGAAGGGAGCACCTTTTGGCCTAACCCGAGTCAGTTTTGTTGTGATTGGGAAGCTATCTAAATGAGTTCAACAGAGAGTGGTCACGTTGTCATTGAAAAGGAAACACAAGGCATGAGTAAGTGAAGTCACTGAGGTATGGCATAACTTGGTTTTTCTAGGTCAGGGGATAGACAGTCATTTCTACCAAACTGCAGGTCTTTGCTTACAGCACCTCTACACAGCCACACTGATCCTTCTCCGGCTTTCTGTTTTTACAGGTAACTCTCCCAAACCTTTTCAGTGTCATTGATTATTTTGTGAAGGAAACTCGAGGCAATTTAAGGCCATTTATATATTCTACTGATGACAATTGTGGTATGTGCTTTACTTTATTACCGTGTTAAAGAAAGCAATCCTACACTAAAAACAAAACAAAACAAAACAAAACAAAACAAAAACAGACAGAATTTGAAATGCAGCCAAGGTCAAAACAGGTTTGATTGGAAATTCACACATTTGGTGATCACTTTTTCACCGAGTCTGGGAAAATAAAACCACAAATCTATTCTTGTGTAGTGTATGAGGTCTGTACTGTGATCAGTAACTTTGTCCATATTCTGCTTGGCTCTATCAAACAAGTGCAGAGATAAGTGGAAAACATGGAAAGAATGTGGAAATTGGTCCCTAGGTAATAAATAATCTGTGATACAGAAGCTTTCTTCTACAAAGGCAGGAATCGGATGGCAAGACAGCAAGGAGTGACTAGCGGTGGTGAGCCACTGACCGACAGCAGTGAGGCTGACCAGATTTTGTGGGCTCCTTTCCTTGTCCACAAATTAAGGATTTCAAGACAGTGATAGGCTGCAGACTCCTTATCTTCAGCATGGGACCCTGTGCCAACGGCACAGTTCACATGACCATCAATTGGCTATGTTTACACCACAAGGCAGGCAGGATGTGATAATTTGCTTTATTCTTTCCAATAACCTGTTCTACACATGGTCACTGGGCAGCTGAGCAGGCGCGATCCAGTTTCCTCAGCTTGTCTGGGCTTCAGTCTTCAAAACAGTTTCTGTATCACGAAGGAAAACTTTATTTGGTTACATGACCAGACGCATATTTGGAAAGTCGAACTAAAAGGGCAGCACATTTAAGAGCCGAAGTTCTTAAAAATATTATTAGCAAATCCAGAAGCGTAGCCTGGCTCCCAAGAAGCTAGAAAGATGGGTCTGTGCTGACACAGAGCTATGTGGCCCTGGGCTGTCTGGTCTCTTCACAGTTACAGAGAATTCAACATTCTCATGTCCCTGAACCCGCCTTTGCTGGGGTCCCTGGCAAGAACAGATTTTCTCTTTGTGTGTTGGGTGCTCTTGTTGTCATCACTATAGTGCAGGACAGAGAAAGATGTGACTGAAAAAGGAGTGCAGAAGTGTGAGCGTTTTCACAAACACACAGCCATTACTGCCACTACTTTCTGACTGAGCGGCTTCATTTGCTCTGTAAGAACATAATCTACCTCCCTGTATGTACATTCCTTTGTATAGGGTTATGGGGTGACAAGAATAGACAGGAGACTTCAAAATAATCAGAGTATCTTCTGTAGAGGAACATTTGCTTTCAGAAGCAGAGAGGGCACAAACAGAAAACTGAGAATGAATGAAAATGGGCCTTTCTAAGAAAAGCTCTCCACCAAGCTCTTTCCCCTCCCCCCTGCCCCACATTAACTTGACAAGTACCTCTGAGGTTTTAAGAAAACCCTGGACTTGTTTTTGGAACGTGGGGTCAGCTTGCTGGGGTACAGCAGGACTTGCTGGGGCACTTAATGTGTGTTGAGTCAGAAAATGGTATTGTAGAGTACCTAATCGTTAAATTTAGAGACATCGAGGGTAAAAGGAAATTTTTACAAATTTTACAATTTGTTGACCCTTGTTAGGCTACACTGGCATCCAGCTCTCTTAGAGCACATGGAGTTCAAATGATCAAACATGTTGCCCCAAATGATTTTTCCTAATGTCAGAAAGTAGTTTAGGATGATTTTTTTTTCTCCCCTAAGTAGGGTCTCCCTCTAGTCCAGGCTGACCTTGAACTCACAGTGGTTCTCCCTTCACTGCCTCCTGAGTGAGTGCTGGGATTAAAGGCGTGTGCCACCACATCCAGCTCCTAGGATGATTTTTTGGCTGCTACTACTGGTTTAAAATTGTTTGTTTGTTTGTTTGTTTGTTTGTTTCTTTCTTTCTTTTTTCAAATTTGCGGTAGGGTCTCACTCTAGCCCAGACAATGTGGAAGTCACTCTGTAGTCCCAGGCTGGCTTTGAACTCACAGTGACTGCCTTACCTCTACCTCTTGAGTGCTAGAATTTGAGGTGTTAGCCATCACACCTGCCTTTAAAAACTGTAAGTTTAAGAAAGCTCTTTCCAAATATAGTAGGGCAGGTGAAGAGAACCTTAAGCTAAGAGTAAGAAAGGAAAGACATGACAGGTCTAGGATACAATGAAGATTAAAAAGAAACTTGAACATTCAACATCTATTTACCTAACAGTTACTTTCATAGTGTTTTAGGCACAACAGAAAAATAGCGACTGTTGAAAGAACTACTTGTTCTAAAATACTAGTTTAATAATTAAGTTTTTCTACCTTTAATTTTTAGGCCAAGAACCCAACATAGAACAGAGAAATGACAAGTTGAAGAAAACTCCACACAAGGCGTGAAATATAATTGCTCTGATGTATCTTTGAGATTTATATTTTTGAAAGGAAGATCACTCATTTGGACACTAGAATAAAACAAGGCAGCATATAGTATCATTGTTTTACCAGCAGGAATCTATTCAGTGGGAAACCACAGCCGTCTGTGGAGTACCTTGCACCTGCATTCCTCTGCACTGGCTGGTGATGGAAGTCGAAGCCATAAACTTCGCTCCTAAACGGAGGGTGTTTTTTTTTTTTTTTGTTGTTGTTGTTTTGCTTTCAATTTTCCTATATGAATTTCCACTGCAGAGTCTTTAGTTCCTCTACATCCTACCAATTCCAAAACAAAACAACCCTACCCAAACCAATCTTACTAAGTTTTTGGTGAAATCTGATTTGACCAATTAATCAAATATAAGTTATTTAAATTATCAAGTTGGTCAGAGACATGACATGTACTAATAAATGCACCTTCCAATGAAAATAAATGTAGTTTATTCATTTCTGTGTTCTCTCTGTATTATCTTTTTGCTGGTTCAACATTAACCCAAACATCTTTTAAATGATAGCAAAATACCACACAGCACCATATACATACATATATATGAAACTATACACACTTCATGCACTCAAGTTATAGTGATCTCAGGGCTGGGGAGATGACTCGGGGGACACAACTCTTGCTGCACAAATACGAGTAGCAGAGTTCAGAGCCCAGCACACCTGCTGTGAGAGCAGGGATAGAAGCTAGCCTGCGAACAGAGTGCAGAACAGGAGAGCCTGCCCCCCCCCCCCCCGGCCCCATGAGATGCAAGGTGAGGACAGACACCTACCTGAAAAGTGGTCCTCTGACCTCCAGGTATGTACTGCAGCACACGTGCACACGCTCACATACAAGAATACACGCAATATATCCTTCAGCCACAGACTACATCTACCGAATCAAAATCTAAGGCATACTAATTCATTAATCTTTTCCTTGAAAACAAACTTCTAGGTTAATTTTGACAGTTACAAAACTTAAGAATCCCACCATCAAATAAGGAAATATTAAAGACAAAAAAAACCTTATAATTAGTAAATATAGCTTTGTGGGTTGAAGGTACATAGCTCAGAGCACTTGCCTGCCACGTACAAGGCTCTAGGTCTAATACCCAGTACCTTGGCATGGCAAAACAAAACAAAAATCTAACTCAATCACCCCAGTTTTGTTGAATGAAGACAAAATGTAAGTATTTTCAGAAAGAAATCACAAGCAAGCAGGCCAGCAGCAGACTTTCACAAAATGAATTTCCAGAGGAACTAGAAAGGGATGCCAAACGGTGTCAGCCCATTTGGACTCTGGAACAAAACATCTTACATCAAGTGACTTGTAGTAACAGAAATTTATTTCCCACAGTTCTGGAAGCTGGGAAGTCCATAAACGAGACACCATTGGGGTGACAACAATGTGGGCCTGCTTTTAATTATCAGAAAAAGAAAGGGGCTCCAGGGAAATGACTCCTGAGGTTGTCCAGGGCCAGCTGTTTCAGAACTCAGTGACAACAATGACAGAATCCCTGGCTGTTTTCACTGACTTCCCAGGCAGACCTGGAACTCAATCTGTAGTCCCAGGCTGGCCTTGAATTCAGAGTGATTCTCCCATCTCTGCCTCCTGAATGCTGGGATTAACGGCGCACACCACCATGCCTGGCTTCTATCAGCCTCTTATACCATTTTTATTTATGTATTACAGAGAAAGCACAAGAGAGAATATGGGTGCGCCAAGGCCTCTAGTCACTGCAAACGAACTAAGATACAGGTGCCACCTTGTGCATCTGGCTTACGTGGGTACTGGGGATTTGAATCTGGGTCCTTAGGCTTCGTAGGCAAGCACCTTAACCACTAAGCTGTCTCCTCAGCCCTCTATAGCATCCTTTTAATGACAAAATTATATTAGCATCTGCAATCATTCATATTGAGAAAACAAAAACTTCTCTCAATAAAGACCTAAAATAATAACCTTTTGCTATAATTCCCATTTTGGGAATAGGGATTGAAATAACATGATTCTCTTTAAAGTGAAATACTGTATTTTCTCTCCATTAAGTTGCTGAAAGAGAAAAAAAAAAAAGAGAAGACTCCACTAGTAATAATTTTTTTAATTTCTAATTTTCATCTTTTTCTAGGATATTCCCTTTACAAAAAAAATTTCAACCTTATATACTATGACAAGTTTAGAGATCCAGCTAAATAAAATAAAGGCATACTTAAATGATTAGCCACACTTATCTGTTCACATTCATGGATTTTCTAAGAAGGTTGTCAGAGTCCATGTAATAAATACTGTTAACATTTAGTCCCAGTTAACAGGTGCCATATGGCCAACTGCTCCCTGTTTACAGCACTGCGGAACCAACAAAATCCCGGCCTGGGGAGGCCACACAAAGTACTGTGTGGATAAAGAGGGACAGCACAGTTAAGCCCACCCTTCCTCTGCCATCGCCAGCGCTCTGTTCCTCATTGTGCTACATTTTCAAAGCTTGACCACAGAAGGGGTCTGAGTGCCAAACACTACTGATATTGAAAAATGGGTCTCAGACACTAACCAAAAAGAAAATCATGAAACAGGATTAAACTTTGTGGATAGCTGCATCTGCTACTTTCAGTTTCTTCATCCCGTTCCTTGTGGTCATAGGTGAGTATTTGGTTCCTGTCCATGTGCAGACCTGATATGCTCCCTGAAGGGTTATAAAGGCTCCAGCTCAAAGCGGCTGCGAGCTCTGCTCCAAGTGCGCGGAGACCCTCGTGTAGCTACTGGTGACGCCTTCAGTCAATGCAAAGAGAACTCCGGTCTCACGAGCTGATGACTTTGCTCCTGACGTAGTCTCCTAAGTCAAGTGACTTTGCAGCGCCTTCCAAGACAACTACTTGGCGTTGTGGCTGAAGTAGTATCTCACGGGCGGTCCTGGCAGGTCTTCATCTCCGTCAGCATCAGGGGCAAATGACACAGTGAGATCCACGTATTTCTTCTCGGTGGAAGGCTTCACAAGCTTGTGCATTCTAAGACAAATGAGCAAGGACGAGCACTTCGGTAAGTTTGGAAAAGTGAAAGAACTACCTGTTAGCTAACACTATCCAGAGGCTCTCAAACTGTACCCACACTTCAAGATATAATACTCAACTGCTCTTAAGATATTCATTCTTTACGAAAAGTTCTGATTATAACCCACTCACTCATCTAATGATAAATCACCCTTGCTGTAATGATGAAGAATACCAGCCATTTACGAAAAAATTCTCTTCCCATATTCTCTATCAAGTTTAGAGATATGTTTAAAAAATATTTTTAATATTTATTTGCAAACAGGAGAGGAGGGAGAAAATGAATATGAACAGAGAATAAACGGGGGCTCCAGGAACTTTTGCCATGCAAATG
Source organism: Orientallactaga sibirica (assembly GCA_036365145.1). Lineage (NCBI taxonomy): Eukaryota > Metazoa > Chordata > Mammalia > Rodentia > Dipodidae > Orientallactaga > Orientallactaga sibirica. Next base: position 5,596,291 of record JAEOAD010000040.1, on the reverse strand, counting down.
AACTCTAGATGCATGTGCCACTTTGTGCATGTGGCTTTATGTGGGTACTAGGGAATCAAACCCTGGCAGTCAGGCTTTGCAAGCAAGTGCCTGTAACGGTGGAGCCATCTCTCCAGACCTGTAGCAAATTCTGAATTCCATTCATTCACTTCATGAGCACATTGCACTCAAATCCAGGTAGCATATCACACAAGAATTCTAAGTGCCCCTGGTAATTTCTTCAAGAGATACACAGGGGTCCTAAAGAAAAACAATTAAAAGGCGATTGAATGCCTCAGCTAACGTAATAGTTCATTTAGGTAAAGATAATTAAGATGGATCTAATTTAAAAGTGATTAACTTTGGGCTGAAGAGATGGCTCAGTGGTTAAGTGGGTCTCCCGTACAAGCTCAAGGGCTGGAGGGGGCCCAAGAATGCCAGTGTTTGGATCTCCAGATTCCATGTACACAGATGGGCCTGGCCATGCACGCTGGATACCCCCATTCTGCAGACCCGAGGATCTTTGGAGCCCTGTAGCTCCAGAATAAGTAAAGATTTCAGCTAAAAACAAGAACAGGAAGAAGAGCAATGGTGTGGAACACGGGGCGTTCTGCTCCGGGCACTACAGGCAGAAGAGCAATGGTGTGGAACACGGGGAGTTCTGCTCCGGGCACTACAGGCAAGGGCTCACTACCTCTGGTAGCATATGGGCACCACCCTGTACCATACCGTATACACACAGAGAAGCAAAACAAGGTGATTGACTTCAACTGAAACCAAAATGAGTAAGGATGTTAAAGAAAATCATCACACCGAGATTAATTTATTCATATATGTGATTCAGGGGGACAATTATGTGCAGCCATTTGAGATTCCACCATGAGAAAACCAAGTAGACTTACATCCTGGGAAACATGCTTGTGTGAGTGGTTGAGGGACTGACACACACAACAAATAACACAAGCAGAACACACTGCAGCATGATTCAGTGATAGTATTACGAGAGAAAGATGCAAGTATGAAGAGGGTGGGTGGACTGGACTGCAGTGTTAAATCCACACATCTCAGCCCTGGACTGCACTGCACTATTAAATCCATATTGACCAGTATATGTGTGTGTGTGCGTGTGTGCGTGCGTGCGTGTGTGTGTGTGTGTATATATATATATTTTCCCTTAGGAAATACAAAACCCAGAGGATGTCATGTCCCCAACAACCAGAGCACCACAGAGACTCCAGAAGACTAACAAGGGTAATGTCACTGAAATACTGTGAGGGAAGAGAAGTGGGGAAGGACATGCAGGGATAACTAGAAAAGTGGGGAAGGACATGGAGGGATAACTAGAGAAGTGGGGAAGGACATGCAGGGATAACTAGAGAAGTGGGGGAAGGACATGCAGGGATGACTAGAGAAGTGGGGAAGGACATGCAGGGATGACTAGAGAAGTGGGGAAGGACATGGAGGGATAACTAGATGGAGGGATAACTAGAGAAGTGGGGAAGGACATGGAGGGATAACTAGAGAAGTGGGGAAGGACATGGAGGGATAACTAGAGAAGAAGGACATGGAGGGATAACTAGAGAAGTGGGGGAAGGACATGGAGGGATAACTAGAGAAGTGGGGGAAGGACATGCAGGGATAACTAGAGAAGTGGGGAAGGACATGCAGGGATAACTAGAGAAGTGGGGAAGGACATGGAGGGATAACTAGAGAAGTGGGGAAGGACATGGACTATGGAGGGATAACTAGATAAGGACATGGAGGGATAACTAGAGAAGTGGGGAAGGACATGGAGGGATAACTAGAGAAGTGGGGAAGGACATGCAGGGATAACTAGAGAAGTGGGGGAAGGACATGGAGGGATAACTAGAGAAGTGGGGAAGGACATGCAGGGATAACTAGAGAAGTGGGGAAGGACATGCAGGGATAACTAGATGACTAGAGAAGGGGGAAGGACATGGAGGGATAACTAGAGAAGGGGGATAACATGGAGGGATAACTAGAGAAGTGGGGAAGGACATGGAGGGATAACTAGAGAAGTGGGGAAGGACATGGAGGGATAACTAGAGTGGGGAAGGTGGGGGATAACTAGAAGGGGGATGGGGATGACTAGAGAAGTGGGGAAGGACATATAACTAGAGAAGTGGGGAAGGACATGGAGGGATGACTAGAGAAGTATGCAGGGATGACTAGAGAAGTGCAGGGGATGGAGAAGTGGGGAAGGACATGCAGGGATGACTAGAGAAGTGGGGAAGGACATGCAGGGATAACTAGAGAAGTGGGGAAGGACATGGAGGGATGACTAGAGAAGTGGGGAAGGACATGCAGGGATAACTAGAGAAGTGGGGAAGGACATGCAGGGATAACTAGAGAAGTGGGGAAGGACATGCAGGGATGACTAGAGAAGTGGGAAGGACATGGAGGGATAACTAGGTGGGGAAGGACATGCAAGGATAACTAGAGAAGTGGGGAAGGACATGCAGGGATAACTAGAGAAGTGGGGAAGGACATGCAGGGATAACTAGAGAAGTGGGGAAGGACATGCAAGGATAACTAGAGAAGTGGGAAGGACATGCAGGGATGACTAGAGAAGTGGGGAAGGACATCCAGGGATAACTAGAAGCAAAGTCTCTGAGAGCCTTGCACACAACTGTAAAGAGTTTGGCTTTCTTTGGTCACCTGTATGTTTCTGTACCAGGTGAGAACATGGCACGTGGAGAACATCCTGACTGGTGACATAACAACTCCACCCTCCCTCTCCCCACATTTTCCCTCCTCTTTATTTACTTTCTTCACACTGCACACCACCACCCGACATCCTTGGAAAGTCAAGGAGGAAGGCGTTTTCCTCACTGCTGTATCTCAGCTTTACAACAGAACCTGACACATAGCAGGCATCTTTAGCAGAACTCCACTGAATAAATAAAAATAACTATTTGGACGTTTTTTCTACACCTGCTCCACAAACTTATTCTGTTTCCACATAAAAGGCATATCCACTTAGGACTGCTGAAGATCTGAAATGATCTACAATAAATTTATGGTTTTCTTGAATGCTGGACTTTTGTCTCAATTCTATCTTAACTAATGGCATTGGAGGAGTAATGCTTTAGACCCGAATTTCAATAGCTTTATTTGACTTTCCAGTGTGCATTCAGCTGATGTTTTGATTCTTGTAAACCCCGTGCATGTAATGTTTAATACATACGTTAACTTTAATCTTTTGGCATGCCCAGGCATCACAGGAACATAAAGCATTTTGACTCCTTGTACCACCATTGTTGGCTCAATGCCATACTTCTCCTACAAAGAAACACAGAAGGTGAACACTGAAGGCCTCTCCCAAACTTACAGACTCGGTTAGTATGTGCACACAAGAGCAGCAATCTCATACGAAACAGTAGTTACAACACCCAGTGAACCTGCAGATGAAAAGCTACAGCAGTAACTCCATCACCTGTGACGTCACTTAATAGAGTCAAACAGTACAAAAATATTAAATGGGAAATTTCAGAAATATACATCTCAAATTTTAAATATGACATTCTGGGTACTGTCCCATTCACTGATCCCCTCATCACATCCACACTGTCCCCTCATCACGTCCACGCTGTCCCCTCATCACGTCCACGCTGCCCCCCTCATCACGTCCACGCTGTCCCCTCATCACGTCCACGCTGCCCCCCTCATCACGTCCACGCTGCCCCCCTCGTCACGTCCACGCTGTCCCCCTCGTCACGTCCACGCTGTCCCCTCGTCACGTCCACGCTGTCCCCCTCGTCACGTCCACGCTGTCCCCTCGTCACGTCCACGCTGTCCCCTCGTCACGTCCACGCTGTCCCCTCGTCACGTCCACGCTGTCCCCTCGCCACGCCCACGCTGTCCCCCTCGTCACGTCCACGCTGTCCCCTCGCCACGCCCACGCTGTCCCCTCGCCACGCCCACGCTGTCCCCTCGCCACGCCCACGCTGTCTCCTCGCCACGCCCACGCTGTCCCCTCGCCACGCCCACGCTGTCCCCTCGCCACGCCCACGCTGTCCCCTCGCCACGCCCACGCTGTCCCCGCCACGCCCACGCTGTCCCCTCGTCACGTCCACGCTGTCCCCTCGTCACGTCCACGCTGTCCCCTCGTCACGTCCACGCTGTCCCCTCATCACGTCCACGCTGTCCCCTCATCACGTCCACGCTGTCCCCTCATCACGTCCACGCTGTCCCCTCATCACGTCCACGCTGTCCCCTCATCACGTCCACGCTGTCCCCTCATCACGTCCACGCTGTCCCCTCATCACGTCCACGCTGCCCCTCATCACGTCCACGCTGTCCCCTCATCACGTCCACGCTGTCCCCTCATCACGTCCACGCTGTCCCCTCATCACGTCCACGCTGTCCCCTCATCACGTCCACGCTGTCTCCTCATCATGTCCACACTGTCCCCTCATCATGTCCATGCTGCACTATCTATCTATCACTTGCTCAGGCAGCTAGCTGCTCCAGGGCTCTAGCAAGCCTCATGATATGTAAGGACGGCCCCAAGTGGAACTGTGATAATGACAATTCAGACACATCAAGGGAAACCATCAAGTCCTTTCTGTAAGAGGTGAGTTCTTGACTTCAGAAGGACAATCCAGTTTCTGGGAAGACTTTTGTCATAGTGTAAATGTTCTGCATAGTTCTGCTGTTGCTCTGTATGTCTTATTTGTAGAGATAGGAGAAAACACAGCAGGTAAGGCGCTCAGGACTACTGGATGTTTCATGTTTTTACTGAAATTGCCACAGCTAGAGGGACTACTGTTCACATAAACCAGACTCTGCGCTACTACTGAACCAAGTGAATGAAAACATTGTACCTTGACAGCATTGATAAAATCCAAAAGCGTGAAATCTTCTTTTCCATGCACAGTCCATCTGTCCCAAATTGTAAATGATATTCCGTTTCTGTTATAGAAAAACAGAACACAGTATTTTAAATGTATTCCCTTTAGTAATATTCCTGGAGTCTACTCTTTATAATATAGTTAGAAATTAATGTGGGGGTAAGTAAACTCAATCATAAGAACCACATGGTCACTTCAATAGATGCTGAGAAGTCCTTCGGCAAAATACAGCATCACTTCATGATCAAAATGCTGGAGAGACTAGGGATGGAAGGACCGTATCTCAACACAATAAAGGCTGTGTATAAAGCATCTGTGGTCCCCCATAAACTTATGTGTTCTGAATGCTGGGTCACCAGCTGATGGCAATTTTGGAATTAACACCTCCTGGAGGCAGTATATTGTTGGAGCAGGGCTTACGGGTGTTACAGCCAGCTTCCCCTTGGCAGTGTTTGGCACACTCTCCTGCTGTTATTTTCCATCTGATGTTGCCCAGGAGGTGATGTCCACACTCTGCTCATGCCATCATTTTCCTCTGCCATAATGGAGCTTCCCCTCAAGTCTGTAAGCCAGAATAAACCCTTTTTTCCTCACAAGCTGCTCTTGGTCAGGTGTTTTCTGCCAGCAATGCAAACCTAAGTGCAATAGCATCTAAGGCCTAAATCATACTACATGGGGAAAAACTCTAAGAGTTCCTATTAAGATTGGAAGAACACTCGGGAGGCAGAGGTAGGAGGATCGCCTTGAGTTTGAGGCCATCCTGAGTCTACATAGTTAGTTCATTCCAGGTCAGCCTGGACCAGAGTGAGACCCTACCTCGAAAAAAAAAAGAAGAAGATTGGAAGAAGACAGGGGTGTCCACTCTTACCACTGCTCTTCAACATGGTGCTAGAAGCCCTAGCACAAGCAGTAAGACAGGAGAAAGAGATAAAAGGGACACAAGTGGAAAGGAAGAAGTCAAACAGCCCTATTTGCAGATGACATGATGTTATATGTAAGTGACCCAAAAGACTCCACCAAAAACTTCTGCGACAAACTCTTTCAGCAAAGTGGCAGGATGTAAAACCAGCACACAAAAATCAGTAGTCTTCCTATACGCTAAAGACAAACATGTGGTGAAAGAGGTCAGTGAGGCTAACCTGTTTTCAATAGCCACAAAAAATTAAATGTCTTGGAATTTCACAAACCAAGGAAGTCAAAGAATTATACAATGAAACATAGAAGCACTGATGAAAGAAATCGAGGCTACAAGAAGATAGAAAGACTTCCCCTGGTCATGGATTGGAAGAATCAACATTATAAAGATGGCCATTCTACCAAAAGCAATTTACAGATTTAGTGCAAAATCTATAAAAATTCCAGCAACTTTGTTCACAGAGATAGAGAAAATAGTCTCAAAGTTCATATGGAACTACAGAAGACCTCAGATATAGAACATTGTCCTCAGCAAAAGAAACACTTCAGGAGGTATCACCATACCCGACTGCAAATTATACTACAAAGCCATAGTAATAAGAAGAGCACGGTACGGGCACAAAAGGAGACATGCAGACCAATGGAACAGAACAGAAGATCCAGGCCTTAACTCAAGCAGCCGTAGCTACCTGATCTTTGACAAAGGAGCCAACAATGTACACCAGAGAAGAGACAGCATTTTCAACAAACGGTGCTGGAGAGATTGTATAACCACATGTAGAACAATGAAACTAGACCCACTCCTCTCACCACGCACAAAAATCAACTTCAAATGGATTAAGGACCCTAATATAAGACCTGAAATTCTAAGGAAATACAAATGACCAAAACTAATTTAAAGAAATGTTCAATACTCTTAACCATCAGGGAAATGAAAATTAAAACAACTTTGAGATTCTATGTTACTCCAGACAAGATGGCAATCATCAAAAAATCAAATGACAACAAATGTTGGCAATGCTGTGGGGAAAGAGGAACCCTTATCCACTTGCGGTGGGAACGCAAACTTGTACAACTACTATGGAAATCAGTACGGAGACTCCTGAAAAAGATGAACAGTGATTTACCATCTGACCCAGCTATTCCACTCCTCAGTATCTATCCTAAAGACTCCCTCTACTTCAGAGATCCTTGCTCTATTCACAACAGGAACCTTCCTCCTGGAAACCAGTATAGGATAGAACCCCAAATAAGGGAGGTGGACAGACCAGACTAAACTGCCCAGGACAAGGTGGAGAAAGCTCAAGCCTTTAACCATGGACTCCCAGGGCCAGACCTGAGCTAACCCCCACAGTGCGCAGCTGGCCAGGATGATCCCCGTGATGGCCCCTTTGCCAAATGTAAGCCTTTACCAAGCATTTGGTTAACAAAGCTAAAGTAAGACCTTACTGCTGAAGACACCACAGGCTGCCATCTCAGAACACTGGGTGACAATGTGGGGACTGAGAGGAGCATGAATAAGCAGGATACCCTGTGATCCACACAATCTACCAGTGGGACAAGAAGTCCACCCTTGTGTCATAGCAGCACACAGCCTCTGTGGGTAACCAACTGCCCTCTGACTGGACATGAGGCCCACTCAGTAGGAGAGAACTCAGAACTGGTACTGGAACTACGTCAGTACCCTATGGTCAGGATAATCACGATACCCTGAGAGAAGTCCCAGTGTTCTCTATACAAGCTGAGTGGATAGCCTCATCAAAATGTCTCCTAAGTCCCTAGGAATGTCCCCTTTAATCAAAGCTACTCTCACCCTTGGTCAAAGAATCTGTTTAGCCGAATGCTCACAACAAGATGTGCCACCTCTACCAGAACCAAGTGCTGAAGAAGCTGTGGAGTGAGTCTAGCTCCCACTGCTAGTTTGAGATCCACACCCAGGAAAATAGCAACAACCACTGTGGTGAAAGGAAATGCATCGTAACAAATACAGAGACTACAGGGAAATCAACAGTAACCATAACACACCTGCCAAGGCTCAGGGACTCATGTGGATGAGGGGTGGGAAGATTGTAAGAACCACAAGGTGGGTTGAAACACCCTAAGCACAGCTCCCTCCAGAGACGGAGGCCCAAATTACCCCACAGTGAATACCAATAACCTTCCTGGGCTCTCAAGGAAAGGGGGACTGGCAGATGGGACTTCAACCTATGTTAAAAAATTAATAAATAAAAAAGAAATGATGTGTGGGGATACAAATTCTAAAGTATTTCATAATTTACTTTCTTATCACACAGACATGCACCAGTGTCTCTGAAAGCCAGTCGCTTACACCACTTTTGTGCATCTTGCTTTTTGTGGTGGCAGGGGAACTAAACTAGGAAAGGTAGGCTTTGCAATTAAGTGCCTTTAACTGCTGAGTCATCTCCCCCACCCCACACTGGTAGCTCCTATCTGTACTTTGTTCATTCTTTTTTTTCTTTTTTTTGGTTTTTCGAGGTAGGGTTTCACTCTAGCTCAGGCTGACCTGGAATTCACTGTGTAGTCTCACGGTGGCCCTGAACTCACGGCAATCCTCCTACCTCTGCCTCCCGAGTGCTGGGATTAAAGGTGTGTGTCACCACGCCTGGCTTTGTACTTTGTTCATTCTTTTAAAGTCTTGTTTAAAATGAGTATGACTTCAGGGAAAGCTCCCTTGCTCTCTTACTATTGCAGTTAGCATACGAATTGGTGGTTTCTGACATGTCCACACATACACAGCATCACTACACTTTGCTAGTATTTGTCCTCTATCATCCTGACCCCAGTCCTGTCCCTCCACCTCAGTGATCCCCCTCTTGTTGTCATGTTAAACATGTATGTGACGGTACCTATGTATGCACATGTATGGTATGAATATATATGCATATGTATATTTAATGTCTCTTATTTTACTTGAGACAAAGAGAATGCACAACATGGGCCTCCAGCCACTGCAAACAAACTCCAGACACATGCACCACCCCGTGCATCTGGCTTATTTGGGTTAGGGAATTGGACCTGGGCCCTTAGGCTTTGCAGGCAAGCACCTTAACCACTAATCCATCTCTCCAGCTCCTTTCATGCCTTTTTAAATAGCTAGAGGAAGGACACTGTGTGATGTCCTCATCACCTCATGCTGAACATATGGATTATTCAGACTGGCTAGTTTTTATAAAAAAGGCCAGAATAATTATCTTGGCATATAAGTAAGCTGACATGTGTGCAAATGTATGTACAGACTTGAGCACAGTGTCCCATGTCCTGTCATGGACTCCAGTGCTCTGCATAGTTATAAACGATATATGAGAGGGATGAGAATGTTTGCTCTCCTTTTCAAGACAGTTTTATGCAAGCTTTTGGCTGTTGCCAATATGATATGAAAAAGTGGAAATCCAGGGATTTATTTCCTCTGTCACAAATGTATGGAATTAAGATTTCGAGTCTTGGCCTAGAGATATGGCTCAGCAGTTAAGGTGCTTGCTTGTCTGCAAAGCCTAATGACCCAGGTTTGATTCCCCAGAACCCATGTGAAGCCAGATGCACAAAGTGGTGCATGCATCTGGAGTTTGTTTGCAGCAGCTAGAGGCCCTGGCATGTCCATTTCTTTTCTTTCTCCTTGCAAATAAATACATAAATAATAAAAAAAAATTCAAGTCTCGTAATCCATGTCAGACAGAGAGAGATTGCTGAGTGGCTGTGTCAGAGACAGACAGAGAGGCTTTAAGTTTGTCTGAGTATACGTGTCAGACAGAGGCTTCAAGAGAATCTGAGTCCGGTGAGCACAGAAGCAGCCCTCAGCACAGTGCTGAAGCAGGCTGCAGCACTGTGGCGAGAACGCTATGGTTCATCCTGTAGAGAATGAAAACATGAGGGCTCGTGGGGTCTTCAAGGAGTTGCAAGAACAGGGCGTTGTGGCGCACGCCTTTATTCCCAGCACTTGGGAAACAGAGGTAGGAGGATTGCTGTGAGTTCAAGGCCAGCCTGAGACTACATAGTGAATTCCAGGTCAGCCTGGTCTAGAGGAAGACCCTACCTCAAAAATCAAAATGAGAAAAGAAAGAGTACCAAGAATTATCAGAAGGAACAGGAAGAAAAAGAGTACTTTTCAATTTCATTCTGATTATACAAGCAAAACAGAACTTCATACATACCTGATTTCCGTTTTTCTTACTCCAGATGTCTCTGTAAACACTATTATTGGAATGGCTAAGTTAAGGAAGCAGTTTTTGTAAGCTTCAAATGGATAGCTGCCAGTCACTTTGATCATCTCCAGAGCAACCTACACAGAAGAAGGTGACCCAGTGAGACAAGCCTCTGACTACTTGGGGGTCTAAGTCCCCCAAGTTCTTTTCAAGTACTTCTTTTTGAACAGCACAGACACCAAAAGGGCTGCAGTAATATACATTTCTTACTTGTGAATCTGAACATTTTTAGTTTGTTTTATTAATTACTTAATTAATTTGGTGTTTTGAGGTAAGGTCTTGCTCTAGCCCAGGCTGACCTGGAATTCACTCTATATTCTCAGGGTGGCTTCGAACTCACGGCAAGCCTTCTATCTCTGCCTCCCGAGTACAGGGATTAAAAGGCATGCGCCACCACACCCGGCTTCATTTTACTTTTGAATGGTCAACCTACCCTATACCCTGTAAAAAAAAATTATGTGACTATTTAATTTTCTGAAAACAGACATCAGAACTCAGAAACGAAAGCAGTCTGGTCATCTGGCACAGGGGAAGATCCCTAACTGTAGCCTTTAGATAGTTCTCTGTAAGAAAAAGAGAGCATCTGCTTTCCTTGGAGGACACACGGGTCCGTGATAAGGTTCTTATTCCTAAGAACAATCATCATCTATTTTGAGCTGCTTTTTTTCTTCGAGGAATCAGCTCACCAAGCCAGAAACAGCAGCAGTGGACGTCGCAATAGCAGGTATGATTTTGCCAGCTATGCGCTTTGTTTTGAAGCGGTCAGCTGGCTCGATGCTATACATTCTGGCTCGGAGGTTGGAGGCAGCAGTGATGAAATCTATGTGTCCATTACTGTCATCATCTTTTTCAAATGAAAGGACTGCCATCTGAAGGTCACCTGTCAGACATCACAAGAACAGTCCCAGTAAATGATTTGCTAGTTACAAAGAAAGCAATGTCAGCTCACCACTTTTGAAGATTCTTAGATTCTTTTATATATACATATATAAAAGTTTTTTCTTTTGGTTTGTTGAGGTAGGGTCTTGCTCTAGCCCAGGCTGACCTGGAATTAACTATGTAGTTTCAGGATGGTCTTGAGCTCATGGCAATCCTCCTACCTCTGCATCCTGAGTGCTGGGATTAAATGTTTGTGCAACCACGCCCAACTTCATATATATATATATATATTTTTTTTTCTTCGAAGTAGGGTCTCACTCTGGTCCAGGCTGACCTGGAATTCACTATGTAGTCTCAGGGTGACCTCAAACTCACGGCGATCCTCCTAACTCTACCTTCCAAGTGCTGGGATTAAAGATGTGTGCCACCACACCCGGCCTTATATATCTATATCTATATCTATCTATCTTTTTTAATTATTTTATTTATTTTTGGAGAGAGACAGAGAGGGAGAAGGAGACAGAGAATGGGCGCGCCAGCAGTCTCTCAGCTGCTGCGAACGAAATCCAGATGTGTGTGGCCCCTTGTGGGCAAGTGTGGCATTGCGCCCTTGCGTCACTTTGCATCTGGCTAAACGTGGGACCTGGAGATTAGAACTGGGTTCTTAGGCTTAGCAGGCAGGCGCCCTAACTGCTAAGCCATCTCTCCAGCCCCTTTTATATATTTTTAAACCAATTTAAAGTGTAATAATTTAGGCAAGGAAGTTGTAAAAGGATGGCACCAGAACCCCTAAATTAGATAAGTTTCTATATTAGAAAATCTAATACATGGCAAAATAAAGTTAAGTGCAACAGTATGTGTGGCCAAATGGATTATCAAAAAAAAAAAAAAAAAAAAAAAAAAAAAAAAAAAGGACAACTTTTGGTGTTGCTCAAAATTCATTCCTTAAATCACAGTGTGGAATATTTTCCCTCTAACAATGAGCAAGATCAGCTGGTCAAGTACATTCTTTTTTTTTTTTTTATAAATAAAAGTCAAATTTTATTAGATTTATAGACGTAAGATATATTATATATGGTTGAATGAACATAGCAGGAAAATATTTATAAACCTTAATTAGAGTGTTGTAAGAATACGTGTTCTCTTAAGTTACTGTCTGATGAGGTTACGCTGGAGCTAACAATTTCCCATATCAAATCCAATCTGCACACTATCATGAGCACATGCATATCAACATTTAAGGTTTTACACCATATTTCTTCTTTTTAAAGATCTTTTATCATTATTATTATCAACATATTGGCCCCCATTTCACTGGGGACCCTCCTCAGTGGGGTTGCAGGTATGGGTTATGGTTTATGCATTGTGGGAGCAGCAGTTATTTTTGGGGGGAGGGACTGTCTCTGGGCATGATGTCTCAACCTGTGGCTTTTACAGTCTCTCTGCCCCCTCTTCGGCCAGGTTCCTTGAGCCGTGGTGGGTGAGTTTAAATCTACTTCAGTGATGAGCTCTTAGGAGAACCTTCTTGAGTGACTTCTAGATGAGTGAGTGCCAGTGCTCTGTAAATATTACTCTACATCATGTTTCCTGAAATCTGACGGGTTCATGCAAAAAACACTAGTGTTGGAAATAATAATCTGTATAACAAAGGAGACAGATGACAAATAGCTCTGCTTTCAAGAGTTCAGAGTTGAGGCTCACACACAGAACTATGCAAAACAATTTAGCAAGGTGTAGGCCAGTCAGTCTGTTTTCTATAATAAGTGCTTGAGGAGACTAAGATTCCACGAGTTCTGTATGACTCTATCTTAAAGTTATTTACATAAGTATGTGTAAGGAAAGATTAGTTGCCACAAGAACACCATTAACCTGACTTGTTTTTTATTCATTTACTTTTTTTGAGGCAGGGTCTCACTCTAGTCCAGGTTGACCTGGAATTCACTTTGTAGTCTCAGGGTAGCCTTGAACTCACGGAGATCCTATCTCTGCCTCCTGAGTGCTGGGATTAAAGGCGTGCGCCACCACACCTGGCTTAACCTGACTTTTTTTTGTTGAGACAAGGTCTCACTATGTAGCTCAAGTTGTTCTTAAACTCACTGCATCCTAGGATTATAGGCATGCACCAGTATGACTGGCTGACCAGAATGTTTAAATTTAATCATAGTTAAAGATGAAGAGGCTTTTACATGATGATGTAATCAACTATTATTATTCTTCCACTACATGGACTTTTCAGTATGAAGCTTGGAGAAAACAAAAGACCATCCAGTTAAAAAAAATGCGTGTATTTGTTGTGTGTGGGTGGCTGTGCATGTGGAGGTGAGGTCAATACTGGGTGTCTGTCCTCCTCCGTTACCCCCCTCATTCTTTGAGACAGGGTCTTATGCAGAACCTGCAGCTCACTGATCCAGCCCGACTAGCTAATGAGCCCCTGGGATTCCCTGCCTCTGCCTCCCCAATTCTGGGATCACAGGCATGGGCCATCACACCTGGCATTCTAGACTGACCCTGCGCATCCACACTCAGGTCCTGCTTGTGTGGGGAGCACTTTACCTACTGAGCAATCTCTCTAGCCCCTCAACATCTTTTCACCCAGACTTTCTCTTACTTTTGGTAGCTGCATTAGATGAAATTGCCTTTTCTAGCTGGAAAATAGCATTCCTTTCGTCTTCACTGGATATAGGAACGTTGTCTGGTTTCCTCGCGCTTTCATCTGTTTGAACAACCTGTAAGTGTGTATACACATCTATTAGTGCAAGTACATCCTGCACCTATGTCTGGTTATTTTCTTATGTTTAATCAAATCATTAAGAGGAAATACCTGCTCAGTGACATCTGGCTGGTAATCCTGTAGCTTCTGTATTTGTTTACCTTCAGCACACTGGCATGTATGCTCTGAGAGCCATGTGATCTATTTATCTAGCTCACTCAGAGGCTTTAATTTTAATTTTGACAAATCTAATTTGGACTTAAATTACATAGTTCTAATTAGTGCACAGCAAAAATACTGAAGCAATACTTAGTACATAACAGGACATCACTTAAGTATCTGCTGCTCACCAAGGTGCCCTTCTGTAAGGAAGATGCCTTCCTTCATCTACAATGTACAGTGCGATTCTCACAGCATACACTGCAAGTGATCTAGCCTTAAGAAAGCACTTAGTAGGCAATATATGAGATCAGCAAAATTGATATTTTCACACCAAAAAAATGGCTTTTTCATTAATTTATTGAACTAGTATCTCTAGTATTTCAACACCTGGTGGCACACACCTTTAATCGCAGCCCTTGGGAGGCTGAGGTAGGATTGCCAACAGTTTGAGGCCAGGGCCAGAATGGGGCTACAGTGAGTTCCAGGTCAGCCTGAGCTTCCTGTACCATACCTTAAAAAACAACAAAACAAAACAAAACAAAACAAAAAAGCAACTCCCTCTTATTGAGAAACTAGATACGCATATCATGTTTTTGCACATTAAGCATTATTGCAAATACTTGAGATATGCTAAGGAAGCAAGTAGAAATGTCTATGGGTCAAGCCTGCCTAATATGTTGGCTGTGACACCTATAACTAAAACTGGTGACCCTAATACCTCTGTGTAACTACTTCCTGGAATTATAATTTTTAGTATATATACAGAAAGGCATATACTGAACTTGCAAAGAAGAAAAATACTTAATATTTTCAAAATTTTCCCATTTCCATGGCCTGGATTCCACATTCCCGATTACTGCTGTTTCTGTCTGACACACGGGCTCTCTGTGGACTCAGCAGCAGGTATCAGTACATCTTTTCAATGAGTGTTCTCTGCTTGCAATCACTACTCTCTTGGCTCTGACCTCCTTCACCACCAACTACTTACTCAGCTTCCTTCTCATTGCAACTAAGAAGGTTGTCTTTCTCCCACCTCATCCCACGCACATTTCAATTTCAGTTCCTTAGAAGTTCTTTCAGGACAAAATCCAATCCTTTCTCTTCATGTCCTACCAGCTACTTCTTCAAACTCCATCATCGTTTGCAATAAGAACAGCTTTTCCAGTTTTATCTATACAGCACTCTTAAAGAGCCAGCCATCCTTTCAAGTATAAATCACATCCTGTTACTCCCCTAATCTAAAACCCTCCATTAGCTTTTTAAAATTATATATATACACACATGAGACACACCCACTCACCCATGGCCTCTTACCACTGGAAATAAACTCCAGACACATGTGCCACTTTCTGCATATGGCTTTACGTAGGTTCTAGGGAATTGAACTTGGGCCAGCAGGCTTTGTAAGCAAGTGCCTTTAATCACTGAGCCATCTCCCCAGCTCTCCATTAGCTTTTATTTCACAATAAAACACAAAACACTCATCATAACTAGGTTACTCTAAATCTCATTTTTCCTTCACATATATTCTTCTCTAGGAAAGTCATGGCCTTTTAAGCCTTTGTGGTCTTGTTCTACACTTGCTCCCTTGCTCCCCAAGTCTCTACCAGCCTATGGCTGCAGGAACCATCACTATCAGCGACCAGTAAGCTTCATTCCTTCCTGTCTTCAAAACTGGTATCAGAGGCTTTCCCCTTTTATCTCATAAAATGACACCACTTACATGATTCGCTTTTTCCCCCTATTTTATTCCTTTTCTCAGTACTTGTAATTACACTGCAGCACTGCACACCGTCCACTAACAGTCATTCTATGTTTGCACTGCAATACTACATAGTCACAGGCCTTTGTTTACGGTCATCTTCACCCTACTGGAATGGATCATCCACAAAGGGAACTGTTCATTACGGTTTCTCCAGGTTTAGATCGGGACTTATTACAAGCAAAACTTTAACAACTATTATCGCTAAATGAATGAATTTTTAAACTTACTTTGTTGGAAGGCTTGAATTCCTGAATCTTTACTTCTGAGAGAATATTCATGATGGTACTCACTGATAAGTCCTGTTTTATAAAAAAGTAATTTTATCAACATTCTTTCCAATTCTGAAGCTAAAAACATCCAACAGGTCCCTTATCATTATTAAACTATTTCACAACTATACACAAACTTTCATCCATTTAGACGTGGTGGTTTGATTCAGGTGTCCCCCCGAGATGCACTGTTGACTGGGATTGGGCGAGTTATAGCCAGCTTCCCCTTACTAGTGTTTGGCACACTTGCCTGTTGCTATTGCCCACTTTATGTTGGCCAGCAGGTGATGTCCAACCTCTACTCATGCCTTCATTTTCCCGTCATCATAGAATTTCCCCTCGAGTCTGTAAGCCAAAATAAACCCTCTCCTCCCACAAGCTGCTCTTGGTTGGGTGTTTTCTGCCACAACGAGAAGCTGAGTGCAACAGGCATTCACCTTCCATTCTTCAGAATTTCATCATGGCTACTGGGGAGAGGGGGTCAGGAATGAAGTGCACTTGTCACCATCCAGCCTTACATCTTAGTCCTGCACTCGTCACTATCCAGCCTTACATCTTAGTCCTGCAAAGTTGTTTTTTTTTTTGTTTGTTTGTTTGTTTTTCAAGGTAGGGTCTCACTCTGGCCCTGGCTTAGTTCTGCAAAATTTTAAATGTAGACTTTCCCATTTCCTTAATTGCATCGTCTTATTTCCTGAATAATGTTATATACTCAAGAAATAAATTAATGGAATTCATATGATGATAAGCAAGAAGCCAAATGACTGCAGATGAAGGTAAATGAATTTAAGGCTACAGTATCCACACTCACTACAGAGTTGGGGTTGTAGCTCAACAGCAGTCATTGTCTCAAAAGCACAAAGCACTGGTTCAGTGCCTAGAACCAAAAGAAAAAACAAAAACCCAAAAAACAGGTCAGAGAACGTTGGGTAATACACTTATTTCCTTGAGATGGGGTTTTTCTCTGACTACTGTGATTTTTGGTCACTCCAGCAATTCGCCAGTCTGCTCCCCACAGGACAGGCTGTAGACATGTATGGCCACATCCAGTATTTACGTGGGTGCTGGTGAATGCAGCTCAGGTGGTTATCAGGCCCTCTTGCTCGTATCAAGTTCCCTAACCACTGAGTATCTCCTAGTCCCAGTTATCATTCTTACAGTAGTTACAATTCTTTCACAAAAATTTATAAAACCACTATTTTTACTTGATTTTTATGTACTATTTTATATCAATCCTAAAGATTAATCTACAGCAGGCATATCCAGGTTAAACACGGGTCTGTAGCTCAGTGTGGTTCTTCACATTTGTGATCAGAGCCGTCAGCAAAACACTCTACTTCCTAGTCTCTACTCAAGTCTACGTGAAGACACCGTGGAACTCTAGTACGCATCTGCTGCTTCCTGTCAACCCTGCGCTTGCCCTGTTGAGTACCTCAGTGCAGATGATGCCCAGGAGAGTGACTATGGTGTCAGACAAAGTCAGACAGATACAGGAGTGTTGTTGGAGGTCTGCACAGTGCAAAATAAAAACTTAAAAGAGAGTAAGTATTTTTAAATTTTGTTTGATTTTGTAAATAACATGACTGCTTTTACAAATGTTCTTCATAATTTAAATTCAGAAAGCAAAATGAAACCTCCTTCTATTACTGACACTGCGATGAATAGTCAGCTTTTGCTAGGTAAGAATGGGTAATAACAAAATAAAAAGGGTTTTTATCAAGAAGAAAAATTATTACAACTTAAAATGTATTCTGATACAATTAACAGACTAATTTACACCTGGTTTTAAGAACATTCTAGGGCTTGTAGAGTATCTTACCTTTTCTGAAAATGGAATGCAATACACTGTGGCATAAAGTTTTGCAGCATTCTGAAGGAAACTGAAGTGCCTTTTGAAATAAAAAGTACAGCAATTTGCATGGACAGTTTAAGACATTTTATTCACCAAGACACAGCTTTTAAAATAACACTTGAGGGCTGGAGAGATGGCTCAGCAGATAAGTTGCTTGGCTGAGAAGCCCAAGGACCTGGGTTTGATTCGCCCATGCCCCCATAAGCCAAATTCACATAGTGGCACATGAGTCTGGAGTTTGTTTGTAGTGGTTAGAGGTCCTGGTGCACCCATTCTCTCTCTGCCTCTTTCTCTCAAATAATAAATAAATACAGATAAGATATTTTACATAACACTTGAGGAAAATTATTCATAGAAACTTTGTTATAGATTTACTTTTTATTCTTGAAAGTTGACAATGAAATTCTAAACACTGTACAAATTATGAAAGAGAACACCTAATGTCATCAAAACCACCAACAATATGTATGTAGACACCAAGGACACCACAGAAAGGAGTACATATAAGAATGAGAAAAATCAGACTAGTAGAAGAGAATTCATTTTAAGTCCTAAGAAAATATTATGTAACAGATAGCTACATAAGTAAATGAGTTTGTAAACATAAAAGGGATAATGTCTTAGAGGAAAGCACTTCAAGATAATGCAACTAAAGGCCTAAAGTAATAGGTCAGAAGTGAAGCAAAGTGCTCACTGTACAAGGCCAGCTAAGAGCTTAATTAAAATACATAATACACGTGTAGTTCTAATAGTGTATGTACCTAGGTATTCATGCACAGACAAACTGCTGGAACCATTTACTTGGTATTAATTTAGGGAAATAGTAGTAACTGTCCCTTATAAGTAATCTTCTTACCTTTATTAAATATAAAAATCTGTATTGTCATTTTACATTCTGATGGACAAAGTCAGATGTGTCTGCTTTCCTCTAAGATATTGTAAATAATGAAGCTATTTACCATGGGAGAAAATGGATTCACATTTGTGTGAGAAGAAAGGTTGTGGCTGGCTTTGTGGACAAGAATGACTTGTTAACTCTAGATTACTAAGGATGCAATCATGTAATTTTAAAGCCCTTCAATACACCGTTAGTTAAGTTACCTATATATACTTACAAAGGTTCGTTTAAATCAAATTTTATTGGAGAAGGTGGCCTCTTCGGTGACTGCCAAAAGAAACCTATGAGAAAGATATAATATCATTTTTAATATGTATGTAGACCAGTAATCAGCAAGTTAACTGCAGTTTCTCTCAACACTGGCTTAGTGGTCATACTCACTGCCGTCTTTCAATCGCGTGTCAAGAGGAAAACAGTGAAGAAGCTGAAGAGCCTGAGGAAGGAATAAAGAAGAGCAAGTCACAGCCCGTGCTTACGAATGTGCCACGTCTGCTGTCACTGCTCATTCCGTCCTCACCACTGCGCTGTGGATGTGTTCATTTCTTTCTTTAATTTACAGATGAGGAAACACAAAATTACAGTATGTGTTTATAAGTTATGGTTGGAAAACACAAAATTCCACTGAAGTCTCTGAATTATCTGTTTTATTTCAGTCTGCTGCATTTATTCTGAACAAACTTTAGACTACAGACAGAAGGAATACATTCCTTATTACCTGGAGAGAAAAACCAAATTTGTACAAAGATAGCGTTTGTTTAATGCCAGTAAGTGGACTTTATAAATGCCTTAATTAGTCACACTGAAAGAGAAATAACTCGTGTGTGCAGCCTTCATTCCCAGTAACTTACTATTTATTGCTAAAGAACTTGGTAAAGAGTAGATATTTTAGGCCAGCGAAATTAGTGATAACTAAATGAGCCAAGGTCTGCTGCTTCCCCTCTCAGAATGTATACTTACCTTATGGTTAAAATATTTTTCAAACTTTAACCTTGCCAATTCTACACACTGGAACCAACTTCTAGGTCTTCTGCTAAGTAACTTAATAACTTGAAAACAGCCTTCTAAGCTTTGTCCATTCTGCATCTTCTAGAACGGGAAAGAAAAACAACATGAAAACAAAACATGTCCAATTATAATCACACAGATGCACGTGCGCGCACACACACACACACACACACACACTCTCTCTCTCTCTCCACAGAAGTATGAGCTGAAGCCTGAAGTACCAGCACATGTGTTTAATATTTGTGCTTTTTTTTCTACCTCAAGTGCTGAATCTCTCTACTTTTCTCTATTTTACTTTATTTTTGGAGGGAAGCAGGAGCACATAAGCAACTTTTCTTTTGATGTTTAACTTACAAGATGTATCCACACTTTTGTAGATGTGAATACATTAAGTACTAAGTATATGGAATCCTATGACAATGACTTTTTGAGTACTATAGAATTAAGAAATGCAAGGATATATCTTTGAAAGTGACTTTACTATGGGAGCAGGAAGATCAATGTCCATTCATGGACTTTTTACTTGTATTTACCTCAATTTTTCCCCACTGAGTTTACCAAACCTTATTATTTGATCCTTTTAAAGACATCACTATTACCACATCTTTATTAGTTTGAACCACATTAACTGTATTTTGTGGGTCAAACAGTGACAATTACATCTATTTCCATTAAACTAAAGAAGGTCATTTGTGACATAATTTCAAGACTCTTGAGGGAACACATCACTGTTTATGCATAATGACAAGGTACTCCTATTTATACATGCAAGTTCACCACTTTGATTTTGAAAATAAGATTTTACTGACATAAAGCATTAGGTTTGTATGAAATGCACTTATTTTACCTGTAAGACATCTTCTGCAGACAGATAGGTTTGCCAAAATTTGTTATACAATGACGGCTTGTGGGAAAAGGAACTTTCAAACTATAAGAAAAAAAAAGTTGTGAATTCTGTTTCAAGTTATAATAATCTGCTTTCCTGATTTAAAGAAAGCAAATTCATTGAGAAGAAGTTTTACCTTATCTCGTGCCCACTGGATAGTATGCTCAATAGCAGCCGGGAAGGACTTCAGAGTACAAAATGGTATTTCCTCTTCTGGGGGGTCCCGCTAAGGTAGACAGACAACAGATATGCTGAGAACCAATGCCAAAGTTCTGAACGAGCTGCAAGTTCTGACTGGGAGCTACATGGGGTGAGCTACAGGGTATGCTCATTTTGTCAATGCTTAGTTACTGTTTTGCTCAGTTTCTCTCTTTTTACTTCAGGTATTTCTACTCTATGAACTACCAGTAAAATTTTACACCTAAAGAGAGAAGCCAGAAGAGTATTAACTTCTGCTTTTTATGAATTTTAAGTCAAAAAACATTGGAGAAGGATTCAGAAACATGCAACAGAGTGAGAGAATCAGGAACCCTGAGAATTGTACAGCATTTCCTATCCTGAGACTCTTCCAATTACATCGGCATGATTTCCTCCATCTAATCTTGTTCAAATTAGACTTGTCAATTTAGTCTATTGTAGTAGTTTCATTATACATGTGTATGTATTCCCGAGAGGACATGGAAAACAAACTATACTAAACCAAGCATAGCCATTATTTTTATTTATTTTTTAATATTTTTATTTATTTGAGAAAGAGAAAGAGGCAGATAGAGAATGGGAGCTCCAGCCACTGCAAACGAACTCCAGATGCATGCGCCCCCTTGTGCATCTGGCTTATGTGGATCCTGGGGAGCTGAACCTGGGTCCTTTGGCTTTGCAGGCAAATGCCTTAATGGTTAAGCCATCTCGCCAACCCCCAAGCATAGCCATTAAATAAAGGCATATTGTTCCCTGGCAAAAATTTTATACATCTAGTTATTTCACTTGAACAAAAAATATGTGTGTGTGTGTGTGTGCATTGGTTTTTCAAGGTAGGGTTTCACTCTAGCTCAGGCTGACCTGGAATTCACTATGTAGTCTCAGGTTGGCCTTCAACTACAGCGATCCTCCTACCTCTGCCTCCCAAGTGCTGGGATTAAAGGTTATGTGCTACCACACCTAGTGATAAAGTTTTAAATTATAATGCCTATAATAATTTCTTAGATCAGTAGTTTCAACTTTGGCAATATCTTATTTATGTTAAATATGTACAAGCATACAACTTGATTCTACCACTGTTGAATCTGATTTTTCAGTTAGGTTTGTGGAGTTCCCAGGGTTATATTTTTACCAGGTTTCATAGGTATTTCTAACAATGCCTGCAGGAGTGTAAATTCCTTGTGAGAATAAATATTGGCCATGAGTGCACAATCATTACATAGACTTTTTTATTCTTTATGTCAGCTAGGACCTAACCGATGAATGTAACTTTAAATCTTTAGTGACAGTTTTATTCTTCATCTAAAAGTTGAACTACTCTTATAAAAAATCTTAAACTTTAAGGTTGTTAGAAAGTTATCAACAAGTTCCAGAAAAGACATGTAATTTTTATGAATTTTAGAACTATATTCAATGCATTTATGATGCACATATGTATGAAGATAATTGGCCGAGCGAAGTGAAGATGATGAAAGCTAAGTCAAATGTGATTCAGTGATGCAGACAGGAACTGTAAGGTATAAAGACATTTACTTCAAAACACCAGTTCACTTACATGACTATTGTAAGACTCAGTCAAGTGAGGTACAATAATTTCAGTGTGTCCCTTTGTGCCCATTGTTCCAGAATCTAAGAGAGGCCTCAGATTCGCCAAGCAACGGCTGTTTGAAAACACAATATTTAGGCATGTGAGGGTGAGCAGTGACATGTAAACAAGGAACATCTCCACATTCAAGCCATCATTCCCACATGAATCACTTTGGGGTACAGCATTTTAGGAAACAGAACACAAACCACCCAACATTTTCACTTTCCAGTCCTACTACATATGTAAATTCTGCTGCTCAATTTAGTAATTTCTGTCTCTCCTTTATACTGCTATAACTAAATCCTGGGGTTTGCTAGCTCCAATTTCCAGGTTAACTTTTAAACAGGGTTACTCTTTCTTTTCTTGCTTTCTATCTACTCTTTGGTTATTTTCTGACTATAGAGTCTACCACATTATCTGAAAACAGAATTAACCTTTCTAAATTATCTCCACAATTTACCCACTTTAATTTCTTAGAATTGTCTCAGTTTTCTTTCTTCTGCTCAAGATTACAGTCTTTGCATTGCATTTCTCAACTGGTAAATATTCTGTGTAAAGGTATCTGTCCTAATACCGTAACCTTCCGGAGTCATGTAAAGATGTGAGCGATACTGAGACTGTGTAAAGTATGCATGTTTAGTCACTTGTCTATTTATTTCACAAATTACCACGAATGAAATGATTGAAAAAAATGGTATGGGATAGAAGATTTAGTGAAGAAACAAACATTAAATATGTATCTATGCTAATAAAATGAAGTGTCATGAAGTTAGGCATAGTGATTCATGCTTTTAGTTCCAACACTCAGAAGGTTGAGATAGGAGCATATCTGTGAGCAGAATGAGTTCCAGGTCAATCTGGGCTAGAGTGAGACCCTGCTTAAAACAAACAAACAAACAACAAAATAAAGTAAGTGCCACGAAAGGAAAAGAACTGAGGTAAGTAGATTTAGGGGCTAAAGTCTATTTTAAGAAAGACACTTGGGTTAGAAGTACAAAGGGTAAGGATCAACCTAAACTAAGGAACAGGTACACCTGGAGTCAGAAATTCTGGAGGAACCTCAAGAATGATATATTGAAATCCCTGAGGTAAAAAGAGCTATTAAGAGCTGAGCACTAAACAAGACGTCTCAATCATGCCTCCTGAAGATCAGGGATGACTGCAGAAAGGAGTTGGCAAGAATTTGAGAGCCACGGAATGGGAAGGAGTACTCTGAGATACTATCCTTCAGTCAAAACCTACTGGTACATTCATGACTTCACAGGTTGTCACTGGTCCCCACAAGACCTGTTTATTTTGCCATAGAGAACAGAGGATGACAAAAAGACCAAGACATCAACACAGAAGGACTTAGTAAGAGGAGGGAGCTTAGGAGAACAGGAGTGGGGAGAAGAAAGGGGGACCAAAGAGGCTAAGAGGATGGGATTGTATGTTTATGTGTTAAAACTCTCAATTAAAAAAAAAAAGAAAAAGAGGGGGCTAGAGAAATGGCTCAGTGGTTAAGGTGCTTGCCTGAAAAGCCCAAGGACCCAGGTTTGATTCCCCAGTACCCATGCAATGCCAGACACACAAGTTGGTGCATGTGTCTAGAGTTCATTTGCAGTGGCTAGAGGCCCTGGCATGTCCATTCTCTCTCTACCTGCCTGCCCACCTCCACCCCCTGCCAAATAAATAAAAATTAAAAAGAAAAAGAGCTGAAGGCCTTCTAAGAATCAAAGAAAGTCTACGTGGCTGGAATGAGGAAAGCCAGGGAAAACTGGGTGCATGTTCAGCTGAGTGGTACACACACACTACCTGGAAAATATCTAGGCTGGTACCACTTCTGAATTTGTGACAGTATAAACGGGAAATCATGGAGAACCCGAGTGAGTAGTACTATGTACAACAGGAAAACGAAGAATAATCAGAACACAGTAATTTTCACCAAGTACAGGTGGGAAATAGAAGTAAAAGTGAAAGTAATTCTTTAAGAACTTGAATCTCAAGAACCTACCTGTCTACATATCTCCTGGCTTCCACATTATCTAATGCTGTAATAATGATATCTTGCTTAGTATAGAATTCGTCACTGTAGATGGTCTCGGTGGCCGGACACACTTTATTCAGGTGTGCATCTATCTTTAACTGAGGATTTATTTTCAGAGTTGCTTCAGCAGCAGTAGAGCTTTTAGATTTCTAAACAAATAAACAAAGACTAAATGTTCAAAAAAGATCAACTGTGACCGATCTTATATATTCTTACCACTGTTTTTTATTTTTGCTCTAGCCCAGGCAGACCTGGAATTCACTATAGTCCTAGTCTGGCCTTATACTCATAGCATTCCTCCTGTCTCAGCCTCCCGAGTGCTGGTATTAAAGGCGTGTGCCACCATGCCCAGCAAATTTGTGATTTTTTAAAAATTTCAAAATAGTTACTAAGACTAAATACGGAAATATACTTTGGTGATTACAGAATGAAAATATTGATCATGGTTTACAACTCAAAAAATATCCAGAATGCAGAACTCAGTACTTTGGCAATAAAAGATGATTTCGTATTTTTCCCATTTTGTCCTTCCCAGTATGTGGTAACTTGATGGAGTCTATAAAGAATGGAGATGATTCGATCATGCACTTAACGTGAAAGCAGTGTCATTCATACCTGTATGTGGTATGGGCGGAACAGGAACTGTCTGTTGAGGTTGGACTTCTCTATCAAGTCAGGGTCTGTAACCGTCACCTATTGTCACGAATGAACAAAACACATGAATATATTTTGCATTTCTCAGTTTGACTATAATAGTTTCAAATTATTTTGGTTGGAAAAGATCGTAACAAAATAAGCCTCTAAAATGGTTATCAATGCTATGCTTTGATAGTTATATTACGCTGTTCCAACTAATGCTTGGTATAAGATGTCCAAACAAGATAACTGACTTATATTGTAACTCTTGTTCAAAACTCTGTTCTTAATTTTTTTTTTCAGATGCTGAAAACATCCTGCCACCATTTAGAACTATAAAACTAATTATATAGAGGAGCTATCTCTTTCTTACGAGACCTATTCTTTAACAGTTTTTGAGAACTTTAATATATGAACATTGTGCAATTTGATCAAATTTCCATCCGTTCCTTTTAATCCCTTCCTCTCACTCCCATCCCACTGAGCAACCAACTTTCCAAGGAGGCCCCCCTGTTCTGATGTCCTCTTTCCTCCTCCACTATGACATATTCAGTGTCAGATAGTCTGCAAAGGGTGTTTTCATGCTTTGATCTGGCAGTAACTCTGGATATGGTGGTCTCTACAAACTACATACATCTTTTTTTTATAAATAAAGTTTTGTTTACTTGTGACTGTTTACATGTTGTCAAGACACAAGTGGGTGACTGTATGCATGAATGAAGTATTCTCAATGTGGCGCTATTCGCAAGCATCCAGATTTCTATTCTAAAGGATCAAGAAGAAGGTGAACAGAGCCAACGTTATGTGAAGAGTGTTTATAGACATCTGCTACTGACTAGTACATGAACCAGGTCTGCCCAGGCGTGGCACTTTCCCACTGTTCTGGTGTCAGACGCTGATCAGTGTTCTTGTAGCTGGCATTTCCCTGAGGTGTTTACATTCTGTGAAACTGAATAAAGGCCATGGCTTTCTGTTGGAACAGTGGTCTGTGAGGTCTGGATATATCTGCCCAAAGGCTCAAATACTGAAAGCTTGGTCTCCAGCGAGGAGATCCAATCACTGACTAATGACTGAGTCATGAGAAATGGCCGAACGGCACTGACTGACAGATTCACTGCATGACAGCGTCACTGGAAAGTGAGGTCTCAAGGAGAGAAGCAGCTCTCTCTGAAAGCCCCTTTCTTTGTGTGATTAGGTCCTGGTTTCTGTAGGTGAGCAGTGGTAAACACTACCTCCTTCTGCCATCACAGTAAGCTGCAAGCTCACCGTAATAAAGTGACTATGGATAAACCTCCGCAATGCCAGCTAGAGGAAATCTTCTCCCCTTTTAATTGTTTTTCAGGCATTTGTTAGAGCAATGAGAATCTGACAAAAGTAAGCACTAGTTGACTTGTAAAGAACCAGACCAGCTCCTAATTGGGATTATCTCTATCCTAATGCCCAGCCTGACTGACCCTCTCCTCCTCTGCCTTCCATTACACTAGACACATTTTCTTGATAGTTTAGAAGGTACGCACTCATTTTTAAGTAGTGATTTTGGAATACACTACTTCTTCCCCATTACCTTTATTGTCTCTAGAAATTAAGACCAAAATTAACTTGTGATCCCAGCTACTTGGGAACTGAAGTTGGAAGATTTCAAGTTCAAGGCCTACCTGGGCTACAGGAACAGTTTCATGGCAGGGCATTTGCTGATTATACACAAGGTTCAATTCCCAACACACACCACAAACACAAATCTAATGTTAATTTTAATTAAGGAATCTAGGACATCTGAATTATTTAACTGGTATATCTCCTTCCTGCTTTCCAGGTTATAATGAACTATTTTTGTTACAATGTTTTTTTTTGGTTTTTTTTCATTTTTCGGTTTTTCAAGGTAGGGTCTCACGGTGGCCTTGAACTCATGGCGATCCTCCTACCTTTGCAATTATTATTCCAAACCAGCAATTATTATTATTTTTTTATTTTAGGTTTGTTTTTTCTTTTGTTTTCTCTTTTCTCCCTCCCTCCTCCTCCCCCCACGCCAAGGCAGGGTTTCTCTCTAGCCCAGGCTGACCTGGAATTCACTATGCAGTCTAAGGCTGGCCTCAACCTCACAACCATCCTTCGACCTCTGCCTCCCGCATGCTGGGATTAAAGGTGTGCTCCACCATGCCTGGTTATGTTTGGTTTTCTGAGATAAGGTCTTGTTCTAGCCCAGGCTGAATTCACTATGCAGTCTCAGGGTGGCATCGAAGGATCACTGTAAGTTCAAGGCCAGAGTGAGTGCCAGGTCAGCCTGTGCTAAAGTGAGACCCTACCTTAAATAAACAAAACAAAAAAACCCATAACTGATATTGAAAGTCTGTATAGACAAATATAGTTTGAAATGGGCAACAATAGGTATGTAAACATTTAACTTTCAGAGATTTTAATCTTACCATTCCTTTTTCTTTGCTTGTACTAACACCCAATAAAGCAAAATTTTTTAACATTTCACAGCCTATGGCTCCACATCCTACCTATGGAGAAGAAAAATAATATATTTAATAAACAAGAATATTAAATTAATAATTTCATTCTAATTTATCAAAATGTTGTTATAATACATACATATTTTCAAAATGACCATTAGTGGGCTGGAGAGATGGTTTAGCAGTTAAGGAGGCACTTGCTTGCAAAGCCTAAGGACTCAGGTTTGACGCCCCCATCACCCACATAAGCCAGATGCATAGGGTGGCACAGATGTCTGGAGTTCGTTTGCAGTTGTGGCTAGAGGCCCTGGTGCACCCATATTTTCTCGGTCTCTCCTATCTTCCTCTTTCTCTCTTAAATGAATAAATAAATAAATAAATAAATAAGTAAGTAAGTAAGTAAATAGGGCTAGAGAGATGGCTTAGCGGTTAAACACTTGTCTATGAAGCCTAAGGAGCCCAGTTTGAGGCTCGATTCTCCAGGACCCACGTAAGCAAGATGCACAAGGGGGTGCATGCATCTGGAGTTTGTTTGCAGTGGCTGGAGGCCCTGGCACACCCATTCTCTCTCTCTCTCCCTGCCTATTTCTGTATCTCTCTCTCTCAAATAAATAAATAAAAAATAAAGTATAATAATAATAAATAAATTTAAAAAATGACCATGAGTGATCAATTTTACTTTTATAAGTATCTCAACGAGAAGAAAATATATAAAGGAAGGAAAACATATTTATAACTGCTTAAACAAAAGTCATTTGAAAATGTGACACAATAAAACTTGCTCTATTTATTTATGTATTTTTTTTTTAATGCTGGTATTTTCAAATACAAATCCAGCTCTTTTTTTGTTGCTTTTGTTTTTGTTTTTTCGAGGTAGGGTCTCACTCTAGCCCAGGCTGACCTGGAATTCACTCTGTATTCTCAGGGTGGCCTTGAACTCATGGTGATCCTCCTACATCTGCCTCCCAAGTACTGGGATTAAAGGTGTACACCACCATGCCCGGTTCTCAGCTCATTTTTTTTTTGCAGAGGGTAAACATAATCAGCAACAACAACAAAAGACAATATATTAACCAAAACATTCTTTACTTTTAGACATTTCTCAAAACTCATCTGATAGACCAGAACCATTTTAGATTTCTCTGCTACAGGTTTTAAGTAAAACAGGTATTCAAAATATAATAATGGGATGGGAGAAGGTTGCACAGACAGGAGAGCACTTGCTGTGCCTGTGTGATGTGCCGAGTGCACATCCCCAGTGTGCACAAAAAGGCCTAGCACGGGGGTGCGTGCTGGTGATCCTAGTGCTGGGAGGTGCAGCAGGCAGATGCCTGGTTCTTGCTGGCTAACTAGTTCAGCCAAGTTAGTGAGCGATGGGTTCAAGGGGAGACCCTGACAATAGAGGTAGACGCCCAATGTCGGTCTCTAACCTCCATGTGCACATATACACTTGCACACACGTGTGCCCATACACTAGACCACACACATGCAAAGAGATGCCTTGTGGGCTGCAGAGATGGCACAGTGGTTAAGGCACTTGCCTGCAAAGCCTAATGACCTGGGTTCAATTCCCCAGCACCCACGTAAAGCGAGATACACAAAGTGATACATGCATCTGGAGTTTGTCTGAGGTAGCTAAAGGCCCTGGTTTACCCATTCTCTCTCTGCTTGCAAGTAAATAAATAAAAATAATTTTAAAAAAAGGGTAGATTCATACACATGCAGTAATTCAGAAATAACTGCCAGTATCTACAATGCTGGCTAGATTATAAAAAAAAAAGACTATTAAAAATTAGCGGAGTTTTCAACACTGGCTAATAACAACAACTATCATAATAATAAAAGGACCTTTATACTTTTGAGGAAGATTTCCCTGCAAGTTCATTGCCATTTAAGATAGAATACCCCTATGTATTTTTTAACTTACTAAGAGAAAACAACACACTTTTTCATGTACTTCTAGAAAATAATTTTCTGTTTAAAACTACCATACTCCTATTTTATTCTGAAATGTGTAGGCTCTTATAATTATGAGTTGGCCAACTTGTTATGTAAAGGGCCAGAGCTGTTATTCTTGCAAGCTTCATGACTTGTCACAACTACTCAGATTCAATGCACTTCACTAAATTAACTTAATGATGGATAACAAAGGCTGAACAAAGTACTCACTCTCCTCATTATTCATACTTACTAAGAAGATATTCAAATCGTGTAGCTTCTGACACAATGTATCCCCAATGCAGGCTCGTAAGGCATCATATCTATCTCCTCTGAAGAAAGCAGCATTTATCAGAAAAACAGAAAAACATTTTAAGTTTATTATTGTTAATACCAACCAAATATTGTGCTTTACAACAGAATATACTTTGTTTCCCAAATCTATCATGTAAACTAACTTATTTGAAAAAGCAAAGGTCTTCCTCCCCTGCCCCACACAAACATTTTCCTTTTTTCCATTTTGTTTTTGTTTATTTGAGGTAGGGTTTCACTCTAGTCCAAGCTGACCTGGAATTCACTATGTAGTCTCAGGGTGGCCTGGAACTCATGGTGATCCTCCTACCTCTGCTTCCCAAGTGCTGGGATTAAAGGCGTGCGCCACCACGCCCAGCTCAGAACTTTTTTCCATTTTGACTTAATTATTCCTAATGTCCTAAGTGAAGATGATTTAATATCCCCTTGGTCTTCTACCCATAGGGAATGTATTCCAGGATCAGTGGGTGCCTGAAACCTTTGATGGAACCAATCTCTATATATACACTAAATTTCATCCTACTCAGACAGATTTAGTTAAATGCCATTTCATCTTAAACATTTTTTACATAATACAGTGGTAACTTTTACATACTGAGGTCCACAAGAAAAATCAGCAATTTCTTTTGTCTCAGGGTGGCCTCGAACTCAGAGCCATCCTCCTACCTCTGCCTCCTGAGTGCTGGGTTTAAAGGCGTGCGCCACCATGCCCAACTTCTTTTTCCCTTCTTTACAGTTTTACTGGTAGAATATGTATGTTTGTATGTCTTCATGTGTGAGATGATCTCACTGGTTAGCTCAGGTTGGTAATGAACTCCCGAGTGAAAACAAAAAGAATTTTCCTTTCTGTACCTCCTGCCAAGTGGTAACTAAGGCATGTGCTTCCAGGCCTGACTTGATTTGTTCTAACCACAGATCTTAACAACCTCAGCATATCACTTTTTTTTTTTTTTTGGAGAGAGACAGAGAGAGAGAGGGAGAGGAAGACAGATAGAGATGGACGTGCCAGTAGCGTCTCAGCTGCTGTGAACAAAATCCAGTTGCATGCGCCCCCTTGTGGTCAAGTGTGGCATTGCACCCTTTAGTCACTGCATCTGGCTAAACGTGGGACCTGGAGATTGGAACCAGCGTTCCTAGGCTTAGGAGGCAGGCGCCTTAACTGCTAAGCCATCTCTCCAGCCCAGCATATCACTTTTTTGTTTTCTTGGGCTGATATCGTTCTTTCACTTTTCACTTTAAGACAGCACCTTCCTTTGTTCTCTCTGGTGTGTCACTGCTGCCAGCATCACTATATGACATCAGTAAGTGAAACGAGGGTGACTTGAATACTACCAACTGACCCCCCACAGTGTGCCTGTAGGTGACTAAAGTATAGACAAAAATGATTTATGTCTGAGGAAGGACCGTGTGAGATGTTACTCAGAACCACGTGCCATTTCAAACTTATAAATTAGTTCCATAATTTTCTACTGGGCATTTTCTGACTTATTTTTTAAGTCAGATGAAGAAGCACTACTGTATCAACAAAAAAATTTGTAAAACAATTATTATTATTGTTATTTGTCTTTGCAAGGTAGGGTATCTAGCTCAGGCTGACCTGGAATTCACTATGTAGTCTCAGAGTGGCCTCGAACTCATGGTGATCCTCCTACCTCTGCCTCCCAAGTGCTGGGATTAAAGGCATGCACCACCACGGCCGGCATGATTTTTTTTTTTCCTAGTGTATCCTGATCCTAATCCCTTCCCATTACCCTCCTTTGTTTCCTCTCCCAAGGTTGTGCAATTATTAACCCATTTTAATTAGATTTTTGTTTAAGGAAAATGAAATTTCTAAAGTTTTAACTGCTTCTGGAAGAAATTTACAACCTCAAACAGTGAAGTGATAAATGTAAAACTGCAGATAGCTTTTAAATGCCATAATACTAATGGAAAAGATTTCTAATTATTCTCATGGCATACAATTTAGAAGTTTACATTCAGTCTTTATAAAGTAGTAAACAAATCTACTAAGCAGAAATGGTACTGTAGTAATACATAACCTGTAGGCACACAAGAGACAACTGCAGAAGCAGCAGCTTAGGCGAGAAGACCTTGCAAACAGCTGCACTTAGGCTGAATCTCTGCCTCTCAGACACCAGTAAGAAACGGTTACATGAGGGTCAGTGTTACCGTGGGAGGAACTCTTCACGTTCAGGATGGCCTAGGGATCCGACAATGTCCGCAGCTTCAAGATACAACTGAAAGCAGAAGATCGAAAACACAACTTACTACCTGTGACTCTTAAGTCATTGAAAAAGCAGCTATTTTTTTTCAGTTATTTAATAATCACAGGGAATGATGATAAAATGGCAATTCACTGATAAAATACCATTAGAAAATTGTTTCATTATATGTTATTTTACTCTCATTAAAATGATGTTGAAAGAACCATTAAGAGGTGCTTAATTTATGTCACTTAAACATCCTTAAAGATGATATTTTCTAATATTAATTTTTTTAACCTCAGAAGTATAGCAGTCCCATTCAATTTCAGGTACCTTTGGAATAGGTAATCTGATTAAGCTTCTGAGAAGAAAGTACCTAGTCTGTACCTAGTTTCCAACTTGATGTGTTAAATTTGAAATAACTCTTTCAAGACAGAAAGAAGCTGAAAAAATGACTTCTTTCATACTTTCTGTCACTAATTTCCTCCTAGGAACAGATAGGAGGGTTTTCAGATAGCCTTGTGATGTTGTCATTTTGCACAGTTCTCTATCTTCTTCAAAGGTGATATCCCGGAAGGAGACTGAAACTGCACGATGGCAAAATGTCCTGAGAAACAAGCACGCTAAGCGCTGGAGAGCAACTACAAGCACAGGAAATGTATTCCTTCAGCCACACATGGAGGGGAGGGGACACACAATAAAGCCACTGTGTCATGTCCCAAAGCCACCACAGATGATCTTGTTAGTTTCAATTTAAGAACTGAATTCTGAATTTCAACTACAAAATTAAATTGTTCCCCTTTCATGCAAAAATAAACATGTTTTCTAATATATTAATATGACATTATAATATACAACACAATCATTTTATGACTAGAACACTCAACCTTAAATGTAAATAAATGATAAAATGTAGAACTAACCCACTGGCACAAAGGAGAAAACTTCCCCGTCACAGCTTTTAATGCTTCCTGGCTGGCCACCCCTCCAACCACGGCAGCAAGAGGTGGCAAATAGCCTCGTGCAGTCCAGGAGAGCAGGTGCACGACATGGGCTTGTACTTCAGGCTGAAACAAACCACAGCGCAGCGTTAACAGCTTCCACACGGCATTTTCTAAATTTCAATGACTGAATGCCAGAGTGATTAGAACTTAAATTCTAAAAAACACACAAGCTGCTCATTTTTCTCCTCTGACTATAGAAACTAGCCTGGAATCACTTAGAAAGAATATAAATACTACTATCCTTAAATTTTGTTAAAAGAATAGTCATATTTACCAGCAAGCAGAATTTTCAAAACTATAGAAAAAAAAGAACCTAAAAATGAATAAAAATAAAATGAAGCACAAAAAAATTATAATAGGGAGTTGCAGATTGTGGACCCTTGGTTTCCTGCAGTACTGAGTGCAGCAGTAAGCAGAGGACACCCAAGACCAGGTGAGCTGCAGAAACACTAAGCTTGCATTTGTACAGGAAACAACGGACCCCGACTAACACCGGGTACTGTGCACAGTGGCAGAAAACGGGCAGAATCTCTGTGCAGGGTTCTAAGCAGCAGAGAAAGGAAAGTCTCAGTGAGCACGGACACAATTTGGCAAAGACTTCCTTTAAGACAAGCCTGGTGA
This sequence comes from Orientallactaga sibirica, assembly GCA_036365145.1. Classification (NCBI taxonomy): domain Eukaryota; kingdom Metazoa; phylum Chordata; class Mammalia; order Rodentia; family Dipodidae; genus Orientallactaga; species Orientallactaga sibirica. The sequence continues at coordinate 5,562,897 of JAEOAD010000040.1, read as the reverse complement.
CTCACACCTTGGGAAGATATAGAAGGGGCTCTTCAGCTTCTAGCTCGCTCCCTCGTGCAAAACTGGGGAATCACCCTACGTAAAGGTCTTATAAGTAATGTTTTGACTAGAGAAAACAAGCTCTTATATTTAAAGAAAAAAATCTCCAATTCCAAAGGCCTCCCTTCTCCAGTGGTTGAATGCTCACCCCCCAGAGTCAGCATGGGCCCCAGAGAACAGGCTGGAACTTGGACACAGTGTATGTGGAGAGGTGGGGACTGCACATCAAAATCCACATGAGGACTGGAGAGATGGCTTAGCGGTTAAGGCGCCTGCCTCATAAGCCTAAGAACCCAGTTCCAATCTCCAGGTCCCACGTTTAGCCAGATGCAAAGTGACGCAAGGGCGCAATGCCACACTTGACCACAAGGGGGCACATGCATCTGGATTTCGTTCGCAGCAGCTGAGACACTGCTGTCGTGCCCAACTCTGTCTTCCTCTCCCTCTCTCTCTCTGTGTCTCTCTCCAAAAAATAATAAAAAATAAAAAGTTTTTTAAAAAAATCCACATGAAATATTCATACTTGCTCAAAAATGTAACAACCCACATATCCATGAACTGATGTAGGGGCAAGTCGTGGTATCTATGCACACAAGAGAACACTGCTTAGTAGTAAAATGAACAAGTGAGACCTCAAATGTACTGTACTTAGTGAACAAAGACACATTCTATAGGCTGTGTCCTATATGACGCCACTTATGTGACAGTGTGAGAAAGGCACACCAGCAGTGCTGCAGGGCTGTATTGCAGGCTGGTAAGATGATCATAAAGAGGTTGGAGAGAACTTTCTGGCATTATGAAAATAATATGTCTTGCTTAGAGTGACACATATAAAACTGTACACCTTAAAATAAGAAAACAATAAAAATTTCAAATAATCGTACAACCATTGCTATGTTGGCAGCTGCTAAAGTGAAACTATGGATGACTTTATAAGAAAACCTTTTCTAGTTAATATTTTCAAGTCCAAATCCAACGTGCAAAGTGCAGTGATGAGCACTGACTATCTAATGTGTGAAAGAGGTGCTGATGTTCTACAGTGAGACTTAGTGGTAAGACACACACAAGCCACAGCAGCATGACAAGAATCAGTACTGATACTGACAGTGGCAGAGAGCCATTATTACATTCTACGCAGTGAGGACTTCACGAAACCCATACTAACGTTGTAAACAAATGCAGAGTCAGCAATAACTTCAAATATTTACCTTCTCTTGCAAGGTTTCACAAATAGATACTGCCAGTTTAAAAAGCTCATCTGAATCTTGATGGCATCTACAATATGAAACAAAATACCTCACCTTTAATTTTCTGAACTGTCACCAACAGTAAACAGTAAGTCATTCAGAACTAAAATGTAAGCTATATATATAACAGAATGGGGAATTCTGAAAATATGTAGTCTAGCATTTTGCTGACTCAAAGGTTTACACATACATTACTTCAAAATCATGACCAGCTAAAGACAATGTAAGATTCAAATATGAAAATTCATATCTAGTATGATTCTTCCTTATAAATTGTTCTTGTTTTCACTCCCACCAAAACAAACAATGGAAGGCATTACCTAATATTTGGCTTGCGATTGTAGTTTTCCTGAAATTGGTCCAAGGCAAGCATAGCTATATGAATCTGTAAAGGTGCCTATTTAAGAACATTAAAAATTGGCCAATGTTAATTCTTTACTGCGTATTAGGCATTGTGATGAATGCTTTATACTGGCTTTTACTTTCATCCTCACAATAAACGTGTTTACTGTCTGTCATTAACATCACATTAACTTATTTCTAAGGAACATCTCCAAGTCTTAACTCTTAAGTGATGAACGCACTTCATGTTGACTAGGTCTTAAGGGTCGGGTTTTTCATAGGAGAAGTATCAACTGAACCACAGTAGCAAAACATTTGTACAAAATCTCTTTCTTTCCCATATTTGCATTTATAAATTTGGAAATTGTTCATTCCTTTCATATCATTTACATTTATTACAAAATTTATTAAGTGATATAAAAACAGGACCTACATACTTGTTATTTCTTTTTGTATTACATGAAGTTTGGTTGAGCAAATCTTCAAATACAATCATATTTATATTACTGAAATTATTATAGTTACTGAAATTAATAATTATAATTAAAATTAGCAAATCATAAAGTACAACTTCTTCCTTTAGTTCTAAAACGTTTCTATGTCATGGATTTATTTCCATTTTTAATACTTTAGGGTCAGTGATATAAACCTTTGTTAAGAAAGCCTGACAGCAAGGTATATATATTATTACTCCATTTTAACTTTAGAATCACTTACCAATTCCCTTCCCCCACTCTGCTGCCTCTTTCAAACCTGCAAAGTGTTTATTTACCTCAGGTTTGCTAAAGTCCGCAACAAGGCATGTTGGATGCTTTATCTGCTTCTCCAGTGATTCCTAGTGGAAAAAGACAATTACTTCACAGGTAGTGATTACTTGTTAAAACACACGGCTTATTATGTCAGGGCAGTAAAAGTAGTTAAGGTCAGAACTAAGAGAGGCCAACTGGTACCTTGTAATTGAACTATAATGTAGCTGCTGTTCACCCTGCTCACATTACTGCATTAAAATTAGGTCTCCAGGACTGGAGAGATGCCTTAGATGTTAAGGAGCTTTCCTGCAAAGCCTAAAGACCCAGACTGGATTCTCAGTACCCATGTAAGCCAGATGCCTTTTCTCTATCTACCTTTTCCTTCCCTCCCATCCTCCCTCCTTCCCTTTCCTCTCCCCCTTTCCTTCCTTCCTTCCGCCCTCCCTTCCTTCTCTCTTACATAAAAATTTTAAAAATAATTTAAAAAATAAGTGCTCCATATGATAAATTTGGGAAGAATTAGTCAAAACATACTTTCAAAACTGTGTCATAATATGTAAAAGCTACCAGATATCTTCTGGTATCAAGTAACTGAGATTTGTTATGCTTGACAAATCTTGAGCAGACATTCTAGATTAAAATCTTGGGTGCATGTCCTGAAGAATAGAGATAAAACAAACGAAAATCTGCAACCAGCAGCCACTAAGCATCCACCCTATGTGAAGTGATTTCAGGGAAGCATAAACTGTCTGTGAAGGGTTACATTTACTGTCAGCCTGACAGAGCCTCTGAGCATGCCTTTGAGGGGTGATCTTGATTAGGTCAGCTATGGAAAGCATCACTCTACAGACTGGGTCATGGACTGGACAGAAAGGAGAAAGCTAGCTGACAGTCTTCACAGCTCTCTGCTTCCTGACTGTAGACACACTGACTGACTTTCTCCAGCATCCTACTGCCATCTTTCCTGCCACAATGGACTGTAAACAAGACTAAATCCCTTAAGTGGTTGTTTGCCAGGTATTTAGTCATAGCATGAGAAAGTAGCTAAGACACTATTCAATGAAAAGTCAGGGCATGGCAAGAGAAGGCAGGCAGAGACAGGTCTGATTAACTGTCCCATTTCATTTGGTTAACTTTGGCTTGAACAAGGCCACGAAGAGGATTACAGTTGTGTTTTCAAGAAAAAAAAAAATCAATGAACTTAAAACCTTGAGAACTTGAAAAAAACAAAACAACAAAAAACAATGCTCTAAGCCTCCAACAGCACATCATAAAGCCAATACCCAGAGACACAGACACTGAGCAGTGGTCCATGCACTTAAAACATGGACCTCAGTTCTAGGACACAGCCGCGTCTACATTCTCTCTGTTCAGCAGTTGGTGTTACTTTCAGCATCAAGAGTTTATGGGGGTTATTTCAAAATACACAGTTTTATAACATTTTTAAAATTAAAATTAAACCTACGATAATAAACATAACAAAAAAATCCCTTAAACAGAAAAATTAAGAATAAAGCAAAGCCAATGCTGTTTTTTTGAAAATTTATTTCTTATTTTAGGAAATAAATAGTAACTTTAATAAACTCATTATTCAAGAATCATGTACATATCATTTCCAAATTTCTTCAAGGAGAAAAATGTACTTACAAAGCAAAACGTTTTTGGCATCTTAACCTGCACAGCGGTGCCTCCATGTAAGTAAGGGTCCAGGTTTGTAGTGTCACCGATGCTGAAGGAGAATGGAGACACCACTGCGAGACGAGAGAATGCAGTGCACATGGAGACAGGTACTCACATGGGAAGACTTATGCTCACAAGTATGTTAATTTACCCTTGCTTGTAAAATTAAGACTCTTAATACAGATTCTTCTTCTTTATAAATTTGGGGACCTATATAGAGCATTACTTTTTAGCATAAATGAAGACTTAAATTATCACAACAACTGAAGAGAGAAAAAAATAATAAAGTATTCTGAATGCTAAAGACATAACTATATTCTTCTTTTTTTAAAAAAAATTATTTATTTATTTATTAGTTTTTGGAGGTTGGGTCTCGCTCTAGCGCAGGCTGACCTGGAATTCACTATGTAGTCTCAGGTTGTACTTGAACTCATGGTGATCCTCCTACCTCTGCCTCCCAAGTAGCCCTATTCTCAGGATTAAAGGCATGTGCCACCACGCCTGGTTTTTATAACTATATTTTTCAAATGCCTTAAAAATAAAACTGAATCACTTTTCCCTGACCAGTATAAAATGTCATTTAGTTACAGGCTATCTAACAAACTATGTAGATTAATACTGGTATAAATTCATTACCTCAAATGGACCCTACATTTTAATATATAAGTATTCCCTCAAACCTGTGGCCTTGGCACATTTCTTTACCTTTGAGCAATAATCTCATATTATACCGACCCCTAAAAAAGACACCTTCAACTTACTGCCTAGAAGCTTCAGGCTTAAAAAACTGCTGGCAGGTATACCCACGAGTGGTAGTTTGAATGGATGTCTCCCAATAGATTCAGGAGTTTTATTCAAGCTTGTAACCTGGATTTCCAGCAGCCTGGCTGGAACAAGTGTCACTGTGGGCATATCCTAGGGTCTGTTCCTAAGTATGTTGGAATTCCAGCCCATTTCTGCCTGGGTCCCCTGCTGTTGGGCTAGGGGTCTGCTCTTGCTTTTGGTGGTGGGCTTTCTCTTTTTCACCATTATGGAGCTTCCCCTGGATCTGTAAGCCTGAAATAAAGTCTGTTCCCCCTATAAATTGTGTCTAGTTTAGCAGTGTGAAGCTGACTATGACACCACATATCCTTGACTGAAGCCACTGGAACACATATCCCAGCAACATCTGTGCTGGGACACTTCACTGCTGCCTCACACAAGCCCATCCTTTCTCCAAAACCTACCTGCTCCTTAACCTCGGAAGGGAGGTGAAAATCTCAAATACTCTTGCAGCCCATTCTCAGTGAACACAATCTTCAGACACTCTGTCCTCACTGCTGCCATCATAAAACCGAGCAGGTGTGCTTGCTAAATTTAGAACTCTAAGGATGTCTATGCTCTCCCCAAATCACCCTTTAAAATGTCCTTCCCTGAACAAAGCCAGCTATGGATCAGGTCTGTCTGAGTCTTCGTCTTGTAAACACTGGCTACTGTGTCTGAATTGTAACTGACTTGACAATACACATCAACTTACCAGTTATCTGCTGTGTAGACCCATTTAAACCAGTCATGCCATTAATTTCTCGAAATGTCAGGAACTGTCCTGTCTCGAGCTTGTGAGGATGATTTTCAAGGCAAGTGACAATGCCAGGGTTGGCCTAGAATCAGAGAATACATTAGAGTGAACTTTGTGTGCTTTATCAGTACAAGTCCCAATCTCACACAAAAATCAGTGCTCTTATGAATTTTCAAGCACCTTTCTCCATTAGCAAAAACAACCCTTTAAAGATTAACATATTATTATATTTTTATTTATTTATTTTTGGGCTTTATTTATTTATTTTTTTTTTGGAGGTAGGGTCTCACTAGCGCAGGCTGACCTGGAATTTACTATGTAGTCTCAGGTTGGCCTCAAACTCACAGTGATCCTACCTCTGCCTCCCAAGTGCTGGGATTAAAGGCATGCACCACCACGCCTGGCCTATATTATTACATTTTTAAGTGAATGCTGTAGTAAGTTAATGTTTGGTGGGAAATGTCCAGAGATTCCACAGAGGAGCTCAAATATTTCATAAATTCAAAGATTCCCATGACTTACAAAATACATTTAAATTTATAAAGTATGTTTTAAAATCAGTTTGATAAAAAAACTGGTACATATTAATAGCTTAACTTTTTAAAAATAAATTTTTTTAAAGATTTTTTTTTATTTATTAGAGATAGAGAGCGGGATAGAGAGAGGGAGAGGGAGAATGGGCACACTAGGGACTCTAGCCACTGCAAACGAACTCCAGACGCATGTGCCATCACATGCATCTGGCTTATGTGAGACCTGGAGAATCGAACCTGGGTCCTTAGGCTTTTCAGGCATGCACCTTAATTGCTAAGCCATCTCTCTGACCCCAACAGCTTAACTTTTAAAATAAAACTGTGGATGGAAAATGGAGACTTGGGACTCTTCAAAGTTTACAAATTGCTCAATATTTTAAATAAAATAATGCTAAATTTATGTCCTACATTATTCCATACTAGAGAAATAGCAGTGCACAATAAGAATTCACACTTTTTTTGGTATGTGCATGTATGTGTGTATAGTGTGTGCATGTGCGCACATATGTTCATATGTGTATGGGTGCACATGTGTGCAGGTGTGGTGCAAGTGTGTGCAGGCCAGACGTGGACACTGGATGTCTTGCTTAGTTGCTTTCTACTTCATTTTTGAGATCGGGTATCTCACCAGTTCAACAGACTAGTTAGTCTATCAACACCAGTAGTCGTCCTGTCTCCCTCTCCAGGGAGAAGATTAGAGGTATGTACCACCGTGACAGCTTCCATGTGGGTGCCCATGCTTTCATGGACAGAACCTTACAGAAGGTGCCTACCATCTCACTGCACAAGAATCTATACTATTCTTAAGTGCTTAATCTAGCAATATGTTCTTCTTAGGGAGAAATTAAAATGAACTTCAGCAGGTTGACAAAAGCATTAATATACCTGGAAGAAAAGTAATAATGGGAAATAATACATTACTAAATAAGCAGAAAGAAATACAAATGATTTTTCAATGAATTTTTCTCTTTTTCTTTTAATTTTTTTTTTTTTTGAGGCAAGCACAACAGATTGGCTTTTTTTTTTTTTTTTTTTTTTTTTTTTTTTTTTTTTAACGCGAGAGAGTGATAGAGAGAATTAGCATGCCAAGGCCTCCAGCCACTGTAATTGAACTCCAGATGCGTGTGCCACCTAGTGCACATGTGCGACCTTGCACACTTGTGTCACCTTGCATTTGACCTAAGTGGGACCTGGAGAGTAGAACATGGGTCTTTGGGCTTTGCAGGCAAGTGCCTTAACTGCTAAGCCATCTCTCCAGCCCTACATAATTTATTTTCAAATATTTTATTTATTTATGAGAGAGAGAGAGAGAAAGAGAGAGGCAGATAGAGAATGGGAGGCATCAGGGACTCCAGCTACTGCAAACAAACTCCAAATGCATGCACTACTTTATGCATCTGGCTTACGTGGGCACTGGGGAATCAAAACTGGGTCCTTAGGCTTTGCAGGCAAATGCCTTAACCACTGAGCAACCTCTTCAGCCCTGATTTTTTCTTTAAAAAAGCATGAGAAAGGTCCTAATATAATGGGTGTAAAAGAAAGGACAGGGGCTCACTTGGTGAGTTCCTGTGTGCAAGCACAAGGACTCAGGCTCACTTTCTGGCAGCCAAGTCCAGTGCTGGGGAGGCAGAGGCAGGGGTCCCTCAGGGCTTGCTAGCTAGCTAGTCTAGCCTAACTGGTGAGCTCTATGCCAGTGAGATACCCAGTGTTCCTGCAAAAGATGTCCAAGGTTGTCCTCTGGCCTCTCCAAGTACACATACATGAACTATAAACATACAAGCAAGCACACATGCATACCTTAGACATAGGAAGCATAACGTCAGAAGCACAGATGGCACCTTGTCAAAGAATGGCATCACTGCCTGCCTTTGACTTCTTTAGGGCTTTAATGTACAGAGTACAAATAAAGTAAATTCCTTAGGCTAAAAACAAAGTATTAAAGGAGGATTTAAGAATTTTTCCAATTCTTTTAGGGAACAAAATATTATGCTTACAAGAAATTAAGATAATGTGGTTCAAAGATTCACTTTCTGGGCTGAAGAGATGGCTTAGTGGGTAAGACATTTGCCTGCAAAGCCAAAGGACCCAGGTTCGATTCTCCAGGACCCACACAAATCAGATGCACAAGGTGGCACATGTGTCTGGAGTTTGTTTGCAGTGGCTGGAGGCCCTGGTGCGCCCATTCTCTCTCTCTCTGCCTCTTTACCTCTTACTCCCTTAAATAAATAATTTAAAAAATTCACTTTCTGATGTGAAAGTTAATTCATTCTTTTTTTTTTTTTTTTTTTTTTTTTTGAGGTAGGGTCTCACTCTAGCCCAGACTGACCTGGAATTCACTATATAGTCTCAGGGTGGCCTTGAACTCACAGTGATCCTCCTATGTCTGCCTCCCAAGTGCTGGGATTAAAGGCGTGCACCACCATGCCTGGCTTGAAGGTTAATTCATTCTTAAACTCCCTCTTTCTTCTAAATATTATTTTAGAAATATAACAGATTAGAAAAGCTTTTGTGTAGGATTGAGATGGTTCAGTGGTTAAGCACACTTGCAGGTCAAGCATGAGGTCCTGAGAGGGCTTAAGATAGTCTTAGTTCCACTCCCAGCACCAACATAAACAGCTGGGTGTGGCCATGCAAGCCTGTAGCTTAGTCTTGCGGAGAGCAGAGACCAGAGAATCACTGGGACTGGTGAAAACTGCAGTTGCCGGTTCAGAGACTTGGTCCAAAAGACATACATGGACAAACCAGAGGCGGAGGACATCTGATGTTCTCTTCTGGCCTCCATAAACACTTGAGCATCCATACACAAAGTGCATACATCATGTTCAAGCAAAAAAAAAAAAAAAAAAAAAAGCATTTAGGGTTATGATCATGGTACACTGTATGTTGGAGGTTGTCAATAGAAAGTAAAAAAAGGGGCTGGGGAGATGCTCCATGGTTAATGCCCTTGCCTGTGAAGCCTACCCACTGGGGTTTGATTCCCCAGTACCAGCATAAAGCCAGATGCACAAAGTAGTGCATGCATCTGGAGTTCGTTTGCAGAGACTAGAGGCCGTGGTACACAGGCTCTCTCTGTCTTCTTGCAAGTAATAGTAAAAAAAGTTAATAAAAAAAGATTCTGTATAAGGTTAAAAAGGTTTTGTCTAAGATGATATAAGTGTGCCATTTTCTACATATAGAAACCATGGGGTCAGGTCACTTCTGACATACTTAGAACATCCATGACCTGACACAGTGAGCAATACAAACACTGAGTCACAACTCGTGTCCCACTGAAGCCAGACAGAATAGATGTGGCGTTTATGAGAAGCAAGGTTGAGTCACGTAAGCAGTGACACTGTGTGAATCTTAACAACATTCCGAGTTAAAGTTCGTCTAACTTAATGCAGTCCAGCAATTAACAAAACGTTACCTTAACGCATTATAAATGAAGCAAGTTTATTATAATATTGTGCTAAAATTACTTACTAAAAAATAACACATTAACAATTTTAGTTTTAAAAGTTTATTACTATAACCATACTTGCGTTATGTTTGAAATGAAAATTTCTTTTGGTTCTTCTCCTGTAGTATCTGAAACCTCAAATTCATCACCAAAATCACAGAAGAGTCGTGAGCAAATCCCATGCACATCTGCACTTATGAACTGTAGAAAGTAAAACAAGTTTACTTACTGATGTGAAGTGAAAAAGGAAACAGCCCAACTAAATTATCTTAGGTCCTCTCATGATAATGAGTTTATAATGATGTGTGTGCTTTGAATGTGAAGTGAGTCATGAATGAAGTCTGTTAGGATCCCAGAGTTCAGCACCTGGTGAATGGGCACTGGATATAACAAAGTAAGTACCACTAACATGCCATCCCATATTCTGTGACTGCTTAACATCACAAAGTCTGGCTTTGTCATAAAATTCAAGCACATTATTAAAAGAGATGTATCAGTTTAATGGAGTCAGTCAGAGTGCACACATATTTTAGAGAAGAAGGAATGAGTACACACTGACCAAAGGTAATGGAATTTGTGCAACTTATAAGAGAGCTAAAGCTGAGAGCAGTCTACAGAAAAGGCTGCAGAACTGACATGTGAACCAAAGCCATTAAAGACAGACATTCAAGTCTTTAACACTTGTAAATGTCTTGCTGAGCATAATTCTCACCCTTGAATCTGTAAAGGAATTATTTTTGTTCTCAAAACCATCTGAACAGCTACTACAGATTCCGTCTAACCTATAGCATATCCCACCCATCATAAAGTGACTGTGTGTCATATTCACCTTACATTGTGAACCACAGTGCACATGTTCTACACAACACAAGCTGCCAGATAGCCACAGATGATGGGACTTTAGCAAGCCTTTCATACACTGATTTTACTTTGGTGTCTAGCTCAAAGGAACAAAGTTTTTCCTCTTACACAGAAATTAATGACACCTCAAAGACTCTAGTAATTATGATTTTCTCATTTAATTCTCTTTCCATTGTTCCCACCAAGCATCTTATTATGTTGTACAACATAGAAAGAGCCCTTCTTGATGACTTTCTTTCAAAACTAGTATTTATCCACCCACAAGTTCTATGAGCTTTAAAAAAAACAAAACCATGTTAATATGTCACACTAAATAATTTCTCGTTATTTCTGTTGTTAGGGTTTTTCATCTGACTTGCCAGCAGCTCTGAGCTGGACTACTGCCACAACTCCTAACTGGTCTCACTGCCTCAACTGTGCTCTTATTAACTAACAATTCTCTTGCTTTCAGTTGCCCATCATAATGACTTCACCCTCTTCAAAATTACTGAGAACCCTAATGGCTCCTGATACCTATACCTCCTAATATTTACTGACAGGAATTAAAACTAAAGACACATCCCACTAGTGGTTGTCAGAACAATATCACTATGTACTGATTCAGGAAAACCCACTGTGTTCCATAAGAGAACCAGAGTCAAAGAGGCAGACGCCACCTTAGGAATATAAAACTAGTTCAAATGTGCTGACTCTGTAGAAGGGTCTCAGCAGTTCTCAATGTAGCAGACCAAATTCGTGAAAACTGCTGCTCTATAGATTGCTCTCCATACACAACTAAAATGACACTTATTTATTTATTTGTTTATTTATTTATTAATTTTGGTTTTCCATGGTAGGGTCTCTCTCTAACCCGGCTGAATTGGAATTCACTATGTAGTCTAGTCTCAGGCTGGTCTGGCACTCACAACGATCTCCCTACCTCAGTCTCTTGCGTGCTGAGATTAAAGGTGTGTAACACCACGCCCAGCCAAAATGATCTTTCAAGAACATAAATGAAACCAAAACTTAGCATCTTCAAATAGCTCTAACATACAGTCCTGTGCTGGTTTCTCTAAACCTAATCTTCTTCTACCCTTTTCTCAATACCCAGCTCCATTTTGGTGCTGGCCGGCCTCCTGTGGGTGTTGCTGAAACACACCATGCTATCACACATGCTATCTCCCTCGGCTTTGAGTACTTGGCAGCAGGTGGTTTCCAGCCTGTCTCTTCCTCACTAAAGACTCTATCAATCGTTTCTTCAGAGATACTTCCCCAGTTTTCTACTACAATAGAAATGGAATTGCTGCGACTTCCCCACCAAGGCAGACTCTAGTCTACGGCGGCAAGCCAGAGCAAACTTTCCTTCCCTCAGCTGCTGCTGGTTAGCTCTTCTGTCCCAGCAATGAGAAACTGGCACACGTGAGTAGGAAAGTTTGTCTTGTTCATTTACATATTCCTAGCGTTTAGAACCTGGACCACAGTACATTTTGATGAATATGTGCCAGGTGAAATAGCCATCCACTAAAAGCCATCATCTTTCTTGTTTAAAGATAATGAAACCAATGTTTATCATCAGCTCCATTCCTAAGCTTCATTCTTCCTTAATTTTGGCCAATTATTTAAAGCCCAAACATATATATCCTAGTTTAAGAATAGGAAGTGCGTATGATAGCAACACTAAAGGGGAAAAAAATCTTGCGATTATATGAATGTGAAAAGAGCTTTTTATGTAACTCAAGGAAAAGCTATAAATTTTAATAGTGACTAACATTCTTCCTTTGGTGCATTGCATGTCATTATTAAGTGATAATGTTCATTACCTTAATTGGAGGACAATGAGAACGACAAAAGGAGTTGATCTTCTTTTGCAATGTAAGTTTCATCTCAGTCACTATGACACACTGTTGAGAATAAGAGAAATGAAGGAGTAGGAAATGCACAATTCTTTAGTAAAATACAGCTTCCAAGTCAGAAGCATGTCAGTCAGTTCTAATTGTGCTAAAGACACACTATGATCTTGACAAGAAAGGAACTGGACTGTATTGAATTCTGCCTGAAGGCTAAAACGTGTAGGAGGTGCAAGAGACCACCTGCCCACCTCTAAACTCACTTAACATAAGCAAATGTCAACATCACCTGTGTACTTTACAAACTCTCCAAATGGAAACAGTTGGGAAATTTACTTATTACTACGATGGAAATATTAACCTAACCACCAAAATATTATTTCCAGACTGGTTTGAAAGGATGGCAATTATAATCTTAGGAAATGCCCTTTGATGCCGGGCGTGGTGGCGCACACCTTTAATCCCAGCACTTGGGAGGCAGAGGTGGGAGGATCACCGTGAGTTCAGGACCACCCTGAGATGAGACTACATAGTGAATTCCATGTCAGCCTGAGCTAGAGTGAGATCCTACCTTGAAAAACCAAAACCAACAAAAAGACCACTCTTTGGCTTAACTTCTCTTCAACAAGTTCACAGAATAAACTTTTGGTTTATGATAATACATTCGACAAACCACTTAGTACTATTATTTAAGACGGCAAATAAATAATAATTTCCAATGTTTACTTAATTTCTTTTTTTCTTTCTTTCAAGGTAGAGTCTCACTCTAGCCCAGGCTGACCTGGAACTCACTCTGTAGTCCCAGGCTGGCTTTGAACTCATAGTGACCCTCTTATCTCTGCCCACTCCCCCCTTCCCACCCAGTGCTGGGACTGAAGGAGCTTGCCATCATGCCTGGCTTTACTTAATTGCTTATGATTACCTTGTGATGTAAGAAGATCTGAAAATTTGATATTAATAATTACTTTAGACTCATGTCAAATAATTTCTTAAAGTCATTTGTCTATATAACCTCAAATCAGAGCTAGATTCTCAGTTTTATGGCTTACCTCAGTGCTTATATATGTGGATTGAGTAACCATTTACCAGAACATATGTAGTAAGAGGGAATTAGAGGCTGGGGATATGGTTCAGTGATTAAAAGCGCTTGCTGGCAAAGCCCACTGGGTTCAATTCCCTAACCACACACATAAAATTGGAAAAGCATCTATCTTCAGCAAGAGACCTTGGAATGCCCATATACACGCACACACACATTCAGTAAATAAAAAGTGAATTTAGCATATGGTAAAATTCCCTTCAAGGATCTCAGCTTTTCACTCTTACTATGTGTCATGAATGTAAGGTCCTGATAACTTTTTACTTGGGGCCATTTCTCAGGACTGTATTTTCCGTTCAGTTTGAGGCAGGAAGTGCCTCCTTCAGCAATAGAAGACTCACAGCACATTCCCTAGGCTCAGTGCCTCCTTTAAGCAACACACGACTTGACTTGTGTAGGGCATCTGCTGAGTCCAGTGCCATGAAGCACCCTGCTGACTGCTTCACGAGGCTCCCATGCTCACATCAGCAGGGTTAAGTCATATAGTAGAGAATGGAAGTGTACACTAACTTTTAAACAAGTGATAGCACAATTTAATCCAAGAAAGAAATCATGATCAATCTATTTATTTTTAGGATATCCAATGTACTGGTTACTTGAGAAACTGGTATTGCTGGGCATGGTGGTGCATGCCTTTAAAAGCAAAACAAACAAAAAAACCCTGGGCTTAGTGGTTAAGGTACTTGCGTGCCAAGCCTAGGACCCAGGTTTGATTCTCCAGGTTCCATGTAAGCCATATGCACAAGATGGTGAATGCATGTGGAGTTTGTTTGCAATGGCTAGAGGCCCTGGCATGCCCATTCTTTCTCTCTCTCTCTCCTTCTTCCCTCCCTCCATCTATCTCTAATAAATCAATAAATAAAAATAAAAAATAGAAACACCCAAATTGGTATCTATAGTAGATGCATTTTACTCACAACTGCATCATCTTCCTGTGTCTCCCGAGGAAGAGAAAGTGCAGTTTCTTGCTCCTCGGCCTGAGGTTCGGGAATATGACTTTGTTGACCAGTGGGATGTCAACTGAAGCAACATTACCTGAGAAGTTGGACCTGGTTTGTGTTTTTATTGCCAGTTGGACATGAACTGGGTCTTGTCAATCCCAGAAGAGACCCAGGAAGAAAAAACTCACACACTCGAGTTCAACCCAAGCTAAATTCATCCTAGAGCAGCTGAATCCCTAACAGACAAGTGTATGTAGCAGAAGAAATAAGTGCATTTTATAAACACTGAGTTTTAGGTAGTTTTTAATGCACATTACTGTCAAGAGTCAACTTCCTTTCAATAGTTACTAAGGCTTTTCCCAAAATGGAGCATTTGATAGTCATTATTTTAACTTAAAGGTCTTGCTCCCCAATATACTGGGTTTCGTACGTTATAGTGATGCTGACTTGGAATCTTTCGGTAACACTGAACAGAACTGCTACACTAACCTGGTACTGCTCAAGGAAGGAGAGATCTGTGCCTTCATCAACAGGAGCAGAAGATGATGAGACGTGCACATATGGATTTAGTTCTGCAATATGACCAAGTACAGCTTCAACCCTGAAATAACACAAGTTTTTACTTTTCTTCACTCAATGATACCAGAAAAAGCTGATAGGCTATGAAATTTCAAAGCAAATTTAACAGATGAAAACCAGATTTATTTATCTGTTGTAGAAGAACATAACCCTAAACTGTATGGTCATAGTCTACAGTGAGCTTAAGATCTCCAAGTGCATCCTCACAGTGCTAACTGCCACGGGCCACAGTCTCCTCATGACACAACACTACAGACTTCCACTCGGCATGAAGTAGAAAGGGTTCACGAGACAGGAGGAGCAGGTCAAACGAGGAGGAGGGTGCAACAAGAGGGTAATGGACTGTACGTGATATGAGAACAGAAGAGGGAAACAGCTAGGGTAAGAAGGTGACCAGCAGGAAGGAAAGAAGGGCTAGGGATGGACAGTATGTATGTGTATGGAGGGCTAGAAACAAAGTGTGTGTGTCTATTTGCATATACATACATACATATATATATATAGAAACAATGCTAAAATGAAACTCTTTATTTTGTATGCTAACTAAAAAAAATTAAAGAGACTTCCTTCAGTAATCACAAAGAAATTCTAGGAAGCAATGTAACAGGAACTTGAGAAATACAGGTAAGAAAATAAATTTATGGCAAGACATATTTATCTAAAGCAGTGTGAACTTGTGACTAGTTAAGCCGCTAAGACTAAACTGATGTTCTGGGTACAGAAACTCTTCTCAACTGAATGATTAAAGAAATTCTCATGATAACATACCAAATCATCTTTACCTGTTTCTCCCACTAGCAACATCATCTTCACAGAGAAAGAAGTTGGTCCCTAGGTCCCATGTTTGGCATTTTTCTGTATCATGAATTGTAAGTGCCTTCAATAGAAAAGAAAAAATCTATTGACGTCCAGATTAGGACCAGGAAGATCTAATATTATTTATATCATATTGGCAGCATTAAGTGTAAATAAATAACAAAAAGTACTTAGAAGCATAAAAATTAAATATAAAAAATTTTATCTTGATATGACCTGTCTAAAAACCTCAGTAACCCAATGGAGAAATTGTACAGAAATTTTAGTTTATGAATAGCATGTTATAAACACTAATATAAGGGTTCAGCGGTTAATGTATTTGTGTGCAATCCTAACAACCCAGGTTAAATTTTCCAGAAACCATATACAACCAGATGCACAGGGTGGCATATGCATCTGGAATTTGTTTGCGGAAGTTGGAGGCCTGGGCATGCTCATTTTCTCTGACTCTCTTCTTCTATTTCTCTCTCTCTTTCTGCTTGCAAGTAAATCTTAAAAAAAAAAAAAATCAATGTAAAATTCATATAGAATTCTGAAAATTCATGTTTAAACAGTTGAAAATTTACAAAACATACTGAAAAAAGATTAATACAAAACCATACTGAAAAAATATATTATAGCTCCTGAATGTGAAAAGTGTTCATCCATGTGCCAGGTAATAAAAATGACAAATGAGACTCAACCTTAACGGAAAGGAACTCAATAGAATCTTTTGCAAAGCAACATGCATTTTCTCTTTAACACAGCAATCCCATATTTAGGAATCTAGACCAAAGAAATTTCTAGAAATATACAAAAAATATCCACATATAAGAGTATTAATATATGCCTATCCCCCCCCAAAAAAAAAAAACAGGGCTGGGGGATAGCTCAGTGGTTAAGACACTTTCCTTTATGGCCTAACAACTCTGGTTTGATTTCCCAGTATGCACGTAAAGCCAGAACAGAGTAGCACATGCATCTGGAGTAAATTCGTAGTGGCTGGAGGCCCTGACACACCCATTCTCTCTGTCTGTCTTCTATCTCTTTCTGTTTACAAATAAATAAATAAAAATATTTTTAAAAAGGGCTGGGGAAATGGCTTAGTGGTTAAGGCATTTGCCTGCAAAGCCTAAGGACCCTGGTTCAATTCCCCAAGACCCACATAAGCCAGATGCACAAGAGGGCACATGCATTTGGAGTTTGTTTGCAGTGGTGCACCCATTCTCTTTCTCTCTGCCTCTTCCTCCTGCAATAAATAAATACATAAATAAAATATTAAAAATATTTTTTTTTTAAAAAAAGCTTGACAGCCTGGGTTCAATCTCTAGTACCCATGTATAGCCAGATGCACAAAGTGGTCCATACACCTGGAGTTCGTTTTCAGGAGCAAGAAGCCATGGTGTACCATTCTCTCTCTCTCTGCTTGCAAATAAAGTATTTTTTTTTTAAATACCAGAAACCAAATGTTCATCAATATGGAAACTTTAATATCAGAGAGTCACATGTATTCACCAGTATTCACACTCATGAGGACATGCTGGTAAAGCACTGAAGGGGAAGGAAGGCACATTATGCAGGTCAGGTGCAGATAAACACACATGCCTCAATAGTGAACACACCTATGCTTGCACCTGCTCATATTTAAAAACAAGGTACCATAATTCATTTAAAATATATTTTATTTTTACTTGACAGACAGAAAGAGGCAGAGAGAGAGAAAGAATGGGCATGCTAGGGCCTACAGCTGCTGCAAATGAACTCCAGACACATGTGCCACATTGTGCATCTGGCTTACGTGGGTCCTGGGGAATCAAACCTGGGTCCTCTGGCTTTGGAGGCAAGCTACGTAACTGCTAAGCTATCCCTCTAGTCCAATAAACCACCTTTAAAAAGGGGTTGTTCTAGTAAGTAAAATGGGGAACAGGGAAGAGAGGAACTAGAGTTACCTGAAAATATTTTGTTTTATAAATTTAATTTTGAATTATATAAATCTCATGTAAAATTAATGTGCTGGGCATAGTGCGCATACCTTTCATCCCAGCACTTGGGAGGCAGAGGTAGGATCATCAGCCTGGGCTACAGACTGTGTTTCAAGTTAACCCGTCCTAGAGTGAGACCCTGCTTCAACTGTCACCCCACCTCCAAATTAAATTAATTTTAGATGCAATCCCTAACAATCAAAATGGATAAATGTATGAAACAGACTTTGAGTTGTTTGCATCATTACCTGGAGAAATTATTTAAAGTAACTTAGAAAAAACTGCTATCTGCTAAATTGAAACTGGTTTTCTGAAAGTTAGGACAAGTTAAGCATAATATAGGACAAGTAAGTAATTAGATTAATTTCATTAAGAACAATGAGCCTTACATTCAGAGAAAAAAAATTGAAAATAGAAAATGAAAATCTAATAAACCTAAATGTGAATTGGAAATTTCTGTAATGCTCTTAACTTTGCCAAAGAGACATCAGCACCTCTTCATGATGCATGCTCCACCTCATCCTTCAGCAAGACTTCAGGGTGACAAAGATTACTAGTTTTTTCAAAGGTACTCACCAAAGACAGACCAATTTTAGTATTAACAAAAATAACACCTTTAAAGGATTCAAACATATCAAGTATGTTTAAGTTTACAAGTTTATTGTCACACAATCAGAGAAAGTTCACTGGTCACAGTTCTGAGATGATCAGATGCTTTTCCAAAAGTTGGACACAGAGAGGAAATCTTATGTTCTGCCTTCTCTATATGCAGTCTACATTTTCACAAAATCAAGTAACGAAAACATGAATCTTTTCTTTCTAAAGTTTTATTCCAATGAAAAATAAACAAGGAAGGATTGATAGGCTATTATTGCTACTCTTAAGATAATCATAAAAAGAGGGAAAACAGACTATCTGCCTCCTGACAGGAGGGCACAGTATCACATGGAAAGCAGTCCTGCTGAAAAGATACAATGGGAATTTTGCTCTGGATTAATTAGCTTACAGGAAACACAGGACACGGGGTGTGTAGCACATGACTGCTTTCTTCTTTTAAAGACAGGGTGTTGCTGTCTGACTACTCTACAACTCACTATGTATAACATGCTGGCCTCAAACTTGCAGCAACCCTCTTTCCTTTTGCCTCCCAGATGCTGGAATTTCAGGAGTGCACCACACCTGTTCAAATGACTACTTTCTTCAACAATAAACTAAGGATTAAAAAAAAATTCAAAGAAATCTATAGATGAAAAGAAGTTCAATATATTAATTTTATTTGGACCCTGACGAGAGAAATAAAACCTTTGAATATTCTGCAAGAAAACTGGCAGCTGGAGAGATGGCTCAAGGGTTAAAGGTACTTGCATGCAAAAATCTATGGACAGGTTCAATCCCCCAGTACCCACATAAAGACAGATGCACAAAGAAGCACATACATCTGGTGTTCATTTGCAGTGGTAAGAGGATCTGGTGTGTCCATTCTCTCTCTCCCCCCACTTGCAAAAAAATAAATTAATAATAAAAAAAAAACAGAAAAAGTTTAACTCTAGATATCTTATGATTATGCCAGACAAGCTTCAGAATGGCCCAATGCCCCCACTTCCTGGTATCTAGTCTTGGATAATACTCTCTTTCTGACTATAGGCTGGGCTTGCTTACGAGATTAATGTGAAAAGACTGAGTGACATCTTCCTAGTGTGCTCCCTCCTCTCTGGGCTCGCTTACTGCCACATCTCTTCCCTATGGAGAGCGTCACACAGCAAGACACTGAAGGTGCCCCTGGGTCAAGAGCCAGTAAGGAGCTGCACTGTCAGTCCCACAACCCACTCTGGGACAACCAAGAACAAGCCTATGGAGCAAACTATTTGCTGAACTGGCCTCAAGGTATCTGTAGACTTGTGAGACTTTACACAGAGGACCAAGGAAGTCACCCCTTACCCATACAAAATGGAGATAATAAATCTGCCATTTATGCTACTGGATTGTGGGCAATACAACATCTGACATTTATATAAAAATAACTTAGCAACTGCAGCCCGCAAAGAATGGGAAGAATATATATGAGGCAAATGTATACACGTGCTGTAAATGAAGCTGTGTGAAAAGTGTTCAGGCTCTATTAAATTATTTTATTTTCATGTTTGAAATTTCCACAAGATTTATAAAACACCAGAAGCACTGTGGGCACTGCAAGTCTGCAGGACAAAAGAGTCCAGAGCAGTTTTCCACACTATAGATACATACTTACCTTAATTCCTGCAAGAACGAGGTTCTTTGCTATAAAGACAAAAGAAAAAAACCACTATTATGAACTGGTATGATATAAAGCTTCATAGAGTGTGGTCACATCTCTGAACAACTCAAGAAATGCAAGTATATTGTTTTTAAAAAGTTAGAAAATACAGATGAACAAAAACAAAATAAAGTTCTGCATAACTGCACCATCCAGAGTAGGATACCTACACCTAAATTTTAGTATATTCTTCCAAACATGTTTTTATGCATGCAACCATGATCAATTAATAAAGAATGATCATCAAGGAGCTATTAATACCACCAAGAATAGTACAATGAGAGGAATCATTAGTTCCTTGTAAACGATCATGGCAGTATCATTAAGTATCATGTCAAAAGAATCAAAGCTGAATCTGATCAAGGTTTGAATCTAATTTCCTTTAAAAGAAATATAAGTTAAATTCTTTAAATTATCCTATGTAGTTCAAAAATGTCACAGAAAACTATGAAAAATACTTACCAATTTCTAAACCAAGACCACCCAGCCCACTTAAGAAAACACGGGACTTGGCCATCTTCTGCATTGCTGTGTCACCAAGAACGTACCTCTGTCGACTACAGGTAAAAAAAGATGAAAAAATAAAATTAGGATTTTGACAAATTATGTCTTAAAAGTTTTTGCCAACTAACGAGATAGGGGATTCTACCCAGAGTTGTTCTGGATGATTTGCACAGCATTACAAATTACCAAGGGTGATGATTAGCTAATCGTGACTACGGAAACAAACCTCTGGTCACCTCTGTGGAGGATTTTCTAGACCAGATTAGATGGGAGAACCCACCTAAGAGTGGGTGGCACCACTCCATGGTTAGGGTTCTGGATGATGAAAAGGAGACAGCTGGCTGAGTGGCAGTGCTCACTGCTCTCCCTGCTGATAGGAAGGTGGGGCGCTCGATCCTTTTCTGCCGTGTTTCCTCACCACAATGGACGTCCTCTCAAAACTTCATTAATTTGGGTCCATTAAACAGATTCTGGGTTTAAAGTTGTAGTTCAAGGCTGGAGAGATGGCTTAGCAGTTAAGGCATTAGCCTGCAAAGCCAAAGGATCCCTGTTCAAATGAAGTTGGCCTGATCTTGTTTTATGCTCCTTCCACCATTTCCCTATGTACTTCAAGTCTATTCCCACACGTTTCCCAAACGTGTGCTTGCAGGAGTCAGACACCTCAGGAAGTTTCTAGGAGGGCAATCTTTAGGAGCTCATTACAACTCAAGTAAGGATATTAAGTCTGGGAAGCAAAACCATGTGGAGGGCAGGTCCTAAGGTATGTCAACATTGTGCTCCAGACAAAGTCATTACTGTTTCCACAGACAAGGCAGGATAGCTCCTTCATACTGAGGTAGAGAGGCCAGTATCATGATGATAGGAAGGCCAGTTCTGGCAAAACAAACCATCAGAATTTGGGGGTTCAAAGTCCTCATCTTCATTAGCACCCTCCCATATCTCCATCCCAAGTTATATGACCACATTCTTATTAGTCAGTGCCTTCATATTAACTGCAGAGCCCCTGAAAAGCTGAGAATTAAATTTAAGCTCTGGCAACTTCAGCCCTATGTGTTATAGGAGAAGTAGGAGAGGCAATTCCTTCGGGACAAGCTAAGAAGACTTTGACTAGTTTACACTAGTCTACACATCTCCACATGCCTTAGTTATCTAGAGCTATTCAAAAGCATCACACAGTTACTAAATTCCTTGCCTCTTAAGTGGTAAATTAGGAGTACCCAATACCTTTACTTTGTATATCAGGAGAGTCTTCAGCAACTTTAGGTCTAATCAAATTAAAGGCTAAACAGCAAAATTAAAAGAAACCCATCTTCAGAATTCTGTTTCCCTAGAGTCACCCCAGTACTAAAATTTCCATTTTTCCCTTCTCTATGAGAAAATATACAAACATTTTAAGGAGAAAAGATAGGTTATTTTGGCTCGCACTTTCAGAGGATTTACTCCACAGCCCCTTGGTCTCATGGGATTGGTCACTGAGAGTGTGACAGAGCAGAACTCACATTGTGACAGGAAGCGGACTCAGACAGGAACTGAGTGTCTTCAGGGGCCCACTCTTAATGAGCCACTTTCTCCATCTAGGCCCCCCCTCCTGAAGTTCCTACACTTTTCCCAAATACCATCACCAGCTGGGGACCAAACGTTCAAATACATGAGCTTGTAGAAGATATTTCATATTCAAACCATAACTAGCACACAGCAACAACCACCACCACCACCACCCAATCAACTCACTAAATTCTAATGAACTTATACCTCTCAGTCTTGTATTTCTACAGTGTCTATATATTATGTTTCCTTGAGGATACACCAAAATAATTCTATAAATGCAACTGTACAACTAAAGTGAATTAAATAAATCCTCTTGTCCAATCCCAAGTGTTATGTCTTTGTAGTAAAGTCCTTCTTAGTTTTATCCCTGCAATCTAAAGAAATTAAGATTTAAACATTATTAAAGCTTTCAGATAACATACAGTGTACCAAAAAGATAGTAACAGAAATTTCAGTTCTAACTTGAAAAGAAATTGTAAGACACGCATATAAAATTTTTCATAGGCCCAACTACTAGATTACTTAATGACTGGAGAAACGCTAAAGGTGGGAGTCAGGTTTCTTTCTTGATGCTTCTCTGTTTACTGAAGCAGGGTTTCTCATTTGAGCCCAGAGCTCATCAATTCAGCTAGTCTAGTTAGCTTGCCCCAGAATCCCACCTTTGCCCTCAGAGCTCTGGGATTACAGGTGGGGCTCCTCACACTTATGTGGCAAACACTTTACCAACTGAGCCATCTCCCCAAGCAAGCCGCATCTGTAAGGTTCTTACCTGTATAATCCATCATCAATCTCCACAGAGTCTGTTGACATGGTGGGCAAATTTTTACTTGCACTGGAGGGGGAAAAACCTTTTTGGTTATTAAGTATTTACAATTAACACATATTTGTATTCATATAATGAATTCATATACATATATCCAACAATATTCATATAACATTCAATTATATACAGGATCAATTCACAAGTTACTAAAGGTTTTTATATAACAAATACATATCTTCTTCTATGTCACATCCCTTATATACCATGTCCCTTAAATTTTTATAATGGACTGAAATTAAATTTACTAATTGTTGCTCTTTGCAATGTTAAATATTTTATTTATTTATTTGGGGGTGGGGAAGAGAAGATAAAGAATGTGTGTGCCAGGGCTTCTAGCCACTGCAAACAAACTCCAGACACACGTTCCACCTTGTGCATCTGGTTCATGTGGGTCATGGGGAATCAAACCTGGATCCTTAAGCTTTGCAGGCAAGTGCCTTAACCGCTAAGCCATCTCTCCAACCCTCTGTCTAATGTTTATTGAGATAATAGAGCCCATTCTTTATCATTAATATAATTATTCTGATGAATCTATATTTGTAGCAATTATTATTATTAACAACATATTTCATATGAAAAGATCATGTATTGGTACCCTCTTTTCCTTAGTCCCTGCCCCCCATTCCACTGCGGACTGTGAATTTTGACACATGAATTTGTTCTATATACACTCTCCTTAACGGAAGCACTCAAGAAATTATTTGTTGTGTGAATGAGTTTTAGAATGAACAGAAAACCAGACAAAACATCTGGCTGTGGTAAGCTACACGAATGTTGCTTCTAGCACTGTCCCAAGTTTTCCACAGCACAGTATACACAGAAAATAATGATAGTACTTGTAAGTAACAGAGGACGCAGAGGTGATTCTCAGGCAAAGTGAACCAGCTCTGGGTGTTTGAGCCTGAGCCAAGGGGAGAGGTGAGATCAGTATCATTGTGGCAGCATTTTGTACAAGAACTACCAGAATCTGGACAGCTCTACGATCAGTTTCAGGATTCTAAAAACATGACAGCATAAAACTCAGGCATGGAGTCAAGCCTGTCATTGATAAATGAGTGGTTTGTAAACATAAATGATTAAAATGTCATTTTATCAAACTGGTTAATATTATCAAATGGTACCACTTCTAGCTAATTAAAATAATAGCTATTACAAAACCTTTTAATTGCAATAATGAAAACAAAATCAGGAGACAACTGTTGCATAAGAAATCACTTATATAACAGAAACAACACCCTATCTTTTTATTTCTACTACACAATTTGGTGGGAAAACTCTTCAAATAAAAATGAGAACAGCTGCCCTGCTACTTAATGGTATTACTGGCATTTACTTTCCAAAAAGTTATGCCTTACTGAGTATGTTTCAATAATACATTTAAAAGCATCCAGGCAAGCTGAAAAGAGATGGCTTAGAGGTTAAGGCACTTGCCTGCAAAGGATCCAGGTTCAATTCCCCAGGACCCACATAAGCCACCTGCACAAGGTGGCACATGGGTCTGGAGTTCACCTGCAGTGGCTGAAGGCCCTGGCACACCTATCTGCCTGTGTCTTTAGCTCAAATAAATAAATATAAATTAAATATTTGCTGGGCATGGTGGCGCACACCTTTAATCCCAGCATTCAGGAGGCAGAGATAGGAGGATCACCGCAAGTTCAAGGCCACCCTGAGACTACACAGTGAATTCCAGGTTAGCCTGGGCTAGAGTGAGACCCTACCTTGAAAAATGGAACAACACAACAAAAAACATTGTATTCCAGCACTCAGGAAGCAGGAGGATTAAGAGTTCCAGGCCATCCTGAGCTATACTGCAAGTTGGATCCAGCCTCAAAAACACTTTTAAAAATAAGATCTATGAGACAATACAATCCAACTAAAGAGGTGGTTTTGATAATATTAAATATCTCCCAAATTATTTTTTGCAGTGTTGGCAAGGACGGATAATACTGAAGGGACTTCCCTAAAGCCTGAAACTAGCAGAAAGGTTCAAGTTATGAAGTTTTACATTAGCTGAAAACCATAATTCAATCACTTCTAAAATGGCACGTTGTATCTTTATAACAGGCAAAATACACATTATACTTATTAATTATAGGACGAAAGAGAAACTAATATCCAAAACATTGGTAAGGGTGCACAAACTATATGTATCCTCCCGGGCTAATTTTGCAGGTCCGGAAAAGACATAAAGGAGACCTTAAGACTAGAAAGGGAAATAAAAACAGGCACCTGGGGATCCCTATTTTCTGCCCCTGTCGTCTGCAGGTCCTAGGATGTTCACTCTGCAACTAAGTCACCCTGACTTGTTCCCTCTGCTGGTAGTTTTGGGATGAGGGTGCACAGGGGCTCTTCCCGCAAGTGGTAGTTTGGGGGAGGAGGGTGCGCACAGGGAGGAGGGTAATGAGGGAGAAGGGTTACAGGGAAGGAGGGTTGGGGGGAGGAGGAGAAGGGTGAGCACGGGGAGGGGAGAGGGGAGGATGCACTGGGGAAGAGTCACGGTGGAAGGAGGGTGAGCAGGGTGCACGGGGTGGGGGAGAGGAGGGTGCAAGAGGAGGAGAGTCACAGGGGGAGGAGGGTGAACAGGGTGCATAGGGGATGGGAAGGATGAACTGGGGAGGAGGGTCACAGGAGGAGAAGGGTGAACAGTGCACGGGAGGGGGGAGAGGAGGGTGCACAGTGGGGTGGGGGAGGGTGCATGGGGGCAGGAGGATGCACAGGGGAGGAGGGTCATGGGGGCAGGGGGCATTAGGGGAGGAGGGTGCATGGGGGCAGGAGGATGCATTAGGGGCAGGAGGATGCATTAGGGGAGGGGTGCAGGGGGCAGGAGGATGCATTAGGGGAGGAAGGTGCATGGGGGCAGGAGGATGTCACAGGAGGATGCATTAGGGGGAGGTGCACGGGAGGCACGGGGGAGGGGGTGGGGCGCTTTCCCGTCACGGAATGGAGGAGGAAGGGGTTCCTCCCCAGGCAGGATGCTCGCCCCCAGCCCCAGGACCCCGCAGTGTCCCGCGCGGAGACCCCGACCCCTCCCTGGCACTGCGGAGCAGGCCGGCGCGCGGGGCACCCTCCGGGCAGAGGCCGCGGGCCGGGCCGCCACACCCACCCTGGGCGCGGCGCTCGCTGACGTCGCCGGCTGGTCCCCGCGCTCACCTGACCGCAGCCCAGGACGAGCAGCACGCCGCCGCCCCGCCGGGAGCCCACAGCCCCTCCATGGCCGCGCGGGACACGCCGACGCCGGCTACCGGGTGCGGGAGGGGGCGGGGCCGCGGAGCGCGGCGTGGTGACGTCACCCGCGGGGCGGGGCCGAGGACCGGCGGCTAGACAGCGCTTCCCATCAGCCCCCGGGGTTTCCTGCTGGGGCGTGGCCTCAGCGCCCGTGGCTTCCGGTTTGGGCGCGGCCTCAGCGCCTCGTGACTTCCGGTGGGGGCGTGGCCACAGAGCGTGCTTCGCCTCAGGAGAGGGAAGTGAGAGGCCTGCCCGAGCCCGCGCCGACTTCTTCCGTGTGGAAACGTCACGTCCGGCGCTGCCCGCCAGGCCCTAGGTACTGCAAAATAGTGGAATTACGTTGTAAATTAAGATTCGTAGAGAGCCGGAAGAGGAAATGATTATATAAATTTAAAAAGACAAAAAAAAAAAAAAAACAATAAACGGAGGCACGTGATAACACCAGATTTCCAGGCTGGATTCCGCTTAAGGTTTCCAGAGGAATTGTGCACATCTGCTAACTTCATACAGACATGTCATTTTAAATTTATTTTTATTTATTTATTTGAGAGAGAGAGAATGGGCGTTAGGGCCTTCAGCCACTGCAAACGAACTGCACACGCACGTGCCACCTAGTGCGTCTGGCTTGTGTGGGTCCTGGGGAATCGAACCTGGGTCCTTAGACTTTGCAGGCAAGCACCTTAACCACCAAGCCATCTCTCCAGCCCCACACATGTCTTTAGCATTTTAGAAATGGGTATGTACCTTCACGTTGCGTTTTATACAAGTCTTGTGCAGGTAAGGACAGTAGCTGTGAGGTCATGAACGCAATGGCCAGGCCACATCCCCAAGACAGCATTCTCTGTAGTATTCCCCATCTCTATTTTCCTGTTCTTCTGTAATGGCCCTTGGTGGGTTTACATTTTCTGAACTTTCAGTCCTTTGTGTGCAACTTTTTCTCTAGGAAGATGCAAACACCGGGTCACCCCAGATAGGACACAGACAACCGACCAAAGCACGATTTTACTACAATGAGTTTGGTGAGCCAATGTGTTTATTGGGGTTCCTTACAGAGCAGTGTGAGAGGCTGCTTACAGGAGTATGGGGTGACTCCAAGGCAGCAGCTGCATCTTTGAGAAGCTCGCCCCAGCATAGGTGACTCAAGGAAACTGCATCTCTGGAGCTCACTCCATGACTTGCAGCCAACTGGGCTCGCTGGGCGAGTCCTGGCCCCCCAGCAATTGTTTATTCTATAATCTTGAAGAGGGGAGGGGTCTTGTGACCTTTTAAGGTTTAGCTTTCCCCAGCTCGTTTATCTTCTGAGCCGGCTAAGCCTCCCTCCTCCCTCCTAGAGAGAGTGTTTCAACTCAGTGTTTCACTTTGGAGAAAACTGATACACAACTCAGGCTTTGTCCTTTAGTCTTGGCCAGAGCGTGTTGCAAAGGAGGCTTGTTTACTTCATGGTGGCTGCGCTCCCGGGTCTCAATATCTGCTTTAAGGGCACACCCCCTGTGGCCTAGCATCTACCTAAGTTCCAACCTCCTAAAAGTTCCATCACCTCCCAGTAGCACCATGGCCCAGCCTTTGAGGGATATTTAAGATCCAAACCATAGTAACAGACATCTTCCAATTGATGAGATACTGACAGATTAGAAGCAAGATAGCCTTTAAAAATATTTTATTATTTTTATTTGAGAGAGAGGGAGAGGGAGAGAGAGAATGAGCGTGCTGTGTCAGGGCATCCAGCCATTGCAAATGAACTCCAGACATATGTGCCACTTTGTGAATCTGCCTTATGTGGGTCCTGGGGAATTGAACCTGTGTCCTTTAGCTTTGCAGGAAAGCACCTTAACTGCTAAGCCATCTCTCCAGCCTGGGATAGCCTTCTTAAAATGGGCAGTTAGTTAAGGACACAGGCACCAAAGAACACAGACATCAGCCTGCCCAGGGAGACTAAAAGAATGCAAGTCTGAACTTTAACCTGACTCATGAAGTTGGTGATCAGGTGTAGCCCTCTGTTTCACTTCCTGGTTATTCCTATTTCTAGGAATTTTTTTTTCTTTTTCTTTTTTTTTATTTATATTATTCTGATTTTACATTCATAGTATTGGTTCCATTGTCCTCCTCCCTGTCCTCCCACTTTCAAAGGGACCCTCATCAATGGGGAATGTGGGTTGTGCATTGTGAGGTTAGTCAAGAGTTCTGGGGAAATTTTCACAGGTTTTTATCCCCACCAGCAGGCTCATTCTGAGCCTGCATTCTTCTCCCTGACCCACCAACCAATCACTGTCCTCCATATACATTTAGACTTAACCAGTAAAGCTCATCTAAGCTT
The DNA here is from genome assembly GCA_036365145.1 of Orientallactaga sibirica. NCBI lineage: Eukaryota > Metazoa > Chordata > Mammalia > Rodentia > Dipodidae > Orientallactaga > Orientallactaga sibirica. The sequence goes on along the minus strand of JAEOAD010000040.1, from coordinate 5,534,517 downwards.
GATGCTTAATAACATCCCCAAGGACATAAAAAGACCAGAACCAAGTCGCCGTACACACGGCATCCTCTGCACCCTCCTAGCTCAGGAACTTAACATCCCCAAGGACATAAAAAGACCAGAACCAAGTCGCCGTACACACGGCCTCCTCTGCACCCTCCTAGCTCAGGAACTTGCTGCTTTACATTCAATTCAGTTCCTGTTTTATTGTCCTGAAGTAAATCTTTCTTAACTTACCTTTTATTTGTCTGCACTTGCCAATTCTTTGCAAGTCATAATACAAACAAGCTTGAGAGTCTCTGACTTGGTGAACTAGAATGACTATTGAATGTATGGTGTCCTATTAAAATATCAATAATCATTTACTTATATGGACTATGAATTAAAATATGTGCTCTATAGATAACATGGCCTTGCTCCTCGGCCCAAGTTCACATGTGGAAATTGAATCCTACCATGATGGAATTTAAAGATCTTTGGGTGTTTAGGAACTTGAAGCTCAGTGCTCTCCTTCCTTCCTAGTGACACATGAGGACATTGCCAGAAGACGTTATTGGACAACCAGAAGATGCACCCAAGGCAGTCAAGCATAGGGAGTAATTTAGAAGATGTGCCCAAGGCAGCCGAGCATAGGGAATAATTTAGGTACCTGGGACACTGCTTGACTTGGACAGTAAACACACTCCTTTCCTTACAGTGCATTTCACCAACTTGTTAACAACCCCAAACTCCCACCTGCACTGAGCTGCACATGTACCCCACGCTAACAATCTTCCCCTTAGCAACCATTATTCATGATCAGTTGCTATTCAAAATATGTCTTTAGGTAGACCTGGGATCTGAACAGCAGGAGGCCATCCAGCCTTGTCTGGTTTTAGATACATGTGCACTAAGGTAAACTGTGTCCTCTAAGTGAACTTTTAGGGAGAAACCCTATTTTATTATTTTGTGTTTTTATATCTTATGTGAGCATATATATGATTTAAACTAGATGCATCATGGGAAGGAACATGTGTAATAGAGAAAATGTTATATAACCCAAACCTGTTGATCAAATTGGAGGGTCACCGAAGCTACACCCCTAGGAAGTGACCCTTCCTTCTGTGGACTCTTTAAAAAGAAACCTGGGAAATAACTGGGGCATTTGAGTAGTTTCCGTCTCAAATGACTCACTGCCCTTCTTGGCAGTGTGTTTTGAACCTTTATTACCACTTTGCTCTTAATAAAGTTTCTTGCTTTTTAAAAAAATTGCTTATTTTTATTTATTTATTAGCAACAGACAGAGAAAGAGGGAGAGAGAGAAGGAGGGAGGGAGGGAGGGAGGGAGAGAGAGAGAGAGAGGGAGAACAAGTGTACCAGGGCCTCCAGCCAGTGCAAAAAGTTTCTTGCTTTTTAAACATATTTATTTTATTTATTTGAGAGAGAGAAAGAGAGGCAAATAGAGAGGGAGGGAGTGAATGGGCACACCAGGGCCTCTAGCCATTGTAAACGAACTCCAGATGCATGTGCCACCATGTGCATCTGGCTTACGTGTGTACTATGGAATAGAACCTAGGTTTTTAGGCTTTGCAGGCAAGTGCCTCAACCACTAAGCCATCTCTCCAGCTCAAGTTTCTTGCTTTTTTACTACTTGTGTGTGCCATTCTTATTCGATTAATTGAATAAGACACTAGGTCACGTGCTGTAAATCCAACTGGCTCTGTTCTTTCGGAGAACAGACACCTCAGCCTTTCAATGAAACAACATTCACCGCCATGTTAGAGAGTCACACTCCAGCCATAGTTATATGCACTGTTGATTCAGTTGCAGTCTAAACCAGGCTAGTTCATTTTATGTTCTTTCTTTTCTTGATTGAAACAATGTGGAAATCATCTCTTTTGTCATCTTTGGTTTGTTTTCTCTTCATTGATTTAAAGCCAGCTCCTCTGGCCCAGTGGACATCTAATTTCATTAGGCATTCTCATCTACTTGTTAAAGCACGTTTGGTGGATATCCCACTAGCCTTGCTGCTTCATTTTGTGTTGATGGGAACTGAGCATTTGCATGGCTGGAAAAGTTCCCTGGCGACAAAAATTCTGTTATCGTTTAGAAGCAGGTGTTATGCTGCACAAAGCTGCTTCCACTAAGCACTGTTTGGGCTATCTCTAATGTCTGCGGCAGGGCTTTCTTGATTAGGTTCTGGCCTTCACTGATCTTCACCATAGCTTTATTGTCTCTCTTGTGAAATGTATTTGCAGGCCCGTTTATTCTGTCTCTGCCTATGGCTTTATTTTCTGACTTCTGCCTTGAGACATTCCTGAATAGGGACACCTGGGCCCCCTCTCCACTTTTAGTTTTCCTCCAGATAGATTTAATTTTTTGCTTGCACTGGTCTTATATGTCTGTTATAGCACAGATAGGGCTAGACATCACAGCTGTGCAATAGTCTGAGTGCTTTATCTGTTAAAAAGAGGGAATATAAGTATTGACCAAGGGCAGGGCAAGCTACACAGAAAAGATGAGATTTTTTTCTCTCAGGTTTACACTAACAAGTTGAGTGTCTCTAATCAGAAAAGTCAAAATCTGAAGTGTTGCAAAATACAAAATCTTTTGATCTCCAACATGATACATCTGATTTCATGTGGTAGGTTTCAGTCCAAACTCTGTTGCATTAGAGATAGTGCATAAAATTACCATCAGACTATCTATATTAGGTTATGACTATTGTTACATGTGGATAAAGGAATATTATGTTTAGACTTGGAACCTATCTCCAAGACATTTTGTTATAAATAGTGAAGTCCAAAATCTGAAAAACATGAAAGGTAAAACAAATTGTTTGCATACGGAGACTAAAGACACTAAAAGAGATGCTGGTGGTTTCATTTCAAGACAACTAGATATGACAAGGAAGGGAATGGACAACTGACATTCCTCTCTTTGTTTCACCCTCCCAAATCCACTACGACATCCTCACACTCCGTCCCTAGGGCACGTGAGAACTGAGGTTTCCAGAGAAGACCTCAGCCATGTTAAAGATTCTATAAAGTTCATTAGAACAAGGTTGATCCATTAGAACTTCCATGATTGTATAGGGTCAGAATGTTGCAGGTCTGCAGCCAGATTACATGAGCTATCTTTAATCTCCTTAACAGCCATTAAATGCCCACCTCTGTGTCTGACCCAGCATCCTAGTAACTTGTAGGTGAAACCTCTTGAAATGTACTATCAGACCTCAAATTCTACCAATCCACAGGCTAAGAATACCATCTGAGTCCTATAGCAGAGACTTCCCCACTTTGCTGTAACGCTTCTACCTCATGCTGCCACCAATGTCTTTTTTTTTTTTTTTTTTTTTTGGTTTTTGAGGTAGGGTCTCCCTCTGGCCCAGGCTAACCTGGAATTAACTATGTAATCTCAGGGTGGCCTTGAACTCACGGCGATCCGCCTACCTCTGCCTCCCAAGTGCTGGGATTAAAGGCGTGCGCCACCACGCCCAGCTCTACCAATGTCTTTTCTTTTATTCTGTGGCTATAAAAGTGTCATGAAACTGTCACCACATCAGATCATGGTTTTAAGGGTGACCTGGATCTGTGTTTCTAGACCATGGTTGCTCATAGTTGACTCCAGAATAAACTCTTTGAGGTGAAAGTTGAGGTTTTTTTTTTTTTTTTCATCCATCCATGTATGTTGCAAAATAACCTCATTTTAATACACAGTGAACGAATGCACTCTTGTGTGTAGGCAAGCCCAGGCCTCAGCCCTGCCTGTGATGTTGCTCTATGAGAACAAGATCTCTCTGCTTGGCAGTGCAGTCTACTACAAGAGCCCACCGAGGCTGAGAAAGGATGCCAGCCTTAAAATCCAGGAAGCGCTGATCTCTGAAGTGGTACCAGCAATGGCACTGGAGCCTTCATGTGACTCGGGTAGCATAGGCAGATAAGGGTCACATCTCGTCATCTCATTGCATTGTTTAGTGCAAGCGTTAGTAATTTATGCTACGAAAATATTTGTTTATAGGCTTGAGATGGAACCATACTTACCAAGCTGACTGAGCCCACAGGGGTGGAGAGGAGGCACCTGGGAGGTAAGAGCCACCTGGCCTGAGAGCAAAGGTAGGTCTGGGCCCCAGTGAGGGGTTAGAAAGGTGCAATAGACAGGGGAGAAGGGACTGCTTGACTTAGGAAGTTGCTGAGGAGGGGAACCACTTGGTTGGAAGCCTGAAGTTGGGAAGGTGGATGGATTCTGGCTGTGGTCTGGTGGGGAGGCGCTGGTGAATGTAGGGGCAGGCTTTATTACTCTAAGCATAGCACTGAAGAGGGAGGAGCTGGGGAAAGGGATGAGCAGTGAGTAAGGCAAGCCAGGAGGCAGGGGGCAGTCAGTACTTACCCCAGGGGAGGGGAACTGTCTGGGTCTCTAGAGAAAAAGCTAATTCTCAGCCGGCATGAAGAGGGGTCCTAGCTGGATGGGAGGCATTATTTTCAGGGAAAGTAGTTACAGTAGGACTGAGAGGGGCTTCCAGTGTTGTTGAGAGGAGTCTGAGCTCAGTGAAGTAAAGGAAGAGAGCATAGCTGATTCAGAGGACAAAAGTACTTCTGGAAATTGAAGCAGGGCTTTTATCAGTCATGGGAGCCTCTAGCATGATGATGACTGGAGACTCTGGGTCTTGACAATGCCCTACTCTTTTATTCCTTTAGGGTTAGATTTTTTTTTTTTACTCTCAGGGTAGAGAATGAAGAAAGTAAACTTGTATATTTCCACGTCTCTTGGTGGCTCCAAACTCAGTCCCTACACTTTCTCTTGGCCCAATGGATGATCTCTACTGTAGTGTTTTTCTTACTGTTTCATATCCGGTGAAAGAGTTAAGAAGAAGTTGGGAGACATTTTGTCCATGGCATTCTCACTTAATAAGGTGGCCTTCTGTGACCACTCTACTTAAAAAGAATTGGGGAATGCTAAAGATCCTTGTCATTAAGAAATTTGACCAGAGTTGGTGAAACTTTTGTGAGAGTTAGACTTGGGTATTTCCTAGGCAGGAGATAGAGTTAGCCAGGCCTTGATCTGTGAGGTAACACTCTGTTTATTTCTTATTACAAAAGCAGCATGCACTTATTTGGAGAATTTGAAGTTACAGACACTCACAAAGAAGAAAGCGTTGACAAATCACACAGGGATAACTATTAGCATGCCTACATGGCTCCATTGCCTCTATGCATGCATCTTACTTGTTACAAACTTCTAAAATTAGACTAATCATCTTGTACTTGATTTTTTTGCTTAAACATGAAATAATAAGAAGAATTAAATTGGTCTGTATTCTTTTATTTCTTTTTCTTCATAAGAAAACAGCTTATATTAATTAAGTCACTGCACACTGGTTAAATGTTTAAAGTTAGTACACAAATAAATGAATTATAAGAGTATTTAACTGCCTAAATATGTTATTTTTTTATGGTTACTTCAAGGAGATCTCTGATTCATCTATGCTGACTAATAACTTCCCTACCATACAGCATTTTTTTAAAAGGTATTATGTTTCTAACTGAAAATTATTTAATGTTATATTTGTTTACTTAAGTTTAAATTTGTCTCACTTCTTTACTAATCTGAATTGCTGAAAGAAATTCAAATTTTTAATTAGTTTAATAGGTTAAATAAAAGAGAAAAATCCAAGTATAATATTAATTATCTGACATACTAGATTCACTTTGTAGAACAAAAAATTTTTCCTTTTTATAAAGAATTTTTAATGATAATTAGAAATGGACTAAACCAATGCATTAACAGATTTGAAATACTCTGTTGAATAATATATCTTTCACTTAAGGTCACATTTCAACTTTGGGCATGAATTTTAATTTAAATACATATCTACATTATTATGTATGGACCATAATAGTGATGCAGAGTATTTATTTCCTATGAATTTTCTTGTAGCATATTGAAATTTAAATAAGTTCCTGAGCTTAAAAGGAACAATTAAGCCAGGCGTGGTGTCACATGCATTTGATCCCAGCACTTGAGAGGCAGAGGTAGGAGGATTGCCATGAGATTGAGGCCACCTCGAGACTACATAGTGAACTTCAGGTCAGCCTGGGCTACAGCAAGACCCTACCTTGAAAAAAAAAAAAAAACAAGGAACAATTAACTATATTGAAGCAATAATTTCCATATTAATATTTTCATGCATGTATATAAAACAAGAAAATACACATGGATACATTTTATTGTAATAATCATCCTCATACAAAACCAATCCAATATTATTAACTTTTGGGGGCCCTTTTTTTTTTTTTTTTTTCTTTGAGGTAGGGTCTCACTCTGGTCCAGGCTGACCTGGGATTCACTATGTAGTCTCAGGCTGTCCTTGAATTCACAGTGATCCTTCTACCCCTGCCTCCAGAATGCTATGATTCAAGGCATGGTCACCATGCCTGGTGGGGGAGGCTTTTTTTTTAAGCAGTCTGGTTCTGTGGATAATGTATTAAGTGTCTAAAGCAATGCAAATAGGAATAAAACAAACAAAAATATGTTGAAGTATAATTCTATTCATGGCTTACATGTTAAGGACCACTGCCTCCAGATTTTGAATAGCCCTATAGAAAATTTATCTTAAAAAATGCTTCAGGGCTGGAGAGATGGCTTAGTGGTTAAGGCGTTTGCCTGCAAAGCCAAAGAACCCAGGTTCAATTCCCCAGGACCCATGTAAGCCAAATGCACAAGATGGCGCACTTATCTGGAGTTCATTTGCAATAGCTGAAGGCCCTGGCACACCATTTCGTTCCCTCTCTTTCTGCCTTTCTCTCTCTCTTGCAAATAAATAAATAAATAAAAATAACAATGTTTTAAAAAATGCTTCAGTAATACTTGAACACAGTTTTTTGAACACATAAGAAACCAGGTTAGATAATTTCATTCAACACATATATAATAAAGCCCTTGGATTTCACCTTTTAAAACTTTTATTTTTTGCCTTTAATTCCAGAAGCAAAATTGATAATCAGCTTAGGATTAATATATGATGAAGGTTGTTGGAGAGGATTGGTTTGGTTGTCACTGATCTGAATCCAGTGTCGGCCAGCTAAGCTGTAGAATCTTCACATGCACACTACAAACTGTGAGCCACATCTAATTTAACTGTGGAGCTGGGCCATGGCTGACTAGCTAAAAGTAGGAGTGAGTAACAAAAATGATAGGAAAGGAAGACAGTAGGAGTAAAATGCTCAAAAGAAATGAATTAAGAGCCGGGCATGGTGGCGCACGCCTTTAATCCCAGCACCTGTGAGGTAAAGGTAGGAGGATCGCCATGAGTTTGAGGCTAGCATAGACTACAGAGTGAATTCCAGGTCAGCCTGGGCTAGAGTGAGACCCTACTTCAAAAAAAAAAAAAAAAAAAAAAAAAAAAAAAGAAAGAAAGAAAGAAAGAAAGAAAAAAGAATGAAATGAAACAGAATTATTAGGAAATAAAGTGGAATGTAAAATAGCATTTCAAAACAGAAAATATGGGGCTGGATGGAGAGCTGGCTTACCAGCTAAAGGCACTTTAACAATACACAGATAAAGCCAGGTGCACAAATGTGTCTGGTATTTGTTTACAGTGGCGGGAGGCCCTGGTACACCATACTCCCTCTCTCTGTCTTTCTCTCCCAAATAAGTAAATATTTAAAAAAAAAAACAACAGAAAAGATAAGTCAAGGAAAGTAATGAAAGGAAGGATTTACCATTAGTGAACAATTTGCTTTCCATAATTTGCATACCCTAGCATATTTCAAAATGACTTTTATCTTTTGTGTGGAATTACATAGTTAATATCAATATCATATCAATTAAAAGTGTTAAGTAATCATTGGAGTTAAATGTTTACATCTTTTCACTAACTGAATATTATACTTTATTTCCATTTATTCTCATTTTTTATGAAAAGGGCAGATGTAGTCCTGAATTAAATAAAATAAGTGGTATTGTGCAGGCATATTTTGGAAACTGTACTCAATTATAAATCAATAGATGTTGGTTTCACACTTACTAAGGTTTTTCTTTTTCTCCTGTAACATTGTATGCAATTGTCTATGATCTGTACAGACTGAAGTTGTATTGCTACCTGCCCACACTTTTTTGCATATCACACATCTCTTTGCTTGCGTATTTGCTAAATTTTTGTACTGATTTTCCTTAGTGATTTATAGTCATAGAGTCAGTAAAATGAAGATGTAGGCAAAAATTCCCTCATATTATTAAAATGATGGCATAATATACATAAACATAATCAGTATATATCTTCTTTTAATAGGATTAAAATACTTGCTATTAGTGGCAGTTAGTTACCCTAAGTCCCATGTATTGCTTCTTACTCTCAAGTGGAGATCTTTGTCACTTTGTCTCTCTTTATATTACTTCATCAATTACAGAGAGAAATACCCATATATAAGTGGATCAAAGCATGGGTTTAAAAAAGCAAAGAGAAAGAAGAAATGATTGACTGGGTCAGACACCTTGTTCAGCATTTCAGGGTCAAACCAATACCAAATCCCCAGGACATAGTAGGGAGTCCAGCAGATGGTAAATGAAGTGACAAATGCAACTGTCATCTTCAGGGTCCTCAGCCGTGCCCTTGGTATATTGTTTTTGGATTGATTCAGTTGTAATTCTGTAAGAAAAAGGGAAGAGTAGCCATTTAGAGATAGCGTTTCTCACAAAATCAAAATGGTCAAAAAGGAAGAAAGAATCAAACCCATTGAACCCATTTACATAATGAGAAAAAATTTCATACATATATTTGGCATGTGTATATGTGTGTGTGTGTGATATGTGTACATGTGTGTGTGAGTGTGGGTGCATGTGTATTGTGGGTACTTGTTCATATATGTGCATGTGCCTATGGAAGCCAGAGGTTAACATCAGACACTCTGTGGTGGTTTGATTCAGAAGTTCCCCCAAAACTTAGGTGTTCTGGGTGCTAGTGCTGGGAAGCTGATGGAGATTTGGGAGATTTGACCCCTCCTGGAGGCAGTGTATTGTTGGGGGCGGGCTTATGGGTGTTCTAGCCAGTGTCCCCTTGCCAGTGTTTGGCACACTCTCCTGTTCCTATTGTCTACCTGATGTTGGCCAGGAAGTGATGTCCACCCTCCGCTCATGCCATTGTTTTCCCCTGCCATCGTGGAGCCTCCCTTGAGGTTGGTAAGCCAAAATAAACTCCCCTTGTTTTTTCCCCAAAGCTGCTCTTGGTTGGGTAATCCGGCAATGCGAACCTGACTGCAACATACTCTCCACCTTAATTTTTTTTTTTTTTTTTTTTTTTTTTTCGAGGTAGGGTCTCACTCTAGCTCAGGCTGACCTGGAATTCACTATGTAGTCTCAGGGTGGCCTTGAACTCTCGGCGATCCTCCTACCTCTGCTTCCCGAGTGCTGGGATTAAAGGCGTGCGCCACCACGCCCGGCTACCACCTTAATTTTTGAAACAATAAACTTACTGAACCCAGAGCTCACTGATTTGACTCCCTAGACTAGCTAGCCAGTGAGCCCTATGGCTCTGCCTCCCCAGCCTGGGGTTACGAGATGGCATCACCTCTCCAGGTACTTTATGTGGGTGCTGGGAACCCAAACTCAGGTCCTCATGCTTGCATGACAAGCCCCTTACCCACTGAGACATCTGACCAGCTTCAGCAATATTTTTAATAATGATAGTTTTTATAAGATTGTTCTTGCAGCAGGTGTGGAGGTTCTTTCATACAAGTCCCAGAAGTAAGAGAACCGAGGTAGGAGAAGCATGATTTTAAGGCCAACCTGAGTTACAATCAAACAACCAATGTGTGTATGTACATTTGTATGCGTGTAATTTATGCAGTATAGAGATAGCAGATTTGAATGAAAACAATCAAGTTTAACATCCATTGGCTTGCACTTAGCGGGTTTTCCAATGTTCAACCTGTGCTTTAATGGAGTGAGTGTCCTTTTAGCTTTTATGTCATGGCACAAAGTTAGAAAATTAGAAAACATTAACAGGTTTCATCTGCACTTTGCGGGATTAATAAAAATATTACTTTACAAGGTGACTGTGAATGAGCACATGAATTAATATTTCTACACTGCTTGACGTGGGGTTGCTGTTTCAGACTGTCTGCCCACACTGAATGGTAAACCTAAAGCATACATACTGTGGGGGTCCCGATGCAGGACCCGCGTCAGGGTGAGGATGATTCTGGCGTTGCAGATCAGCATGATGAGAAGGGGGACGATGAAGAGGCAGCTGAAGGTGAACAAGTTATAAAAGGCTTGATGCCACCACTGTGGAAAACTGCAGTGCGTGGCACACTGAGAGAAGACTCCCACATGCCCGGAGCCATCTGCGAGGTACATCATCTTAAAGATGTATAACTATGTGGGAAAATAAGAAAGCAAAAATGTCACGCTGCTGTTTTCAGACTTTCCTTCCTTTATTATACCAGTTTCATTATTGATGCAGTTTCTAAGTGACCTGACATTTCTGTGAAAACTTACAGCTAGATGTTTACTTAAGATATGTTTGGGGGCCAAGGAGGTTGCTGAGTGGCTAAAGACACTTGCTTGTAAAGCCTGCTGGCCCAAGCTGGAAAGATGGCTCAGTAGTTAAGGTGCTTGCTTGCAATGACCGATGGCCTGTTTTCGATTCCCCAGGACCCATGTAAAGCCAGATGCACAAAGTGGCACGTGCATCTGGAGTTCATTTGCAGTGGCAAGAGGCCCTGGCATGCCCATTCCCTCTCTCTGTTTTGTTAACCCAGAATTCAGAGAATAAAAACCACCAAGCACAAATTATGGCCAAATTGAAGCAAGCTTTTAGTTGTGCACAAAAGAACTGGTCTGGCGGTGGCTGCCTCCCTAAGGCAGGGTGTAGAGAGCAGTTCCCAGTCAGCTTCTCAGGCTCCTTTTATAGGGCAAAACCATAAAAATCACAGGGTAGTGGGTTCTCAGAGGCAAGCAAGCTTGGTGACAGAAACAGACCAGCATTCCAGTTAAACTACTTCCTGGAACATTATGAATACACCATCCTGGACACAGTAACCAGGGAGCAATGTGTAGCCCTAGCTCAGACATAGAAACTCAGAGAGACAGAAACTTTACTTAGTCATTCTATCAAAATGGCTCTTGCTGTTAAATGGAGTCAGGTTGGCTTTTCATTCCCCCCTTTTCTTATGCATCCCTGTTAAATCTTTGATAGAGAATATCTATTTCCATTGGCTGTATTGGTTGATAATGTTTATGAAGAGCAAGTAGTTTAGTAATCTCTATCAGTCTGGATACAACATTAGTAATGTCCCAGAACGCATGACCTGATTGTTAGGGCAAGTCAGACAAGTAATACAGGGTCCAGGTGACCAATGAACAAAGACTGATACCAGTTACCTCTTTGGGATCCTTCCAGCTACTGATTGAGGTACATTTAGCTTTTTTAAAAAATTTTTTATTATTTTATTTATTTTTGGAGAGAGACACAGAGAGAGACAGACAGAGAGGGAGAGGGAGACAGATGGAGATGGGCGCGCCAGCAGTCTCTCAGCTGCTGTGAACGAAATCCATATGTGTGCGCCCCCTTGTGGTCAAGTGCAGCATTGCACCCTTACGACACTTGGCATCTGGCTAAACGTGGGACCTGGAGATTGGAACCGGGTTCTTAGGCTTAGCAGGCAGCTGCCTTAACTTCTAAGCCATCTCTTCAGCCCACATTTAGTTTTTTAGCAGTTAACTCTTATAGTGACTTTCCATTTTTCAAATCGTTGCAGTTATAATCTCTTATATTTTAACATGTAATTTTTTTTAACCAGGCACAGTGTACATCATGCCTGTTTTTTAAATCTCATGCATGTTGAATTCCACAAGCTTCTGCTGTTTGTAGACTAGTCAGCTTCCACAGTGACTAGAGCAGGGCTGCAGTCTCCTTGTCAGGGGCAGATGTCCTCTGGGGCTTGGCCTGGAGGGTACCCTCTGGGTTCCTGGTAAACTGTTAGCGGCTATGATCAGCTGAGGACACTGTCCTCTTGACTCTGCTGTGATGACTCTATATCCCTTGGCTAGTAGGTATGGGCCCAATTTCCTGAAGGAATGTGGGTCTCTTTGTGTTACAAATTTTAAGGGAGCACCATTGATGGCAAGCAAATCTGGTTTACCTCTATAAATCTAAACAAAGAGACACCTTCAAACAACCAGCACCCCCTAGGTCAGCAAATACAAATAGCCAGAATTTTAAATTGATTTTACATGTTAGGAAGGGGTCTGAGATCTGTCCTTAGTGATATACCTCCTTTAATAAGACACATCAAGGAGAGATTAGACTAATACAAATCAATAACTATCAGGTAAATGAAACCAGTGAGAACAACTTTTAGAATTTTTATTTAAAGGCAGCAGTGGCTGACTAATCAGGGACAGGCAGAGGCAGAAGGCATGAGTTAATGTTAGAGTTTAGTATTGTAAGCCAGCATCAGTCGGGGAGCCTATTAGTCTGAATCATGGTTTATATTGTAGTTATATTTTGTACTTATATTTTTCTTACTGGGTGATTAAGACCAGGTAGGCTGCCAGAATTAACTGTATATTTTGGAGGTCAATAATGGCACTGTAGGAGAGACTTATAGGGACCTGTGAGGACTTCTGTGACTCTCAGCATTGTCATCTGTTAGGATAACCCAAGGCAGTGCTGACCAAGTGGCCCTCCCTCTTTTGGGATGCCTGGAGGACTGATTTTCCTCAGATGTGACTCTCCTGTTGCAGATACACTGACTTGGAATCCATCTCTGGGTCTCCATATCCTCTCTGATCAAGAAGACAGGTGACTTACCAGAGGCTAGAAGTTAGCACTGTCCCATCATCTCCTGTGGCCTTCTGACCTGGGAGCAGGAACCAAAATATTAGTTATCCTTTTAACTCAGATGTTTCTAATTGACTTTGGCTTTTATATATGGTTATTAATCACTCAGAGAGGTTAGCAAAACAGATTTAGTTAAAAAGGTATAAAAATATCTGGTTAGCAAAGCAGATCTGGACAGAGACTGACACAATAGTTTAAAACATTTTGATTATATTTGTTTAGTTGTCAGGTGACAGTGTAAACTACATCTGGAACACAGAAAATGTACATATTTTATCTTTTAAGTATCTGTCAGTTATAAGTACAGTCAGAACATTTTAGTAGCCCTGAAAGCAATATTTTATCAATTATTTTAATCAATAACTTTAAGCCAATTGATTTAATCTAGATATTCTATGTCAGGAAAAGATAAGACAGTATAAAAACTTGGCATCTGTGTTTGAAAACAAACTTTGGCTAGTCTGTATACCTATGCAGGTACAAATTACTCCCCAAATTGGAAGCAGAACAGCAGTTTGACATTATTTTTCTAGGGCAGGAAACATGTCTTAAGTATCAACATATCTATAAGCAATGAACTTACTTAAATAAAACCTTGACTGAGACTGATTATGCATAGCTTAAGAATAAAGTCGAACCTGGTCATTGTTGAGTTAACCTAGTCTGATTTTAATATACATTAGAGACATTATGACAGACACAAAGTAATTTCTTAAATAAGTACCTTTTACTGTTGAACAATTTTATAGCTTAATTAAAGAAATATTTATGACTGTTATGTAAAGCTTAGACAAACTATATTAACATTGTTTGTATATAGTAGTTTTCTCTAGGATATGGGGAGCTTTCTCGATTTCCTAAGAACAAAGTCACAATGACTAAGTCACCTTTTATAAGACTTTGATTATAACCTCAGTGATGACCATTCAGCAAACTGCCATGAACAAGACAGGAACCATCTTAAAATTACAGGGTTTCAGCTAGGCATGGTGGTGCATGCCTTTAATCCCAGCATTTAGGAGGCAGAGGTAGGATCACTCTGAGCTTGAGGCCATCCTGGGACTACAGAGTGAGTTCCAGGTCAACCTGAGCTAAGTGAGACACCCCCGACCTCAAAAAAGTAAATAAATAAAAATTACACCAGCCTTTAAATTTTTAAGTGAAAAAACACATTAAGAAAAACTTTAGATAATTTTTAATGTTTTGTTTGTTTGTGTTTTTGTTTTTCAAGGTAGGGTTTCACTCTAGCCCAGGCTGGCCTGGAATTCACTATGTATTCTCAGGGTGGCCTTGAACTTGTGGTGATCCTCCTACCTCTGCCTCCTGAATGCTGGGATTAAAGGCGTGCACCACCACGCCCGGCTTATTTAACGTTTTAAAAAATGATTTAATTGGCCAAAAATAACATTAAGCAAATGAAACGATATAAAAGTTTTTATTTTTTTATATTCTATTGTGACTGATTGGTTTAGCTGAATAGTTTTGCTTATTGATAGCCAAACATCTTGGATTTTGTATAAGCCAGATTACAATATTCTGATATCTGGAAAAGTCTGATATTGGCAAAAAGTACAGTTTGCATATTTAAGGCACATGAGGCTACAGAAGGTAAACTATGAACAAAAGATCTGTTAACAGAATTTAAAATAAACAAGAAATCTATATTATGTATTAACATTTTTGGCTTAAATATGAAGATAGGAAACTTAAAAAATTTTAACGCTCATCAGAATCGGGATACCTTTATATAAATATATGAATATATATATATGGAGGAGATTTAGCACTTTTTATTTTTTAATTTTTATTTATTTATTTATTTGATACAGAAAGAGGGAGAGAGAGGGAGAATGGGCATGCCAGGGCTTCCAGCCACTGCAAATGAACTCCAGATGCATGTGCCCCCTTGTGCATCTGGCTAATGTGGGTCCTGGGGAATTGAACATGGGTCCTTTGTCTTTGCAGGCAAATGCTTTAACTGCTAAGCCCATATTTAGCACTTTTAAAAGCTAAATAAGATTTCTACCCAATCTGTAAGTCAGTTTCTGAAGTTAATTTAGCTATATTTAATATACCCAAAGAATAGAGGAACTGGTCTAAACTGCTATGATCTAATGAAAAAGGAGACAAATCTCATGGAAAAGAGAGGGAATGGGTATGCCAGGGTCATTTGTCATTGCAGACAATCTCCAAATGTATGTCCCACTATGTGTATCTGGCTTTGTAAACAAGTACCTTTAACTGTTGAGCCAGAAAGAAATATTTTTAATCTCTTTCAAATTAATTTTATAGAACTATAGTGAATTTAAATATACACAACACTTTATAACACAATCTATAACTATTTAAATTCCCTCTCTTTCTATGTTTGCAAATAAATAAATATTTAAAAAAACCCTAAAGCCCCAGGACATTTGCCAATACATGTACACTAAGGTGGGGTCTGCATCTTCAAATAAACTGGACTGTATTATACACCATTTACATTGTAGTTTTGAACCTTTTCTTTTGTGGACTTTTCTAGATGGAAGAACGGGAAAAAGACCCTAAAAGGGACATCCAGATTGCCATAACTTGAGGGGAGCGGGGGAGAAGGGCCACTATACCCCATGAATATGCCTCCTACCTCATAAATCCTTAAAAAATATCCACAACACAGAACCTATTGTGCTGCTTTTGAGAGTGCTGGCTCAGCTTGGATAAATAAACTTATTTTTGTGTCTTATAAACTTATTTTTTGTGTCTCTCAAGTGAATTCTTTCTTCTAAGAAGATAAGAACCAAAGGGTCAAGAATACTATGTTCAACCTTAGTAACTTGTGATGGTTAACATTGTCAATTTGACTAGAGCCACCCATGAGGGATTATCCTGATTATGTTAAGGTTTGAAGACTGACCTTTACTGTGGGCAGCACCATTTCAAGGTCTGGGATCCTGGACTACATGGAAAGGAGAGAGCTGGCTAAGCATTGGACTTCATTATTCTCTGCTTCCTCACTGTTGATAGAACGTGCCCCTGCCTTGCCTTTCCTCCCCTGTGACGGACTGAAACCTGGAGCTACAAGCTGAAATAAACCCTTCCTTCCCTAAAATAATTCTTCTCAGGTATTCTGTCTCGGCAATGAGACAGCAAACAGAAAATTAAAGAATTGTCAGTTAAGTTACCACACTTAAATGCCTTTTCACTAATGAGATTAGCAAAAATTAAAAACTAGCGCAATCCATTCTTTTGGCAAGGTTGTGAGAAAACCAGCACCCTCTTATATTGATAGTGGGAATAGAAATTGGTACCACCATTATGGAGAGGAATCTGACAATGACTAACATAATTACAAAGATAATTGTTAATCTTGATTATCAACTTGACTGCATTGAGAGATAACAAGAAAATGGCAAAGCACACTTCTGGGTGTGTTTGTTGGGAATGTTCTAGAGATAGTTGGCATGTGGGCTAGCCAGCTGAGGAGGGAATCCACCCTGACTGTGTATAGCACTATCCACCAGGCTTGAAGTCTGCATGGAATGAAGACTGAAAGCAGGTGGAGCAGTGCCCACACACTTATGCCTCACACTTCTTGAATAGTTGTCTGCTCTGCTGCTGCCATGGCCCAGGAAGCAAACTGCATGTTCTTCAGTCTTTGAAACGTGTGATCTTCAGGCTTCAGCCTCACACTGGGCCACATCGTTGGTCTCTGGTGTGTTCAGCCTTCCAGCTTCTTTCAACCTATTGGTGGCAGTGGGATTATCCGGCCTTTGATCATGAAAGCCAACCTAATGAATCTCTCTTACAGTTAAATCTCTATGTAATTCTACTGATTCTGATCCTCTGGAGAATTCCAGTGTAGCATTTCCTTTTACTCCATCAGTCCTACATCCCGAATTTACCCTGAGCACACACCTATAACCCCATTATGTGAAAATACAAATACACAAAATTATTCATTAGTAATGTGTCATTAAATTAAGAAGTTGAAAATAATCTACCTACCATTTCATAAAATAGTGGCTAAGAAAATTATGGTAGATTACATAATGGAGTGATATACAACTGTAAAAAGAAGTAGTGGGGTATTTAATCCCAGCACTTAAGAGGCAGAGGTAGGAGGGGCTCTGTGAGTTCAAGGCCACCCCTGAGACTACCAGACTACCAAGTGAATTCCAGGTCAGCTTGGGCTAGAGTGAAGCCCTCCCTTGAAAAACCAACTCATCCCCAAGACAGTCTAGACATGGTGAGATGTTATCAGCAATTAACACATCTTGCACCCTAGGTGTCAAATTTTGGTTTCTTAAGACTATTCTCTCCCAAAGGAGACAGATAATTAGAGGAGTGGGTGACCCAAGACTGGGGCAGGCAAAGTACAATTTGTTGTTCAATTGGCTTGTGCCAAGGGATTAAGACATGCTCAGAGAATAATGGAGGATAAAAAAAGAGTTTAGGAGCTAGCTGGCTAAATCTGAGACAGACTGATAATCAAATGCAAGAAAGGAATGTAAACAATGCTAAACTATTGAACAAAATATAATCGATGAATTCATGCTGATGTAAATTACACAACAAATTAATAGAAGAAACACTTTTCTTGAATGCAGAAAGCCAACTGGGGTACTTTAAATGAATGCCCCCAATATATTCAGGGTTTTATTACCATTTGTAATTTAGATCTGCAGCCACCTGGGTGGAGAAGGTGTCACTGGGTGGATCCAGCCCTAAGGAGTGGTGGTGGATTTGAAATTTCAGTTTGAAAAACCAAAAAAAAAAAAAAAATTGAGTTTCTCCTGGAGTCCCTGAAGTATGCGGTGTGGTGTGGCTTTTGGGTTTTGACTTGTGGCTTTTTTTTTCTGTCTGCTTGGTTCTGTAAGAGGGGGCCAACTTCTTCTGCCATTATGGAACTTCCCCTGAATCTCTAAGCTTCAATAACTATTCCTTCTTCCCTAACTGTGCCTGATCTGGAAGTTTATCTCAGCAACCTATAGCTGTCTGCTATGCCAACTAATTATATAAAAGGAAAATGCAAAACGGGATGAGTGATTAATGTTTATAATAACTGATTTAAGTACAGATTATCAATGACCAGGACTGGGAAAAGTAGTGAAAATTTGAGAAAAGATATTTGCAAATTCTTAAAGTATCCACTTACTGTGTACTTATGCTTTATAACGAGTGAAAACATGGCTTTATGACTGAAAAGCATGTGCATGATTAATATTACTGGGATGGGACTAACTCACGGCATCTACCTCCTCAGTGCCCTGAGAAAAACCTAGTGTCACTTCTTCAGCATGTGCTGTAAGATGCTGCACCTGAACTGAGGGGCAGTCTCCAAACAGCCCACATTCCTCAGAGAAGAACCTAGCGTCACTTCTTCAGCATGTGCTGTAAGATGCTGCACCTGAACTGAGGGGCAGTCTCCAAACAGCCCACACTCCTCAGAGAAGAGCCTAGTGTCACTTCTTCAGCATGTGCTGTAAGATGCTGCACCTGAACTGAGGGGCAGTCTCCAAACAGCCCACACTCCTCAGAGAAGAACCTCCACTTCTTCAGCATGTGCTAAAGATGCTGCACCTGAAGTGAGGGGCAGTCTCCAAACAGCCCACACTCCTCAGAGAAGAACCTAGTGTCACTTCTTCAGCATGTGCTATAAGATGCTGCACCTGAAGTGAGGGGCAGTCTCCAAACAGCCCACACTCCTCAGAGAAGAACCTAGTGTCACTTCTTCAGCATGTGCTATAAGATGCTGCACCTGAACTGAGGGGCAGTCTCCAAACAGCCCACACTCCTCAGAGAAGAACCTAGTGTCACTTCTTCAGCATGTGCTGTAAGATGCTGCACCTGAACTGAGGGGCAGTCTCCAAACAGCCCACACTCCTCAGAGAAGAACCTAGCGTCACTTCTTCAGCATGTGCTGTAAGATGCTGCACCTGAACTGAGGGGCAGTCTCCAAACAGCCCACACTCCTCAGAGAAGAACCTAGTGTCACTTCTTCAGCATGTGCTGTAAGATGCTGCACCTGAACTGAGGGGCAGTCTCCAAACAGCCCACACTCCTCAGAGAAGAACCTAGTGTCACTTCTTCAGCATGTGCTGTAAGATGCTGCACCTGAACTGAGGGGCAGTCTCCAAACAGCCTACACTCTTCAAAAGTGCCACTCTTATGAAACACAAAGGAAGACTGGGCTGTGGTTTCAGTATAGTTAACATTTGCAAAGCTGCTGCTGCTTTATCAGTATTATGTGCCCTACTTTGCATCTTTTACTAATTTTTACTATAGATTTTATAAAATTTTATATGGTAACTATTTGCATTTGTAAATTGCATATGTTACCAAATGCAAAAAAGGAGACTAAGGAAACACAGAGTTAATCTAAAATCTCTGATTTTCTTTAATTAGAAAAGCAAACATTAAGCTCGGTGAACTGGTGAGATCTGAATAGAGGGTATAGATTAAATAATAGTACCCTGTCAATGCTAATTCCTATTTATCCACTATTTGCATGTGTGTATCCATACACAAGGGTATCTTGCTCGACAAAGGAATACTTGTTGTCTGGGATTGCTTGTGTGGCTGGGGAATTGAACCCGGGGGGTGGGCAGACTTTGCAAGTAAGCACCTCTGAATCATCTCCTTAGCCTCTAATTTTCTGATTTTTTAAAAAACATATTTTATTTTTATTTATTTCTTTGAGAGAGAGAGAGAGAATGGGCGCACCAGGGCCTCCAGCCACTGCAAAGAAACTCCAGTCGCATGCTCCCCCTTGTGCATCTGGCTTACGTGATGCCTGGAGAATTGAACCTAGGTCCTTTGGCTTTGCAGGCAAATGCCTTAACCATTAAACCATCCCTCCAGCCCTAATTTCCTGATCTTGATACTTATATTATGTCTATGTGTGAGACCTCTCAAACACACTTTGAGGTATTGAGGTAAAGAGATGTCATGTTTCCAACTTTTAAACAATTTAAAAAAAAGTGTGTGTAAGAGAGAAAGCAGCAGACAGAAAAATGCTAACTTTGATAATGCATGGATGAAAAACTATCCAGGGAATCTTTAAATGGCACTTGAAACCTTTCTCTGAGTGTGAAGTCATGGAAAATTATTCTAAAACTTTTATTTATTTATTTATTTATTTATTTATTTATTTATTTTTTTAGGTAGGTTGACCTGGAATTCACTATGTAGTCTCAGGCTGGTCTTGAACTCACAGATCCACCTACCTCTGCCTCCTGAGTGCTGGGATTAAAGGTGTGTACTACCACACCTGGTTATTCTAAAACTTTTAAAAGCACAAATCAAACCTATTGATAAATGCTGTAATTTTCAAATTTATTTTTTTGTAGACATTAGCTTTTTTCCCATTTTATCTAGTTGAACTTATGTAGTTATTTCCAGTTGTTCTTCAGATAAACCGTATTACTGTGAAACATTATTATTTTTTTTTAATTTTAGAGGGATGGAGACAGAGAGACTGAGAGAGAGAGAGAGAGAGAGAGAGTGTGAGTGTTGGCACACCAGGGTCTCAGCCACTATAATAGAACTCCAGACGCTTGTGTCACTTAGTGGGCATGTGTGACCTTGTGCTTGCCTCACCTTTGTGCATCTGGCCTACATGGGCTCTGGAGAGTCGAACATAGGTCCTTAGGCTTCACAGGCAACAAGTACTTTAACCGCTAAGCCATCTCTCCAGCCCCTGTGAAACATTATTAATAAAAGGATGAGATGGCTGGAGAGATGGCTTAGCGGTTAAAGTACTTGTTGCCTGTGAAGCCTAAGGACCCAAGTTTAACTCCTCAGGACCCATGTAAGTCAGATGTACTAGGGGCACATGTATCTGGAGTTCATTTGCAGTAGCTGGAGGCCCTGGCACACCCATTCTGTCTGCCTGCCTCTTTCTTTTTTTCTCTCTGAAATAAATAAAAATATTTTTAAAAAGATGAGCAAGGGCTGGAGTGATGCCTTAGTGGTTAAGGTGCTTGCCTGCAAAGCCAAAGGAGCTTGGTTCGCTTGCCCAGGACCCATGTAAGCCAGATACATAAGGTATAGCATGTGTCTGGAGTTTGTTTGCAGTGGCTGGAGGCCCTCGCACATCCTTTCTTCCTCTGTCTGTCTGTCTCTCTCGCACTCTGTCTCAGGTAAGTAAATAAATAAAAATAAAATTAAAAAATATGAGAGAGAAAAACTGATTTAAAACTGATAGCAAGTAAATCTGAACATAAATACTTTTAATCACATAATGGATAATATTCTATCAGCAGTATTTCATTGAATAAAAAAAATTTACTTAAAAGGTCCAGGGTTTCTTTACTTTGGAAGTTATGGGAACAGGAGTGGAGTATACATTTTTGTAAAGCACTATAAATATTTTTTCTTTGAAGAGTAGAAAAAAAGTTGTGTTTCTTTTTTTTTTTTTTTTTTTTTTTTTTTGAGGTAGGGTCTCACTGTAGCTCAGGCTGACCTGGAATTCACTATGTAGTCTCAGGGTGGCCTTGAACTCATGGTGATCCTCCTACCTCTGCCTCCCAAGTGCTGGGATTAAAGGCGTGCGCAACCACGCCCAGCTAAAGTTGTGTTTCTTATATTTATAATGGATAGTTTTTCAATTAGAAAATAAATTTGAATTAATCCACTAGAGGGCAACAAATGATCAAACTATCAATTTCAATGTCAAGAAACTCAAGCAAGCGCCAGTGCATTGCACTAATTTCACCCTATGATCCAGACAGATTTCCCTCATGACAAAGTGGGTCTTTTACTATTCCATACTTCTTCCAACCGGGCCTTTACAAACTGTAGTTTTAAATTAGGTCAAAGAAGTACGTTGAAGGCTCTGGAAGGTTTATTTCACATGTAACCAAAATGGGCTTGGAATCAAAGCATTAGAAATTTGACTTTTTGCTTGATGTCATCCTAATCTATCTATCTTTCCTCCCTTCCTCTTCCTTCCTTCCCTTCCTTCCTCCCTCCCTCCCCCTCCCTCCCTCCCTCCCTTCCTTTCTTCTTCCCTCCCTCCCTCCCTCCGTCTTTCTTTCTTTCTTTCTTTCTTTCTTTCTTTCTTTCTTTCTTTCTTTCTTTCTTCCTTTCTTTCTTTCTTTCTTTGTGTTTTGAGGTAGAGTCTCACTTTAGCTCATGCTGACTTGGAATTCACTATGTCATCTCAGGGTGGCCTTGAACTCATGGAGATCCTCCTACCTCTGCCTCCCAAGTGCTGGGATTAAAGGCGTGCGCCACCACACCTGGCCTAATATTTCATATTTTAAGCCATTATCATGTGGCTTAAATATCTGACACTTTGAAATATCATGCTATGACTTGAATTATATAATAGATTAAAAAATAAATATTTATTCATAAGCAAAGACAAATAGAAGAGAGACAGACATAATGGGTAGGCCAGAGCCTCCAGCCACTGCAAAAGAACTCCAGACACGTGACACTTTCTGTATCTGGCTTTATATGGGTACTGGGGAATCGAACTGGAAATTTTTATTATTCAAATAATTACCTTGTAGAAAGAACTCTTTTTTAAATTAAATTTGAGAGAGAGAGAGGGAGGGGAGGGATAGAAAGAGACACAGAGAGAAAGAGGTAGAGAATGGGGGCACCAGGGCCTTTTCAGTGGCTGTGAATAAACTGACATGTGCGCCCCCTTGTGTGCATGTGTGACATTATGTGCCTGTGTCACTTTTGTGTTTGGCTGTACGTGGGACTTGGAGATTTGAACAAGTGTGCTTAGGCTTTGCAGGCAGGCACCTTAACTGCTAAGCCATCTCTAGCCCATGTATAAATAACTCTTGTTTTTGCTGTTACAGAAGATGAATTAAGTATATCAGGGAACTTAATACTTCTGTAGTGGATAATATGAAATTTATGTGATAGCTGGCATTCATCCATGATATGCTAGTAGATATGACTAAATGAGGAATACAGTAAATTAAATTGAAATTCAATATCTTACTCATATATTAATTTGTTTTAGCCTTGGTTCAATTTCTTTTTTGCTCTTGAGTCTATGTTCATTGAGTGATTGATACTTTGGTGTTAGTGATTCCTTTGACCTTGGGTTGTATTTCAATTTCTGGGTATGTTTTTGTCCCTTACCCATGATTCATGTTCTTATCATGTTTGCTTTATTTTTGTATAAACAAGAACATTCTGGTTTTCTTCTTTGAAAGCAATTGAAAGTGCTCATTCCTTCTTAAAATATTATTTTTATTCTCTAACCACACCAACTATAGAATTACCTAAATCACTTTCCTCTGCTATAAAGTGAAGGTTACAATAACATCTACCTTTAGGAGATGTCATGACAATTAACTGAGTCATTACATGCACAGCATGTGAAATGTGCCTGCATACAACAAGGTATAAATCATATTCATTGTCATTACAAAGCTTAGGCACACAAATTTTCTATGTATTCGTATGTGTTTATCCCTGATACCATTTTTATCATGTTAAGCTTTTCTTTTCTAGCCTGCTACAGCAAAAAAAAGATAATAGTAGCTAAAATCTCTTGTTATAAAGTTGAAAAAAATCAAGGAAAGATTACTTGTTGTATATAAATTTGAAAACATTTAAGAAAGGGCCGATTCTCCTACTTTCCCTACATTCCCCATGTCATAACAGTCTTTTGGAAGGAGCATCTTTCAAATACCATGGCTGGAAAATAGCCTTGAGCACCAAAGACTGGTAAATAGGGCTGTACTGACTTGAACAAACACTCTGAAGTAATGCTGTTTGTTTTCATTGCATCTACACCCCACCCCAGGCACCCTGGAACAACCTCTCTAGAGTTCCTACAGAAATCCATTTATTCTGCCATTTCTTCAAAATGCAATTCTGTGTTTAAACAGTATAAACATATCTTGCTTTAGTCACTTCTTGAGAATCCACCCCTAAAACGATTCCCACGTCCATGTAAGCTGAACACAATTTTCGTGTTTTTCTCTTGTTAACCATCTCTTGTATCAGTTCCAAGAGGTTTCTGGATCTAGGCAGTTACGGAAAAATAAGAGAGGTACGAAGAATCTCTCTCTCTGTCTGTGTCCTATAGCATTAACTAATATGTTGGCTCTTCTACTCAGATCCTTTTATGATAGAATATTCAGAGGCTTGGATTCTTCATGTAGAAAATAAGGGCAATAATTGTACATAACTGCCACAATTGTTGGGAACATTCATGAAATATCACATATAACTAGCACAATGCCTGGTGATTTTCTAGGACTGTACCCATTGTTATTTCTGTTATTGGCTATGACTATGCTATAAAAACAGTGTTTAGTATATTTTTCATGTGAGATAAGTATTTACTGGATTTAACCTGCTCATCAAAGTCAGAAATGTATCCTTCAAGGGAATTCACTTCTGTGGCAAGGCAAGTCTCCACACATCTTCAGACTACATGTCTATGTTCCATCAACTGAGGAGTGGCTTATAGTTCTTTCTGCAGGTTTGAATTAGCTATAGAATTAAAAACCTGTCTAAGTAATAATTTATATGAACAAGATAAGTCAGAAACATAAACTTTTTCTGCAAATAATCTTCCACTCTGGAATTCTTGTGATCTTAGATGACTCTCATTATAAAAACAAACCTGGGAATTTTAACTAGATATGGTTGCACCTAATTTAGGAATGGTTTGTTCTTAAATCAAAGTTACTCCCAAGACATGTCTGTTGCTGTATCTATTCCTCCCTCTCCTTCTGCCTTCACTCCCTTCTTTCCTTTCTGCCTTCCTTAGAAGACTTGAATTATTATGTTCGGGCATAAACAACTTTCAGAAAAGTGATATTCTGTGGCCAAAGGATATTCTGAGCAAAATTTACTGATCAGTAAGAACACAAGTTGTAAATTTGAAAATATGAAATTTATCTTTATATAAGCATTTCTTTTTTGCTGTTTCTTCAAAACATTTTTATTTTCATTTCTTTTTGTTTTTATTCCTTTCTGACTTAAAATTCCTATTAAGAAAGGAAGAAATCAGAAAACTGATGTTACTTTACGTTTAAAATTAAGTCTTGGGCTGGAGAGATGACTCAATGGTTAAAGGCACTTGCCTGCATAGTCTGATGTCCTGGGCTAGATTCTCCAGGACCCATGTAAAGCCAGAAGCACGAAATGGCATGTGCATCTGGAGTTTGTTTGCAGTGGCTAGAGGCCCTGGCATGTCCATACTCATATTCCTTGTCTCTCTCCCCTCTCCAAATGAACAAAAATGAAATAAATAAAATGAAGTGTTATGCTGGATTGTTTCACATAGCATGTGATGTGTGCTTCACAATCACTGATTCTTTCTTTTCGTTTTGAGACAGTCTTACTATGTAGCCCAGGCTGGCCTCGAACTCTTGATCCTGCTGCCTCAGCCTCTGAAGCTACTTACAATTACCTTGTTACAGTTAGCTAAGGAATTTCCTCAGTTAAATAACTGAAAAGAATACTGAGATGTGAACACAGCTGGTTTGAAATCCAGTACTCGTCCTAATCTATGAATCCCCTGGTTTTGAAGATTTGCTGCAGGGGGATCTGAGGCGTTCAAAGGGGCTGTATCTGGAGGAGGGATGGTCTTCCTTTATCCTTCCCTGGAACAGAAGAACTCCACTTACATCTATTTAACCGATTGGGGCCATGCATAGGAATTTTATAGGGGATTCTGTTACTCATAAACATTTTAGAATTTATACACTACACCATGCCCAAATTTGTGAAAACCGTTCCCAAGCTGCCATTGGCCCTAACTTCTTGGCTAATCACCAGGAAGGTGGGAAAACAAAGGTGATCAATTTAAAATGGATTATTCTGAGCTTCAGAACAGTGTCAGAAATCCCCAGATTCTCAAGTTTGACTTGTGACAATTCGTTTTTTTTTTCTTAAGCTGAGGTTGAATTACTCCAGTGACAACCAACTAATATAGTAAAAATGAAGGTGGAAGCCATCCTTTAATGGAAGTCAGCCACAATAGGATGTGACTTTTGTCAACAGGCCGATACCCAGAGCGGGTGAGGAGTGAGGTGTTGTGTCACAATCCAGAAAGAAGCAGCTTTGTGTACCTCCTGTCCTCCCCATCAGGTCACAATCATCAGAGACCTGAGCTCTCTTTCATCCAGAGAGATAGCGGCGAGATACCATGGGAAAAACTGGACTTAATGAAAAGGCATGAGTATAGCACACCCAGATATACTGGGAAAAACAAGGCACCCTTGAGATCAGTGTTTTTTGAGTTATAAGATGTACCCACCAATGAGGTACAATAGTCAAAGCCAAAGCATCCTGGTTTCATATCATGTAAACTACATGTTTATGCTAGTGTCATACCAAGCACAACTTGTCTCAGTGATATATGTATAACAGAAAGAGAGACAAAGAACCAAACTAGATATCAATGTAGTATGCTTTTCTAAATTTGAGTTATTGCCAAAAAGGTTTGAATGGCATTGCTTTCACGAGACAGGTGCTTTAACCAAGTAAGCGATAGAGCCACCTTGAATGTCATTACTTCCAAAGCTTAAACTTTAGTTCTTTTATATGTGAAATGGGGACAATGCCATGCTTCTACTTATAGCTGTCATGTAAATTTCAACTAACATGGCTCAGTTTGTAGAGTGCTTGCCTAGCATGCACGAAGCCCTGGGTTCAACTTCTAGCACTGCATGAAATAAAAGTTCACCTGTAATCCTAACATCTGGGAGATGGAGCCAGGTTGATTGGAAGTTCAAGCCCATCCTTGGTTACATATCAAGTTAGAAGAGGCTAGCCTTGGCTACATGAGACCCTATCTCCAAAAAATAAAAAATAAAAAGGAGTAATCGTGAATTAAAAAAATTTTTTTTAAATTATTTTTTATTTATTTTTGGAGAGAGACACAGAGAGAGACAGACAGTGAGAGGGAGACAGATAGAGATGGGCACGCCAGCAGTCTTTCAGCTGATGTGAATGAAATACAGATGCGTGTGCCCCCTTGTGGTCAAGTCTGGCATTGCACCCTTGCGTCACTTTGCATCTGGCTAAACGTGGGACCTGGAGATCCGAACCACTGGAGATTGGAACCAGCGTTCTTAGGCTTAGGAGGCAGGCGCCTTAACCACTAAGCCATTTCTCCAGCCCTCATAGGAAATTTTAAAGGAAAGTTGATCTGTCTTTTTTCAGTATTGATATAGGTTTTTAATTTTTTATTTTACATTAACAATGACAGGTTATTCTCGTTTTATTTTATATTTATTATTTATTTGAAAGAGACAGAAAGAAGGAGGGGAGAGAGAAAGAATGGGTATGCCAGGGCCTTCAGCCACTGCAAATGAACTCCACACAGATGCGCCACCTTGTGCACCTGGCTTACGTGGGTTCTGCAGAATTGAATCTGGGTCCTTTGGCTTTGCAGGCAAATGCCTTAACCACCAAGCCATCTCGCCAGCTTGAGTTTTTTATTTACTTTTTATTTTTTCAAGGCAAGATTTCACTCTAGTCTAGACTGACCTGAAACTCACTCTGTCTCCAGGCTGGCTTTGAACTCAGGTGATCCTCCTTCCTCATCTTCCCAAAGGCTGAGACTAAAGGCATGTGTCACTCCTCCTGGCTAGTATTGATATAGTGTTATTTCCTTTCATTTTCAACTTATTTTTCATTTTGTAAGCTTAAAGTATTGTTGAGAGTAAGGAAGAGCCACTTACCTTACAACATGACATAGTCCCGCCAGATTCTTTGGTTGATATTCACACAATCACCCTGGGAAGGTATCTGACATCAGACTGGTACATGGAATTCCCAAGTGACTCAAAACTAATTTCGTGTTTAATCTTTTTTTTTTAATTTTTTAAATTATTTTTTATTTATTTTTGGAGAGAGACACAGAGAGAGAGAGAGAGAGACAGACAGAGAGAGAGGGAGAGGGAGACAGATAGAGATGGGCGCGCCAGCAGTCTCTGAGCCGCTGTGAACAAAATCCAGATGTTTGTGCCCCCTTGTGGGCAAGTGCGGCATTGCGCCCTTGCGTCACTTTGCATCTGGCTAAACGTGGGACCTGGAGATTGGAACCAGCGTTCTTAGGCTTAGGAGGCAGGCGCCTTAACCGCTAAGCCATCTCTCCAGCCCTTGTGTTTAATCTTAATACATCGAGATAGATAAGCATAGTATTTGACATTCTCTTTCTATTGTTGCGGTCATATATTTAGACGAAAGCAACTCAATTAGTCAACATTTTATGTAGAGTTTTGGGATAGTTCTTTCAAAGAAAAGCAGCTGTGGGTATGATGTTTGTTCATTTATCCCCACAGCTTGGCTTATTGCCACTTCTGTTTGCTTTCCATCAACATCAGTATCTCATTTAGTCAACCACTTTCTGATTAGCTACTCCTATACAATGATCTCATATCACCACCAGTCCTGTCCTAACTCCAGTGTGTTGCCTCTTCTAGTAGCAGCCTACTTTCTCTTCAAACAGATAGGTAAGCAAACAACTGCTCCTCAATCTGCCTGTCCATCAGTGGTTTATTGTTCTTTTTTTTTTTGGCTAAGCACTTCCCAGGGTGTCAGTCTCCTCTGCTTTGTTGCTCAGCAGAGCTGTTTTATTGTCAAGGGTCTTTCTGAAGCGGGCCTCTTGCCATGATTCTTCTGATCACAGATCTTCAGTTTCATGACCTCACTGACACATGGGTCAGGGAAAGGCTTCCGGTCTGTTTCCACTCTGCTTGGTCCAAATATATTTCACCAAAATATTTCTGTTTTAAGAAGTTACTGACCTGGGCATGTTGGCTCATGTCTTTAATCCCAGGACTCTGAGAGAGACTGAGGTAAGAGGGGGCAGAGGCAAGATCTCAGTGAGTTTAAGGCCATTCTGGGCTACAGAGTGAGTCAGCCTAGGCTAAAATGAGCCCTGCCTCAAAAAGCCACTTTGGTTTGAGATAACAATTAGGCAAATGCCCCTGGCTTGGTCATTGTACTGAAATATCACATTGCATCTTACAAGTATGTTCAATTATTATTTTCCAATTAACAGTGGGATTTAAAATGTCATGTTTGCTCCTTACACTAAAATAACAGAAGCTATCAGACCTCCACATTAACTTCTGCTGTCTTTTAAAATTCTTTTGTTTTTGTTTTTTTTGAGGTAGGGTCTCACTCTAGCCCAGGCTGACCTGGAATTCACTGTGCATTCTCAGGGTGGCCTCGAACTCATGGTGATCCTCCTACCTCTTGCCTCCCGAGTGCTGGGATTAAAGGTGTGCACCACCATGCCCAGCTTTTAATATTTTTTTATTTTGAAGTTATCAGTGTCTTCTGTGATTACCATTATTTTTATTCACTCATCCACACATCCAAATATTTTAATGCATAGTTAAAATTATTCTTTTCAATTTATTTAATTATTTTTCAGTGGTGGGGGTCAAAGTCAGAGCTTTTGTGCAAGGACTCTATCACTGAACTATATCCCAACCTCTTTCTGAGACAATCTCCCTACACCAAAGACTGGCTTTGAACTTGTGATCCTCCTATCTCGCCCACCCAACTTTGAGATTACAAATGTCTATTGCCATGCCTAGCATTATCTTTAAATCGATAACATAAAAATTTAAAGATTACACATACTGATATATGCAACACTTTTTAATTTCTACTTTTGCTATATATGTTATTAAGTACAATATATATTAGTTAGGTTGAACACAAAAAGTCTCTGCCATGTAGAATCATGTACCTTAATGGCAAATATACACAGAAAAAATAATCACAGTGTTTATGACAAGTACACAGTACACCACGAGGTGAAAGGAAAGAGGCAACCATTAAATCCAGTTGCTCAAAATTCCTAACTCAGCTTTCTGTTTGACCAAATAAGTAACCTATGTATATGGGCCATACTTTACTTTTCACTGAAAACTATATAAAATGCTTCCCTTTTAAACTTTTCTTCATTTCAACCCATACTTAACTTTTTGTCATCTTATACTTTTAATATGTTGACTGTTTTCCTATCCACTAACTTGTGTTAGCTTTAAGTAAGTTTTGTCCACAAAAAATGAATTCCATTTTCTTTGTGGGCTATTTCTCTGTCTCATCAATACCTAACTCGATGTTGGGAACTTAATCTGTGTTTAATCTTCCTTGGGATAAATAACTGGTAAACAGCACTCATACTTTAAAGAAATAAAATGTACATTTCAAGAGCATAAACATTAGCTAAATAACCTAATTTCAAAGAACATGTTTGTGCAGCCTAATCTTTGTATATATGGTCACTGTAGGAATAATAATAATACATTTATCTAGGGAAAATCAAAACATTTTAGTTTTTTTCCCATTTTCTTCCTGCTATCAAGCACATACGAATTGAATTGTCTAGTACCCATCAGTACAATTTAGTGGGGAATGTGCAGGAAATTAGTGTTTTATAATATTCAGTGAGTGAATTCTGCACATATTTTTTACAAGTTTTACATCTGGCCAGTTTAGATGGTTTAAGTAGATTTCTATTTTTAGAAGTGAGTTTTTGCTGGATCTTGGAGAACTCTAACTTAACTTGTGGATACACCTTGGATTCTGTCTCATTATGTGGTGCATTAGCATAGGCAGAAAGAGACATTGTTATTTTTCAGCAGTTGGACAGGTAGGTTCAGTGGGTCAATTAGCCAAGAAAGACACTAATAAGAGACTTCTTCCGTTGTAGTGATGGAATTCTCAGTTTGTACCTAATAAATCCCAATAAATTCCAAGCCTCGAAAGTCGAATTCTTTTCTATCTCTGTAAGTTTCATAGCTCTTAAAAGTGTTCTCAATTAACCATTAAGTCCTCATCAACCACAGCAAAAGGAAAAAGAGAGAGAGAAAAAAAAACTAGGTACAAAAGGAACACACTTATAATCCCAGCTACTTGAGAAGCTGAGTGAGGCAGGAGGCTTGCAAGTTTGAGTCTAGCAAGACCCCATCTTGCCCCCCGCCAAAAAAAAAGAGGAAGAAGGAGAAGAGGAGAAGAAGATAGGAGGGATGTGGGATGTGGTCAGTTATGAGGATGGTTATCTTTGGAGGGGCATTTATTGTGTAGTAGAGATTATACTAGCTACCTTAATCCATTATTCATCTAATTGTCACTAAAGCACATGAAGTAGGCATCACCCCCACTTTACAAATCAGTGAACAGAAACTCAAAGAGGTTAAGACACAGTAGGAAAGATGAAAGTCAGCCGTGAGTACCAGAGCAGCGGTGACGTAGCAGATGCTGCTGTGGTAAGACTTTCACTCAAGTTTAGATAGAAAAGCTGTGACCACTATATTAAGATGAGGTTATGAATAACAGTGTACCTGTGGTCCTGCTAAGACACTACTGAGAATCCAGGCAAAGCCAGTCATGGACTGTTCGAGCTTGCTGTTGTTTTGTAGAGCAAGGGGCCGGGTGATGGCCAGGGAACGGTCCAGGCTGATGACAACCATCATGAAGGCTGGGGCGTACATAGAGAAGAGCTTCAGGTAGCTGAGGACTTTGCAGAGGAACTCCCCAGCATACCACTGCACTGTCACGTTCCACAGCCCATCCAGTGGCATGACAATCAGCGTCTCCAACAGGTTGGCTAAGGTCAGATGTTTTAAAAGCACCTTCATTCTTGAGGGCTTTCTCCCTTTCTCCTTCTTCTGAGTCCACTTGTGAAGTTTCAATAAGAAAGAAGCATTGAAGGTGGCAGACAGTAGGAAGAGAAAGAAAGTCACTGTCACTCGGATCTTTCCAGATAAAGTCAGGGTGGGCAGGTTGCCCTGCATCAGCGGGATGCTATTGTTGATGGCTGAGCACTGGTTTTGGCCCTGCTCAAGAGAGGCACCGTTTCCCATATTCTCCCAGTGATGGGCTTCACCACGTGGGGATCTGGAGCTTCTGATCGTTTATTGTCTTTGAACACAAAGTCCAGTTTTATTTCTGCTTGGTTTACATGGAGACGTCACCGGCTTAGATTTATGTCAGACTTGGTCTCCAACGGACCTTGGACTTAACGTGAAATATCAAGGTGGACTTGTTTTGTGGTTTGTAATCCAAAGAGTGCTAACACAAGGGAGGCCAAACACATCCCGAAGGCCAATTGTAACTGTACCTCCTCTGCAGAAGGCCTGGTTTTCACAACATTTCATCCTAATGGAAGAAGGACACTTGAAGCCTAATTCTGAAGTTAAGTCAGTCATACTATTAGTCAATTAACTTAATGAAGAGATTTCTCTGAAAACTTCTGTTACTACATCTGTCCATCTGACCGATGTAAAATCAAATGAAGATAAATCTTCAAAAAGCCCAATCTAATTAAAATCTGTTATCTGAAGAACACATGTCTTCAAACCTTTTTTGTTTAGTTTTTTAAACATGCACTGTGGAATTTTCTCACAGTAGACAAATATGTTCATTTAAAAGTATCCTATGTAAAACACCAAGTGAATAACTAAACAGTCACCATCAATTTGATCTAATGCAAATTAGGCTATATTCAAATTGACCAACCTTAATGGCCAGAGTATCCATGCTTACACTGGAATTAAAATGATTGACTATTTTCACCTGGATTTTACAATTGTCTGAATGTTATATTTGCTATTAAAAAATTGCATAGGGAGCTGGGCACACCTTTAGTCCCAGCACTTGGGAGGGGAGGATCACTGTGAGTTCGAGGCCACCCTGAGACTACATAGTGAATTCCAGGTCAGCCTGGGCTAGAGTGAGACCCTACCTCAAAAAAACCAAAAAAAAAAAAAAAAAGTGCGTAGGGATACTTGATACTGTAATTGCATTTGTATGAATTTACTATATAATGTGAATATTTATAATCCTTTACATGTCATATGATCACTTCATGTTGAGACCACTTAGAATCTTCCACTGTGTTGCTCTGTTTAACTTTCATGGTGAGTGTCTGATGATAACAATATTGGCATGACATACACTGGAATTTATTAAATCAGTTTCATGTTTATGAGCTCAACTAGCTTCTTATGTCACAGCCAAAGCAGGACAATATGAAGAATAAAGGTGGCTATTTTGACTTTGGTTGTCCATTCTTTTTGTTTGTTTGTTTTCTTTTTTATTATTTATTATTATTTTTATTTTCTCTGTACCCCCTCAGCCCTGTGCCCTTGCTCCTCTATCCCTGGGGTCCTCAGTAGGGTTGTTTGTATTCCCTGTGAGGTCAGGAAGGCTCAGTCATTCTCTGTGGTGAGGGGGGGGACTGTGCCTCAGGATAGTTCTTCCTGCCCTATGGTTCCTACCACCTTTCTGCCCCTCTTCTGCAATAGTCCCTGAGCCACAGGTGGGTCAGTGAGCAATCTGGTTTAGTGCTGAGTTTTCTGTGGCCTCTGGGTTTCTGCTTGGATGGGTTTGGATGGGCCATGTTGTCTGTCGCCATCTCCCTGGCGCTGGTTGTCAGCTGGCAGTGGGAGTGGTATTTATGTGGCTGCTTTCTCTGCAGTTTCTGTTGGGACCAGGCTGATGTGTACATGTGGGATGCCTCATGGCAGATGGCAGTTGGCTAGGCTTTCTTGTTGTGTTGGTGGACCTTGGATTCCCCCGAGTGTTCCCTGCCATCTGCAACATAGAACAGATCTCCAACCAAGAGTGAGGGCAGCTCCGGTTACTTTTCTTATATATGCTCACCCTCATTATCCAGAGAGCATGGGGAGTGTCTCTCTCGAGTGTAAGTTTCATATCTATGGGACACCAAATTGGCTTCCAGCATGGGATATGAGTGCTCTACCCCTGAGCAGGTCTCGTGTCCAATCATAGAACATTTGGTTACCCTCATAGGCTATGTGCCACTGTTGCACAGGTGTGTATTTCTGGCCCAGCTGGAAGGGTTTTGTAGCTTCCTGAGTCCCCTGCTTATTTGCACTGTTGGTGACCATGGTCTCTTGGTGGCTTCCACAGCACTTTACAGTGACATGCAGTCAAGGCAGAAGGAAACTGGCTCCCCCCTCAGTTCCAGCGTGGTGACTCAATGTCCTGTCACAAAAGCCTGTGGTGTCTTCAGCAGTAGGGGCTTACCTTTTCAGCTCAGGCTGGTATAGGTGGTCCATTATGACTGGCTGATTTATTTGCTTACATGGTCATCTATTCACTTATTTAACAGAGAGGTACTGTTAAATATATTCTCTTAGCCTTTGTTGTGAATAGATTATCCAGGCCTTTGATAGCTTATTTGGCCCATGGCTGTATTGAGCATGTCTTCTAGGCTTGCTCAGCCTCTCTCAGCACAGGCTGCCTCCCAGGTTGAACAGCTTAGGCGGGATGCTTACCTGGGTTTCCTTTTGCTTCACTAAGTGCCTGGAATGCATGGTTCCTCTCACCACTGGCAGACTAGGATAAAGTATGCTATGGAATGTGGAATCTTGCCAGGTGTGGTGGCACGCTCCTTTAATCTTGCACTTAGGAGGCAGACGTAGGAGGCCATTCTGAGATTACAGAGTGAGTGTTAGGTCAGACTGCACACAAAACAAAATAAAAACAAATAAACAAAAAATCCCACTGAATCTCTTCTCAGCCTTCTGGCTGAGATCAAGTGTGGAACATTGAAATTTTCATCCAAGAGGCTTTCTTGAAGGGTCTCTACACACTTCCTAGCAGGATCCTGAGACTTATTGTTTTGTAATAACTAGTGGGAAGAATGAATGAGTCAAAAGTCACGAGAAATATGTCTTTTAGAAAAATATAACATATCTATTTTACCTATTAAAAATAAATGTAGCACAAACACAATTGGGTCACGATTTGTCCTAGTTCTGGTCTGTAAAGTAACCTGAACTCTGAATCAGTGGACATGGAACCATGACTCCGAGGAACACAAAGGCAAGATTCCTGTGAGCCCCAACGGCACTTACATTACACACCGCTGTTTGCCAGAGTCCCTATGAAACCAGTCAGTCTCCTTGGGAGCGCTGGCCTGCTCTTCCTCATAATTGTGTCTCTGTCGCACATGCAGCAGGTATTTAAGAAATTCCTCCACAGCTGCAAAACCTGTCTCACCTGCAAGGTTAACATCTTCCATAGCATCCTATTGAAGTGTGCAGCCCAAGCCCCATCAGTTTCTTTGGCTTTCAACCTCACACAAATACTCTCCACTATATTTTACAAAAAAATTAATTTCCTATCATGAAATCTATAAACTTAGCTAATTTTATGTCTTTTCCATAGCTTCATCATGGTAATGTCACATTGACACTTTTGGGAGGAAAGTCATGTACAGATGACACATTTCCCACTTTTCCTGAGTAGACTTTTCTCCACAGCACACATCACAGCTCTTTGCCTTTAGGAGATTAAACAGAAGGTCAGCATTATACTTGGGGTTTAACCATCATCAAAAACTGAAAAACGGATGCCATTCAGTGTGAGAATAAGTCTAAAAGAAATTTATCTTAACACAATTCTTTGGCTTGCATATAATTTTACCATAGTTTTATTTACTTATTTTTGACATGTTTGTGTGTGTGTATCATCATGCCATGAGAGGGCACTATGAGAAATACTTCAGACTCATAATCTATTTGATTTCAAGTGAAGGCTTAGTCTAGTTATTGTGCATTCAACATCCTTTCACTGATACCAGACATTTCATAACTCCCACATGAAACATGGGAGGGCTGGATTCACAGTTTAAGAAGCTGTGGTCTTGGGCTGGAGGGATGGCTTAGCAGTTAAGGAGTTTGCCTGAAAAGCCAAAGGACCCAGGTTCGATTCCCCAGGACCCACGTTAGCCAGAGAGAGAGAGAGAGAGAGAGAGAGAGAGAGAGAGAGAGGAAGACAGAGATGGGCGCGCCAGCAGTGTCTCAGCTGCTGCGAACGAAATCCAGATGTGTGCGCTGCCTTGTGGTCAAGTGCGGCATTGCACCCTTGTGTCACTTTGCATCTGGCTAAACGTGGGACCTGGAGATTGGAACCCGTGGAGACTGGAACCAGTGTTCTTAGGCTTAGGAAGCAGGCGCCTTAACCCCTAAGCCATCTCTTCAGCCCTTCAGTTACTTTTGAGTTAGTTTTCATGCATGGTCCACAAAGGTCCAGTTTGACCCTTCCCCTGTGTTTGCACCAGTTGCCAGATAGTATTGACAGCAGAAATGTCTCCAACCCAGAATATACGCCACTAGTGCCCAGGGAAGACTGCATGATTACTGCTGTTACTACCATTTGTCTTGTAACAAGGAGAAGAGAATCTAGTGCTGTACATGTGTCTCATCACACAGTGCAGGTCACTTAAGTCAAGCTTATTTGAAGGCATATTCTAAAATTTTGTTAACAATAGAGTTGTCTTCATGTGAAATGATTTGAAAATCCAAACTGAACTCTTTTGTTCTTTTTTCCACAAGGTAGTTTATACTCTGCATATATAAAGAAATCAGGATGCCAGGCATGGTGGCGCATGTCTTTAATCCCAGCACTTGTGAGGCAGAGGCAGGAGGATCATTGTGAGATCTAGAACTAGAACTAGAACTACAGAGTGAGTTCCAGGTTAGCCTGGGCTAGAGTGAGACCCTACTTCAAAAGAGAAAGGAAGGAAGGAAGGAGGAAAGAAAAAAAAAAAAGAAATTTGTTGCCCTCCCACAGAGAGTAACTGGCACATTTACGACCTCACAGTTAATATGGACAACCGCACTGAGGAGGGAAGGGAAAGAGGGAACAGAAGAGAATAACCTGATGGGAATATGATCATCATGCCATATGTTCATGCAATAATGGTCACACATTAAAAAAGAAGAAATTAGGTACAAAAGAGTACAGGTGACTTAAATCACTAGTCTATATTGCTTTTCCCCAAAGGTAACTGAATATACATAGCATCTAAAATTTTTAACTTAAAAATAAATAGAGGGGCCTGGAGAAATGGCTTAGTGGTTAAGCGCTTGCCTGTGAAGCCTAAGAACCCTGGTTCGAGGCTTAATTTCTCAGGACCCACGAAAGCCAGGTGCACAAGGTGGCGCATGCATCTGGAGTTAGTTTGCAGTGGCTAGAGGCCCTGGCGTGCCCATCTGTCTATCTATTTGCCTCTTTCTCTCTCTGTCTGTCACTCTCAAATGAATAAATAAATAAATAAAACATAAACAACAACAAAAAATCGACATTAAAAAAATAAATACAATAGAGTCTCTGTTTATTGTTTTAATTTTTGTTTATTTTTGTTTATTTATTTGAGAGTGACAGAGAGAGAGAGAGAGAGAATGGGTGCATCAGGGCCTCCAACCACTGCAAACGAACTCCAGATGCATGCACCATCTTGTGCATCTGGCTTATGTGGGTATTGGGGAATAAAGCCTCGAACCGGAGTCCTTAGGCTTTACAGGCAAGCATTTAACTGCCAAGCCACCTTCCAGCTCATCTCTGTTTATTTTGATATGACTTTGAATAATATTATATTACCTAAGAAGGTAGCACCTTTTACACTGGGTAATAGATACCAACTATCTTTTTTTTTTTTTTTTTTTTTTAAGAAATATCTATCAGCATTTTTTTCCTGGTGTTGCTCCAACTTAACTTGAGGGGTTGTCAAGAGCCCCACTGCTTCCATCACCAGGGTCATACTTGAATCCAAGCTAGGTCAGCCTTAACCAACATGCATATTGTTCTATTTTGTTTATGCCTAATTTCTAAAACATCAAATAATAGAAATACTAATTCTTATGACTATATAATAATATTTTCAAAATGTTATAAAAATAAATCATAAACCTACTCTATTAATTTATCCATAAAGTTCCTGACAGATTCTACATTTTAGAATAATGACTAAAATAATACTCCTAATTTGGAGAACTATAAATAAATAAACTTTTATTAACCAATTTCTGCTTCCTAGTTTCTTTAGAGCACATGGAAATAAAGGGAGTGGGCTCCAGACCTGAGTGACAGGTAACAGACAGTACTTTACTTATAATCACATGACAGCACAGATGTCAAAAATGGGAGCTCAGAAATGTAGTTGTGTGATTTTGAATCCCTACCTAGTCAATTGTAAACTGTCTGATTTTCAGAAAGCTGTATGAATCTTCTCTACCTCAATTTACCCATACAGTTGAAATAACAAGGGAACCATTTCTCTGTGCTGTCGGGTAGGTAATGGAAATATAAAGTACATAGTAGGAATCAAGTAAAGATTAATTATGATTATTATTACAATTTGGGTGGTTTGCTATGAAAGCCCCCTCATGATGAAGATTAGTAGTGGTAGCTATAAATTATTAGTGATAAAAAATAGAACAACTCCTATAGAGATGGACTCCTGTCTCAGAAAGTTCTCTGATGAGGTAATGTTTTGAACACCTAAGTGCCCAGCTGGTTTAACAAAACAGCACAGTCAGAGATAACTGTGTCCTGTTGGGATGTTTCTATATGGGTTCATAAGAGTGAAATATAAGCACAGTTTCCATGTTACTTACTTGGTTAGTAATTTATATTATTTAAGAACATTAATAGTGTGGAATAAGCAATATGACATTGTTTGAGTACTATATTCAAGCCATCTGTGCAAACAAAGTCCATGTGTTTGAGGGTTATGTGTGTGAGAACCACCTTCTGGCTTCAGTTTTAAACTCAACATATTTGGTGACAAGTCAATAAGCATTGTGACCTATTAATACATCCCATGGGACAGTCTTGTTGCCTGTCAGTTAAGGTGAGAAGGGCATAAACAGACAAGGGGTTGGCCTCGGTACAAAGACCAGAAAGAAAATAGGTAGACAGATTTTCTGAGTAACTTTT
This sequence comes from Orientallactaga sibirica, assembly GCA_036365145.1. Taxonomy (NCBI): domain Eukaryota; kingdom Metazoa; phylum Chordata; class Mammalia; order Rodentia; family Dipodidae; genus Orientallactaga; species Orientallactaga sibirica. The sequence continues at coordinate 5,496,005 of JAEOAD010000040.1, read as the reverse complement.
ATGGACAGTATTACTGCAACTCACTGGATTCCAACCTACAAAGCCTCTGATCCCAGGGAATCCACTTGCTGGTTAGGAGAGGATTGTTTATGCACCACGAAGGAAGTTTATAATTCATGCTTTTTTGATGGATTCTTAAAATATCTGTATTTCCAAAGAAACAGAGAATATTTCCTTAATAAATCAAAATCATATTTACTTTTATCCTTGTATTTATTCTGAAAGCAGTAAAAGGGAAATGGTATATTCATTGAAGAAAAGTGATATATAAATCAAGTGTGGGTTTGGAACTGCAAACAGATTCAAGAGGCGTGTCGCCTCTGAGCTTCAACCTCCAGAGGACTACTTCTCTAGAGACCGGTTTTGGACATAATCCAGTCCCGATAGTATGTCACTCGAGTGTAGACACCAGGCTTGTTGGGAAGGGCACATTCGTCTCCCCAGCTTACAATTCCAATGAGGAACCAGATGCCTCTAGAATCTTCACTAACTAGTGGTCCTCCAGAGTCACCCTAGGGAAAAGAAGATATACACAGTTACCATCATTTCAAGGCAAATATGGCATCTTTGTTTCTCTTTTGTAATAAGGCTAGGGCAAGACAGAAGAAGGCAAAAGAACGTGAGGTTTTTCAATACTGAAAGAACGTTAGCTAACCATATTCTTTGTGTCATTATATGTCTTTGGACATAGCAGTAAAATAATGGAAGGTTAATATGAAAAATTACAACTCATATATCACCAAGAGGAGCTATTTTTGAAGTCATTATTGCTTATGGCTCTAAGCATAAGGCTACTAAGGACCCCTGTTCCTCATATTATTATTAATTATTATTTGTTATTATTATGTTGAGGAAAAAAGGAAGTTGTGTGTTTCTTCCCCCCACCAATACTGGACATTAGTTCTTCCTTTGTGTAAATGGTGTTCCCTTAGTCAAGGAAATCAACTTATTCATCACCTCACGCATTTATGTTCTTGTCTGAGGATAGTTAAAATTCAAGAAAAGGATACACCAGTATTAACTTACCATGCTAATTATTAGATCCTAGAGTATGTTTTTATAACACAAAGTCTACCTTGTTTTGAACAGCATCCCTTCCATTTTCATCATCTTCCTGTCCTTGGCAGCCATCACTGTACTCTATTTCTGTTTTGTTTTTGTTTGTTTTGTTTTTTGAGGTAGAGTCTCACTCTAGTCCAGGCTGACCTGGAATTAATTCACTCTGTATTCTCAGGGTGGCCTTGAACTCATGGTGATCCTCCTACCTCTGCCTCCCGAGTGCTGGGATTAAAGGCGTGTGCCACCACACCCAGCCACTATACCCTATTTCTATGGATCCTGCCTTTAGAGACTCCACGTCTTAGTGAGCTCATGCCATGTTGGGTATGCTTCCCTTTATGTTATCACAATGGCAGAATTTTCTGTTTATGGCTCAATGCTCTACTGTCTATATCTAGTTCTAGATATATGGATAGTGATCATGTAACACATAAATGACATATCCCACATGTATGCATAGAATGTGATATATAAACTGTGAGATTCACATCCCTATTGATTGTCAATTAGGTTGTGTCTGTATCTTGGGGAATGTGTCTAGTTCCGCAGCAAACACAGGGTGCAGCTATCTCTTTGATATGCTGGTTTCATTTTCTTTGTATATACTCCTAGAAATGGAATTGCCAGGTCATGTGGGAGCTTTATTGCTACTATTTTGAGGAATTCTATGACTGTTTTCCATAAAACATACTATCTACATTCATATTGGTAGTATATAACCTTCTCCATAGCTTGAAGACATTTATTTTTAGTCTTGTCTTATAGTTGTGAGTCGATGTCACACCATGTCTTTAATTTGTGCTGCTTTGTTAATTATTGATGTTAAATGCAATTTCATATGCCCTTGGTCATTTATAGTTTTTGAAAAATATCTATTTAGGCTATTTTTACATTTAAAAATTAGGTAATTAGGCTTTTGGTATTGAGATTTTTACGTTCTTAAGAGTTTCTAAGAGGTGGTTTGAAGTAAGAGACTTGATCATATTTTCAGAAAGTGCACAAGGGATTAATAAAATGGGGCAGTTTACAAGTTCTAAAAGAAATGTAAGATTAATAAACCTTCCTAATGTTTGTATATATGAAAGGAAACAATGCTTTAAATATAGGAGAGATTTTTTTACTCCAAAACAAGAGGATGAAGATGTGTAAAATATTATCAGTAAGGAAGGAAAATAAAGGTGTTTTCATGAGATTTTTTTCTGGTTAGTAAGAAGAAATAACGTATGCTTAGGAAGGTAAGTGGGATAGGTAGGTGAGGATTATAATGGAGGTTTGACACAGTACAACAAAAGATGCATTAAAATTGTATCATCAAGGAACCATGTGTGATTAAACTACTCAAGTTCACAAGAAGGCAGTATTTCTTCTTGATGTGCTTGGTAGCTTGCAAATAAAGCTGACATGTTCCCCTGTGATTCAAGATCATCAGGGCAGGTGTGGGGGAAGCCATAGATGATGTAACCAAGGGTGCTGTAAATACAGTGCTAAGTAAGAAAGCATGGATTCTAGGCTCACGAAGGATGGGAACCATGAGGCTGGGGGTGACATGAAGTAGAATGGGACTTTAAGCTCCTTGTGATCTCCATTGTAGGTTAGTGAGTGATAAAACTGGAAGGACTTGTAATTAGAGATGATAATTATATATTATGAACCCTTGCTTGAATGTCTGCTTGTACTTAGAGTACAGGAGAATGCTGTATTCATTTCAGCTTCCTTGTATAGAAGGAAGGCCTAGCACATACTGAGTAGTCAGTCAATAATTACTGCACATAAAAATGAATACAATTCCTGGATTTATCAGTAGTTGTGTCTGCCTACATGACTATACTTGTGTTTTCCTGCTAGGCATATTGCTTGTAAGCAGCACTAGGTGCACTAGAAGTACATGAAGTGTAAGGAAAGGTAACTGAGTATTGGGTTCACAGTGAGGGCATGGGAGAGAGCCGGGTCTCCTTCACTGTGGTCCCTGTTACTGGCTGTGTGAAGTGAGTCACTTTCTCTCTTTGCCTCAATCTCCTCATCTAAGTAGTAGAATTTGTAACTGTAAAAACATGCTGCAGAGGATAGCTCTAACTACAATGAGTATGAGTTTAAAACTGTGATGTGCAATGTCATGTAAAAGAAGTTAATTTTTTAAAGATTTTATTTTTATTTATTTATTAGAGACACAGAGAGGGAGAGAGATAGAGAGAGAGAAAGAGTGAGAATGGGCATACCGGGGCCTCCAGCCACTGCAAACGAACTCCAGGTGCATGCGTCACCATGTGCATCTGGTTTACGTGGGTCCTAGAGAATCGAACCGGGGTCCTTAGGCTTCACAGGCATGCGCCTTAACCGCTAAGCCATCTCTCCAGCCCAGAAATTGTTAAATTTGTACAACACTTAGAATGATGGAGCCAGACTGTGAATGCCCTGTGATCATTTGATTTAGCGTTAGACCCAGTAGAGTGTTTCTTGCTGAAAAATCAAGAACTAAACTAAAGTTACCACTGCTGGGTTTCGTTTGTTCACTGCTTATTCTAATTGAGTCTCTGTATAGCTTCTTATAACAGGAAGGGTGATTTTGCATCTCAGTACTTCAACAAAACATATATATCAATATAATTTTTAATTCAATTCCTTGGCTATAAGACACAATTATTTCTTTAAAATTAAGAAAATTGAAGTGCTAATTGGATACTTAAAGCTTCCAGAAAAACACCTTGAAAACAGACTAGGGAGGTGTACCTGGCATGCATCCACACGGCCCTTGAGTGACCCAGCACACAGCATTCCGGGAGTGATGACTCCACCATAGGCCTTTCCACTGTTACAGGTCTTATTATCTATGATCTTCACCAACCCTTTTTGGAGTATATTGGGAATTTTTCCTAAAGGAAGAAAATTATACATTTTCTGACAAACTTAATATTAATTTCTATGCACAGAGGTTATTAGTACTTATTTTTAGCACTATGTACATTTTCCACATCAATGTGAACATGTTTTAATTAAAACAAGAAATGTTTATGGAAATGTCAAGTTATTGCTAAAAATCACCACATTTAGAAACAGTTTGTATATAATATGTGATGAGATTTTTTTACCTTTAAAGTGTTTTATAATTTTAAAAATTCTTATGCTAAAATCACATTTTCATGATCATTTATATATTTTAGCTAAGTTTATTACTAGAGTTATGAATCAGCATTAACCTTAGGTTTATTTTTTCTGCTTTTAAAATGTATTTATGAACATACATTGCCTCTGAATATTTACATCCTTCTAGTCGTGGGGAAGCACTTGGGGACATACACAGAGATATCGCTGGGGATGGAAATGGGGAATCCCCTGAAGTTCTTCTCTTTGGGACTTTCCTACATAAAATATACTATATTATTCACTTATTTTTTATATGTTGGATTATTGTCTGTCTTTGCTAAGAAGGAAATTTTATTCTTTGCTAAGAAAGCAGACAAAAATTTTTACTTATTTGGCTGTAAAAATATCTAAGCTTCCAATAGCCTTACTGTGAATGGAGATGACATCAAAACAAATGATTATTGACTGAATGTCATAGGTAAAAATTAATTATGTATCCAAATGATATTTCTGTAAAAATTGCTGTTATAGGGATATTGTAGCCTATAGCTCTGTGCAATTATATATATAGTTTCTATATGCATCATATTGAGAATAATCCCATTATCCTGTTTTAAATGATCCAGAGAACATATTTTTCAGACTTAGTTGTAATTCTGAGTGTATTTCGTTTTAATAACCATGCAATGGAAGGAGGCTAGGAACTCACCATCAGACTTTAGCGTCCCCCATCCAGTAACCACCGCATTTGATTTGGGTGGGAACTTATGAGTAACCTCAGGAAGACATACTTTTCGGATGCTACTTGAGTACAACACTGGTGAAGCTAGATGGACCACAGCAATGTCATCATCATGTGCTGGGTAACGGTAGTTTTCATGGACTATAATGTTCTTGATACCTCGTTGTTTTTGTGGATTACTCAGAAGGAGTCCAAAGCTCACATTCCAGTCTTTGGGATTTTGAGACCTAAGGAGAATAGACTTATAAATTAAAAATGATACATTTCTGTCACACCCTCCCATGCCCAGGGAACATTGTGGAAGAGATAGTGGTGCGGAAGGACTGTCAGAGCCAACGAATGGGGAGGAGTGTTTTGGAATACTTTCAGACACAAAGTGATTGCTGCATTTCTAAGTTCACAGTGGCCATTACCTGCACAAGACCTGCCTAATATTGGATCCATGGACGTGCCACTGAGAAAGGCTCATTGGCTTTAAAACCTGCAACAATGATGGAGAAGGACAAAAAGACATCAAAATAGAAGGGTTGGAAAGATGAGGGGGTTCAGTGGAGTGAGGATGGGAACAATGGAATTTCTGGAATTAATTTATTAGCCCTTTAAAAATAATCCATTATGTTTGAGCTTTCAAAGGACTTACTAAAGTATTTTTGAAAAGCTGTGTGTAAAAGGAAAGAAGTAAAAAAGTATAATGACATGTTCAATCTTTGAATAATTAATAACCTGTACTTTAAAAGATAAACTGTAACCAGGCATGGTGTGAGCCCATGATGTGGGAGGTGGAGGTGAAGAAGATTGTGAGTTTGAGGACATCCTGGGTTACCTAATAAATTCGAAGCCAGCCTGAGCTGCATAGTGAGACCATGTCTCAAAAAATAAAACAGGGCTGGAGAGACTGTTTAGTGGTTAAGGCACTTACCTAAAAAGCCAAAGGGCCCATGTTTGATTCCCCAGTGCCCATGTAAAGCCAGATGCACAAGGTGGCACATATGTCTGGAGTTCATTTGCAGTGGCTAGAGGCCCTGGTGTACCCATTCTCTCTCTCTCTCTCTCTCTCTTTTCTCTCTATCTCTCTCTGCTTGCAAATAAACAAACAAACAAACAAACAAACAAACAAACATATTAGGGGCAAAAGAAAACAAATCAAATCAAAAAAATAAAAGATAACTAATAGGAACTTTTATTTCTGGGTTCAAACATAAAATTTTAGTGGGGATTTGGAAAGACAAATATGGCAATAAAAAATAATAATAAGTCTAAATAAACGTGGGCAGGTGTATGGAGGCAATGAGCTAATGGAGAGGATAGAACCATTGAAAATGATACAGAAAATATTTTTGCTGGGTGTGGTGGTGCTCGCCTTTAATCCCAGCACTCTCAGGAGGCACAGGTAGGAGGACTCTGTGAGTTCAAGGCCACCCTGAGACTACATGGTGAATTCCTGGTCAGCCTGGACTAGAGTAAGACCCTACCTTGAAGCAAACAAAAAAACTAACTAACCAAAAACATAAAAGAAAAAGAAAATCCTTTGACTCTAGCATTTATTTGTCATCCAAGGATTTGTGTGTTCTACACTGAAAGTAGAGCTGGGGAGCAGCTGCAGACTCTCTACTAAAATGTCGCAATGAAGAGGCATGGCTCAAAGGAAGATGATCAAGTGGGAGGTGAATTTTTACTTGTTTTTGGTCAACTCAGTTGCATACACGAGGCCCTGGATTTAATTTCCAACACTCAAAACAACCAAAGAGTGGTGGTACTGGTAGTGGTGGTAAACTTTCAGTGTGATAATATATCGTTTAAAGAATTATCAAGCTGGGCGTGGTGGCATACACCTTTAATCCCAGCACTCGGGAGGCAAAGGTAAGAGGATCACCATGAGTTCGAGGCCACCCTGAGACTACATAGCTAATTCCAGGTCAGCCTGGACCAGAGTGAGACCCTACCTTGAAAAACAAACAAAAAACAAAAAACAAAAACAAAAACAAAAAACAAACAAAAAAAGTTATCATGTCATGGGCTGGAGAGATGGCTTAGTGGTTGAGGCTCTTGCCTATGAAGTCTTAGGACTCAGGTTTGACTCCCTATAACCCACAGAAGCCAGATACACATGGTGACACATGTGTATGCAGTTTGCAGTGGCTAGAGTCCTGGCGTTCCCATTCTCTCTCTCTCTCTTCTCTCTCTCTAATGAATAAATAATTTTTTAAAAAATAAGTTATCATTTCAGCTGGGCTTATTGGCCCATGCCTATGATCCTAATATGCTGTAAACAGAGGGAGGTGGCAAGTTTGTGGACAGTATGGGCTACACAGTGCACTTGAAACTATCTTGTGTTGTAAAATAAGACCCCATCTGGAGAGTAAATGAGTGAATGAATACATGTTTAAAGTAAATGAAACCAGTTATAATGATAAAAGAAAGTAAAAGAAGACTCATTCTATTTGAGATCTAAATTTTAGAGATGAAAGAAATGACTCTAACCTGGTGGTTCTCCACCAGGGACATTTTGCCTTTCCTGACACTTAGGCACTGTCTGGAGACATTTTGACTGTTAATACTGGGAGATATTGCTGGTGGGTAAAGGCAGGAATCCTGTCAAATAGTCCACAGTGCACAGGACAATCTCCATAACAAAGGGTTAATTATGTGCTCCAGGTGGTCAGCTGTCCACTCATGATAAACCTTGCTCCAGGCTTCCTCTACCTGCTATGTTAACATGTCACTGAGTGATTTTGGGGGCTATGCCTCACAGGGCCAAATGGTTGGAGACAGAGCTGTATGCCACATTGCTGGAAAGTATCATCAGACATTTAGATGCTTGAGTAGCTTTGAGACCTTCACATGGGTCAGATCTTACTCTATAAAACAGTGAGCGGCACTGACAAGCCAGTTGTTACTAATCAGAGTGGCTCCACATCGGTGGACATTGTTCTGTTGAAGGCTGGCTTGCCAGGGCCATTCTCCTTCCTTGGCATTTTGACCTCCTACGATTTTGTTGCCAGAGGGAGTAATTGTACGTCGTCCACAACCTGTTCAAAATAGAGTTCATTAGTATTGACATGGCTTGTGCATGTATAATTGCTATAGTAAATAAGCTCCCTACAATATGTTCCTACTGACTGAGGAAAAATCTCACAATACTGGAGAAATTAGGATTGATTGATCTATTGCTAATATGATTTCCTGAGAATTCACTGAAAATACATTATCATCCTCCTTCCCTATGCCTCCCACTCATATATACTCCATGTACCCTTATGGTCTTACTGTGATCTCATGTAAGAGGGAAGTGCAATGATGGGTTTGATTTTATAGGAGAATAATTGTATATGGCACTAAATTGCACAGGGAAATAGGTGCCTTTTCATTTCAGTGAAAGTTGTAGGCCAATGAATGCTATGAAAATATTCATATGAAAGTACAAAGGAGAATGGATATGGGTGAGCTATTGATGAAAGAGTTGATAGAATGGGTTCCAGTTGGTTTCCATGTTGCATGCTTCTGTGAAGCAAGATCTGCTTTCTTGTTTAGATAGATCCAGAGAAAATGTCAGACTTGGAAGTCTTTAAGCCAATCCATAGTAACTGAACAGGTTTATTAGTCACTAAGCTTGATTCTCTGATTCAGTTGTCTATACAGTAACTTCATTCCAACTAAAGTACTAAATTTGTCCCTTCACAGTGTTCTATCTTTTACTAGAGATTATCAATTTATTGATAAACATTTTTATAGATCAGAATATCTATCTATATCACCTATTTATGTATTTATAATCTATTATTGTTATTGTTTCTGAGGTAGGGCCTCACTCTATCCCAGCAATCTTTCTACCTCTGCCTCCTGAGTGCTGGGATTTAAAGTGTGTACCATTACACCCATAGAAATATATATATATATATATATATATTATATTATATTTAAAAAATGTTTCTTCTGAACCTACCACAGAGAACATATAACATAAAAGCTCAATAAATATTTGTAGATATAAAGGTGACCCAAGGATCTGAAGTAAGTGATATTTGGTGCAAAGCCTCTTTGGTAGTGGGTCTGGACGAAGCATTTAGAGGCCGAAGTCAATGCATGAAAGGGCAGGTGAGGCAGCAGCTCAGCTGTGGGCAGTTCCAGACCTCTCTCACAAGGGTTTGACAATGTTGGAGGCATTTTTGCCCGTCACAATTGGGTCTGGGTTGGAGGAGTGGCTATCGGTATCTAATGTCAGATATCCATTGGGTAAAGGGCAGGGATATTGCTAACTAGCTTGTAATAAATAAGAGTCACTGAAACAGAAATTGCTGGGCTTGGTGTCAACTGTGCTAGTGAACAGCATCCTGGATGCCAGATAAGTACTTGCAACAAAAATAAGAATATCAAATTAAAGTGGAATGGTTAGCTGGTCAGTGGCTTCAAAGGGATGTGAATTATGTCGGACTAGATATATTATGAGGCAGTTTCTCCTGAAGGTGGGAAGATGTTGGAAACATAGGGGAGTCACATAGACTCATAAAGACTTTACCCTCTGAAGTTCATAAGTTTATGCATTGCTTTTATAATGCTATTTTCCAGTTGTAATGCAAACTTTGGAGTGTTAAGGCATCTTCCTTGAATCACCTAGCTGGACCCGAGCCTCTGTGGCTTCCATGTGTGATGAGTATTCTCACACTGACTCACTGAAGGCACCTCCCTTTTCCTTTTTCTTCTGTCCACTCCCTTATCATTTGTGCTACAGAGGACGAAGCAAATAATCCCGAACCGTGAGGAATGCTGGCTCTTCCCTACCCTCCCTTCTGTTCGGCCTCCTCCTAAAGGAAGTTGGCTTTTCCTCAGCTTTAGAGTAATATGCAAACTAAGATCCTTCTCTGGGGATAAGAAACTCCCCCAAGCAACAACTTCACTGATTCTGCCCTTACTCATAGTTCTTTGTTTCTATCCATGCACCAAGTTCCAGTCTAAGTTGTCATTTACTCATGATTATTGTGTCTGTTAAGCTTTTAGTCACCGCCTCTTCACCACTGCCCTGTTATTAGTGCCTCTCCTAAAATTCTACATGGCTCCATGTAGCCTTGTTGTGTCAAAAGATAGCGTATGGTCAATTTCAAGACTGTAATGAGGATGGCTGACTGATAATTTCAGAAACATTAATGAATCTAAAGAGGTCTTATTGCCTTCCTAACCTTCTATGTTTCATGCATTTTAAAGCACTTTACTATATCCAACAGCAAAGCTCCGTTCTTTCTTTAACCTTATATGATGATTCTGCTAGCCCCTTGTTTTTATTTAAAGCATGGTCAGAATTGTGAGTAGGTCACGTTGGAATCAGAATACTAATGTGAAAGTGATTAGTGTTCCAGCTGGGACATAGAAAAATTGGATGATCTTTTTAAAACTACTGCTTTTGACTATCTGCTATGAACTTGAAAAATGCCCAGTTGTGGATATGGTTCCTACAGAAAATATTTCATTGGCATACTGCTTTAATGTGTCTTTTAAGTTGACTGAGGAGTGTTTAATCCAAACACATGAAATAGAAAAATAACCTAAAATAGCTTTCTGTTTAAATTTTGACCATATTTCTCATCAATAACTAGGCAGTGACAGAAGGATAGTAAGACTGGTCTGGGCCAGCGTCACCTTGTTCTACAGAGTGACTTATTGAATCCTGTTGCCCCAGTCAGTCTCAGCCCTCAGACAGAGGCAGTGATTCCTGACAGCTTGCTCTGGGTCCTCCAAACCTGGCCGTCACATTCCCCAGAACAATTCCTGGGGAGTGCAAGCAGAATTACCTGGCCCAGAAAGGAAAAAGTGATCTGCTTATAAGGTAGCTTTCTTCTCTGCACACAAACTTAGCTTGCTGTGGTCAGAATTCCTGTGCAAGTTCCCAGGTCTGGAATTTTCATAGGCAGAGTAGTGTTTGCTGTGATCTCTTACACTTTGATTTACTCATATCACTTTTTTATCTTCACCGCATGTTGGAACTAAGGCTTTGAGAAGTTAAGTAACTTAGGTTAGTTCATCCAGTTAGTACAGAGTGGCAGATGTGGGACTCAGAATTTGTGTGTAGCTGCTTTTAAGTTCTACTTGTCCCTAGCCCCTATCTGCCCTTATGGTATGTGAAAATATGTGTCTCATTTTATATCCATTCTACCAGTAAACTTAAAATCTATTGCAGCATCTTTCATGTATGTTTCTAAAAGCAGTCTTCCTACTACAATTCAAGTAGAGGTCTTCTTAACATTTCCAGGAACTACATGTCAGTGGAAAATAAATGTTGAAGAACTTACACATGTGTAGCAGGTTTTCTGCCACTGGCATTTCAATATCTAAAAGTTAAGGAAAGAGAAAATGAAAATATTTAATTTATGAATACATATAATTTGGATAATTATTTTATTTTTGGAAACATTCTTTAGGCATATTAATTTTATTTATCTTGACTATTCATAAATTAGCATAGAGAATAATCTGTGTCATTATTCTTGTTCCTACAAAGACTCAAGGTTCTTTTGATAAAATATTTGAAGAAGTAGAATGATTCTGAAGTATGCTAAGATATATGAGAAACTTTGTCTTCACCATGTCTCATGCTATATCTCAACACATAATACCAGTAACCAGGAAAGAGTCCTGAGAAATGTTGTCTCCACCTGTCCCACACTTCACCTGAACACATGATACCAGTAAGTAGGAGAAAGTATAGGCATTCTTGTATTTAGTGCATGTTTAAACTTTAAAATTATCTTAATGGAAATGTATTTTTGTTGTGATTTTTCGTACATTATATTTTGTTCTTATTGCCCCTCCAATGTTCTCTGTTGCAGTCAGGTTTGCATTGCTGGCAGAAATCACCCTACCAAGAGCAGCTTTTGGGAAAAAAGGCTTACAGACTCGAGGGGATGCTCCATGATGACAGAGGAAAATAATGGCATGAGCAGAGGGTGGACATCACCCCCTGGTGCACACAAGGTGGACAAGAGCAATAGGAGAGAGTGCCCAACACTTGTAAGGGGAAACTGGCTATAACACCCATAAGCCTGCCCCCAACAATACACTGCCTCCAAGAGGCTTTAATTTCCAATTGCCATTAGTGGGGAGACTCGCATTCAGAACACCTAAGTTTATGGGGGACACCTGAATCAAACCACTACATCCCCCCTACCTCTTTCTTGCTGATCCCCATTCTTCCAGTTTTACTTCCCTATTACTTTTGTGACACGTGTTCCATTTTTCCTTTTTTCACCCTCATCTCTTCTTTTTGACTTATTCCTCCTTCCTCATAGGCCCATTTTGATCTTTATATCTAGATAAATTAAATATTGGCTACACACATGAGAGAAAACATGATAGTTGTCTCTCTGAGTCAGTCTTATTTTACAAAACATGATGATTTCCAGTTCTGTCCATGTTTCTGCTAATGACCTAATGCCATCCTTCTTTATAGCTGAATGAAATTTCATTTTGCAGATGAAAATATTTTCTTTACTCATTCATTTGTGGGTAGACATCCAGACTGGTTTAATTTCTTAGCTAATATGAATATTGCAATGATAAACATGGATGTGCAAGTACCTCTATGATAAACTGACGTGAAACCCTTTGTGTATATTTTCAGGAGTGGTATAGTGGTATCATATGGTTTTAGAGCATTTTTTGTGTAGTGCTTTTTGCTATACTTTAGTTATTTGAAAATCTATACCCTTTGGGTACATAATGTTAATTCTTTGAATCACTTAAGCATGCCATCTCATTTACAATTTATTTTGAGTCAAAAAAATTAATTCAAGGCTGGAGAGATGGCTTAGTGGTTAAGGCACATGCCTACAAAGCCCAACGACCCCGGTTTGATTCTCCAGGTCCCATGTAAGCCAGATGCACAAAGGGGCGCATGCATCTGGAGTTCGTTTGTAGTGGCTAGAGCCTCTGTCACGCCCATTATCACTCTCCCTCTCTCTGTCTCAAATAAATAAATAAATAAATGAAAAGGAAAAGATCTTCCTTAAAAAATGAATTCAGCAGTGAGGTAGAGGTTAACATTGTCTTCTCATTACTACAAGTCGTTTTACGGATTCAGGATGAAATCATTTATCCCAGATAGATATGCATACAACATGTATGCTTGCAAAATCACAATTTTTTTGAGTTAATGTGGCAAAAGTATGAGGAGAGAGAACCAAATGAGCTCTGCTTCAAATTTTGATACAGGAAACTTTAAGCCCACGGGCTATTCCTACTTAAAGATTAATTTCCAGCTGCTGCGAGAGGTAAGTACTATAAATGTCTAAGCAGGCTCATTTTTTTTTTTTCTGTGAATGCCTTTTATTAGCTTAAGAAAAGATTCTTTCTTGAAAGTTCTACTCTGGGATTGTTATCATGAGTACATTCAAAATGTTGTCAGTGCTTTTTCTGTATTGATGAAGATGGATTTCTGTTAATACGCCAAACTCTACTTTGTCTTGGTATGTTTATGACTTGATTACATTTGCTCATATTTTGCTAAAAAGTTTTGCATCTGTGATCATGAAGGCCATTGGTCCATAGTTTTCATATTATCATTACCTAATTTCTATGTCAAGTTTTAAAAGACTGATTTCATGTAATAAAATGAAAAGTCTTTTTTAAGAATAAAGTATTGTATGGCACTGTATTTGATAGAATTCAATAGTGAAGTCATGTAGACTTGGAATTTTTCAGGTGAAAAAGTTTTAAGGAAAAAGAATTTAATTTCTTGCTAAGCATGGTGGTGCACACCTGTAATCCTAGCACTTGGGAGGTGGAGGCAGGAAGGTTAGGAATTCAAGGCCATGCTTCACTGCATAGTGAGTTCAAGTCCAGCCTTGGATACATGAGACATTTTCTCAAAAATAAACAGAAATGTTCATTTTTATTATGGTTTTGAATTTCTATAATCTGAGAAGTGTCCACTTCTCCATTCCAAGTACATTTACACATTTTTACATTAGGTAACACAATAAATCAGGGAGACAAAAGGACCCTTTACCAGAAAATCGTCCTGTCTCAACAAAAAGGCCTACAAGCAGCCACTTATGAAGAGAAGTCTGGTCTCATTTCTTTTTTAAAAAAATAGTTGTCTTTATTTATTTATTATTAGACACCGAGAGAGAGAGGGAGAGGGAGAGAGAGGGAGAGAGAATAGGCATGCCAGGGCCTCTAGCCACCACAGTCAAACTCCAGATGCATGTACCACCATGTGCATCTGGCTTATGTGGGACCTGGAGAATTGAACCTGGGTCCTTAGGCTTTGTAGACATACGCCTTAACTGCTAAACCATCTCTCCAGCCCTGGCCTCATTTCTTTAGATCCTTTACAGCTATCTTCCAGAGAAGTCTTTTTTAAAAATCATTTGATATGATATCCCAAAAGTTCAGGTTTGAATTTTGTGTACTTGGTAAAATATATCAAATCATGGTAAGATTTTTAGAAATAAACTTTTATCTACACTGGGAAATGCTGTTCTGTACTTACATAATTATTTTTTAAAACTTTCTTTTAATCATAGAAGCATCTTCTTTGTTTGAGATTTATTAGTGTGTGGTTGGTTACAGGGAACACACTACTGTTCCCATATTATTCCCATAGCTCAGTAGAACCATTATGAAGGGGTGTGTGGAAGACAAGCCACAGTGAATGGGGCTCAGTTGCCATCCTCTTGGTCTGAGTCACTGCTGAGCTATTGGTGTTTCTGCCTTGAAAGTCCCTTTGCTCATCCTCAGAGGCTGGAACTCCTAAAGATTGACTTGTCAATCAACAATTCAGCAGTGTAACCAAAGAGACTCTGTTTATACTGTACACTATAAAGGAAGTGACAGAAAACAATGGTGCTGTCTCTGGTAAGGAGATAATTATCAGAGGATAATAAGAAGGCTAGGAGTGGTGGCTCACACTTGTAATTCCAGTATTCCAAGGCTGAGGATACTTGAGGCCACCCTGAGTTCACAAGACAAAGCAATTAATAAAAAGGAAACTCAGCACATATATTTTTGGTCTTTTCCCAAGGACAGGAATAAAAGCATATGCATGGCTTTACTTCAGTGAATTAATCTGCAGGAAAGGATGGGAGATGAAGCAGATATTTTAAAATCAATGTGACGAGTGCTATGGCAGAAATGTGCATGGGAAATCAGATGCACGAAGAAAAGTCGTTTATCAAAAAGGGAGAATTTGAACAACTGACAGTTTGGGAAGGAGTCAAATGTTAATTTTTTCCCAGGGAACATGGGTATACTGTGCTGACTGTTGAATATTTAAAAGATGCTCAGATGCCCCCTGGTCAGTAGTGAAACATTCCCATGAGTGTGGCTCAAAGTGAGGGACGCAAGTTTGGATGCACTGGCACATAGGAAGGCTCTCCCAGAGTCTGATTTCCAGTGAGCAATTTTTTTCTGTGAAAGAAGAAACATGAAACAGATAATAATGGAAACTAAACTATATAATTCCAAGAATAAAGAATAATTTTAGGGGGTGGTGGCACATGACTTTAATATGAGAACTTGGGAAGCAGAGTTAGAAGGATCATTGTGGATTTGAGACCACCCTGAGACTACATAGTCAATTCCAGGTGAGTTCAAGTCCAGCCTGGCCTGGGCTAGAGCAAGACCCTACCTCCAAACAAACAAACAAACCAACAAAAAAGAGAATAATTTTAGAGTAGTGGCAGGTACATTCATAATATAAATTTTAGCAGGGCATGGTGACACATATCTTTATCCCAGCACTCAGGAGGCAAAGGTAGGAGGATCATTGTGAATTTGAGGTCACCCTGGGTTACAGTGAGCCCCTACCTTGAAAAAACAAAAACATAATATAAATTTTACATAGAATTCTTCTTAGGTGAGCTTATCACTTTACACAAGTCCAGATTAGCTAGTTGATTAACTGGTTGATTAATCCTACATTTCACATAGTTTTCATAGGATTCTAACATTAAAAATATAGAGATATCCAGCCACATTCTCTTTTGGAACATTTAAAAATGTTTATCTGGTAGATTTTGAAAACTGTAAAACCACAGATATATATGGACTTACACAAACTAACCACTAAAATTTGTTGTATGATACAGAAATCATTTCCCACTGTGGATGTTTACTCATGTATTTTAACACACACACACACACACACACACACACACACACACACACACACACAGAGTTCTAACATAATTCTGCATCAAAAACCAAAAGAATAGACCATTAATCTGGATTTTGGTTATGAAGAACCAGGATCCTTCCTTCACTGCAGGTTTGGATTAGTCACCTGGCTGCATATCTAGTCTCAATAAATGTCTTTCTGTTTCTAATAGAACTGAAAATTCTCTGTGTGGTTAGACATTGCATCCATTTGTAATTCCTCAGACTGATGTAGCTTAGTTTTTTTATTTTTTATTTTTATTTATATTTATTTGAGAGCGACAGAGAGAGAAAGAGGCAGATAGAGAGAGAGAGAGAGAATGGGCGCGCCAGGGCCTCCAGCCACTGCAAATGAACTCCAGATACATGTGCCCCTTGTGCTTACATGGGTTCTGGGGAATTGAGCCTCGAACCGGGGCTTAGGCTTCACAGGCAAGCAAGCACTCAACCACTAAGCCATCTCTCCAGGTCCTAGGTTAGTTTTTTATAGTAAATACCTTCCATCTTGCCATTTTGACAGTGAAAATAAACTTGTTCAGGATTAAACAAATGATTAGTTAAGAGCATAGGTGATAGTTGTAAAAGTAGGCCATGTTCTACTCTTTTTAAAGTGTTTGCAGAGTTCAAGCAATTTGGTTGTGTCTGCACTTCTGTAACTGAAACAAGTGCTGATCTGAAGCTCTGAGGAGAGGACAAGATACATCCTGGTTGTGCTGATTTAGTGAGTAGTGCAGAAAGCACGTGATAACTTGTCTGGAGATTTTGATGTGCCACCTCTGTTTCTGAAAGCCATTTTGAAAATTCACATTGATTAGCAAGTTAATACTTGGGAATGTCATTTTCATTTTGGAAGTTTTTTTTTTAGTTTTTTCTTTTCTTTTCTTTTCTTTTTTTTTTTTTTTTTTTGTTTTTGTTTTTTTCTTTTTCTTTTTTTTTTTGTGTGTTTTCCCAAGTCCCTAAACATCTTGTGAGGAATGGCACTGCTCTTGTGTTTCAGCCTACAAAGACCTTATGGATTTCTTTCAGTTCATGCATCAAGATTTCTCTTCTCCCAGGGTTTATTACTGATCCCAGATTCTTGCACACTCTTCAAGTACTGTACCACTGAGCTGCATCCCCCCTAGCTCAAGGGCTTTCTTTAAGACTCACCTTTAAAGACACTCTTCTTCTTACCCCTCTCCTCAGATAACCCCATAGCTTCCTATTCTTTTGTCCATTTTCATATGGCTGAGGCAAAATAACCATCTCATGTTCATACTCACTTGCTCATGCTGAATATCTTAAAAGTTTTCTTTGTGGAATTTAGTTCATTTTAATGACTAGGCTAGAGGTAGTGATTCAGTACCCAGTGCTTAAAATTAGTACCTACAATAATAACCATTATAAAATATGGTAGCTTTTACTCTAACAGATTAGGGAGGCCCAGCACAAGCCTCACAGTCCTTCCTATGAAACTCTTAATAGCAAGCCAGGGTCAGCATCCTTGTCTGTGAAATCCTTTGTGAGGGGTGGCTCCAGCCTACTGCTTAATTCCCTTCTTTCCTCCTGGCTCAGAGTGTGTGCCCGTGATCGTCAATGTAATTACTCTCTGAAATGAGCATGTTTGCTACATGAGATATCATCTGCACTTGTTTCACACGAGCATTTGAATTATATAAACATCAAATGTATGTTTGGTTTATATTAACAACATCACATAAGTGGTCATAAAATCACAAAGGGGAAATTGTAGCTGGGTGTGATGATGCAAGGTTGTAACTCCAGCATGCCAGAGCTTTAAGCCAAAGGAATGTGAGTTCCAGGCCAGCACTTAAGGAGGCTCTGTCACAAAGAGCTAAAGGGGGAAAAGGAGAAGGACTAGGGTAAATTCATTTTAACTCTTTTTTAAAAAAGATTTTATTTTTATTTATTTATTTATTAGAGATGGGGGGTGGAGAGACAGTGAGAATGGGCACGCCAGGGCCTCTAGCCACTGCAAATGAACTCCAGATATGTGTGTCTCTTTGTGCATCTGGCTTATGTGGGACCTGGAGAATTGAACCGGGGTCCTTAAGCTTCATAGGCAAATGCCTTACAGCGAAGCCATCTCTCTAGCCCAATTCATTTTAACTCTTGACATAACCATATTTACTTTAAAGGAATGTTAAATATTAGTGAACAGAAATTTTGCATTTGGAAATGCATATCAGTATTTTTGCATTGAAATAAATGAAATTAGTTAAGAAAATTTGCCACTTTTTTAGGTAATATATTTTTAATGGGCAGAGGGGAACTATATCAATGGTTTTTCTATTTTTTAAAAAACATATTTTATTTATTTATTTATTTGAGAGAGAGAAAGAGGGGGAGAGAGAGAGAGAGAAAGAGAGAGAAAGAGAGAGAAAGGGGTACATCAGGGCCTCCAGTCAGTGCAAACAAACTCCAGATGCATACACCCCCTTGTACATCTGGCTTATGTGGGTCCTGGAGAATTTGAACCAGGATCCTTTGGCTTTGCAGGCAAATGCCTTAACGGCTAAGCCATCTCTCCAGCCTGGTTTTTCTACTTTTTATGCTTAAATAGTCAATACCACATGATTTAAATATCTTACCTTGTTATGATTTACTATGGTAATCATCAAGAATTAAGAGACACTTTACTTAATTAGCTGCTTCTATTCATATAAGAGCAATTATTTTATCCATGATTTACTTCCACCCTGAGGTTTATAAAATAACTTTTAATGGGCTTATTATCCTGGGTTGAGTCTATACATACAAAATATGTATGAATAATCTCTAATATTCAGCAAGTGAAGTTCATGTCCAAGTGCTCATTTATCAGAAGAATCAATTAGAAAATCATCCCTTGATTGTCTATATTAGAATTCATTCCACTCTTGCTGCATACTGGGTACTATGCTAAATGTGCACTACTAGGTCTGTGGCACCATATCTCTTTCTTTATTTTTTTTTGTCTTTTGAGGTAGGGTCTCACTCTAGTCCAGGCTGACTTGGAACTCACTATGTAGTCTCAGGGTGGCCTCGAACTCACGGTGATCCTCCTACCTCTGGGATTAAGGATGTGCACCACCATGTCTGCTTCATAATCTTTTTAAAAAAATTATTTTCTTAAAAAATTTATTTTCTTATTACAGACAGAGAAAGGGGGAGAGAGAGAGAGAGAGAAGGGATACGACAGGGCCTCTAGCCACTGCAAACGAACTCCAGACGCATGTGCCACCATGTGCATCTGGCTTACATGGGTACAGGGGAATCGAGCTTCCAACCGGGGTCCTTAGGCTTCACAGCCAGGCACTTGACTGCTAAGCCATCTCTTCAGCCCTGGTAATCTCTTTTTTTAAGGATGAAGATGAAGTGATTTAAGTTTGGTGCAAACTTGTAACAGGGTCAGGGAGGTCCCTACAGTACCTGTGTTTTAGGAGTCAAGCAATGTCTTCACTTCCTTCCCCTTAACCCATAAAGCAGTGTGAGTTAGGGGAGACTAAGCATAGAACTTAGTAAAAATAACAGCCTATTTCTACCATCTATCTATCAATCTATCTTCTATTTCTATCTACTATCTATGTTGCTACTATTAATCTTTCAAATTCTCATAGGGCATACATAATGAGTGTTTTTGTTTTTTCCTGATAAAACTCAGTAATTAATGATACTTTGTACCAGGCCTGTCTTTCAAAGTTCTTCATAGTATAGCAGGTCTTTGAAATGCTCTTGTATGAAGTATTTATTTATTTATTTACATTTATTTGAGACAGCAAGAGGGAGAGAAAGAGGGAGAGAGAGAGAGAATGGGCGTGCCAGGGCCTCTAGCCACTGCAAATGAACTCCAGACACATGTGCTAACTTTTGCATCTGGCTTACATGGGACCTGGAGAATCAAACCTGGGTCCTTAGGCTTCACGGGCAAGTGCCTTAACCACTAAGCAATCTCTTCAGCCCTGAAGTATTTTTAAAAAATATTTTAATTTATTTATTTGAGAGAGTAAGTGAGTGAATATGGTTGACTAGGGCTGCCTGCCATTGCAACTGGGCTCCAGATGCACCATTTTGTGTGTCTGGCTTTACTTGGGTGGTGGGGATTAGAATCCAGGCCATTAGGTTTTGCAAGCAAGCACCTTTAACCTCTGAGCCATCTCTCCAACTCCAGTATTTTAAATTTATATTTATTTATTTTGTGGTGTGTGGAAGAATAGGCTCGCACATGCCACAATGCACATGCAGCATCTGAAGACACCTTCGGATGTCCTTTCTCATCTTCCACCTTATAGGAGGCAGAGTCTCTGTTCACTGCTCTGAATGTCAGGGTAGCTTCTTGGCAAGTGTCCTCCCTCGGCCTTCCTTCTTGCTGTAGGCACACTAGGATTAGAGATGCTAACCCTATCGACTTGGCTTTTTACAAAGTATGAATTATAGGATCTGATCGCTGGTACTCATGCTTGTGTGGCAAGTGCTGTATCCACTGAGCCATAGCCCCAGTCCTTATTTTTGTTTTCACCATCATTTTTATGATGGGATGGTTAGATGGAGTTACTCGAATGTTAAGCAAATTTCCCCAAACCATACTAATAGGTGTCAGGCCATCTTCTTCTAGCAGAATCTTGGAACTTAACCATTGTCATAGTAACACAGCACTGGTGCTGGTTTCAGCTACTGAAGGAATGAGCAGATCGGGCCTCAGCCATTGGAGCCACTGTCACAAGCAGCTGTGGTTTTCCTGCATGTTAACCAGCTCGGACAAAAATGAAACTCACAACTTGTCTTTTTTAGGGACAGGTGCCAAGTAACTGAACTAACCAGTCAGCGCACTTTAATATGGAGCTGAAACCGAAATTTGGGCTGCCTAAGTAAACTTCAGAGATCCCCAGTGGCCCAGACCCATGACATAGTAACCAAGGAGCACTCACAGTATTCCGGATGGTGAGAGTCATCCGAGTGTGAGCCCTGCACTGACTTGCTTCGGTGTGCTTGGGCTCACTGGCTCTGACAGTGGTTGAGTTTGCTCCTGCAAGTGTGGAACCTCAGCTAATGTTGTGAGCACCTGACATATGATGAAGGTGAAGAGGGAAGGATACGGAGTTTTCAAGCAAGCAGAGGTTAAGACAATACCAAGTCCTTCCCTTTCTTCCCTCCCTTATAGCCTTTTACCCGCTTACTGGTTTCTGGTACCTATTTTTGGTTCCAGTTCATACACAAGTCTATACATTGGTAGCTAGGATCCACATATGAGAGAGAATGTACACATATGTAAGTAGAAGAACTGAGTACAGGGAGGGGAATGGCCTAAGCGAGGCCATGGGAAGAGAATGCATACAAAAAGGGCAGGGGGAGGGACAATCTAAACTCAAGATATTATCAATAAGACATATGTAAAATTACTTTTTTGAATAAGGGCACATCTAGAAGATGTAGACTGTTACTAGAAAATTTTCAGTACCTGGGATGGAACTCCTTCCAGTGAGTTGTTGGCCAAGGAGGTCCCAGTAGCCTCCAAAACATTAAGGCTTTTGCCAAAGCCTTTGGTTTCCCTAGAGAAATAGATAGTAAGACCCTATTGCTGAAGACATCTCATGCCTGAGAGGCAAGGTCACTGAGAAAGCAAGCTGGTGCTGAGCAGAAAACCTTCTCCCTGTAGACCAGCCAACTGAAAGCTGGAAAAAGCTGCACTGCACACAGCATATGGGAGACAGAAGCCATCAACAGTGAAAATAGTGGATGCTGAATATTCAAGCTTGGCCAGACAGGCCCAATGACTGAACGGGTGCAATAGTGGCGTGTCTACTCTTGGGGTAACCAACTGCTCCATAATTGGACTGAAGGCCCTCTCTATGGGAGGGAATACATACCCAGTACTGAAAAACCTAAGTAAAAGTCTATGGTAGGTGAGGTCATGAGCCTTGGGGGTATAAGCCTGCTCATGTCTGACTAAATGTATATATTATTCCCACCAAGCTGCCCTGGGGACACTACACTAAATGTTCATGTTCACATATTAACACTACTCTCACTTCTGGCTAGAGAAGCTTCTCTTTTCAGATGGTGATGACCACTGGGATGACACAAAAGGCAACATAGTGCTGAGAAGAAGGGATGGAGGAGTGCCTAGCACTGAAACACCTCTGTCACATCCTCCAGTGGCTCAGGGACCATTGCGGAAGAGGGGGCGGATAGAATGGAAGAGCCAAAGGAAGGATATGACCTCTTACAATGCAGCTGCCCAGACAGAAATTGGCCTCGATATCCATGATCTTGCAGTGCCTAGCAATACTTTTGCAAGACCCTCAAAATAGAAGAGAAAGATGATGTCATCAAATTAGGAGAGAGACTAATGGAGAAAGGGAGGGGATATGATGGAGACTGGAGTTCTAAAGTGGAATGGGGGAGGGGAGGGAAATATCAGGTGGGGTTTTTTTGGTATGTAAGATTAAAAGTCAATAAAAAAAAAAAGACAATACCAAGAGCACAGCCTATACGTCACCTGCTTCATCTAACAGTCACCACTGTCGAGAAAAGTGTGCTATGACATTATTAACATCCTGGAAAAATTGTATGTTTAGAAGAGGCCTCAAACAAGTCTATTTTCCTGGAATCTTACTTATTTTATAAATTTGGAAAAATACTCAGGATATAATGTCGTTTTTTAAATAGTTGAGTTCATGTTTTTGGCAGGTGAGTTTCTAACAATATACTTTTGGGTGAAAATTCTTTACACACAGGAAGGCTGCTTTCTTTCAGGTTTCTCAGAAGTCATCCCTTCCAGACAGAGTGAGCTGTGCTTGGAAGTCTAGGAGAACACTAACCCAGGACTCACATTTCAACAGTGCCAAGGCTTCTCCTTTAGGAGACACATGTTCAGGGTTCGTTTGGATCCTTGCATGGTCCATGCAAGTGAATGTTTGGCCTAGATTTCTACCCAGCCCCCAAATCTTTTAGTCTTCCTTGTAGAAGTAGTGAAACTTTCCTCTTACTGACCAAATTTATTGTAGCAGAGAATTGACAGCAGCTTAGAGCTCATCCCAGGTTAGAAGAAAACTGAAAGACAGCCCAGCCTACTCATCAACAAGTGAATGAAGCCATACTTGTCCTACTTCTTAAAAGGCTTTTTTTTTTTTTTTTTTGTGTGTGGGGGAAGGGTTTGTTTTGGCTTACAGACTCAAGGGGGGAAGCTCCATGATGGCAGGGGAAAATGACATCATGAACAGAGGTTGGACATCACCCCCTGGCCAACATCAGGTGGACAACAGGAACAGGAGAGTGTGCCAAACACTGGCAAGGGGAAACTGCCCATATACCCATAAGCCTGCCCCCAACAATACACTGCCTCCAGGAGGTGTTACTTCCCAAATCTCCATCAGCTGGGAACCTAGCATTCAGAACACCTAAGTTTATGGAGGACACCTGAATCAAATCACCACATTCCGTCCCTGGCCTGATAACCATTTAACTGATAACCATTTAAAGGCTGTTTTTTAAATAATATCATTAGGGTACTAAATGAGAATTGGAGTATATGAGACAGAAAGAGGCATGTCTCATCAAAGGTGTAGTGAGTGAGTTTGGTGTTAAAAGGGTTTCAGCAGTTGTGAAACCAGGAATCTGATTCTTGAGACCTCAGGAGAACAGAGGGCATCATCCTGACCCCTGGGGTTCAAGGCCACCTTGCTGTGCAAAAAGACGTTATTTGGGAAACCAGTTAGCTTCATAGTAGACACAAATAGCTATCACATTATATGATATAATATTTAAAGAAAGAAAATCTGTTTCATGTGTATAACAAACACCATATTCAAATTCAAAGATGAAAATCATTCTATACCAAAATATTCTTACCTGAAAATTTAAATGAGGAAGCATCTATAAGTAATGACCCAGTTTGACCACTTAGCTTCTGGTATAAAATAGCTTCAATTCTGTCCCAAAATTTTGCTGCATTATTTTTACAGCAGGATTTAAACTTCAGCACAACATGTATTACCACCTTCCCTTTGGCTTGGCTGCAAAATAGAAACAGACAACTAGACTGTGCCTTTATGACTGCCTCTGTGCCTCTTAGTGGGAGGGAGAGGGAGCTTCTGGACAAGTAGGGGTTAAGATAGAAAAATAGAATTATACTATCCTTTGTCAACCACCCTAATGCCTCCCAAGGGAGCAGGAATCATATACTTAAATAATGTTAAGGTCGTATAATTTGCAGTCAGGGAACTGAGTTTGATTTTTAGAGTAATTATTTGCCAACTCTCGACTATATTATGTTATTTACACTCTCTGTATCTAAATTTCCTCATTTGTAAGATGTGTATGATAATCTTATTTACTGTAAAATTATTTTTTTGTAAATATCATGATTGATTGGTCATATGGTAGGAATTGTACATAGAAGTATTTTGACCTGGGCGTGGTGGCGCATACCTTTAATCCCAGCACTCGGGGGGCAGAGGTAGGAGGATCGCTATGAGTTCAAGGCCACCCTGAGACTACATAGTGAATTCCAGGTCAGCCTGAGCTAAAGTGAGACCCTACCTTCAAAAACCAAAAAAAAAAAAAAAAAAAAAACTTTGAAACATCTCAGAGGGCTGGATGAACCTTATTTGTTAATGTAAATACATTTATGTATTGAGAATCCACTATGGACTCTGTAAGGTAATAGGAAATAAAAAAAGGAAGAAAGAAAGAAGTGAGAATGAATCACTTATCTTTTTTCTTTAAAGAAAAATGGAGTTACGAGCTAGAGAGATGGTTTAGCAGTTAAGGCGTTTGCCTGCAAAGCAAAAGGACCCAGGTTCAATTCCCCAGGACCCATGTCAGCATCTGGAATTCGTTTGCAGTGGCTGGAGGCTCTGGCATGCTCATTCTCTCTCTCTCTCTGTCTCTCTTTCTCTCTCCCTCTTTATCAAATAAATAAAAAAGAACAAAGGAGTTCTTTAAAAACAAATGGAGTTATAATTTTCCATAGTAAGCCAGTTGTTTCTAATCTTCTGGATAGCAGAACTAGGAGTGGAAGAGGTAGAAGATTTCATATATATGTATGTATGTATATATATATATATTTTTTTAATTTTTTTAATTTTTTTGAGGTAGGGTCTTACTCTAGTCAGGCTGACCTGGAATTCACTATGTAGTCTCAGGGTGGCCTCAAACTCACAGTGATCCTCCTACCTCAGTCTCCCGAGTGCTGGGATTAAAAACATGCACCACCACTCCTGGCAGAAGATCCTATTTTATTTGCCACTGTGACTTGAAGATGCTTAAACTACAACTGAATTTATGAAATGCCTACTCTGGTCTGCTTTCTATTCTGTGTCATGTAACCTTTTCTTAGGTAGTTCTCTGTATGCATGCATTTGAAAACCAACAACACTAAGTTTTATGTCACTTAAGAATATTCTAAAAACACTAACTTCCAAACCTTTATAATATTCATGATCAAAAATAGAAACATAGCTGGGTGTGGGGTGGCGCACGCCTTTAATCCCAGCACTCGGGAGGCAGAGGTAGGAGGATCGCCATGAGATGGAGGCCTCCCTGAGACCATATAGTTAATTCCAGGTCAGCTTGGACCAGAGTGAGACACTACCTCAAAATAACAAAAGAAAAGAAAAGCAAAGATAGCCAAAATCCAGTATTTTCTGTGACTCTAATACCTTATCACTTCCATTATTTTTTCCTGATAATCTTAAATAAATTAGCCCATTTCTGTATTATTCTCTATTAGTTTATGTTACTAGTGTATGTTTACTAGTTACCCCTCCTTTGAATCTATAGTTGGATTATTTTTATTTCTTTTGTACAGGAATAAATTATTAGTAAGTATATGTCAGTCTCTTCTGCTTCTCTGTTGCAGAGGCTATGCTAATCTGATCTGATCTGTAGGGACAGCCTCTCTGTTCTTATGGGCTAGCCAAGGACATGTCATGTTACTCGGTTATTCCCAATGTCTTGTAAAACCACAGGTGTCACTGTGAACTCTTCTCTTGGGTCAAATAACAATCTAACGCCAAGCTAAATATAGATATATAAATTCTTATTCTGAGGTCACTAGGGGCCTAGGAGTCTCTTTATCATTAAAAACATGAATCAAATTACTTTACTTGTATTTTCTCTAGATTCACAAAACAATCTTAGTTTATATGACAAATTTTGTAGTTTTTTTTTTTTTTTTTTTTTTTTTTTTAACCACAGGAAGTTTTCCTTTCCATTCCTGGTTTCCATTCATTCGTCCATTTAACAAGCATGTGTTGTTCCAGACAGGATGACAGAGTTCTAGTTGCAGAGCTGTGTTAGCTTGTAGAAGCACAAGGTCTCTGACTCATGCTGTCAACATTTTAGTAGAGGAGAGAACTCCAGGGAGGGTCCTTGGAAGTGAGGCCCCAAGACAAGAAGGTGTGAGTCGTGTTAACATCGGGGAAGAATGTTCCAGGAGGAGTGAATGCAAAGATGCTCACCAGAAGAAACTAGTGTTACCTTTAGCTTCGTTAAAATTTAGACAGGACAATTCCTGATTTATGTGCCCTGGTCTTACAGTACTGACTTTAAAAATATGTAATTCCTTCTTTTGAAGCACATGTCAATTATTTTTGTTGTTGTTGTTGTATGTAGAGTGTGTATGTATATGATGTAGTGTGGTGTGTGTGATATGTGGTGTATGCACACGCATATGCACATGTGTGTGCCTCATGTGTGTGTTGCAGAGGCCAGGGGAGGATGTTGGGTGTCCCCTTATTACTCATCTTTATATGTTTTTTCCTTGAGATGGGGGTCTCTCCCCCAACCCAGAGCTGCTGTCCGCTACCCAGAACTCCACCTTCTTCATCTCCACCCTGCACTAAGGTTACAGGTAGGCCTGGCCACACCCAGTTTTTTATGTGGGTTCTGGGGAGTTGAATTTGGGATCTCTAGCTCAGGAGACCCTCATGCTTAGGAACTAGCACTCTTAACTGCTGCGTATTTTCCCAGCTATGATGGGTCAATCTTGAGGTTAAAAAAAACTTCTTTTCAGTTTTTTTAACCCAGGACTTACTCTTGTCAGGTACCCAAAAGACATCTCTTTGGTGAGCAGTGCTCAAAGGAGATGGAAACCTATTTCTCGGATGGGTCAAGGCTGTAGCCATAGGAAAGAGAGCAGAGAAAGCCAACAAGAAAATGTTGCTTCTCTTGAACAAAGGCCAGAGGACCCTGAAGGCAAAGGGCACGAGCCAAGGCTTGGGTAACTGTGTGTGGGATCTGGTTTTGACCACAGGAAAAGTGCACTTGTATCTCCACACACTGTAGCTGCTTCTTTCTTCTACAATAACTGGATGAACACCTTGACCACAGGAAAAGTGCACTTGTATCTCCACACGCTGTAGCTGCTTCTTTCTTCTACAATAACTGGATGAACACCTTGGCCTGGGGATATTTCATGGGATTTCTAACCCTATGAAATTTGATTTCTAAAAGGCTTCAAAGTGGTACAAGAGTGAAGTGGGTTCCAGTTGAGTCCAAATACACTATTCATAAACTCTGAATGTTAGGAACGTCTATGAACTGAGAAACACCTAATTTCTATGTCATTTTTTTTTTCTTAAGGCAGGATTTGGCTATGTAGCCCTGGCTGGCCTAGAACTTATGACCCTCCATTCTCAGCCGCCCAAATTCTAGAATTACAGGCAAGCTCCACCATGCGTGTGCTTTTGTCTATTGTTATTATGTGAGGATATCAGTGTGGTAAATGAATTTCAACAGAATCTCAAAAGCCATCTTTTTAAAATGTAAAATATCTCAACTTTGACATTAATTTTTTCTGAATCTATGTATAAGCCAATAATATATCTTGCCAAATATTCTGCACATGGCTCCATTACTCATTTCAAGCTTTGTTATTAAGCAACACTCTGAATTTTGATTTTCTTTTTTGACTTTGCACCCTCAAAAAAAATGAACCCGTTTAACCTTCATCTAATGCTCATAATTAGCTAGAATTCATAGTTTTTGTCTAACCAATTTCTAATACACTAGAAAACACTTTTTTTTTTCAGATTTGAAGTGTTGGGGGCTTAATATAGAAAATTAAATTTCATTTAAACTTTACAGTTGTATGTGAAGGGAAAACACTCTGTTGAGCTATCCGTGTAGAGGTGAGAGTCAAAATGCAATGCCTCTCAGGTTGCTGTGCATACCTTACTTGGACAACATGGGATGTGACATAATGTCTTCTCAGGTTGGATCCTTGAAATGTTTCATTTATCTGTTAAAGAGAATAAGGGACAATGACATTTTGTTTTCTTTTTAACAGTTTACAACCTAGGAAAACTAACACAAGTACAAATCTCAGAATAGTGTAACAAACTATGTAGCTAGCATCCAGGTTGTTTTTCATCCTCATATGCTCATATCACTTTCATTTTAATAATTTCTGCATCACAGAATAAATGATTCCTTCATACCATCAAATTTACAGTCTTCATATCTTTCTTGGTCATGGGGAGCAGCATGACAGGTGGAATATCACTTTGAAGAAGATATATTCAAAGGACCACTTGAAATTGCTCGCCTTCCATGTGCAAATCTTTGAATATTCATGTAATAAAAGCAGGTGTGTGTGTGTGTGTGTGTGTGTGTGCATGTGTGTGTCTATGCTATCGCAGACTCTGTAGACTATCTATTTTATATTGCTATCTATCTGTTCCTGTTTTTTAAAAAAAGATTTACAAAAAAGATTTATTTAATTTATTTATTCATTGGAGACAGAGAGGGAGAGAGAGAAAGAGTAAGAATGGGTGCTCCAGGGCCTCCAACCCGTGCAAAGGAACTCCAGATGCATGCGCCACCATGTGCATCTGGCATTCATGGGACCTGGAGAATCGAACCTGGGTCCTTAGTCTTCACAGGCATGTGCATTAACTGCTAAGCCATCTCTCCAGCCCTGTTCCTGCTTTTTAATTTTTTGTTGCTGACAGATATAAAATGTTGTAAGTAGGAATATCTTAAGAGAAATTTCATGTAAGAATGACTTTCTCAAGTGCTTCTCTCCCCATCTTTCCAATGTATGGATGACTTCCTACAACAGGAACATCATACATCAAAGCTCTCCATGGCTTCTACATTGGCAAAGGGAATTTCCATAAAGAATCTTATTGATTGACAAAAGATTTAACTTGTATTTTCCTCCTACTCCAAAACAATTGGAATGTATTTGTTTTTCAGGAAATGTCTTATGAGATAAAACTATGAATAAGATAATTATATAGTGAAAATGATTTAATGAAAGAGACATAATAAGCACATCAAGAAGCGAGTGTATAAGTCAATAGTTTGAGATGGAATTAAGAAATATCAAGAATATAAAATGAATTAAATGGAGTCATCCAAGCTTCAAATAACGTCTCTTGGAGGAGGTGATATGTGATCACGTCTAGAAGTGGGAAGTTGAAAATTGAGGGGAGAAGAGTGGGTGGACGAATGAGCAAGTGTGAGGCTCTCAGGTAAGAAAGAGACTGGTGTATCGGAGGGAAAAAAGCAGTCTCTGTGACTCAGGAGAGAAGGGAGAAATTACATACGCTGGATTTGCCCGAGTATATATGTGTGAGGTTCAGAGGACCCGAAACCATTATGACAAGTTTGGAGCTTGATGCTAAATACAGTGAATTGAGATCCTGAAAACAGGATAACCATGCCAGATTTTTCTTCTCTTTACCATTTCTCTCCTGAGAAAAGATGTAACTGAGTTTTATGAGAATCATGGAAGTATGGGGATAAGAAAGAACTTCCCCACTGGAGAGGCAGTCTGAGAGCCTTGTGCACAAAGGATACCCACAGGCCCTGCAAGGGCTCAGTTTGCAGTGTCTGTGGACCCTGCAACCAGCTTCTTGCTGGTTATGTCTGCCGCTCTTTGTGATCCCATAGAAACCATTAAGGGGCTGCAAAGCAGTCTCCTTGCACCTGCAGTAAGGCTTATATAGTGGGCAGAAAGCAGGAAGTCAGAGAGTTCTCCATGGGGCTTTGGTAAGAAATGTATTTGCCCCAAAGTAAGCCAGCAGAATTTATGAACATCTCACCTTCCCTCTCATGAGGCTGCCTTAGTAACAAACAACTCTAATAAGCCAATGACGAAAAATGACAATCCAAACAAAGGATTGTGGCAGGCAGAGAGGACATAAAGCAGATTAAGTGCTCTTCAAAACAGAGCTACTGAGGGAGGCACAGCAACCTGAGGCACCATGGAAGGAAAGCTCACTTATCAGATAAGAGGACGTGGTGCCTGCAAACAAGACTGAAGGATTAACAATTCAGTAAGGCAATTCAGAAAGATGATTTGTCTCTTTTTTGAGATCGGAAGTTGTCAAATAATAAATGGAATAAATACCTAAAATATTTCAAGTATTAATGATACCCTTTCTTATATTTAGTATTATTATGTCACATGTTGCTGAGGGAGATGGAGAAAGGGTAGTCAAATAAGCTAATGATGTAAACGTGACTTATTTTAACTTTTTGGATAATTTCATGATAGCATTTCTTAAAATTAAAATCCATGTTGGCATTTTATTTTATTTTTGTTTTCTCTTTGTAGTGTTTCACGCAAGCCCAGGCTGACCTGGAATTCACTATGTATTCTAAGGGTTTTCTTGAACTCAGGGTGATCCTCCTACCTCTGCCTCCCAAATGCTGGGATTAAAGGCATGCGCCATCATGCCCATCCAATGTTGGCTTTTGATATCTTGTTCTAGAAGCTTCTCAAATGTAAAAACATATAAGAAGATTATATATATTGTGTGTGAGCATGCCAGGGCCTCTTGCAGCTGGAAAGGAATGGGGCATGGGGTTATGTGTATTGAACCCAGGCTTTGCAATCATGTTCCTTTACCTGCTGAGCCATCTTCCTAACCCTGAGAATGATATTTTTTGTAATATTTATTTATCATGGCAAAAATGTTGAAACATACTGCCACCAAATGTGGAAACACGTAAAAACACGAGGCTCCCTCTCCACTAAAGAACATTTTGGAATCATTGAAAAGACCTTTGGCTTTGAGGAATCTATGACGATTACTGAACAAAACAATGATCTGTGACACTGTATATAATGGACCATTTTGGTAAAATATGAACAAACATTCGTCTCTATGTCTTTTGCTTTACTACACTTTCATAGTTTGGAGAATAAAGGAATGATACATATTATTATGATAAATATGGGTTACTTGGAAGTGAAATTTAAACATATACATGTGAGGGAGAAGGAGAATTGAGAAAAGGCAAGAAAAAAAGGAGATAGAAAAAAGTCTGAAAATAAAAATATTCCTTTTCATATTACTTGATCTTTTTCCTCTTCTATATTTTGAATATTTATGTTTATTTATTTGTCTAAATAAAAGCAAAATTGAAAGTCTGTAGAATTTTAAACTAGTGAATGGTGTTACTGTATTTTAATTTTAAGAAGATTACCTTGGCTGGTTTGTGGAGTCAACAAATGGGGAGGCTTAAATAAGAACAAGGAAAATAGTTGGGAGCAGGATTTTGGGAAAGAGATGACGGGGCAATAGGAGGGCGAGGAGGAGAGACTACAGTTATTCTTTGTGGTTCACAACATGGTTCACAGATGTGTTGGTTGTGCAGAGTACTCCTGTGGTGTTTAGATTGCACAACTGGATTGACTTTGGGGTTGCTCACTGAGAAGTGTCAGGCTGAGGAAGGAAGAGGAGCTGACATGAGGACTTCCGTCAGGAGTGGAGCACAGCTAGTGAAAGAGCAGCGGTAAGGCCTGGGGGCAGGGGAAGGTCAGTGTGACTCTGAATTGTAGTGATCACCGCTGTGTGTAGATCTGCAAATGAGACGGATTCAGCAAAGTCTACAGGGGAAACAGCTAGGGAAATTGCATTAAAGTTTGAATCTTGTTAGTTATTTTACAACTAGAATCTCACAGTAGCCGAGGCCGCCCTTGAACTCAGAGATCCTCCTACCTTTACCTCCTGAGTGCCGAGATTGAAGGCGTACACCACCACACTCAACTTCAAATATAATTTTTACTTAGGCTATAACGCTGCTATTGTTATGCATTTTAATCATCTACATTGCATGCTTCTAATTGGGTTGGCTCCTCTACAGAATCTGTCCTTTGGTAGGCTGCCTCACAGACTCATATATGTAAAGGGTGCATGCCCATTGAAGGTACAGATTAGCTCAGTGGATTTTTTTTTTTTTTTTGACCAATTCCCTGGGTGCATGTTGATTTAATATGCCCCTTGCTCTTGGATGCTCTACTGAATGGTTTGTTATGTAAGGGTGGCAGCTGGCCTGGCTTGTGTGGCTAATCTTAGGGCCTTGAACATATCAAATACCCTTTTGGCATCTATAACACAATGCATTTGTGTGGGGAAAAACATGTTGAATTTTGTTTGTCTGGTCACCTTAATTATATGTAACTTGAAGTGTATTCAAGACTCTATGATATCTTTGTACTCTTTAATTAGACTACACAAATTCGTGAGTAGAAACCTGCTTGAATTGTGACTGGATAAGTCAATCTCTTAGTGCCTCCGCTTATTTCTATAGAGTGGGGAGCAGTGTGAGGATTAAGCAGCAGCCCATGAAGTACTTACATTATTTTGAAATTTAATCACGCTAATTGTCATTGCTCCTAACTGGTTTTAGAATTTCAGTTTTCTTAGTATGACATTATGTCTGCTGAGTAGCTACAAAATAAAACAGGAATGCATAGAGATTTCTTGAATGGCCTATTAGGGAATCACAGATTTGAACTATGAAATGTTCTATCAAGACCTAGCCTATATAGTTAAAAAGCACTGGCACATGGTAGAACAGCATGTCTTTTAATCCTTTTTTTTTTTTTTTTTTTTTTTATGGTGAATCACACCAAGAATTACATTGTGGCAGTCAGAATAAGAACTAGTGTGTAAGCATTATTATAATGACTGGCAGGATTGTCTGATGAGTCACAGCTCCCTTTGGTATGTGTTGTGATCACAGTGCAGAGCGTCCGGATGCCATTGGGGGGTAATAACTATAATGCATGCAGCATCCCTGTGCTGAATGCGAGCAGAAGGCAAGTAAAGGCAAGGGACCGCAACACATCACGGATACCTAGAGAGTGTGTTCACGCAGATGTGTTGGCAACTAGGGAAGATGGTTATTCAAACAGCCTGAAGGAAGATGTCTTGATCACTGGTTGATAGATCACTGGTTGATATGATAATTACTCATACTGATTAGTTTAGGATATTCATTTGTAGAGTAGGCATGGGATAATTGGTTTGGATGAACGTGTCTAAAGTTAGAGCAGAAAACCAGCTTTTTTGAAGACTTTTAAGGTTATGTATTAAATTCACCACACTTAGGGTTTATTAAGAATAATAATAGTGCTTTTAATTTGAGGCCATTACATTCTAGTCTGTCTATTTTAGGGATTAGAGAACAAGAGCACTTCTGCTTAGATCATTACCTGTTTCATCTTCTGTGATGTGTACAATTTTACGATGTGCCTGCCATTCCTTAAAGTAACCAGGTACAGGGACATTAAGTGGCAAAGGTCATATAGCTAGTAAATGGCTAACTTTAGAATTGAATAAGAAGGAGCTCATGTCCAAAGATTTTGTTTTGAATTTTATTATTTTTAGTTGTATATATTAATTGTATAAAATGATACCCTTTGCTCATATTTCCCCCAGTGACTTTGTCTTGCCCTCCCCTTCCCGTGTGTGTGTGTGTGTGTGTGTGTGTGTGTGTGTGTGTGTGTGTGTGTCTGCTAACAGAAGCTTATGGAAAAAGCAGTCAGGACTCTTTGTTGATTGTTTTTTTAAACTGGGTTTTAAATTTTTTCACATTTCAAGGTTTTTAGTCAGCATACAGAGATTTATATACCTTGAGTCTTTAATCAGGTAAACATTACCATAAAGCCTACTTCTGAGCAAGTTTTGTAATCTTTACTCAATACCTAGGACCTGCAAAGAGATCATTTTGGATCACATCCTTTCTCAGATTGGCCAGTGGCCAGTGCTCTTTTTATTTTTTTTTTCAGGTAGGGTTTCACTCTTGCCTAGGCTAACCTGGAATTCACTATGTAGTCCCAGGGTGGCCTCGAACTCACAGTGATCCTCCTACCTCTGCCTCCCAAGTGCTGGGATTAAAGGCATGCTCCACCATGCCCGGCTGACCAGTGCTCTTGAAGGGACTGGTTAATTTTGGACCAGAAGCAACATGACTATATATATAAAATCAGAGAGATGATATATAATATTTAATAAAGTATATAAAATATATGCATATATATTTCATTTAACTTTATATATTTCTTTCTTTATGTTTTTGTTTTTCCTTTTTTCAGACAGGATCTCACTGTGTAGACCAGGATGATCTTGAACTTGTGGCAACATTGTGTCCCCATGACTGACTAAAACAGCTTTTTAAAAAAAAATATTGAGAGACAGAGAAAGAAAGAGTCAGAGAGAAAGAGAGAGGGAGAGAATGGGCACACCAGGACCTCCAGTCACTGCAAACAAACTCCAGACTCATGCACTACCTTGTGCAGCTGATTTATGTGGGTACTAGGGAATCAAACCTGGGTCAGGCTTCACAGACAAATACCTTAACCACTAAGCCATCTCTCCAACCCTAAAAAAAGTTTTTAAATGCCTTCCTTGTGTATTTTTTTTTTTTTTTGAGGAAAGACCAACAAACTTTTTTTTGTTTTTATGAAAGTGAGAGGGACCATTGGCATGCCATGGCCTCCATCCACTGTAATGGAATTCCAGACATGTGGCACCGCCTTGTGCACCATGTGACCTTGTGCATGCATCACCTCATACCTCCAGCTTATGTGGGATCTGGGGAGTTGAACATGGGTCCTTAGGTTTTGCAGGCAAGCGTCTTAACCACTAAGCCATCTCTCCAGCCCTTTGTTTTTGTTTTTTAAGCTGACGTTCTAAAAGGGCTGGCTTGTCTAATATAGAACTAAGATATTGGTTAGAAATTGTTTCTCTCTTAGAAAGTGACTTCTACATTCTTAGCACTTTTAGGAACATAATATTCAAAGAATAATGCACAGAACAAAATGTTTTAAAACTTACCAAAGATACTATCTTTTTATTTAGGTTTATATATTCTTCAGAATATGGTTTTGCAAACTGGCTGTCATAGTCAATGTTGTTCACCTTAAAGCTGAAGTGATAGTAGAAAGGTATCCTTCCTGAGAAGACAAAAAGAAAAGCAGTTCTTTCATTTGTGACCACTGCTATTCCAACAAAATCACGTGAATTAAAATATGTGTATGGGGCTGGAGAGATGGCTTAGTGGTTAAACGCTTGCCTGTGAAGCCTAAGGATCCCGGGTCGAGGCTCAATTCTCCAGGACCCACGTAAGCCAGATGCATAAGGGGGCACATGCATCTGGAGTTCGTTTGCAGTGGCTAGAGGCCCTGGGGCACCCATTCTCTCTCTCTCTCTACCTGCCTATTTCTGTATCTCTCTCTCTCTTTCTCTCTCTCAAATAAATAAATAAATAAAAATAAAATATTAAAAAAATAAAATATGTGTATGAAGCATCAGGCTATGTGACATTTAAAAGGTAACACTGCCCAGTGGTTGTGGTATTAAATTATAACCTTAGCCGGGCATGGTGGCACACGCCTTTAATCCCAGCACTCGGGAGGCAGAGGTAGGAGGATCGCCAAGAGTTTGAGGCCACCCTGAGACTACATAATTAATTCCAGGTCAGCCTGGACCAGAGTGAGACCCTACCTCGCAAAACCAAAAAAAAAAAAAAAAAATTATAACCTTACACAAAAATGTATTTAAGATTTTTAGCATAAAATTTTAATGTGCCAGTTTTCAAGTTTGGGCAATGTGGAAACTGATATGTTATTAAGAAAGGAAATTATATTAAAATACAGTAATTATCTTCGTCTTTTTTAATTTTAAATTTATTTACTTATTTGAGAGAGTAAGAGAGAGAAAGAGGCAGACATAGAGAGAGAATAGGCATGTCAGGGCCTCCAGCCACTTCAAAAGAACTCCAGACGCCAGCGCCAGCGCCAGCTTGTCCGTCTGGCTTACATGGGTCATGGGGAGTTGAACTGTGGTCCTTTGGTTTTGCAAGCAAGTACCCTTACCACTAAGCCATCTCCCTAGCCCTAGTAAAATATTTTTCTTGTAACATGTCTTTATGAAGAAAGACAAGTATTACATATTCTCACGCATATATAGAAACAGAAAAGTTGACCCCAACAAAGCAGAAAATAGGGCTGGAGAGATGGCTTAGCAGCCAAGGTGCTTGCCTGCAAAGACAAAGGACCCAGGTTTGATTCCCCAGGACCCACATAAGCCAGATGCACAAGGTGGTGCAGGCGCCTGAAATTTGTTTGCAGTGGCTGGAGGCCCTGGTGTCCTATTCTTTTTCTCTCTTTTTTTCCCCACTCTCTCCCTCTGCATCTCTATCTTTCAAATAAATAAATGAAAATCAAATATAAGGGCTGGAGAGATGGCTTAGAGGTTAAGGTGCCTGCCTGCTAAGCCTAAGAATGCTGTTCAATTCTCCAGGTCCCACATTTAGCCAGACGCAGTGACACAAGGGCACAATGCTGCACTTGCCCACAAGGGGGCGCACACATCTGGAGTTCGTTCACAGCGGCTGAGGAGCTGCTGGTGCACCCATTCTCTCTCTCTCTCTGACTCTCACCAAAAAAAATAATCTATCTAATAAATTTTAGCTGGACGTGGTGGTGCACGCCTTTAATCCCAGCACTTGGGAGGCACAGGTAGGAGGATTGTCGTGAGTTTGAGGCCACCCTGAGACTACATAGTTAATTCCAGGTGAGCATGGGTCAGAGTGAGACCCTACCTTGAAAAACCAAAAAAATAAAAATAAGTAAATAAATAAAAATTTTTAAAAAGTAAAAAGCAGAAAATAGACTAGTGGTTACCAGTCACTAGTATGGGTAGATGAAGGGAAGCTAGAGAAGGGAGGGTAGAAAACAAGTGCCTAAATAACTTTAAACAGAAGAAATCTATCCTAAGGTTCTATATCACGTTAAGGTGACTGCATATCATTTACAATTATACACTTTACAAAGATTCCTAATATAAAGAAGTGATAAAATTTAGGAAAATGGAAATGTTATGTTAATCATATTGATTTGATCATTGAACATTATATACATGTACCAATTGACATACCAATGTTAAGAAAATGTTGAAAATGTTAAGAAAAAATGAAGTAAAAATGATAAGAGTAGTAGTTGGTCTGATGAAGACCTTTTTTTTCTTTTTCTTTTTTTGGAGGAAGGGTCTCACTCTAGTTCAGGCTGACTTGGAATTCACTATGCAGTCTCGGGCTGGCCTTGAACTCACGGCAGTCCTCCTACCTCTGCCTCCTGAGTACTGGGATTAAAGGTGTGTACCAACACACCTGTCTTGATAAACAACTTTAAGAAAAATTTCACTCAATAACCTCCTAATATTTCCTACTTTATGATAAATATATATAGAAAAATCTGTAGCTTTATTTTTTTCTTCACTGTTCAATATTGGAAAAGAGTGAACATTTAATGAAGAGTTTTATGAAAAAAAATATTGTAAACAAAAAATGCAGACTGGGGCAAGAAATTTAATTTTAGAGATAAAAATATCAAATTCTTGTTTTTTCTATTAATTTGTTAATTTAGTTGTCTGCTGAGAGAGTTAGAGTTTTGTCTGATGTATTCCCTGTCCTATTTTTCCCCAAAGAAGTAACAAAGAGAGCAAACCAGGTGTGTAGTTTTAGAATGCACTGAGGTAAAAGCCATTTGAGGACAACCTCTGAAATCCAGAACTTTTGGAGATGATGGAAATCTTTATACTCTAACTGTGATAATGGGTTCATGAGTATCCACATATGTCACTACTCATCAAATGTATTGACATGTACAATTCAACCTATGTCAATTATACATCAACACAGCCTTAAAAACATGAACAAATGCCATAGTAAATGTTAGGGGTTGTAAGGGGAAATAAAGTAATCTATTTTTCCTTTCTTCCTTAATATTCCTAATTTTCCCAATATGGAGTCAACAAATTCATGTGACTGCAAAACCATACATAATGAGTACTCACCATAGGCGACAAAATGGACAATGAGTCCAATGATTATTGCAGTGGTCACCATCATTATGATGCCCAGCGTAATCTTTCCACACTTCGTGAGTCTTAGTTTTGTTTTTGACTCTGTTCTTCTGAGTAAAAATGACAGAAATGTAATTGTCAGTAAGAGCTCGCTATAGGACTCTTCCCCATACAAATTGAATGTTACATATAAAAAGGTTATTTCACCTTAATTAATGATTCAGTGGACTGCTGAGTTTGGAAGACAGAGTATAGAACTTGTGACTATAGTATGGGTCGTTTTTCAGTGTATATGAGTGGTAATACTAAATAAACATTTATTTATCCCTTCATTCAAAAAGTATTTGTAGATCATTTGCTGTGTGCCAGGCATTACTATAGGAGCAGAGTCTCACTCTGTATGGAGCTTACATTTTTTAAAGATATAGACAAGCAAAGATACAATAAATTAATACAATATATAACAGATAACACAGGATTTAGTGATATAGAAAACAAGATCTGGGAAAGAAGATCAGAACTACAGGTGCTTGAGTTTGTTGGAAGTGACGGCAAGATGCATATTAAATAGGGTGGTCAGGGTGGACCTACTAAGAAGGTCAAGTATGAGCGTAGGCAAAACACATGAGGGATTTATGCAGACAGGTATCTGGGATGAATATTACAGAGAGAAGGAAGGACTCAACAAGGTCCCAAGGTAAAGGCATGCTTGGGTGTTAGGTAGTTTGGCTGGGGCCCAGAATGAGGGGAGAGTAGCAGGAGAGATTGGGAGGGATCAAGACTCAGATTGTATTAGCCTGCAAGTGATGATGATGATTTGGCTTTTCTGTGCGTGATGTGGACACTAGACAGTGTTAAGCAGAGGACTGTGATGATTTGACCTAATGAACTGGAATTTGATTCAGTGGAATACTCCTGGATGTTGTGAAGATAGACAATACAGAATAAAGGTCAAAGAAAATTATTACAATTATTGTTGTTAAATTATTTAACAGAAATTCTTATAAAAAAGAAAATTATTGCAATAATTGAAGCAGAAGATGATGTTGGCTAGACCAGGGTAGTTAAGGTACAGGAAAGGAAAGAGATTGAAGTTTGAAGACATATGTGTGTGTGTGTGTGTGTGTGTGTGTGTGTGTGTGTGTGTGTGTATATATTTTTTTTAATTTTTATTTTTGGAGAGAGACACAGAGACAGAGAGAGAGGGAGAGGAAGACAGATAGAGATGGGCGTGCCAGCAGCCTCTCAGCTGCTGTGAACTAAATCCAACTGTGTGTGCCCCCTTGTGGTCAAGTGTGGCATTGCGCCCTTGCGTCACTTTGCATCTGGCTAAACATGGGACCTGGAGATTGGAACCAGCGTTCTTAGGCTTAGCAGGCAGGCGCCTTAACTGATAAGCCATCTCTCCAGCCCAGTTTGGATATATTTTGAGGGTACAGGTAACAAAGTGATCTGATGGATTGACATGGAAGCAGATTGGAAGAGAGATTCCTGAGTCTTCATTTGGAGTTTCATCAGGTGAGATAGGAAGCCTGTTGAAGGATGGGAAATCCTGTTCATGGAGATGGTTATAAGTTCAGTGTTGTGTGTTGAATGCTCCCTAGGTATTCAAAGTGGCAATGCAGGTTGGATAAACAAGTGGAAGTTGGGATAGAATGGGTGCTGGTCATATTAATTTGTCATGCACCAGTTTATAGATTAGGGTCTGGAACTAGATTAGAACACCGAGGGTGTGAGTGTAGGTAGAAAAGACAAGATAGGATCAGCAGGCACTTCCTCATTAAGATTTTATGGATAAGTGAAAGACCCAGTACAGGATACGGAGAGGAAACGAGAGGGGATGTTGGGGAAAGCACGTGGTGTTCTGGAGGTCAGTGGAAGTAAACCAAGGATAAAGAAGGGGTACTGGAGTGCTAGACAGTAGTTCAAATAACAAGCAATGGAGACTGAAGCCACTAGTTAAAGAGGTAATCGGTGATCTTGATAAAAGGTTTTGGGAGGGAAGAAGGACTGAGGCTGGTTAGAGACAGGTTAAAAGAGAATGGGGTTAGAGACAGTGACCACTGAGCACCCTTTCAAAGAGTTTACTGAAAAGAGGAGCAAAGAAAAACGACTATACCTGGTGGAGAAGTGTGATAAACAGATTTTTAATGGAAAACATACATTAAAGGAAAGATAATGGACCACCATATCATATTGTTTAGTATTTACTTTATGTTTTTCTGAAGAATTTCAAGTATTTCCAATAAAGTAATTGCATCATAGCATTCATCCTTCCATAACTTAAACTCTAGCTAAAAATTCAAAAGTACCTTTTCTATGACCACTGTCACACCTATTGAACTACCATTAAGTTCTTAGTATCTTCTGATACCAAATTCACATTATATATCTCTACTTATCCTCAAATGCCTTTTGTAGATTTTTTTTTTTTTTTGAACAGAGCTAAAATCAAAGTTCCTGCATTGCATTTGGTTTTTGTCCTTCACTTTTACTTTAGAACAGTTTTCAGTTTTCCACTTTTTCTTTTGCTTTGTGACATTGACTTGTTGAAGTTACTGGACAAATTATCATAGAGAATGTTCTTCATAAGGGAAGACATTTCTATGCTTATTTTAAACCCCATTTTAATTAAATGCTTTATTTTGAAATGTGTATTGACTCACATACAGCTGTAAGAAATAATACAGGTTCCTTGTACTCTTCCGCTAGTTTTCCCTGATGGGTAATCACTAGGACA
The DNA here is from genome assembly GCA_036365145.1 of Orientallactaga sibirica. NCBI lineage: Eukaryota > Metazoa > Chordata > Mammalia > Rodentia > Dipodidae > Orientallactaga > Orientallactaga sibirica. The sequence continues at coordinate 5,455,147 of JAEOAD010000040.1, read as the reverse complement.
GGGCATTTACACACATACAGACAAGGCATGGGACATGTCTGTCATCACAAGGACCCCTCACGTTTCCTTGTAAGTGACTTTACTCATCTCCTGCGCCCTTGACTGCATAGCCCCCGACAATCAATATTCTCTTCTCTCTTCTTATGTTTTTGTGTTTCAAGAATATTATAAAATGAAATCGTATAATCTACAACCTTTTATGATTGGCTCTTTTTTACTCGGATCTTATATTAATTTATGTGTTAATATGTTTGTAAACATGGATATTATTATTTTATGTCAAAACAGTGTTATATTTTATGTATATATGCATGATATCATATATAATTTATATGTTTTGTGTTTAATATATTCTGGCACATTTTTTAAAGAATCCATTTTTAATATTTTATTTTTATTTATTTATTTGAGAGAGAGAAAGAGGGAGAGGGAGAGAGAGAACAAGAGAGATAGAGATAGAGAGAGAGTGGGAGAATGGGCATGTCAGGGCCTTCAGCCATTGCAAATGAACTCCAAATGCATGTGCCACCTTGTGCATCTGGCTTATGTGGGTGCTGGAGAATTGAACCAAGGTCCTTTGGCTTTGCAGGCAAACAACCACTAAGCCATCTCTCCAGCCCTATTCTGATATTTTAAAATAGAATATATATAAGATATTTCTGACACATATAAAGAAAAATCAGTATAAATTAAAATGACTATACTAAATATTAGCCCATTTCAAATGCCTATTTTGATTTTTATTTGGTAACAAATCCGAATATCTGTCAGGAAATGTACTTGTAGGTTAGTTGTAACTAATTCCATGAATGGACAAGATCAGCTACAACTCCAGTGCAGGTGAAGTTTCCAAGTCTTACTTTTGTGAAATTTCATTTTACTTCAATAAAAAACTATTCTGGTTTCTCACACTTTTATAAACACTGAACTATGGGTAAAAAGGGCTTCCAGGCAAGCCTTCATGTTTTCCAGAAAAGAGACCACCCAGACTGCTCTGTGGGTGGGCAAGGGGAGGAGAAGTGATAGACTGAGTCTCAGATATCCGGATGTCAGAGGCACATTTTGCAGTTGTCCCCTCTGCTCAGTCTTCCCTCTAATTTAGAGGTGAACTTTCAGGTTTTACTTTTTCAGCTATTAAAATAAACCACGATTACTTGCTTGTCAAAAACAAAACTTTCTGTTCATTTAGAAGTGTTTTGTCTAAATTTTTTTCCACATCAGACATAAAACCAGTATATAATGAACATATATCCATGAACATTTTATTTTGGGAGAAAAAAGAAATCTCTCCATGTGAAGCTTAGTGAATGAATGTCTCCCCCAAAACCTGATGGATTTTAATGACCCGAGTTCAATTCTCTAGTACCAATGTAAGGCCTGATACACAAAATGGTTGTAGTGGCTAGAGGCCCTAGCAAGGCTATTCTTTCTCTCTCCCTCTGTGGGACATGGTGGCGTATGCCTTTGATCACAGCACTCCAGAGGCAGATGTAGGAGGATCACTGTGAGTTTGAGGCCAGCCTGAGACTACATTGTGAATTCCAAATTCCAGGTCAGCCTGGGCTAGAGTGAGACCCTGCCTCAAAAAAAAAAAAAAAAAAAAAATTATCTGTCTCAATCGTCTTTGTCTTCCTTTGTTTGAATTTGCTCCTGCTTCCAGGGAAAGATTGAGGAAGCTGCTCATTTTAGAACCTTAAATGCAAGTTAAGTAAGGGGTGACTTAGTCATAGTGCAGCGGCCCTCCCGCTGCTGCCCACCCCCTTGAACGCACCTGCTCCGCACGGGTGTCTGTGCCTGCTCTGTCCGCCGAGGCTGTCCCTTTGCCATCTTCCCCTCGAGTGCTGTGTGACACAGTCATCCTCCACCTATTTAGCTGACAAAATACTTTTATGTGTTTTATGATAATAACATAATGATAATACATGGAACTTACACAACTTTTCATCTTCAAAGTGCTTTCCTGACTTTTACTAATTTATTTTAAAACATTAGTAAAATGTGAACTACATATATGCTACTCCATAAATAATTTTCATACGACCCCCAGTGGGGGCAAAATTTGAAACTCAGTTGTGGTGACTCAGGAAGCCCTAGGAGGGTCTGATTTGAGAAGGATGATGTTGCATTTTCTGTACCGGGAGACAAGCTAGACTTGGACTTCAGAAGTTGTGCTGATGTCTTTCTTGCTCTTTGACAAAATGCCAGGCGCTTTGAGCGTTACCCTTCCATTAGGACCTGAATACATCCCAGCTCAAAACTCTCTTGCCTCTTCAATCCAGTATCGTTCTTTTATGATCCCTTCCTGAAATTTTTATAGCCTTTTTAAAATTTATTTATTTATTTTAAATATTTTTATTTATTTATTTGAGAGAGATAGAGAGATAGAGAGAGACACAGAGAGAGAGGGAGAATGGGTGCACCAGGGCCTATAGCCACTGCAAACGAACTCCAGACACATGCATCACCTTGTGCATATCTGGCTTTCATGGGTCCTGGGGAATCGAACTGAGGTCCTTTGGCTTTTCAGGCAAGTGCCTTAAGTGCTAAGCCATCTCTCCAGCCCTTTACTGCCTTTTTAATGCTAGAGATGTTTTAGGAATGGTTGATCCTTTGAAATCTATAGGGTACCTATTTTTAATTAAAAGATAGATGGGTTTAACAAGTAATTTCCTGTTTTGGCAGCATCCTGTTTTTTCATAGCCAAATTTGATATTGGTGTGGAGGCTACATATGATTAAGTATGTGGAAGAAAAACACTGGGGTTCTAGTGATTATGCTTGGGGAGAAAAGATTGCCCTGTGTAACTGCCTTCTTTATTATTGGCTTTGAGACAGGGCCTTCCTAAATATCCTAGGCAGGCCTTGAACTTACAGTCCTCCTTCCCAACGTTGACATAGTGCTTTGTTAAAGAGACTCAAGCTCATTATATTGTCAAGTAGAATCATTGTCCAACCTTTGTCCTTTCCAGAGCCTATCTAGAGAATGACACTCAGAGTGAGCATATTTCTATTAGGATAAGATCATAATGGCAGTTCATGTTTCAGCTATTAATAGGACTTTGGCCAGATTTCTTTATTTTTAATTCTTTTAGCCTTCATTATACTTAATCTTCACTACCCATCGCATATGTTTAACACATGCAGTGTATTCGTCCCCCTCTCATTTGTCTGTGTAAATCCTATTTTTCCTTCACATTTGGCTCAAGCCTACTTTCTTCATGTGGGTTTCTCATGACATGCTGCCTTATCATCTGAAGCTCATAAGCTCTAATATACCCTGGGGATCTTGCAACACAATGTACATAGCGATTGGAGTATTTTAGACCAGGGACCAGATGAAAAGCTTCCTAAATTATTGTTCTAGAATGGTCTTTGGAGATCAGAGATTCTGATCGAGGATTCTTTCTTCTGTCATGAGAACAATGTACCACACAGCATCTGTAAAGGTGGCACCATGCTAGCAAGAATACTCTAAATGCTGTCTGGCAATTAGAACATACCCAAGCAAGCTTTATGTGGAGTACACACACGAGGTACTCCGTGAACACAGAAAAGACACCTCAGCCTGGTGCTGGGAGTGGGAGTCAGGAAGTGAGATGTGAGGAGCACTAAGGAATAGCACTGGATCAAGGCCCAAAGAGAAACTGACAGCTCAGTCTCACTGCAAAACCCATGACTTGATCTACTTAGAAGTATCTTCATCAACCTAAACAGTTGTGATGGTGGAAATTAGATCATTTAAGAAACGAAAGCAGTTTTCTTTCTTTCTGTATTTATTTGCAAGCAGAGAAAGAAATGAGAGACAGGATGAGAATGGGGACACCACCAGGGCCTCTTGCCACTGCAAAAAAAAAAAAAAAAAAAAAAAAAAAAACCAGACACATGCACTACTTTGAGCATCTAGCTTTATGTAGGTACTAGAGAATTGAACCTGGGCTTGCAAACAAGCACCTTTATCCACTGAGCAATCTCTCCAGCCCCCCCATTTATTTATTTATTTATTTATTTATTTATTTATTTATTTAATTTATTTGAGACAGACAGAGAGGGGGGAGAGAGAGAGAGAGAAAGAGAGAGTAAGAATGGGTGTGCCAGGACCTCTAGCCACTGCAAACAAACTCCAGATACATGTGCCACCATATGCATCTGGTTTACATGGGACCTGGAGAATCAAACCCAGGTCCTTAGGTTTCATAGGCAGCACCTTAACCACTGAGCCATCTCTCCAGCCCCCAGCCCACCCTTTTAAATATAACCTTAATGTTTTTAATTTTACTTTTAACTTTAGAGAGGTATAACAAGTCTCTCCTTTGAATGCAGGGTTAAAGGAAGTTCTCAAATTCGATAACTCCTCACGCAAGAGCTATTTTTGTTTTTAACTTTTCATAAGATTTGCCTCCAAGAAGAGCTCTATGGCTACATAGATTTCTACATTAGCACTTATACCTCAGATTATATAAAACAACAAAGAAAGAAGTCATACCTAAGTTTTCCTTCCATTCCTCAGCCTTCCCTCTATTCCTTCCTTCTTCCCTCCCTCCTTCCCTCCCTCCTTCCCTCCCTCCCTCCTTCCATCCTTCCCTCACTCTTTCCCTCTCTCCCTTTCTCCCTTTCTCCCTCTCCTGTTCCTTCTCTTTTTTGCATGTGTATGTCATGTAAGTGTGCATGCATGCTTACAGGTGTGTGTGTGGAGAGCAGAGGTTTACACTCTTTAATCACTATTCACGTTACTCTTTGAGGCAAGGTCTCTCGCAGTTGTACCAAGAGCTCTAGCCAGCTTCCTGGGGTCCCCTGTCTCTGCCTCCTGGAGTATTCTCTGTCCATGCACGCTGTCTCTGTTCATTCTCTTATTTTTTTATTTTTATTTTATTTTGGTTTTTCGAGGTAGGGTCTCACTCTAGCCCAGGCTGACCTGGAATTCACTATGTAGTCTCAGGATGGCCTTGAACTCACAGTTATCCTCCTACCTCTGCCTGGGATTAGTGCTGGGATTAAAGGCATGCGCCACCACACTTACAAAGCCATAGGCTTCCACATGACCTTCTTGTATCTCCTGAATTTTGCTTAACCCTCTCCCAACTTCCTCATTCCCCTTCTTCCTGCCCTTATCTATGTTTAACCCTTTCCAACCTCAGTATTTCCCCACTGCTTTCATATCATATGTTTGTGTTCTACTCCCCCTACTCCTTAACTTATAGACAAGTTTTTCTTGTATAATGTTTTTATTTGTGTTTGTATGTGAGTGTATGTACACAGGTATGCACACGTGTGGAGGCCAGAGAACAGTCTCAGGTGTCATCCCATGGAACACTATCAACTTTCTCTGAGATAGGGCCTCACATGGTCTGGAGCTAAGCCAGTCACTGGCCAGCAAGCCCCAGGGTTCTACCTAGCTCTGACTCCCTGCGCTTATTTTCAGGTGTGCATTACTATGCCTGACATTTTTACATGGGCACTAATGATCAAAGTCAGGTCATCATGCGTGGAAGGCAAGCGCTTTCCTCACGGAGATATCTCTTCAGCTTCAGAAGTATCTCCTACTATGATTTCCAGTTTTGTGTGCTGTGCAGTGGGGTGCATTTTGAAATCTATAGGGTACCTATTTTTAATTAAAAGATAGATGGGTTTAACAAGTAATTTCCTGTTTTGGCAGCATCCTGTTTTTTCATAGCCAAATTTGATATTGGTGTGGAGGCTACATATGATTAAGTATGTGGAAGAAAAACACTGGGGTTCTAGTGATTATGCTTGGGGAGAAAAGAGTGCCCTGTGTAACTGCCTTCTTTATTATTGGCTTTGAGACAGGGCCTTCCTAAATATCCTAGGCAGGCCTTGAACTTACAGTCCTCCTTCCCAACGTTGACATAGTGCTTTGTTAAAGAGACTCAAGCTCATTATATTGTCAAGTAGAACATTGTCCAACCTTTGTCCTTTCCAGAACCTGTCTAGAGAATGACACTCAGAGTGAGCATATTTCTATTAGGATAAGATCATAATGGCAGTTCATGTTTCAGCTATTAATAGGACTTTGGCCAGATTTCTTTATTTTTAATTCTTTTAGCCCTCATTATACTTAATCTTCACTACCCATCGCATATGTTTAACACATGCAGTGTATTCGTCCCCCTCTCATTTGTCTGTGTAAATCCTATTTTTCCTTCACATTTGGCTCAAGCCTACTTTCTTCATGTGGGTTTCTCATGACATACTGCCTTATCATCTGAAGCTCATAAGCTCTAATATACCCTGGGGATCTTGCAACACAATGTACATAGCGATTGGAGTATTTTAGACCAGGGACCAGATGAAAAGCTTCCTAAATTATTGTTCTAGAATGGTCTTTGGAGATCAGAGATTCTGATCGAGGTTTCTTTCTTCTGTCATGAGAACAATGTACCACACAGCATCTGTAAAGGTGGCACCATGCTAGCAAGAATACTCTAAATGCTGTCTGGCAATTAGAACATACCCAAGCAAGCTTTATGTGGAGTACACACGAGGTACTCCGTGAACACAGAAAAGACACCTCAGCCTGGTGCTGGGAGTGGGAGTCAGGAAGTGAGATGTGAGGAGCACTAAGGAATAGCACTGGATCAAGGCCCAAAGAGAAACTGACAGCTCAGTCTCACTGCAAAACCCATGACTTGATCTACTTAGAAGTATCTTCATCAACCTAAACAGTTGTGATGGTGGAAATTAGATCATTTAAGAAACGAAAGCAGTTTGCTTTCTTTCTTTATTTATTTGCAAGCAAAGAAAGAAATGAGAGACAGGATGAGAATGGGGACACCACCAGGGCCTCTTGCCACTGCAAAAAAAAAAAAAAATACTCCAGACACATGCACTACTTTGAGCATCTAGCTTTATGTAGGTACTAGAGAATTGAACCTGGGCTTGCAAACAAGCACCTTTATCCACTGAGCCATCTCTCCAGCCCCCCCATTTATTTATTTATTTATTTATTTATTTATTTATTTATTTATTTGAGACAGACAGAGAGGGGGGAGAGAGAGAGAGAGAGAGAGAGAGAGGGAGAGAGAGAGAGAAAGAATGGGTGTGCCAGGACCTCTAGCCACTGCAAACAAACTCCAGATACATGTGCCACCATATGCATCTGGTTTACATGGGACCTGGAGAATCAAACCCAGGTCCTTAGGTTTCGCAGGCAGCACCTTAACCACTGAGCCATCTCTCCAGCCCCAGCCCACCCTTTTAAATACAACCTTAATGTTTTTAATTTTACTTTTAACTTTAGAGAGGTATAACAAGTCTCTCCTTTGAATGCAGGGTTAAAGGAAGTTCTGAAATTCGATAACTCCTCACGCAAGAGCTATTTTTGTTTTTAACTTTTCATAAGATTTGCCTCCAAGAAGAGCTCTATGGCTACATAGATTTCTACATTAGCACTTATACCTCAGATTATATAAAACAACAAAGAAAGAAGTCATACCTAAGTTTTCCTTCCATTCCTCAGCCTTCCCTCTATTCCTTCCTTCTTCCCTCTCTCCTTCCCTCCCTCCTTCCCTCCCTCCCTCCTTCCATCCTTCCCTCACTCTTTCCCTCTCTCCCTTTCTCCCTCTCCTGTTCCTTCTCTTTTTTTGCATGTGTATGTCATGTAAGTGTGCATGCATGCTTACAGGTGTGTGTGTGGAGAGCAGAGGTTTATACTCTTTAATCACTATTCACGTTACTCTTTGAGGCAGGGTCTCTCGCAGTTGTACCAAGAGCTCTAGCCAGCTTCCTGGGGTCCCCTGTCTCTGCCTCCTGGAGTATTCTCTGTCCATGCACGCTGTCTCTGTTCATTCTCTTATTTTTATTTTATTTTGGTTTTTCGAGGTAGGGTCTCACTCTAGCCCAGGCTGACCTGGAATTCACTGTGTAGTCTCAGGATGGCCTTGAACTCATAGTTATCCTCCTACCTCTGCCTGGGATTAGTGCTGGGATTAAAGGCATGCGCCACCACACTTACAAAGCCATAGGCTTCCACATGACCTTCTTGTATCTCCTGAATTTTGCTTAACCCTCTCCCAACTTCCTCATTCCCCTTCTTCCTGCCCTTATCTATGTTTAACCCTTTCCAACCTCAGTATTTCCCCACTGCTTTCATATCATATGTTTGTGTTCTACTCCCCCTACTCCTTAACTTATAGACAAGTTTTTCTTGTATAATGTTTTTATTTGTGTTTGTATGTGAGTGTATGTACACAGGTATGCACACGTGTGCGGAGGCCAGAGAACAGTCTCAGGTGTCATCCCATGGAACACTATCCAACTTTCTCTGAGATAGGGCCTCACATGGTCTGGAGCTAAGCCAGTCACTGGCCAGCAAGCCCCAGGGTTCTACCTAGCTCTGACTCCCTGCGCTTATTTTTCAGGTGTGCATTACTATGCCTGACATTTTTACATGGGCACTAATGATCAAAGTCAGGTCATCATGCGTGGAAGGCAAGCGCTTTCCTCACGGAGATATCTCTTCAGCTTCAGAAGTATCTCCTACTATGATTTCCAGTTTTGTGTGCTGTGCAGTGGGGTGCATTGTGTGGTGTGCTTTTTTGAGGTAGGGATTTACCATGTAGTCTCAGGCTAGACTTCAGCTTCCCAAGGGATTAAAGGGCATGTGCCACCTTGCCCAGCTGAGAGAGGGAGAGAGAGAGAAAGAGATATGGGTGCACCAGGGCCTCCAGCTGCTACAAATGAACTCCAGATGTATGTTTCATCTTGTGAATTGGCTTGATGCGGATACTGGGAATCAGACTCAGCTTGTTAGGCTTTATGGGCCTGATTTCTGATTTTTTACACTAATATTTGATAAGATACAATAAATTGTTTTGGTTTTCTATAGTTGTTAAGACTAGAGCCAGGCATGGTGGTGCATGCCTTTAATCCACTTGGGAGGCGGAGGTAGGAAGGAGGATCGCTGTGGGTTCGAGGCCACCCTGAGACTATGTTGTGAATTCCAGGTCAGCCTGGGCTAGGGTGAGACCCTGCCTTGAAAACCCAAAGGGAAAAAAAAAGAGTAGTCATATGTTCTAGAATATGATCTCTTTTAGAGAAAGTTACATGGGCAACTGAGAAGAATGTGGGTTCTGCAGCTGTTCAACAAAATCTGAAGATGTTTGTTAAGACCCTTTAATCTGTGTTTTAGTTTAACTGTGAAGCTTATTTGTTATTTTGTCTGAATGATCTATTAGAAATGGAAGATGTAGATATAGAAAGAAAAATCTATGTAGGAATTCATCATTTAATATTTAGCAAATTAGAAAAAATGAAATGAATAGTAAAAGTTAGAGTCTATGTAAGATTTAGATTCATATTCTGAGATGTTAAAAGTTCCTTTCTCAGAGCTATGAGTAATTATCATGGCTGATGGAAGACAGATGCTCTTGGGGAGCTATATTTAATTTTATTATAAAATCAATATATTTTCTTTTAAATAATAGTTTAATTTTTTGTTTATTGGAGAGAGAGGCAGATGGATATATCTCTATCTATCTATCTATCTATCATCTATCTATCATCTATTGAGAGAGAGAGAGAGAGAGAGAGGAGAGAGAGAATGGGCGCATCATGGCCTCTAGCCACTGCAAATGAACTTCAGGTGCATGCACCACCTTGTGCATCTGGCTTTATGTGGTTACTGAGGAATTGAAGCCGGGTCCTTAGGCTTTGCAGACAAGCACTCTACCTGCTGAGCCATCTCTACAGCCCCCAAATCAATATATTTTTCTATTAGATTTTAGAATCTTCCCAATTCTTTTGTTATCTCATAATAAATGTGCTATTTTTAACAATTTTAATTATTATATTACACTTTATAAAATATGTACCATTCTCCTTTGATGCCTTAAGAGCAAGGATATATCTCATTTGCTTTTGTTTCATTAGTGCCCAGTGAAGACTCAGGAGCACAGGAGGGCTTAAAAAATTTCTTAAATGGACAATTTAAACCATGTAATTAAGTTTTAAAATTAGTGCAACAATAGTCAATTATTTGCTTTAACCCTTCTTGGGTACTTCTCTTTCATTAGTCCTGTTTACCATTTTCAACCCAATTTAAATATTTTCACTTTGTCATTTTAAAAGTTTCGATAATATATATGCTTTATATGTGCTGAATTAAGTTCTTCTTGGCATTAATAACTGCAACTCAATTATGATGTTTTTTCTAAGTATTCATAATGACTTTTAAGGACTTCCAGAATTTAACAGATCACATGCTTCTATAATTATTCACACTCAGCTTCAGAAATCATAATTTCAGTAAAGTGGAACTTATCAGTACATACAAACAACATTTTTTTTTCATCAAACATGCATATGCTCCTTTTGTTTTCAAATATCTCTTCACTAAATTTCACTAAATAACTTCACTAACTTTCAATCATTTTTCATAAATTTGCTCTATTTTCTGTTTAAATAAATGCTATCTTTTATTAGGGGAGGGCACATGCACACATACAAAAGCACTCATGCACAGAGGCACCCACCCCTTGAGGCGTGCCCTAAATTAGCAGCTTAATGTTGTCCTCGGGAGGTACAGCCAGGGAGTGTCCCCGCTGGACGCTGCCTCAGTTATAGAGCTTAATTATAAGGTAGCAGAAAGCGCCCAGCCTTTGGTGTTCTCTTATTGGACAACCAATTAAATAAATTGTTTCAGATTGTCCTTCTGCAATCATAATTTCCAGAAATAGACAGGAAAAGATTATAAAAAGAGTTTATTTGAAATAAAATGTGCCAATTTTTTTTGTATGTTTTACCAAGAGTTGGATACATTTTCAGATCCCCTTTTCTAAAAGTAAATGGCTTTAATGTAGTTCTCTACACAGTTTTACTTCAGAAAGTTCTGAATGTTTCCAACACAGTATCTTGAGCTTTTCTAGTGTCCAGGCGTAGGGAGTTAGCTTTTAGGAAGAAGTCCTGATACATAGATGGTCATGCACCAACACACCACTCTAGCTATGCTGGGAGCCCATAAAAACCCACAACACTGGTGATTCAGATTGTATAGGTTACTGTACCATTAAATTTTAATTGATTTCATTTAATTTGTACTCTTTTGTGAAAGAGAGAGAGAGTACTATGAGTCCTAAGATCCTTCTCTCCAAAATAGTTTTGGCATTAAGCTGTTTAATCTTTCTTTTTTTGTAACCCAATTCTTTCCCTCTTTTTCATCATTAACTTTTAATTCATTAGTTTAGTTATGAGGGTCCTTTTATCCTTTAAAAAAAACTTCAAGTGGTAGGTGTTTGGTAGTGTAATTTTTTCCTGATAAATTTCTAGAACTTAACAATTAAAATATTCAATCTTCTACTAATGATTAAATAAAAATCACTATTATTTACTGTTAATAAGCTGCATTTAGCTGTGGCACACATTTCCTCTGCTTCTCTGGGGAGGAGACATGTTTCCTCTTCTATGTAAATAAAAATATTTTTATATACAAAAGTGTCATCAAAACTATTTCTAATTCTTTTGATATTACTTGAAGACTAAACTGTTTCAGCTTTGATGTGAATCATCTGAGAGAGTTCCTATGGGAACATGATTTTAGGAGATAATTGGGATTGCTGAAGGACTGTACAGTGGCTTCACATTTATTAATTTTAGGGCTCACATTCCCTGTAAAGTATCTAGAAAGTAGATCTTTAACTAATACTATTTTCTGGCCTCACATTTTCTTTCTGTCTTTCACAATTCTGCCACGTCCTTTATATGGCTCTACACTCTGCTTAGGATCAGTTTCAAGGAGACTTCCTCAGAGTCCACCCTTCTGACCCTGCTCACTGGTCCAGGTTCCTCCAGAATTTACTCTCCATTAAGATTGTGAACTCTATAACTAGTTAGTAAGTCCCCCCTGTGATATAGCTGTACTGTTAGGCAGAATGCCTAACATATAGTTTTCTTGACAGAATAAAAATCGATACTAATAAGGATTAAATAGTGTTTGTTATATTTATATAACAGGATGCTAAAATGGACACTTCCAGTTTCTTTTCAGTTGACAAGTAAAGCACTGGGACTTTAAAGATAGATTTTTAAATTATTTATTTTATTTATTTGAGAGAGAGAAAGAGGCAAAGAGAGAGAGAGAGAGAGAGAGAATGGGTGCACCAGGGCCTCTGGCTACTGCAAAAGGACTCCAGATGTGCCCCTTGTGCATATGGCTTACATGGGTCCTGGAGAATTGAACCAGGGTCCTTTGGCTTTGCAGGCAAATGCCTTAACTGCTAAGCCATCTTTCCAGCCTCAAGCTGGGACTTTATATAGGTACTCTTTCACACAGACTTTACAGAGCATACATGTTTATTTTGCTACACCCCAGTTTCCTGCCTAATCCAGTCGCGGTAGGTAGTCACTCGAGTGTACACTCCAGGATGATTTGGCACACCACACTGATATCCCCAGCTCACTATCCCCACGGCGAACCAGAGCCGCCGGGAATCTTCTTGGACTAGCGGGCCACCAGAATCACCCTGCAGGAAACAAAAATGATTGATGACTTAAGTGCAAAAACAACCCTGAGCTCTTGAGTTCATGTCTATGAAAGTAGATGAAGTCAGTACAAATCATGCAAAAGTACTGACATCCTTCGAGTTCTTTTAAGTCCTTCAGGCAGGCTGAGAAGACAAGGAGCCTATTGGTCAGATTTCTCTGTTACTGCCCAGGGCCTCCTGTCCCTCTCAAACTTGCCCTCTCCCATCAGCCCTATGACCTGTTCCCTCTTACACCCTCTCACCCTTTAAGCCCTAGGCTCCCTCAGTTTCTCATGGTTTCACATTGACGTGGATCTCTGCCACTGCTTCTGCACTATTTTCATAAAGGCCTTCGATGAGCGTGTTTATTCCTGTGAGTGGACCCTCCCCAGTGGCCTGCCCCAGTCATGCCGCCCTTCCTAGTATTGCTCGTTGCTATGGGGACACACGGTCCATGTCTGCTTTCCCACAGCTGTTGGAAGGGCCATCAGGGGAAGTAGCGGCCACAGTCTGGACACCACAGCAACCTGGTTCTAGTCCATGAGAGACGCTAAGAAAATCCTGTTGAATGAATGAGGCTCTCGTAGTGTCACCTACTTATCTTTCCCATCTGGCATGAGGCCTGACACACAGTCCACGTCTCATCAGTATCTTGTCGTGAATAATTGAAAGAGTGTATGACAAATAAAGCACTCCTTATGAGATATTCATTAGTCAATCAAAATACCCATCCAATAGAAAAGATTTATACATGTAACAATCCAGTTGTGGACATAAATTTAGCACATCTTAGCCGGGCGTGGGGGCACACACCTTTAATCCCAGCACTCGGGGGGCAGAGGTAGGAGGATTGCTTTGAGTTTGAGGCCACCCTGAGACTACATAGTAAGTTCCAGGTCAGCCTGGGTTAGAGCGAGACCTTACCTCAAAAAACCAAAAAACAAACAAACAAACAAAAAAAAATAGCACATCTTGCCTACTGCATGATGGGTTAATTCTGCAGGATGTGGATCTACATATACTTTGGGTTGGAATCCTCCACTTGTCAGCTATGTGAGCTTCTGTAAACCACTTAATAGCTCTCTGTGCCTCAATATTCTTATCAATGAATAACATATTTATGCCTTTAAGTTGGCTTGACACCCAAAGCACTTGGTGTATAGCCAGGCCTATAGAAAGTCACTCCTAATAAAAGTCAGCTATTGCCATCTGTGGGTCTAGAGAAGTAAGTTGCTCTCTGACTGCTCTTAGTGGCGAGCTTTTTCATGCCTCTTCAACTGCTGGCTCCCATGGGGAGAAAGGCCAGTGCATGGATCTCTAGCTTGAATGGGAAGTACTGCCTCATGCTGATAGGCCCCTCTTTCTTCACATGCTCAGTCAATTCTTAGCATTTTCTTCCACTGTGTTTTGCTGTTTCCTTTTCCATATTAACAAAGTTTTGACCATGATGTCTTATCAAGGGCAGACAAACAAATGCTAAAGAAGAGGGTTATATAATTTTCTTGTGCTGAATCAGTTTTACTGTCTACCTACAGACATTTGAACTTGAATTCTCTTTTCTCAAACATACACCTGCTGAGCGCAGGGACTTTTTTACACTAGCACGGTGAATGATGCACAGAAGTATTAAGCAAGATACCTCTGAATGAATGCATGAAGAAGAGGACAATACAATCAGTGGTTCTTGTTTATGTATTTGGTTGAGTTTTTCTTTTCCAGGTAGGTTCTTGCTCTAGCCCAGGCTGACTTGGAATGCACTATGTAGTCTCAGGGTGGCCTTGAACTCACAGAAGTCCTCCTACCTCTTCCTCCTAAGCGCTGGGATTAAAGGCGTGTATCACCACACCTGGCTGTTTGAGTTTTGAGGCACAATCTTTATGTTTTGTAGTGTTTTGACTAGAAGTGAAGCCTGGAATAGAACTAGAGAAGGTTTTATCATAATTATGTCTTGAACACAGCCCCGAGGAAGAGAAGAATTTATGTAAGAAGGTAATGTTCAGCATAAATGAAATAAAATGATATGAATCCCACATGTGTACTTTGGTCAGTTCTAATAAAAATTCTTAGTAAATATGAAATCATCAACGTGTGATATTATTTGATTGAGGACTCTTTGGGAAATTGTCATGAAAGCAGAAAGTAGAAAGTGAGCAAGTGTTTCATACCAAAGAGATGTCTCCACTTGAAGGAAATGAAGAATAAGGGATGAGTGGATAGTTAATAGTATCTTGAACACAGAGAAATCAGTATCCTTACATACAACTGAAGGTGTGTGTTTCATTTTGGGAAAAATACTCATGGATTGGGCTCTTAGTAAAACTGTAAATACCGATTTTCATTCACCTTTTCAAGAGAACCAAATATGGAAGTTAGTAACATTCAGTATGAAGAACAAAATTTATCATTTTGCTTATAATTCACCTAAAATAGAATATTTACATTAACATTTAATTTCTGATACTACTTGCTCTTGTGACTATGTAAACTTGAACTTCAGACATAAGAATAAAACCTGCTACAAGGCACAAATATACCAATTAGGATTAAAATAATTTAGTAATCTAAAAATAAAATTTCAGTATTTAATTTTATTCTAATTATTATAATGTGAAAATTTCACATGGCTGTTTGATTTTATGTATTGGACTAAAAATTACAGGCTAGATCAAGTGGCTTTTCTGTTTTTCCTTCTTTTCTTATCTCTTCCCTATCTTGTTCTCCTTCCTTTCCCATACCCTCCCTTTCCCTTTCTCCTTTTTTCTCCTCTCTTCCCCTACCGTCCCTTCTCCCCTCCCCTTCCCTCCTCTCCCCTTTCCTCTTTTAAAATTATATATATTTTTGATGGTTGTGTGTAATAGTGTTTTTATTAATTGGTCAGAGAATAAGGAATATTTTCAAATAAAAAATACTTTATATCCTAAAATTTAATTATTTGTGAACATGAAATGAGTGATTATTTTTACTGTGAATTGACAATAATTATGTATATTTATAAGATGTAAATACTCCTATGATTTATGAATGAAATCAATTTAGCTAATATGTCCATTATTTCAAAAATCCTTTTTGTGATGAAACATTCAAAATTTACTCTCTAGCAATTTTAAAATGCATGTTACCCTATTTTTGACTATATTCACCACGCTGTATAGTACCTTTCTTTAACCCTTCATAGTACTTAAAAATGAAAAATTACAATTTTCATGAAACATAAAATTTATAAGAGGATTGTATCTCTAAAATGAAGATCATAAAGTTTTAGAGGATCCGAGCTGCATAATAGCTGTTAATTTATGCCTGTCATGCCTTAGATGATAGCATTGTTGCAGCTGCCTGGCACTTACCTGGCATGCATCCACTGCACCTGATGGCACTCCAGCACAGAGCATCCCAGACAAGACGCTTCCCCCGTAACCAGCCGGCTCATTGCATACATCAGTGCTTATTATTCTGACCTGTCCTTGCCGTAGGTCTGAGACTGAATTGCCTATTTAGCATAGAAGCAGAAATAAAATGGACTTCAGGTATCTGTGGATATGTAGATGTATAGAATTTGAGAAGAAAGAAAATGCACTCCACACATTATTCTCTATTTAGAAAGGAAAGAAGAGGTGCAGAGTTTCCTTGTAGCAGAGATTCCCGTGGAAGAGCAGGGATGGGCTCTCACATCAAGCAGTTTTCCCTTTTCTCCCACACCCCCTTTTAAATTAGTTTTGTGATACATTTCCCCACAAATTTTTAGAGAAAAGAAGAAATTGTGGGCTGGGAAGACGGCTCACTGGTTGAAAGAACTTACTTGTGAGGCCTGCTAGCCCATGTTGAACTCCCCAGCTGCCCACATAAACCGAGGTGGCCATTTGTTTGCAGCCACAAGAGACCCCCATGTAGTCAGCTCCCCACCACACATACACACGGGCAAATAAATGGATAAAATAGTTGGACAAAAGAAAATTGTTGGCTCTGGTGGTGCATGCCTATAATCCTATAATTCAGGAAGTGGACACGGGATCACAAGTTCATTGCAAGCCTCAGTCCCATATGAGTTTGAGGACATTCAAGGCTATGCATGGCATGCCTCAAAAAAAATTACTGTGTCAAAATTGACCTATACTATTTAAATTATCTTCTGATTTTGATTTGGGAAATAACACATTGGTCAAATTTTAATCTAGTAACAAAACAGAAATTGGTCTAGTTTGGGGGTTGAAGAACTACCCATTTGAAATCAATGCTCTTCCATGACAGGTACAAAATTTGTCCATTATACTAAGTTTACTTTGGGTCAAAAGAACACAATGAATGTTTTTCTGAGAAAATTAAAGCTTTGTCTTACTTCCTAGAGAAATAATCTGCAATGTGGTTGTAAACCCCCAAGGAAATTGCCAGTGGACACTCGTATTTTCTCCTTGGCTCTGTTGTATCCAATTATTCTACATCATTCCTTCAAGGAACAGGTGTGATCAGTTCTTTCTGTACATGGAGTCCTGACCATGGAAGCAGGACTCACCTCCTCTCAGAATGCCTTAGAAGATGGTACGTTTCAGCTGTTAAAATTCTTAGATAACACCCGTTCAAACCTTCTTGTTTTCTTAAGTCTTATAGAATCTCTATTACTAAAGAATTTCTGTTTTTCATATCACTTTCTTTACATTATTATTTTCTTTCATATTTGCATATAACTGTTTTTGAGAATTCTTCATAGTTTCTAAGAGTTTTGCTTGTTTTGAGTTTCAGAGGAAACCAGGGATGACCAGAGTATAGGATGTTTCTAGATACTATAGAAGTCTCCTTTCAGCAGTTTCCTTATTTAAGAACTTCTAAATCTGAGCACGGTGGCAGGTACTTGTAATCCTAGCAGTCAGGAGGCTGAAGTAAGAGTAATGTTAGTACAGATCCAGCCTAGATTACACAACAACTTCTAGGCCAGCCTGGACGAGAGTGTGGCTCTATGACAAAACAATAACATACATAATAATGAAGAAGCTGGAGATTTTAGTGTTTTTATTTATTTATTTTTCCTGAGATACTTACCTCCATAAATTAGAGAACCCCATCCTGTTACATAAGCAGGGGAACCAGTTGTGATACTTTGGGTCGCCTCTGGGAGACACACCCTGTGGATATTTCTGTTAAAGGTGACAGGTCGCTCAAGTTGTACGACTGCAATATCGTTTTCACGAGTTGAAGTTCTGTAATCTCTGTGGGCTGAAATTGTCCTTATTCTCACTCTCCGTTTAGGATATATTGTGGAAGTACCAAAGGTGGCAGTCCATTGTTGAGGATTAGGGTAGCTAAAAATATACAAAAACATGTTGTTTGCATAGGGAACTCATCAGTACTTCACATGTTTGTACTCTTCACTTGCTGTCCCCAACGTCAGGGAATGGTTCAACCATCTCATTGCTATGCTGTCTTGCATTATAAGCTCACAAATGTGCTAAAGTTGATACAATGAGTGGTCCTTTATTTAAACAAAAGAGGAAGAATTTAGAAACCATTTCTCGAAGGAAAGAATTATCTTGATTTTCTTGTATTGCATTGGGCATATTCTAATACTTCGATGCTATCTAACATAACACACATTCCTTTGTTCTCTCCCCTTTCCTCATCCTCCCATCTGTTACTAAGAATTCTGAAGTAATGGTCATTTTAATTTTAACTCATTACTTTTGGTTTTTCTATTACTTTGAGAAGGAATCTTTATTTAAATGTTAATTAAGGGAAATCCTTCTTTTTCTTGTTTTTTGGGGAGTATGGTATGCATGTGTGTATGCATTTTCATATTGTGTGTACCTGTGCATATGGATGCCAGAGGTTGACATTGGGTGTCTTTCTCAGTCTCTCTTCACCTCTTTTTTTGTTGGCACAGAGTCTCTCACTGAAACTAGAGCTCACTAATTTGGCTAGAATAGTTAGCCTGCAAGCCCCAGGAACGTCCTGTCTCCACCTCCCCAGCACGGAGATGATAGCATGCTTCCATGATAAAACGTGAAAGTCCTCCACAACAAAAACTTAACATTTGTTACATTAGTGTACCCAATCCTGCCAACAACATAACAATACTGCCTCTAATTTGAAAACAACAAACAAAGGAATCATAGGCAAGTTGAGTAAATTTTCTAAGCTTTCATAAATAGGCTTTAAGTTAAATTTGTTGATGTATAACCTCTGCTCCTTGTTATGATGGTTACTATAACTGGACACAGAGAACTCCCAGTGTACTAAAGGGAGAACGACAATTTTCTTTCTAGGAATAGAAATAGAAAGAAATGACTCTGGATTTTTTCACTAAGTTATTTCTGTGACAATCCATTTAGGTTTTGTTCTGGAGCGAGTGGGTAGCATCCTCAGGCAGCTCTCTTTCCTAATTGTTCCCGGAGATGAAGGGCAGCTGTGGCCTCACCTTCGGAAGCAGTGAGCCGCGGTCAGGACCCATGAGTTACTGATCAGGATGCCGCCACAGTGGTGGACATTGTTGAGCTGTAGGCTGACTTGCCATGGCCATTCACCCTCGTCAGCTAGCGTGCTTCCCGTGACTCTCTCTTCAGACAGTGTTAGCAGATCTGCACGGGCCCCACATTCTGCAAGAAAAGGATGTTAACATGCTGTGCAGATGACTATGCATTTACACTTCAGAGGTTTCTGCAGAGATTCTCCATCATTTGCAACTTAGTGTGTTTGCTCAAAGCATGCTAGCTAGACTTTCCCAAAGCATATGAGCATATGATCAATATGTCCTATCTATCTATCTATCTATCTATCTATCTATCTATCTATCTATCTACTTACATACATATATTCTTTTATTCTTTAAACTAGAGTCCTCATGTTGCCCAGACTGGCCTCAATCTCACTGTGTAACTGAGAATGACCTTGAATTTCTGATCCTCCTGCTTTGACCTTTCAGTGCTGGGATTATGGGTTTGCACTCCATACTGGGCTCAGTATTTTTACAGTACACGTGTGACTACCAACATAGTATACTTTTTAGAGAATATGTATGCATAAAGATTGCACTTTAGAGCACATTTCTGAAGCTAAAATTATCATGAGGGCTTCAAATTATGAAGTAGCTCCAATATGGTCTAGGGTGCTTCAAGTTTGAGGGCCTATGTAGGCCAGTATGTCAGCCCAGGCCACAGTGAGGGCTGACATGGGCAAATATTCCAGCCCAGGCCACAGGTTCCTAGGAAATTTTCTTTTCCTCAGTACAATCCTGATTATCTCCAGGAACTCATTAGAAATCTTGCCTTTCAGACCCCCACTAGAGAACAAGTCAGGAGATACATTTTGAGGGACTTGCATATGTATCTAGAAGTTGGAGGAAAACTTGTCTCATGTTGAAGCCTCCTTTAGTGGTACTGTACTTCATCATGGAAGGTCCGGTTCTTCTCTGACCTGGCTGTATGAGTAAAGAGTAGTTATAGGGACACTGTCTATTCTCTAGAGTGACTGAAGTTTCTAGCATATATAGCTTAAGAAGCCCGTGAGCATTCCAGTGGCTAGAGCTGAAATGCGCTGGGTTAATCACTCAGTTCTCAGTTTCCATTCCTATGACTTTTTTCTCTTATTTAGTTTAATTTTTTTTTTTTTTTTTGGTTTTTTGAGGTAGGGTCTCACTCTAGTCCAGGGTGACCTGGATGTCACTATGTGGTCTCAGGGTGGCCTTGAACTCATGGTGATGCTCCTACCTCCCGAGTGCAAGTCTAATTTTTTTACTAAAATATAGACATATTACCTACAACAATTTCCAATGCTGGTTGGTAACCACCCTGAAACATTTTTTAACACACATTTTCCAGATAAAAAAAGCATTAAGAATATACATAAGACATTGGGTTGGAAAAATAGCTTAGTGGTTAAGACACTTGCTGCGAAGCCTAAGGACTCATGTTCTACTCTCCATGTCCCATATAAGCCATACACACAGTGATCAAGCTTGCAAGGTTGCACATGTGCACAAGGTGGTGCACGCATCTGGAGATCGATTGCATTGGTTAGAGGCTCTGGTGTGTCAATTCTCTCCCTCCTTCTCTCCTTTCCCCTCTCTCTCTCTCTCTCTCTCATAAAAAAGGCCAGTATGTTGGGTTTGACTCAAAAAATGAAAGAATATACAGAAGACATGACTTTTTCTTGAATACTTTAATAAAATTCTTTAGTGCATTATTTGATCACATTTTTCTTCCAAATCAACATGAACTAAATGTAGTATGAAGTGGCAAATCACAGGGGTAGCAGCCCTTTATAAAATCACTTACGGTCTATGATAGGCTATCTAGGTACATGGAACTAATTTCTTGCTACCTTTTGTTAGTCCAAGAAATAAATTGCATGTTTCTAAGGATTACATGTCTGCTATTCCAGTGTGAGAGGATATAGCATAACACTGGAATGCATTGATTGTCCCTTCAGGATATAAACACCAAACTGACAAGACCGTCTATATTTTTTAAATTACCTTATAATTAACCTGAATCCACAACAAAACAAACCATTATGGTGATTAGGAAAAGCTACATAAATGCTATCATCAAACACAATTTATAAGTCCACACAAAAGCCACTGTAGGGTGGAGGTAGTGAAAACTTCCCAAAACTGTTTAGGAAATTTTCCTAAGGCCAAACTCAGTACTGTTTGGTCCTGTATTACAACTCCATTTATTTTTTCTCAAAGAAGGAGAAGTAAATATTTCTTCATTGGCCAGTGGTATAAGTAGTGTTTTGTTTCAACAAGAACCCACCTGGGTGAACTCAGAATGAATGTATCACCTTCAACCATATGGCATTAGCTAAGAACACAAAACACCTGCACTTAGAGCAGGCATATATTTTGACAAACTATGTTTACAAAATAATTTTAAAACTTACCTTGAGTGAAGAGATTTTCTGTATCCTGACCAGTAATTGCTAGCATGAAAAAAGAAGGTGTGAAAATAAGATGAAAACACAAGCTGCAAGTCATTTCACTTTGATTTCTTGAAGTGCAGTACTTGGAAAACTAGAATCAGAACCACTGGGAGGTTTGAGGAAATGCAGATTCCTGGGCTCCACCCCAAATCTGCTGAAAGAGTTTCTGAGTCATGCACCCCAGAAATCTGTTTACGACCTTGCCCCAGTTTATTGGTAATGACACTAAACTTGTGCTTGACTTTCTCACAAAATACTTAAAAGATTGCATTGCTCTCATTATAGGAAAGAGGAGACTAAAAACAATGCAATAATTATAAAAAGAAGCTGATTTTTCATTTATTCATGTACACCTGTAAGTGTATTGGTGTATGTGGTATTATTGTACTGAATGTATCATCTCTTCAATGGTGAGCAAAATACCAACACATCACTTACAGATACACAGTACTCAAGAGGTCATACAAGTAAATTCAAATAAACTTTGGAATGAATAAAAGAGAAATATTAGCCGGAGGGTCATGGAGCTCATCACAGAGGAAATAACATTTAATCTGGAGGAATAGCATTTGTACTATAATTTGAAATACTGAGAAATTGTCCTGAGCTCTCAAAATTGGAGCCAGGATCTCCCTGATGAGTTGGGGTATGGCTGCTTCCTCCTCTGCCCCTCCCCCTTCCTTCCCAGGCAGCCAGCCGAAGAGAAAACACATTTCCAAGGGAAGGCATAGTGGATATCAATGCATGGAGGTGTAAGATGTTTGTCTTAATGAAGCAATTAGGGCTAGTGTGTGGGGGGAGTGCATGAAAGAATGGTGGATTCAAGGCCACCCTGAGACTACATAGTGAATTCCAGGTCAGCCTGAGCTACAGTAAGACCCTACCTTGAAAAACCAAAAAAAAAAAAAAAAAAAAAAAAAAAAAAAATGGAATGATGGGAGTGGAAAGAAAACCATGTCAGTATCATATAAGGAAGATTTGTCTATTTCATGTGACAGTCAGCATTCAGGACAGTGTTCTGTGCATATCCAATAGTCACCTCAAACTCAGTATGACCAAATTTTATCTAGATTTTGCTACATGTATTTCCTCATTTAGTGATACCACATCTATAGACAGCTCTAAGTGTTATCCCTCTCATCCTTCCCACATCTTACTAGCCTTTAAGCTCTTTAGCCTTTAACCTTCACTACGCTTTGAGTTAGCCTCACACTTCCTACCCCCTCTGCTACTTCATGTGCTTGTCCTTTCGCACCCGTAGAGCAGCCTGCAAATTGAGATCCCTGCTGCCATTTTTGGACTTTCCGTCACCTGACTTTATGAGACTGCTCTTTTCTGAAACGGTATGTCAGGTTATATCCTCCCATACTTGAAAACTATTAGTAAGAAATCAATCTTAGTTTCTATAAAATCAACTCAGACTTTTAAAGACAGGTTTTCATGCTCTGTAAGAGCAATTTATGCAAGGTATTTCAGCTAGACATCTCACAAGGCTTCTCCATTACATTTGCTTTCATAAGCATTGGTAGAGCCAAGTTATTCTTTTGGAAACAGGAAATAAAAAGGGCTGATTACTCTTCTTCATTCTTTGGACCAGAAACACTCCCATCTTAATCCTAACTGCCCACATGATGACTCTTTCACCTGAGGCAATTACCTGTCTTTCCTAAACAAGGACAGAAAAAGTATCTATTCGAATGGCTGCTGGCAGAAAAAGCATCCATTAGAATAGTTGCTGTGAGGATTTAGTGGAGGGTCAAAAATGCATGCAAGACGCTCCAAGTTCTGCTTAAAAATAGTAATTGTTTCCATGATAATGGTGAAGATGAATGACAGCAGCACCGATCAGTCATCCCAGGGCCTCTTTGCTTTGTTCTGTTCAGGCATCATGCTTACATCATGTTTACTATGAAGTGCTTGCTTTCCTTCTTTCATTTTGTGTAGGTATGTGTGGGTGCTGTGCATGCATGTGTGTATGCATGCTCATATGCCTTGGGTATATGTGTGTGTGCATGCATGTGGAGGCTAGAAATTGACATTGGGTATCTGTCTTTCTTGGTTGGTATCCGCATTGACTGAGGCAGATCTGTCGGTTCAGTCCGGAGCTTACAGAATCAGCAAGTCTAGCTAAGTGACGCGTGCCCGGGACCCTGCCTCTTCCTCCTGCTGGCGGTATCACAGGCCGCCACTCACCGGGCCTTACATAGGTTCTGGAGATCCCAATTTCAGTTCTCACTCTTGTGGGCCAAGTGCCTTATCCACCTTTCCATCTCCCCAGCTCTGCTCATTGTTCTTAACTCTCCCTCAGGCAATTCTCTTTCTCCCATGTCAAGAGATGAAAATCCTCCTCACACTGCCAAGTCTCAAACATGAAACCTTTTCTGCAAGCTGAAAACCTCTGGTCTCTCCTGGATTCCTGCATCAGCCACCGTGTTTCACACTGAGTGCTTGATTGGATTCTATCTCTCCCTTCTTTTCTATTTCACTGCTGAGGATAAAACCAGTGCCTTAGGCATGCTAGGCAAGTGCTCTTCCACTGAGCTATGTCCTGACCCATCATATCTCTTCTCAGTTGCCAAATCTGTTTTCTTGCTGTTGGGAAATATTTTGCTTCAACTAGATTATGAGCTTTTAGAAGTGAAACAATTAGTGAATTGCACAAAGCTATCTAGAACAATGCTTAAAAAATTACAAGCACTTGAGAAGTGCTTTGGAATTATTCCTTACCATGTAGGGGCAGAGGTAGTGTTCACTTACTTAGACTGTGGTGTCAGAACATTGGCAAATCAGGGCACAATGAGACCACAGAGTTGGAACAGCATTTTGGAGTTCTTTCCCCATTCTAGCATAACTCTTTAGGTCCAGCGGAGGGGAGAAGAGAGTCCACAAATCTTGAGGGTAGAACATTGTGGGCCAATGCAGTGATTGTTTACCAAGAATTAAGTGTTCTAGTAACTTAACAACTAGTGCTATTGTGGCAGGTACATCCCAGCCCAGGGTGGGGCCATGAATATCCTTTTGAGCCTGAGCTTATAGGGAGATCACGGAGTGTTAAGCTAGCAGTGCATGTCAGAGCTAGAGTGACCTTAGTAAGCCATCCACATCTTTCAGTCACGGGATAATCATTTACTGGATATCTAGTATGTACCAGATTCTGGGCACTGGACAAACAGCGAGCAAGTATAGCTTCTCTAACCTATAGAAAGCTTATAGAGTAGGGTTAATGCAAACAATGCAATAGTTATTCAAATGATTATTTTACTTTCGTTTGTGATCATTGTTATGAAAGAAAATGGGATCTGTGGAGTGGATCACTAGTCATAATTGGACATCATGATTAGCCCTTTCTGTAGCAGGTCCACAAATTGAACATAAGAAAATGACATCCACTCAAGGAGTGTTGGGAGAATAATTAATAATGGATTCTGTATTACTTCATCCTAATTAAAATAACAGTTATCAAAAGAACAGAAAATTAACAAATGCTGATGAGGATGGGGGAAAGCACATTAATATGCTGTTGATGGGAGTTTAAATTAGTTTGGCCACTATGGAATACAGTATGGCGATCCTACTCTTCAACAAAACTAGAAATAGAACTTCCATGTGACCCAGCTATCTTACTTTTGAGTAAATATCTTAAGGAATTGAAACCAATTGTCAGAGACATCTGTACCTCATGCCTAATTATTGTAGCATGGTTCACCACAGCCAAGCTTACAGACTAAGTTGGTGTCCATCAACAGTTGTCAAGAGATGAATGGGGGAAATGTGGTGCATAGGGAAAGTAGAATATTACTCAACCAGAAAAGAGCAAAGTCTGCCACTTGCAACAACATAGCATTTGTAGACATTATGGTGAGTAAAGGTAAGTCAGGCACAGAAAGACAAGTACCACACATTCTCACTTATACTTGGAAATGAAAACACTGAAATTTAAGAAATAGATAATACGATAGTGTCTTACCAGAGCCTAGGAAGGGTGTTAAGGAGGAAGGAATGGAGAGAGGATAGACAATGGATTCAGAGGTGCACATAGACAAAAATATCTTCTACTACTCTAATATCATACTAGACCATCATAATATCTAGAAGATTCTAGTGTTCTTGGATAACTATGGTTGACAATAATTAATTGAATATTTCAAAATACCAATAGAGAAGATCTTAAATGTTTATCACACAAAGAAATATTATGTGTTCATGGTAATAAATAGGCCAGTTACTCTGATCTAATCATTATATATTATATTCATGAATCAAAATGACAATGTACCCCATAGATAGATATGGTTACTGTGTGTAAATTAAAATATTTTTACAAAGAAATTTTATGGGTTAGGAAGATAGTTCACTGGGTAAGAGCACTTTCTGCAAAAGTGTGAGGACATGAGTTCCATCCCCAGAACCTCACATAGAAAGTTGGGAATGGAGCTGCACCTCCGTAAGCCCAGTGCTGAAATGGGCAGAGATGGGAGAACATCTGGGCTTGCTGGTCACCAGTCTGACTGAGAGGTGATGTGAGCTTCAGGTCTGGTGAGAGACTATTTCTCAAGGAAATAAGACAGAAGAGAAATAGAGGAGGCCACCTGCCCTCCTTCTCTGACCTCCACATGTAAATACATTGGATATGCACATCATCACACACATGTGCATACACCACATATCTCTACTACACACGTAAGAAAGCATTTTCATAATTTTCCTCACCAAGCCCTGAGATATCAGACAAGAAATATGATTTCAATTTTACATAGAAGAATACAGACATCCAAAATCTCTTGATATTCAGACCTTTAAAATTCACTGCTATTGGAACATTTCTTTAAATGACAAATCTGAGCTCTTTTTTCAAGAAAATAAATTTGCATACATACTACATTTGCTTTTTTACTTGTTTATAAGACACAGAATGAAAGAACATGCTAGAATAAATGAAAATAAATTACCTCATGTAGAAGAAAATATTATCTTTTAAAATAAATATAACTTGAAAAAGAAGAAAATCCTAAAATATTTATGTTAGAGAACTACATGTTATATTTAGCTTTGATAGGTACATTCCAAAGAATGTAAAATCAGACTATCATTTAATTAGGATCTGAATTTGAATTAGTAAATGAGTGATATGTTGAAATTAAGTGCTACAAAAATAGTACTTACATGTTACCTCATTTGAAGTATTTATCTCCAAGCTTCCAGAGTTACTCAGCATTTGTTGCAAAATAGATTGAATTCTGCTTTTCATTGATGCTCCATTGTTACGTCTACTATATCGAAATTTCATGACAACATCTGCGACTACACCACTACCCTGTTGCCTGTAAATCATAAAGATATTTAACAAGTGCTTTCAATAACTCTAGACTCTTCCTGATTAAGCCAACTTAAAAAAATTCATTTGAGGAATTGACCTGTAGAACTGATTTCATGGTGTTTTCATATGTCATGACAATGTAAGGGTGATGCTATCTCCTAAATTTGATTTTAATGCACACTGCACTTTAATTTCCATGCATTATAGCTGGCTGGGAAGTCAGAATGCTGCAACTTTTACTGTGTGACTTTTGAAAATTATTTAATTTTCTTAATCATTATGTAATCAAGAGTCATTACATGTAAAAGATTGTTGTGAGGGTGATGGAAATTGACATATGTAAAACTTTTGGAAGAGTGCATTGCATACAAAAAGTGCGCTGTCATAAGTACTAAGTGTTATAAAATTTCACACATTTGAAACAAATTCATCTTCTTTAGAAAACTTATAAAAGGAAGTGATTCCAAATTTATGTAAGTTACAACTGCAAGTTAATTTTCTGGTACCTAGACCCATTCATCTGGCTATAACAGCAAATTTTAACTTTTGTAGTCACATGGTCATAGTTTACATCCCATTTTAGTTGAAAACAAATGCTCTGTTCCTAACAAAGTCAAATGTAAGGTGACTTCTTGAATGTTTGAATCTTTGATGTCCAGGTTTTGAGTTTCTCTGGTCTGACATTAATAAAACTACATTGACTTTTTTGTGCTTAACTTTTAATATATCTTTACCTATATTTTTAAAAATTCTTGTCATTAGAGGTTTGCTATTATTCCTATAACCTAACTAGAGTTTTCTAGATTGTGAGCACATACCATCATTCTATGCACCAACAGCACCTGGCATTTTATGTGAGTGCTGGGGACCTTAACTCAGGTCTTCATGCTTGTTTAGCAAGCACTTTACCCACGGAGAAGTCTCCTCAGTCCTAGAACAATTTTAACTAAGGAAATAGTATGTTTTCACATTTGCTTACAGGAATCTTTTTCAGTAGTACATAGAGTGGGACAAGACTAGCAGCAAGGATATTCATCAGGTTGCTGTCTTAGTCTAGAATAGAGAAGGATCGTGGCACCGTGTTTAAAGATGTTGAGGGAACAGAACTGTGAAGAGTAGATGTGTGGGTCTGAGGGATGGTCAGGGATTAATGATGACTCTATGGTGTTTTTCATAAGCAATTCTTTGATGGTGATACCATGGACTGAGGTGGGAAGTGCTAGGATAATGTACTTGATTATGGAGAGATGGCATGTGTATATTAATGCGTAACTATCTGCAAGATGTTAAGTAGATGGCTGTGTAAATGCACGTGTTGAGATGAAAGTAGATGGGCCCAGAGATTCACTGTCAAGACTCATCCACATATAAATGGCCATGAAGCCACTGAAAAGAGATTGTGAGTTGAGAAGATATATATCTCTCACTGCACATGGGAGGGTGCCAGGGTCTCTTGCCACTAAACACAAATTCTAGACACTTCCCCACTTTCTGTGTCTGGCTTTGACATGGGTAATGGGGAACTGAACCTGAGCCAGCAGACTATGGAAGCCCACATGCATCTTTAATTGCTGAGTCAGTGTCCCAGCTCCACGTGTGGTTCTTCATAAGGTTTCACTCACCTCAGTTTGACAACATGTGTTCTGAGGAACTGACCTCTTAGATCTGATTCTTCGAATGCTTTAACAATCTGTAGAATAAATGGGAAATATAAACTCTGTAGTTATAGTCCTTCCTTTCCTTCTTTCCAGCCTTGTGATAGGGAGCTAATGCCAGTGAGAGTTGGAATTCTTAGTTTGTAACTGAGTTCAGGGCACCTTTGTCACAAGCTGGGTGGGGTAGACATAGACAGGATATATGACCTTGTGAGTGGTGCCTGTTTATCCTCTGTTAAGCAGAGAGGATCCTGGACAGGCTGTGTCCAGCAGAAGTCAGTCTAACTGCACTCCTGAGAACTAATGCTGCATGACTTGGTGGCCCTTAAAGAGGTGGTTGGGGCACTCGGGAAATCCACTCACACAACATACAGCTCAACACCAAGAAAATCCACTCACATAGCAAAACAAGTAAGTCCTCTCTACAACTAAGACACTAGGGAGATTTACTCACACAGCTAAACAGTAGGGAAATTCATTGACACAACTCAACACTCGGGAAATCCACTCATGAAACTAAACATTAGGGAATTTTACTCGTATAACTCAACACTAGGGAAATCCACTCATACAACTTAACACTATGGAACTCCACTCTACAACTCAACACTATCGAAATTCACTTACATGAGTCAACACTAGGGAAATCCACTCATATAAGTCAATACTAGGGAAAGTCACTCATACATGATTACATGTGTGGTCCCCAGTGAATGTGTGTTAAATGGATGAAATCAGATTAACGTTGGTTAGCATGAATAGCAATGGAAATGTGAAGAGAAGAGGAACAAACAACAACAAAGGGCCGTCCTTCTGACTCATACCAAATATCAAACGTCATTTTTAGCATCAGCTGATTATTTCTTGACCTTAGTTACTCTAGCTATTTCCCTGAATCACTTCATAGTGCCAGCAAGGGATAGTAAGTTCTATTTCACAGTTAAAGGGTACTACTGGGACTGGCATAGCTTTGTGATGCAGGGCCAGATGTATTGTGGTTTCATAAGAGTGGATTACCTTGGCCTATAAGTGAGGTTGCATGTGGACATGAAAACATGGAAATGGGACTTAAAGTCACCTGACTTGCTATGAAGTTTACTTCTAACTTGTGTAAGAAACGTGATGGGCCTGTGCAAGCATGAGGACCTGAGGTCGAATCCAAATACCTATGTAAAAGCTGGGCACAGTGGCATGGGCCTATAACCCTGGTGCTAGGCGGGCACACGCCAGAGAGTACTTGGGGCTTGCTGGTTAGCTGTTCTAACTGAATCTGAGCTCCAGGTTCAGTGAGATAGGCTGTCCTCAAATAATAAGGTGCAGATCAGGGGAGGAAGATACGCCCCACTGTCCTTTAAACACATCTGCACACACCTGCCCACAGCCTCCTGAGTGCTGGGCTCAGAGGCATGCGCTAACACTCATGGCTCTAGGCCCGTCGTTAGACGAAAGTGGCATCCAGATTACGTTCTTCCTTTCAAGATGAACATCTCTTTTAACACCTGCTACCATGCATGTTTACTTGAACAACAGAAGAGCAAAGAAAGAGCGAAAGAGATATTCAAGAGTCAGTCTCAGTACTTGATACAGATTTCTAGTTTTGATGTCCTATCAAATAAAATACATATTTATTCATGGCCAAACACTTTTGCTCATAAAATGAGAAATGTGAATATGAACCAGAATGGTAGCAAATTAACTCAGTAAAAGTAAAAGTAACACATCTTTTACCACTCACCAAAGGAAAATCCACAGAGCATTTGGATTGAAGATGTATCTTAAAATATTATTTCTTACTATATTCATTTTATACTGGGCCAAAGAACAAATAGAAGCATTAACATACCATAGACTCGATTTGTTCACTCAAATTCCTGTATTCCTGTGTTGCTGGTGAGCTTAACGCATCAGTATATCTAACGTTTACAATATGAAAACTGCTATGGTAAAAGTAAGTCTTTTTGTCTGGAAAAGAAAGAGAGACATGTTTAGTTTTCCATTTCTAAGGGGTTGAATCTTATTAGGTATAATGGGAAGTTATACAACTAATATTGTTTTCCTTAATACAAAGAAAAATTTATATTTAATATAAATGCAACTTTTTTTGTTATCCAAAAGCTTTGCAAAGCTAGGACTGTTAAAGTTGTGTGAAGGTCAGTCATAATTATTAATTGAGACTTTGAAAATTATTCAGAAATGTTATAATTTTCATTATTAATATATCTTAGTGATATTTTAAAATTATTCATTCAACAAACATTAATGGATAACTATAACATATGATTTCATTTAGCAATGAGAAAGAATTCAGTAATAAAATGGGTTCTTAAATTTTTATTTATAAATAATCTTATACTTTTATATAATGTATTTTGATCATATTCATCTCATATTACTGTCTCCTTTCCCCCTCCTTCTCCCACTGTACTCTACTTCCTAGTTAGTTTCCCTTTTAAAAGTCATTTCAGCCAGGCATGGTGGCGCATGCCTTTAATACCAGCACTTGGGAGGCAGAGATAGGAGGATCACCAAGAGTTCAAGGCCACCCTGAGAATACAAAGTGAATTCCAGGTCAGCCTGAGCTAGAGTGAGACCATACCTTGGAAAACCACCACCACCAACAACAAAAAAAGGCATTTCAAACAATATTCTTTATAGAGGAACTGGTGATCTGACAGGTTTTTTTTTTTTTTCTGGAATAAGCTAGAAAATAAATATGACAACATATCTGGCTGTCCCTGGTGAGCTGTTTTTATCATGTGGTTCAATATGAGCACAACTTAGGACAACCTTTCTCAGGAAAATTCAGTTCTTTTATTTTTAAAATTTTTTTAAAGATTTTATTTATTTATTTATTAGAAACAGAGTGAGAGAGAAAAGAAAAAAAGGAAACAGAAAGAGAGAGAGAGAGAGAGTTAGAATGGGCATGCCAATTCCTCTAGCCACTGTAGACGAACTCCAGATGCATGTACCACCATGTGCATCTGGCTTACATGGAACCTGGAGAATTGAACCTGGGTCCTTAGGCTTCACAAGCATGTGCCTTAACTTCTAAGCCATCTCTGTAACCCCATTTCTTTCTTTTAATCGTTCACATACATAATTTGTACAGAGAAATAATCCTAATCAGAGGAAAATCTTGATGATCCTGGAGGGAAGGATTTTTTTAAATGGAGGGACAGGTTGTTTTGGGGCCATAAGCAACCAATGGGGTATGATTTGAATAGGATCTACCTGCGTACTTTCTCTTTGTATTTAAGTGTGATGGTACAGTGCCATTAATAGTAACATTCATTAATTCATTATAAATCTCAATGCATTTTCATTTTCCTATCTCTGTCACTCAATTTTGGAATAGTCAAATTCAGGTATTTGATTTCAAAATGTTGACAAAAGCAAAACTTAGCCATGACCTTTATATTTGATCAGCTGAAATGATTATTCCTTGTTACTGGTTTTCTCTGATGCTGATAATTTCATTGCATCTCAGAGAGTTCATCAACCTTTGCACATTTAAGTTTTTGCCTGTTTATAACAGGAAAAATCATTCTTTTTCTCTCCACACCCATATCCCTACCTGTATGCCCACACATGAGGTTTCAGTTATTTAACATGATTAGATCTAAAATATAACCATATTATATATAAAATAAACTGAAAGTATATTTTAAGGAAAAAGAGTTGTAATATGCATTATCTAGTTAAATTTGACCTGTTGTCTATTTGAAAGCTTCTGTAATGTTATTTACCAGGATTTAAATAAAAGAAATTTGTTTGTGAATGAGCAAGGTATGTAGACTTCTTATATTAGTTTTATAATCCATGTTTAACTTATTTGTGATATAATAATTTAAATAGAAACCACTAATAAAAGCACACTTTTTTCACAGTACATAGTTCTTTTAATACACCTTCAATTTACTAATATTTGTTGAGGATTTTAGTGCCAATGTTCATTTGAAAAGTTGGTGAACTTTGAGTTAGGACATACTCTCATTATATACTTTTTTTTTTTTCAAGGTAGGGTCTCACTCTTTCATTATATACTTTCTTGAGAAGACTATAGAATGTTGGTATCATTTCTTACTGAAGCACTTGGTAGAATTCACCAGTGTAATCTTTCTATTTTAGAATACTGTTAATTGTTGAATCATTTTATTTGATGACATCAACTTCTTGAGATTTTCTATTTCTTTTTAAAACCTTTTTTATTGATAACCTAATTATAGGCAATAAACCATAATAATTCCCCCCTCCACTTTCCCCTTTACAAATCTACTCTCCATCATATCCCCTCCCCCTCTCAATCAGTTTTTCTTTTATTTTGATGTCATCATCTTTTCCTCCTATTATGATGGTCTTGTGTAGGTAGTGTCAGGCACTGTGAAGTCATGGATACCCAGGTCACATTGGACGATTGCATTGTAAGGAGTCCTACCCTTCCTTTGGCTCTTACATTCTTTCCACCACCTCTTCCACAATGGACCCTGAGCCTTGGAGTGTGTGATAGAGATGTTTCAGTGCTGAACACGACTCTGTCATTTATTCTCAGCACTATGGTGAAAAGCACATATCTTTTAAGACTTGCATTATTTCTTTCAACTTTTTTTTCAGCAGGAGGTAAAGCTATCTACCAGTCATAATGGCTGTTCTGCTTCTAAGGCAGTGTTTTAAGCTAACACAGAGCATGAATTAACAAATGCTTAGGTACATACAAATTTTAGGTGATACTTAAGATTCTTTGCAATGTTTCACTTTAAAAAATTTATTGTTTATTTATTTATTAGAGAGAGAGAGAGAGAGAGAGAGAGAGAATGAATAGGTGTGCCAGGGCCTCCAGCCACTGCAAACAAACTCCAGAAGCATGCCCCACTTTGGGCATCTGGCTTATGTGGGTACTGGGGAATCAAACCTGGATCCTAAGGCTTTCCAGGCAAGAGCCTTAACCACTAAGCCATCTCTCCAGCCAAGCAATGTTCACTTTTATGATTCATTGAGTCTCTATGAAACATTGGATTCATAGAGAAAGCAATCATGATGTTAATAAAAACAAAATGATCAAATTTTAGCATCAGAAAAGCAGAAAGAGATTTTTCTCTGTCTAGAATGATTCTTACCCGAGTAATATTTAGTATATTTAAAAACTATGCTTTGCATCTTTAAAAATACCAAAAAGAAAAAAAAAAAAAAAGAGAAAAAGGTAAAATGCTCATTGAGAAGACTTATCGATATGAATGACTGTTTATGGAAGAATTCTAAGTAACATAATATTCAGAAAAAAACATAGTCATAAGAGCAAAGACCAAGTATTTAATTTGAAAGTATACTGAATAAGTTAATAGTAATTGTCCGCGATACTTACCAAAAGCTAAGAAGTGGATAAGAAGCCCTATGGCCACCGCCAGGATCACCACGCCTGTGATGACGACCAGCGCGACGACGAACGGGTTCAAGAATCTCACGTTTGATGACACACGTCCTGGCCTGAACAGGAGGGCAAGAAGAGAAAGGTCCTCATTTCACTCGGAAAAGGCTTCATGTGAGTGTCCACTGCCGTCACCCTTCTGGCCTTCCCAGCTTGCGCCTCAATCTAACTTTAGAAACACCCTGGAAATCAACATGAGCTGAACCAGGCTGTCCAGGATGGGGTCTCATTCAAGGCTTTTGTTGTTGTTTATTGTTTTCTGTACAAAAGTCTTGTCTACTTACGTCCTTTGGTAATAGAAAAAGGAAATCTGACCAGTGGTTTGGAATCACTTCCTTTCTTTCTCTCTCTCTGTCCTCTTATGCGTGTATGTATGGGTGTGTGGGGTGCATGTGTGTACTGCTGTGTTTGTGTGTATGTGGATATATAAATGTGGAGGCCAATGGAAACCTCTGGTGTCTTTCTTATAAGTCTATCTTTTTTGAGCAAGATCTCTCGTTGGCCTGGAGCTCACCAATTAGGCTAGCTAGACGGCCAGAAAGCCTCAGGGATCCACTTGTCTCTGCATCCTCACAAGGCTATTTGAAGTGATAAAACGAGTTTACCTAAGTGTGTTTAAATATCTCTAGTTAAACTGACTATCCTTGAAACTATGAGCACATTCAGAATAAAGACAGAGGTTTCATGCTGCTGTCTGGCACTGAAGAGGGCCTGGCATATTTGAGTGTTTTGTGGGTATTTAGGGAATTTATAATTATTTATTGTACCTGTTAACTTTTGGGTATGTTTTATATATAAAAACCCTAACAGATCTGAGACCGTTACATTTAGACAGATTCTACTGTGACTCTCATTGTTTTCATTTTGTTTTGTCAACATTCCGATGGGAAAAGGGAATGTTCTGAGTTGATCACCGGTTGGTTCTCAGACATTAAGTTTCATAGCAGATTGCCTGGTGTTTAGATCTGTACATTGCGCTGTGTTGCAGAAACTTCCTGCACATTATGTGTTGTGGCTTTGGGTCTGGAAACATTTTAGAAGATCGTTGAAGGTGGACATACATTTGCCAACTTTTAGGTTTTTTTTGGTTTTTTTTTTTTTTTTTTGGAGAGAGACAGAGAGAGAGAGAGAGAGAAGAAGACAGAGATGGGCGCACCAGCAGTCTCTCAGCTGCTGCGAACAAAATCCAGATGTGTCCGCCCCCTTGTCGTCAAGTGCAGCATTGCGCCCTCACGTCACTTTGCATCTGGCTAAACATGGGACCTGGAGATTGGAACCGGCGTTCTTAGGCTTAGGAGGCAGCGCCTTAACTGCTAAGCCATCTCTCCAGCCCAACTTTCATTTTATTCAGTAAAAAAAAATACATCATAGTCAGGCATGGTGGCTCACGCCTTTAGTTGCAGCACTTGGGAGGCAGAGATAGGAGGACTGCCATGAGTTCAAGGGCACCCTGAGACTACATAGTGAATTACAGGACAACCTGGACTAGAGGGAGACCCTACCTCAAAGAAAACAACAACAACAACAAAAAATCATACATTAGAAAAAAAATAACCCTGAGCAAACATGATCATTTAATGATAATGTATTTAAAAACATATAGTAGGAAGAAAATGATGTAAGAAAATTACAATGAAGAGATAATGATGCTTTAACCTCTTCCCCTCTTTTGCTTCATACATCTTTGTTCATTTTGCCATGCAGGTGAAAACTAGCCTTCTCTGCTACTGGCTCTAAGCTCAGTATCTGAGTGAACACTGGCAGGTGCACATCTGCTAACTTTTTGAACCTCAGGTGATTCATTTGTCATCTTGCAGGACTGTGGTCCAGTTGCCGGCTATCACAGGCCGTCCTGTCTGGAGCTCATGAATTCAGTATTACTGAGTGCTGAGTAGGAGACAGTGTTGGAAGCCAAGCTAAGCCCAAAAGGCTAAGTGCAATTGACCAATCCTCCATGGTATAGTTAAGGGATGGTTGTACTTAAACAAGTGAAATCTCACGTTGGGTAAGAAGTACTAAAGTAGTGAAAACAAGGATTAAGTTGGAGGCTAAAAACTCAAAAAATGAACACCAAAGCACTAGAGTCAGCATCTGTTTTCATTTGGTTGAGTGTTGCCACCCTTGGGAATGACTTGAGAGCCAACTTTGTCTCACTTCAGTGAGAAAACGTCACGAGGCATATGACTAAAGAAACAAAGGGTATGGAGCCTAC
Source organism: Orientallactaga sibirica (assembly GCA_036365145.1). Classification (NCBI taxonomy): domain Eukaryota; kingdom Metazoa; phylum Chordata; class Mammalia; order Rodentia; family Dipodidae; genus Orientallactaga; species Orientallactaga sibirica. The sequence goes on along the minus strand of JAEOAD010000040.1, from coordinate 5,419,162 downwards.
ATTACCTTAACCTCACCAATGATAATTACATCAGAATTATTGTTCCACCCTCTAGAAAGAGCTGAGGAAGTTGCTATGCAACTCACAGTTAAATCACTGCATGTCGTTGAGAGTCAAGCTTATGCTAACACAAGCTAAGCCGCATACATTGAGTTTGTCCACACAGTGAGTATGAGTGCAAACATTTGTTTGTATTTTAATTTATAGTGCAGTTAAAATCTGGATAATAGAATATTTTGCTTTTAATTCAGAGTCCCGACCAGCAAGATTTTTAGTACTTGTATTAAAATGGAAAGGCAAATATTGAGTGGTCATTTGCTTACCCAGCTTCCTGTCCTGTCTTAATTACTTGGAAAAATTTCATGGAGTTGTAACTTCTCTCTCTACAGTTTTATTGTGAAAAGTGTGTGTGTCAGGCATTGTACATGTAGATTGCTAATTTGCATAATGGTCTTCTAAAGTCTCTATTAAGATTCTATTCTGAACATAGGGAAAGTGAGGTGGAGAAAGTAAAAACTTCGTGATCATTCAAGCAAATAAGCTGGAAGTGAACCAGGCAGGTTTTTATCAGAGAACATGAACCTCTTAGCACACATTTCCTCCTCCTAAGTTGCCACATACTGCAGGGGGCAGGAAAGCTCTGAGCATCCTGTCTCTCCTGATCTCACTATAGGAAGTAAAGTTAATCTAAATATACTGAGTGCCTTTAAAATATCTAGAACTTTGCAGTAAAATAATTGTGGTTTAATTTTAACTTGAAAGAACATCTTAATATATTTGTGTAGGAATACTAATTAACCTTTGCCATTGATACAGAGATATACCTAATTTCTAATTATTGTTTAAGAGAGTAATTTGACAATAAGTTTCCATTAACTGAACAAATAGAAGAAATAAATGACAGGATAATTATGAATTCTGATAACTTTTTTTCATTTAAATAAGATCTCAGGGGTGGTAGTAACAAAGAGTTGGTCCTCAGGCTTCTGCTAGGCAGTCATTGTCAGTGATCTGCCCTGTGTCCTGGTGTTAGCCAGCGTCCACTAGGATCTTCCCAAGATCGTTAGCTTCAAGCTTGCTTTGAGTTCTGTGCTACCATTTCCAGTTGATCACAGAATAGCATTTTTTTTTTTTTTTTTTTTTTGGTTTTGCGAGATAGGGTCTCACTCTGGTCCAGGCTGACCTGGAATTAACTATGTAGTCTCAGGGTGGCCTCGAACTCTCAGCGATCCTCCTACCTCTGCCTCCCAAGTGCTGGGATTAAAGGCGTGTACCACCACACCCAGCTTGATCATAGAATATCTTAATGTACATTTCTTAAATGAGCATTTTAAAACTGAACTTGTTTTTTCCCTCCATGTTACACTCCATTCCCCACTCTTCCTAATGTTGTTGAACATTACCACCACTTACCTCGGTGCCTAAATCGTTCCTGAATTTTCTCTGTAGCTATGCTCTGACTATGACAACAATTATCTTATTTGTGATACCTGAAATACCTTTTTTTTTTTTTTGAGGTAGGGTCTCACTCTAGCTCAGGCTGACCTGGAATTCACTATGTAGTCTCAGGGTGGCCTTGAACTCGTGGCGATCCTCCTACCTCTGCCTCTCAAGTGCTGGGATTAAAGGCGTGCGCCACCACACCCGGCCTGAAATACCTTTTAACTGGTCTTCTAGAAATTGTAACTAATCGGATATTTATTACAAGAGATTGGATGAAAATCTATGATGTCCTTGGCACTTTTTAGGCACTAGGGATTTATGGTGGTTGAGTATACAATGTCCTCCATGGCTCAGGTGTTGGTGATTAGGTCTCCTACTTGGTCTCCAGCTGGTGAGCCTTTGGAAGGTGGAGCCTTACTGGAGGAGGTGTGTCACTGGGGACACCCCTTGGGGTCCAACCTGTTGTAATGTTCAGAGCTAGCTTTCTCAGACTACTTTCTGTCTGCTGTGGACTATGATAAAGTGAGCCAGCTTCCCCTGCCATGTTGAAACTTCCCCTTGAAACAAAGCCTTTCCTCCCATAAGCTACTTCTGGTTGGGTGCTTTGTCCCAGCAACAAGAAGGAAACAGCTACAGGATCCAATGAGCAGACACAGACAAGCACACTAGCTAGCTTCAATGGACTTGATACATTTGCCCTCTCAACATTCACATGTTGAGATCCTAACATCCAAGTTCATGGTAGTAGGTGGATTAGCAGCTGGTGATAAGGTCCTGAGGCTGGTGTTTTTGTGATGATGTCTCCTGTGTAAGAGACTCGAGAAGGCTCTCCAGCCCTCACTGTTATATGAGATTACAGTGACAAGATGGTAACCTGTAAACCAAATAGTAGATCCTCACTAGACACAATCTTCCTGCACTTTGATCCTGGGTTTCCCAGCCTTCACACTGTGTTTGCGAGCCACCCAATGTACCACGTTCTTTCTGAGCAGTCTGGATGGGATAATGCTTATCCCTAGTCATGGGGCCAAGAAGGGACTGAAATAACTGGAGTAAATAAGTAAAACTAGAGATAAAGTGTGTGAGGTACTGAAAAGTTAGAGTTGCCAGGAAAGACTTAGTAAAACGGTGACATTTGGGTAATGCACAACAAACAAACAAACAAACAACAACAACAACGTGAGTGAACTAGCCATAGGCAGACGATAGCAGTTTGGAGGCCTTGAGCCAGGGGGTCCTGTGGCAGGTTTGAGGAACAGCAAGGGTGGGGTTTCAACTAGACTAGAACAAGCAAGTGTGTGTGTGGAGGGTAGTATAAGGAATGAAGTCCACAGAGAGTAGTCATTAGGGCTTTGCATCTAAGTGGTTTGGTGTTTGAGTGGGACAGGTGTTTGAGGGTTTTGAGCACAGAAGAGAGATCCAATCTGCTTCTTTAGCGGGCTCCCAGGTTCTGTGGGGAAGGGGCAGGGAGCTGGAGATGTTGTGGGAGACGACTCATGAGGTCATTCAGTCATCAAGGTGAAAGATGGTAGTGGTAAAGATGGTAAGTGGAGGTGGTTAAAATGGTCAGCGTCTGGATACATGTGAATTCAGATTGGGGGAACTGATGCTGATGCCCCGTGAGGACAAAGGGATTGAGGTTGAATTTAGGATTTTGTAAAAATATTTTATTTATTTATTTGCAAGGGGGAAGGGAGGGAGAGAAAAAAGAGGGAGGGGAAAAGAAAGAGAAAGAGAGAGAGACAAAAAGAGAGGGGGAAAGAATGGCTGAGCCAGGGCTTCTAGCTGCTGCAAACTAACTGAAGATGCCTGCGCATTTTGTGCTTCTGGCTTTTCATGGATACGGCTGAACCATGTCTCCTGCCCAAATGCAGGATATTTGCTTCTTTCTATTCATTTCCTTAGTCTACTCCCAGGAAGTTTGGAGAGAAAAGTCTCTCTTTCTTCTCCCTCACTTGAAGCTTGTCTGTCTTTCAGGCAGCATTTGCACCTGCTATGTGACATTCAAAGCACATGATCATCACTTCTGTAGCTGCAGCTTTGGTGGCATCCTCACCTACCCCGCCACTCCAGTCAGGCCTGACATCACAACCAGTTCTGGACACACCGCCACCCTGCCTGGAAAATGTGTTCATATTTCAGTTGCCTGGACGACCCCATCATACTCTTAAGATAATTCCAGCATCATTTTCTCCCTCCAAGTAGTTCTCTTCTCCCTTGTCCCCAGCGCTGCTCCTCAGCTGATCTTGGAATGTGCAGTGAATTTGTCTCTTTCTGTCCTTTTCCTTCATGTGTTAAACAATGCTATTTGTCCCAGCTTCCACCCACACACTAGTCGCTCATGAAAGGTGGTGCTGAATCCTGTCTCTCAGTACATGTTCCATGTCTAGAACAATGTTTGTTTTGGAATTCACATAGGCACTGTTTATGGAAATCTTCACGAATGACTACAAAGGCAGATTTATATCATTTTATAATTTTATATTTAATATTTATATCATTTTATAATAGTTCGGAGGGATATTTTTAAAAGTACACATTGTGTGTTTTTGCTCTGAATGCTGACAAGCATATACATAAACCAGAGAAAAATCTCTACTGCCTAGTAAATGCTTACAGTGTCCCTGGCACCATGCTGAGTTTTCCTACATCATCCATTTAACCCTTGTAAAAAAAAAAACACATAATTTGGATGTGAGGAACAGAGTCTTAGAGATTAAGTTACTCAGCTAGCAGGTGATGACCATGTCATAGAAATCCAGGTTTGGCAAGTTCAAACTGCCAATGTCCACATCAGATGGGAGGAGAGGTTAATTATATGTTGTGATTAATGCACATCAAACATTACCTTTGTTGTTAATATTAAAAATGGAAAATTCAATTTAAATTCAGAGAAGCTTATTTTCCTTAAGGATGAATGTCACCCTATATATCTTAAAGACAAAGAGAGAGATTGGGCAAGTGGTGGTTAGAGTTCTAGAGAGCCTAAATGCCATTTTGTGAGAACCAGGAAACAACAACTCATTTTAAAAGGGTGTCTGTTAAGCTGAATGCAGCTCCACTCTGTGGCAGGAAACGTGGGCTCCATCCCAGATCTCAGTCTTCCCCTTGCAAGCCACACATTTTATACATTGTACAAAACTGGACAACAATAGATGGCAGTGTGAAAGTGATGTGCCCTAGCATCTTCTGATCAGAGTTTGATTACTATTCTTATAAAGAATGTGTTTCTATCTAGACACAGGCCTACTATGTACGTATGCGTGCAAGCTAGGGGAGAGAGGGAGAGGGAAGGCAAAGGGAGTCATGTGCACCTGCTGCAGTGAGTCTTAGAAGGTGAGTTCTGTTGTCTGATGGGCTGTTAGGTTTTACCCTTTCTGGAGTTCAGGGTGTGACCACAGTAGGATAAATGCATATTCACTCCTAGGAGAGAAGTGCCTTTCCTCCCGATGTGCTAGCTGTACTTTCTAATTGGTTCTGATTTTAAAACGAATCATTTTCATATTCTAGAAGCCCATGGGCATCCTTCTCCAGATTGCTGTTTATACATTGAAATAGGCTTATGACACTAGATTTATAGCAGTTATGATTTGGCTTAAAGATGTTTTCACTGGATTCTAGTGTTTTTTTTTTTTTTATTTATTTTATTTATTTTTGTAGAGAGAGACACAGAGAGAGATAGACAGAGAGGGAGAGGGAGAGAGAGAGATGGGCGTGCCAGCAGTCTCTCAGCTGCTGTGAACGAAATCCAGATGTGTCCGCCCCTTGTGGTCAAGTGCAGCATTGCGCCCTTGCGTCACTTTGCATCTGGCTAAACGTGGGACCTGGACATTGGAACCGGGTTCTTAGGGCTTAGGAGGCAGGCGCCTTAACCGCTAAGCCATCTCTCCAGCCCTGGATTCTAGTTTTTTAAGGATATATTGTAGGCATTTCCAAATGAATATTAGAGAAGGAAAATATTATGGATTATATTTTACAACAATGTACTATTTTAATTTATTTTATTTTACTTTTATTTGTGTATGTGTTTGTGGTATGCATGCTTATTTGTATGTGTATCAGCACATGCATGTTTGGTGTTATCCTCAGGAATGCCATCTACCTTCTTTGGCACAGGGTTTCTCAGTAGCCTAGAGCTCCCCTTATGACTAATGGGTTTGTAGTGAGACTCAGGAGCCCTCCTGTCTTTGCACTCCACAGTGCTGTGATGACAGGCATGTGCCACCATGCCCAACATTACACGGGTGCTCATGCTTACAAAGCAAGCATTTCACAGACTGAGCAATTTCCCCAGGCCCCCAAATCTTAATTTATTTGGAGTATGTGAAGATAAAAAAAAATAGTTCCATGGGTTGACAAGATAGCTCAGTAGGTGAAAAGCTTGCTGTGCAAGCATGAAGACCCATGTTCAACCCCCAGAACCTGTGTAGAAATTCAGGATGGGGATGCACATGTGCAATCATAAAGCTGCAAAAGCAGAAATAGGAGGACCCTTGAGGCTCACTGGAAAGATAGTATACTTGAATTGGTGAGCTCTGGGTTTAGTGTGAGACACTGATAATACAGTGGAGGACAACTGAGGCAGATACCTGATGTGGGCTTCTGGACCCTTCATGCACGTGTATGCATATACACCTACACACATAGGAACATTCATACACATGTATATATACAATACAAACAGACATACAAAAAATCCACTTTTGTAATATATCTTTGTTAACAATGTTCACTTAGGCTGGAGAGAGAGCTTAGTGGTTCAGGCATTTGCCTGAGAAGCCTAACGTCCCAGGTTCAATTCCCCAGTACCCACATAAGCCAGATGCACAAGGTGGCACATGCATCTGGAGTTCATTTGAATGGCTGAAGACCCTGGCATGCCCATTCTCTCTTTCTCTCTCTCTCTTTTTCCCTCTCTCTTTCTCAAATGAATGAATAAAATATTAGAAAATAATGTTCACTTAGTGTCCCTACAATATGAAAATATTGAATAAAACAAGATTATTTCTTTGTTCAGATTTACTTTATTCTAATATCTATCACGTTTTTGAATTAAAGGTCACAGAAAGGTACTTTTAACTGAGTTTAAAGCTCCTGGTAATTGCTTAATTCTTGTATTGTACAGAAGGTAGAAGAGACATGGAAAGAGAACGGGTGAGAGGAGACGTAAAGTACTCTTTCTCACATAAATTACACCTACTTTAAGCTCCAGATACTTTATTTCCAAGTGGGCAAAATAATACTTACCCCATCCATAAAGAATCAACTAAAGTAGTGTACATGACAATATCTGCAACCTACTGCTATCTGGAATTTGCAGCACTGTTATAAAGACACCTGAAGCATAAGAAGGTCTCTAAGAACGGAGATGTTCAAACCAGTAGTTGATGAGTGATTTGGGGTGAGGCCTTCTAATGTCATAACGTCTCAACTCCCCCAACTATATGACAGTGTTAACAACGCCCTTTTCTCAGGAAGTTTTGTGAGATTCAAAGTGCATAATAAGCATTCTGTGCAAACTACGAAGAGATTATGGAAGCACAAGAACATTCAAATAGGATAAACTTTTCTGTTAATCACTTTTATTGCTATGGCTTTGAGTTTACACTTTATACTGTTGGAGGAAAAGAGTACATTTTCTTTAAAAGTTCAATTTTATTTATTTGTCAATTTGTCTATTCTACCCTATCATTACCACTTTCTCTTAGTATATATACAATCTTTTCAGAGACAATTCATAGATTTATGCATTAAGTTATTATATTTCATGTGCATTTTAATTTTTTCTTCCAGTTGAATCTGAGAGGTTCACACAGGAGGAATGTGTCCACCTTCCCTCCACAGATGTGCTTCCAGAATGGGAGAGATTCAGATTATATTTCTACTCTCCCATAGGTGTAGAGTCATTTATTCATACATATTTCTTGTTTCACATCCCATTTTTGTCAGATGTGCAAACATAACTAGAACAGTTCCTTAAGTACTACATAGTCAGTTAAAGTCTCACGTGAACTCCCTATGTGCTGCAGAGGTGGAAAGGTCAGAAGTAACTTCTTGTTAAGGGGAAGAACTGCGAACAGACTTGGAGGACTGTGGCATATAGGATGGCAGGCTTTCTGGGTAAGAGGAGAAGCAAAGCAAAAGAGGAAGAAAGTGTGAAGCCTGTTTGCAAAACAGTAATTACTGTAGTGCTTGTAGGCAAATACGAAAAAGAATTTAAAAACTAGAGTTGGTTAAAATTATGGAGAATTGTAAGACTTTAAATTTAAAAAAGTGTGTGTGTGTGTGTGTGTGTGTGTGTGTGTGTATGCGCATGCATGCTTGCATGAATGTGACAGGGCATCTTGCTGCCTCAAACAAACACCAGATGCTTGCAGCACTGTTTTTCTTCTGACTTACAAGGATAGCTTGGTAACTTAACCCAGGCTGGCAGGCTTTGCAAGCAAGCACTTTTAACTGCTGAACTATCTTCCAAGCTCCTGGATTTTAAGACTTCTTATGTAAGCTTTTATAGTATCATTATCTTTTTAAAAATGCAGTGGGGTCAGGGGAGAGGGGATATAAGAGTATAACCCAACAGGAATATGACCCCTAGGTGATATGCAGTATGTTCACACAGTAAAGTTCATTCTTCATAACAATAATAATGCCAAAAACTTGGGAAAACAGCAGTGTTTTAGAAAGGTTAATCTGGTGGCATAACTGGGCTGCAATAGGAGGGAGTCAGTAGGCCAATGGTCTCTGTTGAGACTAAGGGGATAGGAGGGGCCTATGACCATGTAAGGAACGTGGGGTAGAACAGGATGTTTGAGGGACACATGGAAAATGCAAATTCAGGACCATTTCCTGGTAGAGGGTTCAGTGATGGGGCAAGAGTAGCAGTTCAAGATGAGATTTTGAGGACTGAATTTGAGTAATTGGAGATTATATTAGTGACAGGAGTGGGAAGTTTGTGTGTGAGGGGGTGGAGAGAGAGAGAGGGAGAGAGAGATTTTTTTTTTAAACATATGTTAGGATGAAATACATTGAATAAGTACAATCGCGGAACATCATAGTTTAGCATTATGTTCACAGAGCACCAAAGAGAATCTTGTATCTACACTGTGACCACGTGGATGGATGTCTGGACATTATGGCTCCCTGTCGCTGCCCGACATCATGGCAGTATTACAGTACATTGTACTAGACAGTGAGATGGTCACACTTCAAAGTCTGAAGGATGGCCTCTGCAATGTATGGCTTTCACATCATCACAAAGTTGAAAATCATTGTAGCAGACCATGTAAATTAGAAATCAGGAGTATTTAATTTGGTCACTGATAGTATTTGTATAATTCTTTGCAATCAGCTGAGGTGAATCTGGGCAGAAAGAAGACCTCAACTCATTTGACTGCATTTGTATTAACAAATATAGATTTCATTATACAAATCTCTGGATATATACACAGATACATACTAATTTGATTTAACAACTCCCATTATTATAGCCTTAGGTATCAGGAATACAAACACTGGGCAGTCATAGTGCGTATGCATGTTTGTGAGTAAAGGTTAGGCAGTCATGGATTAATATTTAGAAATACTCTACCATATTCTATACAGGACACTAAATAATGCAGTGATTCATGACCCTAGGAGAACCAAACTTTATTGTAGCTTATCAATAGAAACAAATTATGAAATTTTATTTCCATAACTGAGATTAAGAAAATTTCTGTATGCAGCTGGGCACAGTGGCATTTTGCTAAAGGGCGGCACCATTTACAAAGGTGAGACACCTGGGTGATCTGAAGAGAACACCACAGAATGACTCCTCAGGATGTTGACAACAGCAATATTTTAAGTATGTTTCTCTAGAAATATCATATTCCTAAAGCAATGATAATAATTTGCCTCTACTGTTGTCTCAGAACATGAACATAATGTTCTGATACCAAAAGCCATTACAGAGAACGTCCTGACCTGGGTTACCTTCTGTATCCTGGCTGAGTAATAAATACATGGGTAATATTAATTGCCCAAGAGGGCACTAAAGTTAAATGTCATCTTCCTGTTGATTCTGAATTCTAGAAAGTAGAGCTATAGAGAAAGCCCTGAAATCCATTATGTTTTAAATCAAGAAATGACTGTTTAATTGAAAAAATTTCCTTTGTCTGTTTCCTCAAATGTAGCCCAAATAACACTTTATCCTATATTTGGTTGTCTAGTAAGTTATGTTTTCCTTTTTTAAAAAAAATTAAATTATTACATTTGTTGAGGGAAGTAAAGAGCCAAGGAAAGGCACCCATGTGGCTAGAGATCCCATGTGGAGGCCCCTGGAAAAAAGCATGGAAAGAAAAAGAGAAAAGAAAATTCATGGAGCTCCTGCCATGTGGGGAGCTGGAGGGATGTGGAGAGGAAGGGGTAGGGGCCTCCCAGCTGAGAGAGCCCAGGCCCAGCAGAGGGAAAAACTCACCCACAGCTGGAAGTTCCCAAGTGATCAGAGCATAAGTTACGTTTTCTTCCTCACTTTCCTTTCTCCTTTTTGTATTACCAAAAAGAGATTATTTGACTTTTATTGACACCAATGTTGTTTTTCCAGCTTTTTTGAAATTGCAGCTATCCACGACAGTATACTGGGTAGTAATGGTGTGTCAAAGTGCTTTGGGAAATGCTTTCTTGAATATCTCAAGCACTAGAATATCTTCTAGGATCAAAAATTTCTGGCACTTGATTTTGGCAATAGTTACATATCTATAAATATGTAGAGACCACTGAATTTCTAGCTTAAGTGGCAAACTTTATGGTATGTAAATATATTTCAACCAAGTTGTTAAACATTAAATCTAAGTTTTAATGATTGTTAGCTTATTGCAATGGTAAAATTATCAAACTGTCTACAAGTGTTTGACAAATGAGGTTGGGCTTGAACATCTGAAACACAAGAAGTCAAAAACCCATTCAGCTCACCACTCAGTGCCATTTGGCTGTGTTCTTGGTAGACATTAAAGAAGAGGTGTGTCACTGCTGATGCAAGTACTTTGTTGCACATAACAATTAACATTAGAGATTTGAAATGATTTACTCCTCATACAATTTAAAGCACTTAACTGTAGGGTCATGTCCCTGTCACCCACTATCATTTTCTTTTCCTAGGTGGAGTCATGAATGGGGCATTGGGGATTATTTAGGATTGCTGGGAGATCTGCGGAGGTCTACCCCATGTTTTTTCTGCTTGTCATGTGTCAGAATGGAAGAAAGGCAGAGGAGTCCAAGAGAAAGACTTGTGATCACATTCAGGCTGACAGCCAGCAGAGAGGCCCTCATGCTTTGTACATTCCTCTCTCCTAGTTCTGGCTTCCCTACCATCCCTGAACTGTGACGACACAGGGTTGACTCTCAAACCTATCTGAGCATAGAAACATTCATTTTCTAAGTACCTAGCAGTGTAGGGAGCAGCGTTTCTGGAACTTAGCAAGGTGCTATTCTGTGAGCTCCCAGCTGCCCAGTTGTTGAGTGTTTCTGTAGGACAGTGACATGTTTAGAGGACATATTTATTCATATCTAAATACAGAAGGCAGCTTCTTGCTATACTCCTCTCTCTCCATCTTGAGAGATTAGTTGAAGGCACTTTGCTCATCCTAGAAATTTAATCAAATGTCCAAGCTTTCTTTATTTGAAAGATATTTTAATTTTTTGAAAAAAATATTTATTTATTTATTTATCCAAGAGAAAGAATGAGAATGGGCATGCCAGGGCCTCTAGCCACTCCAAGTGAACTTGAGATGCATGCACCACCGTTGTAGCGCCAAAGCCTCCAGCCACTGCAAACGAACTCCAGATGCATGCGCCACCTTGTGCATCTGGCTTACATGGGTCTTTGGGAATTAAACCTTGAACTGGGGTCCTTAGGCTTCATGGGCAAGCACTTAACTGCTAAGCCATATCTCCAGCCCAAGAATACTCTTAAAGAGGGAAATTATGGCGAGTGTTTGGTCAAGAGAATGGGATTCTTTCAGGTGGAACAGCAACTTCTAAAGAATTGGGCTTGTTGATTTCAGGTTTTCCTTATAGATATTCTAATTTCTCAGTTGTGACTTATTTTAGATACACCATCCATTCACTTCTTGGGTATTGAATCAGCACAACTATTGAAAATATAATGAGGTTTTGAAGAAAAACCTTTCTAGTAGAGTGCTTTCTGGTGGTCAAATTGAGAGTGGACATGGGAGAATTGGCTAGAAAATATGTCATTCTGGTGGCCAATTGCAGCTAATCTTCCTGTGCTTCATAATGATATTTCCATGTCCCCATCCTAGACCAACAGTAGAGAAACCTGGCCAAATGTTAGAATTGGTTTGGGCACAGGGTCCAGTGTATATAGGCAGAGACTTGTGTAGTCAAAGTCAACTTCTGCATCTGAGGGAGATTGGTTTTCTATTTAGGTAACAGTGACTGGTTCTCTATGCATGTAACAGTGATCAGCTAACTTTTTAGGTTAACAGTGATTGGTTCTCTATGAGGAAACAGTGATTGGTTCTCTATTCAGATCACAGGAACTGGTTCCCTCTTCAGCTAACGAGGGTTGGTTTCCTGTTCAGGTTACAGAATCCACAGATGTTGAAGACCCTTATGTTAAACAGTATTTGTAGAAGACTTACACAATCCTGCTTCCTAAATTATTAATATCTTAAAACAATATAGTTATATAATTTAATTAATAATGGGAAGGTCTGTGCATGTTCAGTACAGATACAAACACTATATGTCTACCACATAGTGTTTTAAATGCACTATTTTGAGCTCAATGATTATATTCTGGTGTCCACCTATCTAATGTCCATGATGAACTATAATCTCTGTGTAGTGAGTCACAATTTTAAGCACAGATTTTGAACCTAGAAGCACAGGCAGAGTTTGGAACCCATTTTTGACAGTGATGGATTTTTTTTCTTATATTGTTTGCACTCTTGGAAGGTAGGACACACGATCTAATCCTCTTTGGCATTTCTCTATAGTCAGCTAATCATATCACAAGCACTGACAGAAGAAAATGGAAATAAGATTTGTTATGGTGGGAGGTGCTCTGCTACAACTTGCCTGTCCCTGAACTGAGATATGCTCATTCACCTTAAATCTTCTGTGTATTGGATTACAACACTGCTTCCTATCCCAAAACCTCATCTTACACTTTTAATGTAACCCGGTGGATACGGATATTCTGGGTGGGCCAGAGTTCTGGAATGCTGAGAGATCTGCAGATGAGTAACAATTATGTCATAACACCACTGCCCAGACTCTGGGCCCTATGGCTGGGTTTCCTTCTTCAGAGACCAGGAGATATGGATAAAGAAAGGAGGGGTCGTCTGTTCAACCTCAAGAGAGGAAAGTTTGGCAGAGGTCTAAGTGAGGCTTACATGAAAGCATCAGCCACCCAAGGAAGCCTGTTCTCAAGCAGAGCTATTTCAGAATTCCTCAAAGATTTTTCTAAAATGAGGTGAAAATTTCTTGGAATTATCTAAATATTATACCACATAATACCATTCCCTTTCTCCTACCTGAACCAGAATATGGAAGGATTGGGAAAAGTTAGGGTTTGAAAAAATTCCCTAGGCCATTTGAGAGCATCCCCTGGAAATTCTGATTTTTTTTTTCTCAAGTTGACCACATGCAGCGTGGGTTCTCAAATTGATGAGCAAGAGTCCATTTTCAAAAGTTTATCCACTTACCATGGTAACTCAGACTATCTTATTTTCCAAAACTTAACCAACCAATAAATGAAAAGTGCATTGAGAAATATAGATGCTTTAATAAAAGGGAAATTATTCATAGTAGATGACGCCAGTAGAGAGCAAATGCTCCAAGGTGTGTCCTTTTGTAGTGGCAAGACTGGCTCTGGCTGAATGTCAGTTGTTCCGTACATGAAAATTGTACATCTTTCATTATTTGCTTTAGTTATGTCTCTATTTTTCCTTTGGATAATGTTTTAATGTACATAGAGTTGCTTATATAGGTCAATTTTAAAATCAGAAACTCAAAAAAACTTAAATGTTTCAGCAACCTATAGTTCAAAATTGAATAAGATCATTATCCTGTTAAAGAAATTTTATGATTAATGAAAAAATATAATCATAAGTATCACTTTAATATAATAGACATTATTAGTGTTTTATAGTTCTTATTAGATTTTTCAATAGGTTTGCCCTTACAAATTGATATTTGATCAGTAACTTCAATTTTGTAATTGTTTTTGCCTAAAATGAGCATATACATAAATTACCTCAAAGATTTTTAACTGCTTCTTCAGATCCCATTTATGAATATGAATAACTCATTTTATTATTGGAAATTTATAGTGCAAGCAACTTTCCAGTTATCTATAGATATATCAAGATATATATATATCTATAGATATATCAAGATATGTCAAGCATATTGTTACCCAGAATTTTGCTATTTAATATGGCTTGATTTTTGATTCTACTGCTTCCAGTGTTCTGGAGATTTAAAAGAAACTCAGCTGCACTTACGTGTACTTATTGTTGTTGCCTGTTGTGGTCCTCCTTTCAGCATGACTTACCAGTTGCTTTGCTATGTTCACAGAAAAGAACTATGTACAGCATGTACACCCACATGCACATATATGCAAAGACATTTCACTATGTAGTATTTATCGTGTTACCTAAGGCTGTACCATCTAATGGTAGGCTATGTTACAACTTTTAGCTCTTATGTAAACATGTATGAAAATAATCATTAATGATAGAGGAAATTCAACAAATGTGTTTTGCTTAAACAGTAACAAGAATTTTCTGGAAAATAACAAGGGGTGTGCATTGTCTTGGAGAGGACTACATAGTTCATTTGGTAGCCAGGAGTGATGATGTGATAGAAACCAAAACACATAACTTTCAAAAAGTTTTAAATCAACAGAGGAAATTTTTACTGATCACATTTAAAAAATCATACATCGCCATTTGAAAATTGAAAAGCATCAAAAAAATACACCTACTTCCCTATTTAAAGGTAGGCAGTATTGCTAAGTCATCTCTTTGGGTTTATTCATGTGGTTAAAAAAATTCAAAGAAGGACCCAAGCATGTAATCTAAATACCACACATACTATATAAACAACATTTGAGTTTCAGAGAAAGTTTCAAAGTCACTGGAAAATTATTATACACAGTCAAAACTTCTTAAACTTCTATGCATTTTTCACATGCCGCAAGATACAATAAAGCTTCTAAAACAACAGAGGCGGAGTCAGGACTTACCTGTACATTTTACTCTTGACTAACCAAGAGGTCCTTTTCCTGTCTGCTTGAAGATCCCCACTCAAATGAATGACTCCTGTGTGCGGTGAGTGTCTGTAAACGAGCTGAAGCCAAAGGAGGAAATCCCACATAATTAGAACCTAACTTGTTGAACGAGTCTGAAGGAATCGTCTTGAACCAATAGCGTGATCCATGAAACAGAACGAGAGGCAGAGAATCTCACAAATGAGTACAAATTTCACATATGTAACGTTATTAAACATGATTCCAGATGACAGGTATCTTGCAGAACGCTACGATTACTTCGCATGTTGTGATCCTTATTAATTCAAGAAGACATGACATGCTTGCTCCTTATCATATCATGTACTTCATTCCAAGCCGCAGCATAACAAGAACTATCAGAAAATACTTACCAAGCATGGATGGATACTTCCTGTGATTCATAAGTCTTGGTTTTTCCTTATAATGTAAGGCAGAGACACCAAGAAGGGTGTGACCAGGTTCCTGGGGTGGTGATAAGCAAGCAAAACAAAGGAATTGAAACCCACCTACTCTTTGTCTAAGTACTGTCTTCTGAAAAAGACTTAATGCCCTGCTACTGAAAGACAAGGGGGCAGGAGGGCAAGTAGAGCATGATTGTGTGTTGAATGAGGGAATGGGTGCAGGTTTGGGGCTGTGTTTGTAGGCAGGAGCAAACACAGAGGCAAGAATCGTTAGGGTGGAAGGAAGGCCATTGCCATCTAATGTGTCCGGGTGGAGCATGAGACAAATTTGTAAGTTATGCTTGGAATTATTTTAGTGAAATAACAAGTGCTAAAGAATTGAAATGGAATAGAATTAGACTGGGTGCTTTTTAAAAAAATATTTTATTTGGGGCTGGAGGGATGCTTAGTGATTAAGGCATTTGCCTGCAAAGTCAAAGGACCCTGGTTTGATTCCCCAGGACCCACATAAGCCAGATGCACAAGGTGGAACATGCATCTGGAGTTCGTTTGTAGTGGCTAGAGGCCCTGGCGTGCCCATTCTCTCTCTCTCTCAAAAAAAAAAAAAAAAAAAACTTTAAAATATATTTAAAAAATATTTATTTAATGCAGAGAGAGCCAGAGAGGAGAGAGACAGAGACAGAGAGAGACAGAGACAGAGAGAAAGAGAGACAGAATATGGGCATACCAGGATCTATAGCCACTGCAAACAAACTCCAGATGCATGCACCACCTTGTGCATCTGGCTTTATGTAGGTGCTGGGGAATCGAACCCCACTTGTTTAAGCTTTGCAGGCAAACACCTGAACTGCAGAACCATCTCTCCAACCTTAGACTGGGTGTTTAAGTGAATTCTAGTCTTAGCCTTTCGCCAACTAATTATGTAGCTGATTAAAAAACCATACTGGGCTGGGCAGTGCAGCTGAGGCTTAGAGCACATGCATGAGGCTCTGCAAAGAAAACAAGAAAAAAGTGAAAGAAAATTAAAAAGCAAAAACATATTCCTCTGTGAGTTTTCATGTGCCTATGAGAAAATGGGAAACTAAATTAGGGGGTTTGGAGGGTGCTTCCAACTCTAAAATTGTATCATTTCATCTTATAAATCATTGATAGCTAGTAGCTAATGAATCACATGACTTCAACAAATTTTCAATTACTTACAAATTTTAAGATATGATCTACAATCCAGACAACAGTGATCCTCTTTACCTATTCTAAATATGTTTGTATAGCTTTGTATGTCATGCCTGATATTCTATAATTGATCTTTTCAGTGAAAAGCATGAAATGTTTTGTAATGAACAGCATTACTCCATTTTCTTTTCACATGTTAACTTTAAGTAACTTTTTATATGTACAAATAATTTTCCACAGATTACATAGCAGCATAATATATAATTTTGTATTATACTTTTTTTTTTTTTTTTTTTTTTCAAGGTAGGGTCTCACTCTGCCCCAGGCTGGCCTGGAATTAACTATGTAGTCTCAGGGTGGCCTCGAACTCACGGTGATCCTCCTACCTCTGCCTCCTGAGTGCTGGGATTAAAGGCATGCGCCACCATGCATGGCTCTGTATTACACTTTTAAAAAAATATTTTTACTTTTATACATTTATTTGAGAGAGAGAATAAGGCACAGAAAGAGAGAGAGAGAGAAAGAATGGGCATGCCAGGGCCTCTAGCCACTGCAAACAAACGCCAGATGCATGTGCCACCTTGTGCATCTGGCTTACGTGGGTCCTGGGGAATTGAACCAAGGTCCTTTGGCTTAGCAGGCAAGCACCTTAACCCCTAAGCCATCTCTCCAGCCCTTGTATTACACTTTTATACTTAAAGTTATTTTGTAAGAGTATCTCTATTTTGAATTCTCATATCTGGTAGCTTATACTGCTAACATCTTGTTTTGGTATAATTCCAGACTTACAGAAAATGTGCAAATATGGTACCTATGTTCATTAATTATTAAGAATTTAATGCCTATATTGTAAAGGGTGTGTAACATTACAGTGAATGGATGCATTGTAGGATACTGGTAGCATTTTTTTTTTTTTGCATGTGTGTGAACAGCATGCATGGTGGTGGTGGTGGTGGTGTGTGTGTGTGCTGTCTGTGTGGTGTGTGGATGTGTGTGTGTGAGTGTGTGGATGTGTGTGTGAGTGTGTGTGTGTGTGTGTGTGTGTGTGTGTGTGGATGTGCTTGTGCAGATGCACATGCCTTGTGCTTGTCTGTGCAGAGGCCACTGAAGAGCACTAGGCATCTTCTGTCATTGAACTCATTGAACTCAAAGTGGCCAGTTTTGGCTACACTGGCTAAACAGTGAGCCCCAACAATTGTCTAGTCTCAGCGAAACAGTGAACTCCAACAATTGTCTACTCTCAGCGAAACAGTGAGCCCCAACAATTGTCTAGTCTCAGCGAAACAGTGAGCCCCAACAATTGTCTAGTCTCAGCTCTCCACAGAACTCGTGTTACAGGTCTGCTTGGTCATGTCCGGCCGTTTATGTGCATGTTAGGGTTATTGAACTCAGGACACGCTGGGCCCTTTCAGGTCCTCATATTTGTGTGGTAAGAACTCTAACCCACTGAGCCATCATCTTAGTTCTTGAAACCATTTGTTAATATGAAACACTTAGATGTTTTCTATTTTTTTATTTTGTTTTTTTTTTTTCAAGGAAGGGTCTCACTCTAGCCCAGACTGACCTGGAATTCTCTCTGTAGTCTCAGTATGACCTTGAACTCACGGTGATCTTCCTACCTTTGCCTCCCAAGTGCAGGGATTAAAGGTGTGCGCCACCATGCCTGACCTTGTTTTCTATTTTTTTTATTGTGCATGATTCTTTTACTGATATTTTCAAGAACTTAGTTTTTCTTTTATACTAACTTTTTATTTGGAATACAATAAAGAGTAATATCGGGCAAAATAATTTAAATACATGTGTATTTAGATAAGGTATTCCTATGGAGCCTAGACTGGCCCCAAAGTCAATGTGTAGCAAAAACTGTCTTTGAACTCCCAGCAATAGTATTGCCTCAACTTCCTGAGTGCGTATATTATAGACATGAACTGCCTCACACAGATAACTCAAACATTTTAGAAATCCATTTGCACATTTATATGTGAGGAAGAGGGGAGTATGGGCATGCCAGGGCATCTTGCTGCTGCCAACTCTAGACACTTGTACTGCTTTGTGCATCTGGCTTTACATGGATACCAGGAAGTCAAACCCAGGCCATCAGCCTTTGAAAGCAAGTGACTTTAACCACTGAGCCCTGTCCTCAGCTCCAGATAACTCAAATATTATAATGGCCTTAAAAATTAAATTGTGTTTGAATAATTTTTCTCGATTTTGAAGTATTGTCTTCTGTTTTGTGTTTACAGGACTTCCCCAAAACTTGGCATGCTTTTTCTCCTACGTAGCTGAATTCCTGGAGTACTCAGCATTGGCCTTTTTACCAAGTAGGTACTTCATTCCAATCTACGGTTTCAATGTCCACTGGCTTCCAATACTAGTATAGACCTTATTGTTCACTACAGAGCTGGAGAATGAGTGAAGGGAGTGGCATGGAGAAAACTGAATTCAGTCTGAGAGTGACCTCCTGAATGCTTGCAATGAGCTCAGTGCAGAAAGGGAGGTGTGGCTAAAATTATGGCTTATGAGGCCAAGGAGTTGTTCATAATGGGAGCTAGTTTCAGAGGTGTTGATTCTTCATCTGATCCCCAGGGAGTGGCAGGATAGGCCTTTACCTGGTCTATTCTTACAGGATAGCCTTGTTGAAGAGGAAAGAATGTAGGATCACATTATATCAATAACACGGGAATTTACTCAATGTCATAGACTTCATTTCTTGTTGATGTTGTAAGAGTCACAAAACTACAGCCAGCTGGCTATGGCCTGCAAGGAGGTAGTTGAGATTCTTTCATTTGCAGAAGACAGATCATGACGTGTAAGAATATTGACTTGCCCAGAGTGAAGTCATGATCATGGCAAGGAGGAAATCTCAAATCATCTATTCTTAAAGCTCCACAGTATTGTCTGCAAATACCCATGAATAGGTCTTGGCCTTGCAGGAAGCATGACTTATTCCCTGGAGCTTGTCACAACATTATGAGTAAAAAAAATACAACCAAAAGCTGATGATCTAAGAAGGTGTGGACCTGTAGTGTTTTCTTTGATTCTGGAGTTTGTTTATTTATTGACTCTAGGGAAGCATGGGCAGGTGGCTTTGCATGTTGATGAAATTCTCATAACCTCCTTCACAGAGTTAATGTCAATTAGAAAATTGTTAATTAGGAATAATGTTAATTAGAAAAACAATGACAAAAGGACAAGAACATAAAAGAGTGAAACAACAAAAAATAACGATAATGATTATACCTACCAACAGAAAGCTGTAAAATATTAAGTTATAAATATTTACTTTCATTGTAATTATAAAGTTGAAAAAACTGGGTAATAATTGGATTTTGAAAATGTGGCCAAATTTAGTTTTCTTGATTGTGACTTGTAGGTGGTTGTAGTTGTAATTGGAGATGAGAAGGATTAAATACTAGTTATTGCGAAGATGTTGTTTAGTCAGAAGGCATGATATTCTTTCTGAGGAAACTAAATCTTGAATAAATCTTCTATTAATTACTAATCAGCCAGCTTTAAAAAAATTATCTCTCAAAATTCTTTTACTTTTCTTGCATGTAAAAATGGACTCTGGATATGATTCTCAAAGCACTGTTAAAACTACATTCAGAGGTGGGTGTGGTGGCAAAAGCCTTTAATCCCAGCATTTGGGAGGTAGAGGTAGGAGGAAATCGCTGTGTTTGAAGCCAGCCTGAGCGTATAGAGTGAGTGCCAGGTCAGCCTGGGCTAGAGTGAGACTCCACCTTGAAAAAAAATTAAATTTGGTCAAATGAAATAAGACCACATGAAGGCTTACTGACACTCAGCCATTTGCAGCACAGCCATTCTTCCAGTGCTCATTCTCAAGGGACCACGTGTGTGTGTGTGTGTGTGTGTGTGTGTGTGTGTGTGTGTGTGCGTGTGTGAGTTCACTTCAAGACACAGTCGTGGAGGGGTAGAGGGTTAGGGTTAGGTTACAGCTTAAAATGGCCCTGGCTGCTTATAAGATATTTCCCTCCTTAGGTTTGTATATTGTTTCTTTAAGTCACTTTTTAAAAATGTTTATTTATTTGACAGAGAGAAAGGGGGAGAAAGGAGAGAGAGAGAGAGAGAATGGACATGCCAGGGCCTCCAGACACATGCGCTACTTTGTGCATCTGGCTAACGTGGGTCCTGGGGAACTGAATGTGGGTCCTTTGGCTTTGTGGCAAATGCCTTAACTGCTAAGCCATCCCTCCAGGCCAGTCACTTTTTTTTTCGCAATGTGAGTATGTATAGTATGGTTTGTGTGTGGGTTGTTGTATGCACGTGTTTGTGCATGTACTTGTGTGTGCTCCATGCATGCATGTGTGGAGGTTAGAGGAGAATACTGGGTACCATGCTCTACCATTCACCTGGGATTTCCTTGAGACACAGTTTCCCTCTGAGCTTGGAACCTTAGAGATTTTTCCACTCTCTTCTCCCTGCAGGACTGTGGTTACAGAAGGCATTGCCACACATAGCTGTTTATGCAGGTGCTCTGGTGGCCTCAGGCCCTCTTGTATGGCAGGCACTCTCAATAACTGAGCCATGTCCCCGGTCCCTGGGTCCATAGACTTTACTGGAAAGTTTATTAACCACTGAGCCATCTCTCAAGACCTTTTCTCATATTTTTTATTTTTTGAGATAGGGTCTTGCTCTAGCCCAGGTTGACCTGGAATTCACTAGTAGTCTCAGGGTGGCCCCAAATTCACGGTGATCCTCCTACTTCTGCCTCCTGAGTGCTGGGACTAAAGGTGTACACCACCACGGCCAGCCCTTTTCTCACATTTTAAGTAATTTTTTTTCCACAGAAAGATGTAAATGAGGCATCTTAGTGATGACTTCTTTGTGTCTTATTAAAGGAGGCAGACTCTGTCTTTGCCTCTTCCCTAAGCTCTCTACATCAAGTCTTCCTGAAGCAGCATAAGGTTATTTCCTCCCATGCAGAGACAGGATTTGGAATCATAGGAAACAAACCTAACCGGGTGTATTTATAAAGGCATTTTTGTAAAGATTTAACTGAGGTGGTGTTGCAGTCAGGTTCACATTGTTGGCAGAAATCACCTGACCAAAAGCAGCTTTGGGTCAAAAAGGATTTATTTTGGTTTATAGGCATGAGGGGAAGTTCCATGATGGCATGAGCAGAGGGTGGGCATCACCCCCTGGCCAACATCAGGTGGACAACAGGAACAGGAGAGTGTGCTAAACACTGGCAAGGGGAAACTGGCTATAACACCCATAACACCCATAAGCCCACCTCCAACAATACTCTGCCTCCAGGAGGCTTTAATTTCCAGTTGCCATCAGCTGAGGAGACTAGCATTCAGAATATCTAAGTTTAAGGGGAACACCTGAATCAAACCACCACAGGTGGGAAGATTCCCCTGAATATGGGCAGCATCATTCCATAGGCTGGGATCCCACTCTAAATGAGAAGAGGAGAGCAAGTAGAATCTCTCTGCTCTGCCCCTGTGAACACAATGTGGCCAGCTGACGCATGCTCCTGTTATCACAGCTAGAGCCATTCCCACTGCCGTGCCTTCCCCATCATGAGACTGTATCCTCAAACTGTGAGCCAGAATAGACTCTTCTTTTCTTAAACTACTTTTGTAAATATTTTGTTACAGCAATTTAAAAAGTAACCAATACAGAAAATAATTATTGAGAGTGGAGTCTTTCCTGTGAAAAACATGTGCTTATGTTTCTGGGCCTTAGAAATATGGAGCTGTGTTGAAAGAGGCTCCAGAATGCTAAAATAAGACCTTACTGGGCCATTTGATGGGAGATTGGAAGACCTGTGTATCAAAAGAAATGTGAACAGAAGAAGCCTGGGTTGTGAGGTTTCAGTGGGGAATAAGGCCTCTATCAGGAACGCAGCTAGAGGCTGTTTCTGTCTGGCAATGAGTTTGGCTACCTTCTTCCTAGTGGGGCTGAACTCACAACTGATGTATGAGAAATTTCCAAGACAAGGTGTTATTCAGGCCCTGTCATGGCTACTGTTCACTGCTCTTATCCTAATCTGCAAAGAGAGAGGGCGGCACATGGAGCAGAAAGATGTGGAACATGTTCAGCTTAGTGAGCAAAGGACCATAAGCATCTTTAAACTTGCATGCAAGGTAGGTGTTAAAGACGTTGGTACCATTAAGGAGAAACATCATGCTCTGCCATACCATAACAGGAAAGGTACCCTGAAGGCAGAACACCTCCCATCAAAGTGAGGAAAATGCATTGAAGCTGACAGGGTTCTTTGCTCAGAAATAACCACCTAGGGGGCTGGAGAGATGGCTTAGAGGTTAAGGCATTTGCCTCAAAGCCAAAGGATCCTGGTTCAATTCCCTAGGACCCATGTAAGCCAAATGCACAAGGGGGATCATGCATCTGGAGTTCATTTGCAGTGTCTTGAAGCCCTGGCATGCCTATTCTCTCTCTTAAATAAATAAATAAATAAATAAATAAATAAATAATATTTTTAACAAAAAGAAATAACCACCTAGGAAAGCATTTTCACAGCTTTTTCAGCTGCCAGCATGCACAGAGGTACCATAGCTATGGTAAAAGTGAGCTAGACCACAAGTTTGGCTGGCAGCAGAAGCTGGTAGCATTAGCCACATGATGCAGGTTTTATAGGCATGAAAATTTTAAGAGATATTGGGCCATGGAAGCTTGAACCAAGGTTTCAGAAAGCCACTGAGACAAGGCAGTGTTTGGCAGAAACAAATTCTTTGCAAAAAGATCCTGTGAGTCCATGTATGAAGTTGTGAAGGGAAACCTTAAGATGCAGTGGAGACTCCGGGATATGAGAGTGACAAAGTCCATGGGATACCAACTGAGAAAAGCTGCAGGCACAGAGTGGAACTGGCTGAAGAGAGAAGTTACATACATGGCAGGTGGCAGAACTGGAGAAGTGATGCCATCTAAGGCTGGTGGAACCTACATGCTGCCATCATGAGCCCCTGGTGCAGTGATGGAACCACAGGATTTTGTATTTGTCCTGTTGGGTTCATGTCTTGCTTTGTTTATTTTTCCCTGCTATGCCCTTATTACTCCTTTTTGTAAAGGAAATGTCTATCAGATACTTTCTCATTGCTGGGACAAAATACCCAACCAGAAGTAACTTATAGAAGGAAAGGGGTTTAATTTAGCTTATAGCTCCAGAGGACAAAGTCCATTATGGGAGAAAAAGCATGGAAGGAGCAGGAAGCCAGCTTATCACATCATTAGGAAGAAAGGAAGGAAAGAAGAAAGAAATAAAAGAAGGAAGGAAGGAAGGGAGGGAGGGGGTAAAGAAGGAAGGAAAGAAGGAAGGAAAGGAGAGAAGGAAGAAAAGGAGGGAGAGAAGGAAGGAAGGAAGGGAGGGAGGAAGGAAGGAAAGGATACTGATGCCCAGCCAGCTTATTCTGTTTGTACAGTCTAGGACTTCAGCCCATGGAATGGTGAGGCCCAAAGGCAAGGTGAATCTCCCCACTTTATTATTCTAATCAAGACACAGAGGCTAACCTAGTCTACATAAGCCTGTTAATCTGTGGTCACCTAGGAGATGAACTTCTAGGTGTGTTTGTAAGGGCATTTCTGGAGAGTTTTCATTGATGTGGGAGGTTCCATTCCATGGGCTAGGGTTGCAGAAAACATAGAACAGGAAGTGAGTAAAGCACCAGCATTCATGTCTCTCTGCTTCCTACCTGTGGACACAATGTGACTAGCTGCCTCATGTTCCTGCCACCACAGCTTGAGAGGCTCTCACCACCATGTCTTCCTTCTATGATAGACTGTACCTTCAACTGTGAGACAGGTTAAACCCTTCTTTTCTTAAGTTACTATTTTTAAAATTTATTTATATTAGTTAGGAACATACTTAGTATGAAAACAACACATGTTGGTACCATCCTTTCTCTCATCCCTGCCCCTTTTCTGAAGGGGCCCTCCTCGTTGGGGATGCAGGTCATCCCTATGGGGATTGTGGGTTGTCCACTGTGGGTGGAGCAGGCAGTTATGAGGGAAAAGCAATGCCTCATTCCATAACCTCCCAACTTGTGGCTCTAGTGATCTTCCCGCCCCCTCTTCTGCAAAATTCCCTGAGCCATATTGGATGTGTTTTAAATCGACTTCAGTGATGGGCACTCAGGAGCCTCTGGATCTCTGCTTTGGTAGGTGTTGAGTTCTTTGTGTCTGTCTCCTTCACCCTTGTGCTGATACCAGGTTCACCAAGAAAGCAGTGCTCTTGCTCATTTCCCCAATTCCTCTGTGGTTTCAGCTGGGGTGTGGCTGAAGTGCGATGGGTCGTTTATCTCCTCAGCTCCTGCTCCCATCTACTTTTCTCAGGTATTTAGCAAAAAAAAGAAATATAACTAATATAGTGGGTTATTTCCACTTTCCAACTTGCATGAGCACATTTGACTCTTGTATGATGGCAGTGTACATGTGTGACTGTTGGTCCTGTATGATGGCAGTGTACATGTGTGACTGTTGGTCCTGTATGATGGCAGTGTACTTGTGTGACTGTTGGTCCTGTATGATGGCAGTGTACATGTGTGACTATTGGTCTTAGTCGACTAGTGAATGCAGTTAGGTTTTTCTGGTCAGTATGGCTAAGTGTTTATGAAAACCATTTCAAATGTTTGCTACTCCTTCCCAAGCACTTTTTCTATTTCTTATTTTCTTCACATTCAGAGAGTAAATCAAAGAAAATATAGTACATGTATTATACAGGACCATAATTTCTGTTATTCACTGAAGGGCCTGGATGCTCACTGAACTACTGAAAATTTCCATAATTTTAATGATCCTTTATTTATTCCAGTAAACTATCAATATAGGTGATTTCTATAAGGAACATGTATTGTGAAAATGATTGCAGCATAGATGGGTGACTGCTGGTCTTAGTTGGCTGATGAATGCAGTTGGGTTTCTCTGGTCAGTGTGGCTGATGTCTACGAAAACCTTTTCAAATGTTCGCTACTCTTTCCCAAGCCCCTTTCCCATTCCTTATTTCCTGTCCTTGTTGCCAACAGATGACTTGCCTTTTGTTATTGGATAAAAAGGAGACCTTCAGATAGGCACTCCCTCAGCTTCCTGTAGTATTTCACCCACGCCTGCACACATCCTTTACATCCTTCCTCATACAGCGGGAGAGGCCCTCTTCCTCCCTTAGGAGACTAATCGTCACACCTGTGCTTGGTCTCCCATTCTTCTTCCTTCCTCTTTCTGAACCTGTTTCTCTAGTCTTCCCTCTATCCATAAGTGACCCCTCAGTGACCCAGGTTTGAAGGCAGAATCCTGAAGGCTGTCCTTCACTTTGTGTGTCTTCTCAGTGCTCATGTGCATTATTACTTATTGAACACACCTTATTCCTTCTATCCCCACTGTCCCCGCGTGACTCCAGCCGGATCACCTCCACGGCCTCTGCTTATTGAACACACCTTATTCCTTCTATCCCCACTGTCCCTCCAGCCGGATCACCTCCAGCCTCTGCTTATCACACCTTATTCCTTCTATCCCATCCCCACCTCCACGCCTCTGTTTATTGAACACACCTGCCTTCTTCCCCACTGTCCCCCGTGACTCACCTCCACCTCTGTTTATTACACCACACCTTATTCCTTCTATCCCCACTGTCCCCTTCTATCCCCACTGTCCCGCGTGACTCCAGCCAGATCACCTCCACGCCTCTGCTTATTGAACACACCTTATTCCTTCTACTCCAGCCGGATCACCTCCACGCCCCCTCACACCTTATTCCTTCTATCCCCACTGTCCCCGCGTGACCTCTGTTTCTCTGTTTATTGAACACACCTTATTCCTTCTATCCCCACTGTCCCCGTGACTCCAGCCGGATCACCTCCACGTCCTCTGCTTATTGAACACACCCTTCTTCCCCATTCCCGCGTGACTTCCCCACCTCCACGTCCTCTGCTTATTGAACACACCTTATTCCTTCCCCCACTGTCCCCGCGTGACCAGCCAGATCACCTCCACGTCCTGCTTATTGAACACACCTTATTCCTTCTATCCCCACTGTCCCTGCGTGACTCAGCCGGATCACCTCCACGCCCTCTGTTTATTGACTGTTTATTCCACCTTATTCCTTCTATCCCCACTGTCCACGTGTGACTCCAGCCCACTGATCACCTCCACGTGACACACCTCCTTCTATCCCCACTGCCCCGGATCACCTCTGTTTATTGAACACACCTTATTCCTTCTATCCCCACTGTCCCCGTGTGACTCCAGCCGGATCACCTCCACGTCCTCTGCTTATTGAACACACCTTATTCCTTCTATCCCCACTGTCCCCGTGTGACTCCAGCCGGATCACCTCCACGTCCTCTGTTTATTGAACACACCTTATTCCTTCTATCCCCACTGTCCCGCGTGACTCCAGCCGGATCACCTCCACGTCCCTGTTTATTGAACACACCTGTTCCTTCTATCCCCACTGTCCACGCGTGACTCCAGCCGGATCACCTCCACGTCCTCTGTTTATTGAACACACCTTATTCCTTCTATCCCCACTGTCCCGTGTGACTCCAGCCGGATCACCTCCACGTCCTCTGTTTATTGAACACACCTTATTCCTTCTATCCCCACTGTCCACGCGTGACTCTCCTCTGTTTATTGAACACACCTTATTCCTTCTATCCCCACTGTCCCCGACTCAGCCGGATCACCTCCACGCCTGTTCTGTTTATTGAACACACCTTATTCCTTCTATCCCCACTGTCCCCACTGTCCCGTGTGACTCCAGCCGACCTCCACGTCCTCTGTTTAGCACGGATCACCTCCACGTGTCCCCGCGTGACTCTCTGCTTATTATTGAACACACCTTATTCCTTCTATCCCCACTGTCCCCTGCGTCCCAGACTCCAGCGGATCTCCAGCCTCTGTTTATTGATCACCTCCACGTCCCTCACACCTTATTCCTTCTATCCCCACTGTCCTTTGTTATTGAACACACCTTATTCCTTCTATCCCCACTGTCCCGCGTGACTCCAGCCGGATCACCTCCACGTCCTCTGCTTACACACCTTATTCCTTCTATCCCCACTGTCCCCCATGACTCCAGCCGATCACCTCCACGCTTCTACTCCAGCCGGATCACCTCCACGTCCTCTGTTATTGAACACACCTTAACCCCATTCTTCTCCCCACTGTCCCCACTGTGTGACTCCAGCCGGATCACCTCCACGTCCTCTGCTTTCCTTCTATCCCCACTGTCCAACACACACCTTATTTGAACACACTTATTCTTCTATCCCCACTGTCCCGCGTGACTCCCCGTGCTTATTGAACACACCTTATTCCTTCTATCCCCACTGTCCCCGCGATCACCTCCACGTCCTCTGCTGTCCCCGCGTATTGAACACACCTTATTCCTTCTATCCCCACTGTCCCGTGTGACTCCAGCCGGATCACCTCCACGATCTCTGCTTTATGAACACACCTTGACTGTCCCCGTGTGACTCACACCTTATTGAACACACCTTATTCCTTCTATCCCCACTGTCCACCTCGTGTGACTCCAGCCGGATCACCTCCACGTCCCACACCTCTTTATTTATTGAACACACCTTATTCCTTCTATCCCCACCTGTCCCACCTTATTCCTTCTATCCCCACTGTGACTCCAGCCGGATCACCTCCACGTCCTCTGCTTATTGAACACACCTTATTCCTTCTATCCCCACTGTCCCCGTGTGACTCCAGCCGGATCACCTCCACGTCCTCTGTTTATTGAACACACCTTATTCCTTCTATCCCCACTGTCCCCGCCCGTCCTCTGATTGAACACACCTTATTCCTTCTATCCCCACTGTCCCCGTGTGACTCCAGCCGGATCACCTCCACGTCCTCACCTCCACTGTCCTCTGCTTATTGAACACACACCTTATTCACACCTTCCCCTTCTCCCCACTGTCCCCGTGTGACTCCCCCGGATCACCTCCACGTGTCCCTCTGTTTATTGAACACACCTTATTCCTTCTATCCCCACTGTCCCGTGTGACTCAGCGGATCACCTCCACGCCTCTGATCACCTCCATCCCCACTGTCCCCGCGTGACTCCAGCCGGATCACCTCCACGTCCTCTGTTTATTGAACACACCTTATTCCTTCTATCCCCACTGTCCACGCGTGACTCCAGCCGGATCACCTCCACGTCCTCTGCTTATTGAACACACCTTATTCCTTCTTCTACTCCCCACTGTCCCTCCACGCCTCTGAACACACCTTATTCCTTCTATCCCCACTGTCCACGTGACTCCAGCGGATCACCTCCACGTCCTCCAGCGGATCACCTCCACGTCCTCTGTTTATTGAACACACCTTATTCCTTCTATCCCCACTGTCCCGCGTGACTCCAGCCGGATCACCTCCACGTCCTCTGTTTATTGAACACACCTTATTCCTTCTATCCCCACTGTCCCCGCGTGACTCCAGCCGGATCACCTCCACGTCCTCTGCTTATTGAACACACCTTATTCCTTCTATCCCCACTTCCTTCTATCCCCACTGAACACACCTTATTCCTTCCCCCACTTCCTCCCTCTGCTTATTGAACACACCTTCTATCCCCACTGTCCCCGTGACTCCAGCCGGATCCTTCACATCCCCACTGTCCCACTCACCTCCACGTCCTCTGCTTATTGAACACACCTTATTCCTTCTATCCCCACTGTCCACTGCCAGCCGGATGACTCCAGCCGGATCACCTCCACGTCCTCTGTTTATTGAACACACCTTATTCCTTCTATCCCCACTGTCCCAGCGGATGACTCTGCTTATTGAACAGCCTTATTCCTTCTATCCCCACTGTCCCGATCACCTCCCTCGTCCTCTGCCTCTGCTTATTGAACCCCACTGTCCCACCTTCACTTCCTTCCCCCACTGTCCACGCCATGCCGGATCACCTCCACGCCCTGCTTATTGAACACACCTTATTCCTTCTATCCCCACTGTGTGACTCCAGCCGGATCACCTCCACGTCCTCTGTCCTTCTATCCCCACTGTCCCCGCGTGACTCAGCCGGATCACCTCCACGTCCTCTGCTTACACACCTTATTCCTTCTATCCCCACTGTCCACGCGTGACTCCAGCCGGATCACCTCCACGTCCTCTGTTTATTGAACACACCTTATTCCTTCTATCCCCACTGTCCCCGCGTGACCCACTGGATCCCCGTCGTGACACACTCCTTCTATCCCCACTCACCTCCACGTCCCTCTGTTTATTGAACACACCTTATTCCTTCTATCCCCACTGTCCCGCGTGACTCCAGCTCACCTCCACGTCCTCTGCTTATTGAACACCTTATTCTTATTCCTTCTATCCCCACTGTCCCTGCTGTGATCTCACACCTTATTCCTTCTATCCCCACTGTCCCCGTGTGACTCATCCTCCACGGCCTCTGTTTATTGAACACACACACCTCCACGGCCTCTGTGTCACCTCCACGAACACACCTTATTCCTTCTATCCCCACTGTCCCCCACGGAACACACCTTATTCCTTCTATCCCCACTGTCCCCGCGTGACTCCAGCCGGATCACCTCCACGGCCTCTGGCCTCTGTTTATTGAACACACACCTTATTTCCCCGCGTGACTCCAGCCGATCACCTCCACGCCTCTGGATCCTTCTATCCCCACTTTCCCGCGTGACTCACACACCTTATTCCTTCTATCCCCACTGTCCCCGCGTGACTCCAGCCGGATCACCTCCACGACACACCTCCAGCTGGAACACACCTTATTCCTTCTATCCCCACTGTCCCCGTGTGACTCCAGCCGGATCACCTCCACGGCCTCTGCTTAGCCTCTCTTTCCCACTCTAGTTCATTTCCACATCTACAAAGACGATTGTTATGATTTGGTCTATCACACTGTTTTCCCAAAAAACTGTTCAGTGAGGCTGTACACCTTATAAACCACTCCCGTCTACCTAAGATAGAGTTTGTTCTCCTTTCAATGAATGGCTAAGCCCTATAATACCTGTCCCTGTTTACCTTTCCCTTGTGTTCCATTGCCATTGGACCCCCAAACCCTAGGCTGTGTGCACAGACTTTCCCTGAGGGACTAGAATATGTTGCCTCACTCTCTTTCCACATCTTTTCTTTTAACTTAGGTCAATTTATTTTGCCTCCATATTACAACAAATTTCTCCTTACTTTACAGTTAGTTCTTTTTAAAAGATTTTAT
Source organism: Orientallactaga sibirica (assembly GCA_036365145.1). Classification (NCBI taxonomy): domain Eukaryota; kingdom Metazoa; phylum Chordata; class Mammalia; order Rodentia; family Dipodidae; genus Orientallactaga; species Orientallactaga sibirica. Next base: position 5,388,663 of record JAEOAD010000040.1, on the reverse strand, counting down.
TTTTTATTTATTTTTAAAAATATTTTATTTTTACTTATTTATTTATTAGAGACAAAGAGAGGGAGAGATAGAGATAGAGAGAGTGAGAATGGGCATGCCAGGGCCTCTAGCCACTGCAAACAAACTCCAGACATATGTGCCACCTTGTGTGTCTGGCTTATGTGGGACTTGAAGAATCAAACCTGGGTTCTTAGGCTTCACAGGTAAGTGCCTTAACTGCTAAGTCATCTCTCTAGCCCTTTACAGTTAGTTCTTTTATTTATGCTTATAAGCTTCTCCCATGAAGGCTTTGTAATCTTAGAGTAGGCTTATCTCTCTGCATAATCTACATGATTTATTCAAGTAAGTATTTAACTAATTTCTGATATAACAAATGGGTAAGTAAGTAAGAATCAATGGTTCCCATGGTACTGGAAAGAATCTGTCTTGAAAAGATAAAGGCTTTGGCTTCAGATCCTCTGAAGGCAGTGTGGTGCTTCACTGAAAAGACTATGCATCTTTTAAATGAGGACTATTTTTACTTAGATGTAGTGAGACCATCAGATGAAGAAAAGAGTTTTGTCAGTGAAAAGACAGTTTGTTCTTCATAGTTCCTAGCAGAAGGGCTCCCTCCCTGCCAGGTAGGGCCACATCACAGAGGATAGCACCAAGCTCTGTCAGAAACAAACTACGTGGTGGTTTCCCTAGGAGGAAGCAGCAGGTAAAATAGAGTAGGTGAATTTAGGATCATGGGTAGAAGGGCAGCTCCTAGTTGCCTGACACCTGGCCCTGGGGTTCATAGGACAGGGGAGCTGTGGTCTTATATGTTAGAGTTCTGAAAAGGAGGTGATTGTGTTCTGAGATCTGGATTACTTCATTTACATGTTGAAAGGCACACTCGCAAAGGAGTCATTTGCTCTCAGTTGTCTCTGAGAGGGAAAGTCCTCAGCTTATTACAACTGCACCCTTTGTAGTTGTTGGATTTGTCAGGGTCTGCCTCAGTTTTCAGTGCTCTCCTCTGGATAGTTCTCAGACAATGACTGAACAAAGGTGGATACACAAGGTTGTCTACTAATGCAGATCCCTCCATCAGGCGTTAATCATTTGCAAGTTTTCTGTTGGTTTAGCAGGGATTTTTGTCAAGCTAGCACTACTGTCTAACAGCTCCCTTGCCCAGTACTGGTACCTCCCTGCTCCTTCAACAGGTACTGTAACTCAGTAAACTTGTCCTCTTACCTTGTACAAGCGTCTGCTATGCATAAAACTCAAATGTGATAGCTAGAATTAGGACAGCTCCCAGAAAACTGGCCTTACCGTGAGGGTTAAGGACTGGATCACTCAATGGCCCTCAGGGTGTGGTGGTAGGTGGTCTCTAGCTCAGGTGATGTTTTTTGTTTTTAATTAAAACAGACTATTGGTGTGGTGGACCAGCCTGGGAATGCATAGGCTGTGTGATGTTCACGTATCTGAAAGAGATGGAAGAGAGGGGGAGGGAGAGAGAGAAAGAAAGAGAAAGTAAGACTATGGGTGCTCCAGGGCCTCTTACCACTCATTTCATATGAACTCCACTTTATGTAGCTGACTTTACATGCCTTCTGGGGAGTCGAACCTGGGCCATCAGGCTTTGCAAGCAAGTGCCTTTAACCACTGAGCCATCTCCCCAGCCTTGAACAGCTTTAAGAAAGTATTAGCACTAGCCATGACAGTACAAGCATATAATCCCAACACTCTGGTGGCAGAGTGAGTTTGAGGCCAGCCTGCCCACACTGGGACTCTGTAACAAACAAATACACAAACAAACAATAGCAGTAGCACAAAAGGAAAGTGTTAGTGAGGAGACATTAATGTCATGAGTGACAGCCAAGATGATAATAAAATGGAAGGGATTTAATTATAATTTTATTTAATTGTGTTCAACATATCTCTAGGGGAGTAGTGCTTGATGTAGAGGACTAGCAAAGAATGAAGTTATGGATTTCCACCAGACACTTAACATTTGTATTGCCCTACATGATATTAATCATATGTTTCACACACTTATCCCTGCAGAAATATGTAGATTTATCCTATAGATTTTAGTTAAGGAAGTTTAAATTTATGGAGTTTGTATTAATCAGGACCTTCTAGAGAACCAGAAATAATAGGGTATACATGTATATAAAAAAACCTACTTTAATAAATTGATTCCTGTAATTAAAGAGGCTGGCAAATCCAAACTCTGCAGTGGGCCAGCAGACTGGAGACAAAGGAAAAGCCAACATTTAAATTCACCTGAAGGCCAGCTTCTGGCAGAATTCTTTCTTTTTTTAAAAAAATAATTTTAGTTTTACTTCTTTATGAGAGAGAGAGAGAATGGGTGCACCTTTAGTCACTGCAAACAAACTCCAGATGCATGTACCACCTTGTGCATCTGGCTCATGTGGGTCTTGGGGAATCAAACCAGGGTCCTTTGACTTTGCAGGCAAGTGCCTTAAATGCTAAGTCATCTCTACAGCCCAGAATTCTTTCTTATTTTGGGGAATGTTTGTGTTTGGTTTTATTCAGGACTTCAATTGACTGGAAGAGACCCAATTATACAATGGAGGGCAATCTCTGTACTTAAAGTCCGCAGATTTAAATGTGGCTGTGGCTTGAGTGTGTATACCAAGAATTCACATGCTGTGGTTTGAGTGTGTATACCAAGAATTCACATGCTGGATACTTACCAAAGTTCATAAGTTAATGATATTTGGTAGAGATTTTAGGAGACAACTAAGATTAGGTGATGTCATGAGGGTAAGGGTGTGCATGATGATATGAGTCATTATATTAAGAGAAGAAAAACCTGAACTGGCATGCTTACTCTATCTTGTCATGTGTGCCCTCCACTACGTTATGATGACACTGCTCCAGGTGCTGGCTGGAGACTCCCATGTCTCCATCTTTAGTCATGGTTAGTCTCATATATTTTGTTTTAGCAACCCAAAACAGATGAAGACAAATGTTAATTATATAAATCACCTCTTGAGACATCCAGAATAGTGTTTTGACCCAGCACTTGAAGCAGCCAAGTTGATACAAAAATATCAGCCATCCCAACCTGGGTGTGGTCTAGCATGCCTGCCATCCCTGAACTCAAGAGCTTGAAGCAGGAGGATCTGGAGTTGGAGTCAGGCTCTGTCTCAAGATAAATAATCATAAGAAAGATCACAAACTTCAAACAATAGAGTCAGAATTCATCCAGTATGTTGTACAGCTAGAAATTAAGTCTATTCTCTCAAACTTCATACTATTTACATAAAAATTCCACTACTGCCATTGAACGAATGTGTGACTTGGTAGCTGTGGTAGTTTGAATGTATGGCCCCCAATATATTCAATGCTTTATTAGACTGTAGTTTGCATCTGCAGCCACCTGGCTGGAGGCAGTGTCACTGGGCAGATCTTAAAGTGTGGTGGTGGGTTTGAGACTTCAATCTAAAGATATGCAATGTGTGCCTATCTGGAATTCCTGAAGTGTGCTGTGCTTTGTGGCTTTTGGCTTTCTCTCTCCTGCCTGGTCCTGTAAGCATAGGCCAGTTTTTTTTTTTTTTTTCCATCACAGAACTACCCCTGGATCTGTAAGATTCAATAAATCCCTTCCTCCATAATTGTGCCTAGTCTGGAAGTTCATCTCAGTGAACCTGAAGCAGTCTGTTACAGAAGATGGTACCAGGAGTGGAGTTAAATGAACCTGACCATGTGGATTTGGGTCTTTTGGAACCTTTGTTTTGGAGGAATGGGCATGGGGTTGGTGCTTGCAACTGAAGACGCCTTCTGGAGTGGCAAGCCAAGTTTTATGATCAATTCTGATGAGAATTTGAAAATGCTAAGTGCAGACAGTATTGAACTTTGAGGCTTGGCTTATGAGCTTTCTAAGGGGAAGGAAAGACTGCAAAGGACTTTTTTGGAACTGGGATACTGGCATAAGGGATGGCTGAATTTTACTGCTCAGGCCCAGAGAGTTTGACCAAGGTTAAATTTGTAGTGGATTGATGTGCTTGTCTAAAGATATTGGACTGAAAGATTTAAGATTTTAAGTTGGAAAATCTCAAGCAAATTAAAATTATAGACACTGAGACTGGATTTAGGTTGCTGAAACTGATGTTGTGAAACATATTGGCAATCTTAAGGAAAATGACCCAATTGCTTTACATTAAGACAATAGAGAAGGTGCCTGAGGAAAGACTGTTAGAAATGCAAACTCTTTTGGGAAGGAATTAAATGGAAAAAAAAACCCTTATTTTCAAGGTTATGATTTATTTCATCCCTGAATTAAAAATATGGTTGTGTTATGCATACCTGGTATTAGTTTTGGAAGCATGAAAAATGCATGGAGTGGTCATGAATTGCACACAGTTTCAGGAGCCACTGCTGAGATGAGGCATGAGACAAGGCATGATGCCCTGATAGGCTGAGAGCCTTTGGAAGATGAACCATGGTTTACATAGAGACCTGAAGACGTTTTGGATATACCAGGACTGTGCAAGGGCTATCATGGAATGCACTGTTGGCCTTTGATGGAAATTTTTCCTGGATTCTCTGCCCAGCTGGAGGGGCAGAATTGGAAAACCGGGAGACTGTCAGTCTTTGGTTATATTGAACTTGAACTGCAGAAGTTTGATGATTGCTGATGGTTGAGTTTGCATTGTTCTAGTCCCTCCTTGCTATGCCTTATACCAGTTGAAAATGTTTACTCTGTGCATTTATATGTTGAAAGTATTTAACTTGTTTGATTTGACAGGGCTCACTATCTTAAGTTGGTCAAGACTGTGGGACCTTTGAAATTGGATTGAATACAATTTACAATGTGTGATGGTTATGAACCTATTGGAGGCCAGAGGTGAAATGTGGTCATTTGAATAGATGGCCCCCAATATATTCATTGTTTTATTAGTTTGTGGTTTGCATCTGCATCCACCTGGCTGGAGGCAATGTCACTGGGCAGATCTTAAGGTGTGGCTTGAGATTTCAATCTAAAGATCCGCAAAGTATGCCTAGCTGGAGTTCCTGAAGTGTGCTGTGCTGTGTGGCTTTTGGCTTTCTCTCTCTCTCTTGCCTGGTCCTGTAAGAGCAGGCCAACTTCTTCTGCCATTATGGAACTTCCCCTGAACTTGTAAGCTCCAATAAATATCCATCCATAACTGTGCCTGGTCGGGAAGTTCATCTCAGTGGGCCTGAAGCTGTCTGCTACAGTAGCTGTTTACTGAAAATTCCTGAAAACTGAAATATTCCCTCTGAAGCTGAGAGGGAGACTCAGAAGGCTCAGATCAAGTCTGGGAAATCTGAAAGGTCACAGGACCACTCCTCAAGGTCATAGAAGCAGTAAAGAATGGTTGAGGGGCTGACTCTGTCCAATGTTGTGTAGCAATTTTCTCTGAATTGAATCTTTCCTTCCTTGGGGGAGAGGGAGGCTCAGAAGGCTCAGAAGGTCAACAAGTCTAAAGTAAAGATTGAAAGACCCCTCCCTAGGGTTATATAAAGGTCAAACAATTGCTTGGGAAGAGAGTCTCCAATCTGTGTGTCCTAGCTGCACGTAAGTCATGTAGTGTGCTGGATACTCTCAGACCATCCAAGATGCCTACAGGTCATTCAATATGGTTGAGAGATGCAGCTTCTGTGAGTGGTCACCTATGCTGGGGTGCACTTTTCAGTGATGCAGCTGAATTTGAGTCACCCCATACTATAAGCAACCCCTCACACTGCTCCACAAATAACCACAATAAACTCATTGGTTCACCAAAATTGGATTTTTGTATAATCATGCTTTGGTCTGTCTTCTGAGTCCTAACTGGGCTAAATAGGTGTGTGTTCACATCTCCCCATGAAAAAAAGTTTTGTGTGAAATTTTATTATATTTGAACATGGATTTGATAATCCAATTATTTCATATGAGCACCAGTGATCATGTTTTATCTTTATGCTTTACTGTTTTACCAAGCCATGGAATATGTGATTATAGAGAGGTACCTGAACAGGGTTTGAAGTAATTTAAAACCATGAAATTATAATGCCCATTCGATAGAAAAATAATACTCTTCACTCACTGTTGGAAGAGAATGATCTTGAGTTGTTCTTTAGTAATAATGATATATTTCTATTGACTCATACTAATTTTTCCAAGGGTTTATCATTAATAGCTGTCTACATTAAGGAACATTAAATAGCCACAGAACAGAAATGATTCAATTCATTATGAAGTTAGGCCAGTGTTTTTTTTTAATATCATTTGCTGTGAAATCAAATTTGTTGTTACCAGTTTGCAATGTTTTTATATTAAAGCTCCCAATAAAAATTTAAAAACCTGATCTGTTCTTTCAGAGGCATTTATATGTGAAGTAAATAAGAAATTTGAATATCAAATTGGGAGTGGTATAATCAGCAAGGGGATCCACACAGTGTGTTATTAAAGCCTTAAAACAGCCCAGTGGAAGGCAAGATGAGGGTTAGCCTGTTCCCTAGGTGAAGATAACTAAAAGATAAAAGATTTAGCTTACTAACAAAATAACACATTTAAATCTGGGGAGAATTCCTTTGCAGACAACCATGTACCGGGATCCACCCCCCTCAGTTATCACACCTGTGCCACCATCGCTACCGCTGTCCTTTCCTTTAATTTGTTGCTTTCACTAGGAGCTCGTGCTCAACCTTAGGGGCCAAGGTAGTAGGGATTGCTTAGGAAAAATATTCCTTGGTACAATCTAACTATCTTGAGAATTTTGAAGTTATCAAGTCTGGAGGCTTCCACCAAAGAAGAACGTTTCTGTGGAAACCAGAGACTGGCTGAATTCCAGAGCCTTCTGAGATGCCTGCAGCAGGGCCTGGGATTTAGAGGCAGTGTACAGGGTGCAGACAGTGACTGCATGGCAGTCAGGGATAGTGTGCACCATGATCTGGCCTTAACTTCTTGAGTATTGGGCTGGCAAGTGTTTGCCACCACACCTCAGCACTTTTGGAACTGACTTGTGGGAGGAAGGTGGGAAGACTTCAACCCTTGGTCTAAGGGACGCCTCGCAGTGCTCTCAGCAGAGCTGGATGAGCTGTTCAGATAAGCGTTCACAGACCTCAATGTAGAAAGAACTGTGGGGGAGACGGGCTTGCTGTAGGAAGGGAAGAAAGAGCTTTCCCAGACTGGGCTAGAAGCAAAATTTATACCTTAAAACCACAATATAGACTAATTCATGTGGCCACATGCATTTATATATATGAAGAAGCAACTTTGTCTTGAAGTAAGTTCAGAAAATTGGCAGTTAGCTGCCTAAGTGTACCACTAAAAATTGTTTCCTTAACAATTTCCTTTCTAATATAAAACTGATTCAAATGTACTCACTGAAAATTTCAGAAATCAAAAAATATAGGCAGTCATTAACATATTGTGCAGAAAATATATGTGGCATTGGTACCTAGGGATATAAGTTACCAATAGCTTTGCCAAGCTGTTTATACATCTGGCTTCAGTTTTAAAAAATTTTTTTTAAATTATTTTATTTATTTTTGGAGAGAGAGACACAGAGAGACAGACAGAGAGAGAGAGAGAGGGAGACAGATAGAGATGGGCATGCCAGCAGTCTCTCAGCTGCTGTGAACGAAATCCAGATGTGTGCGCCCCTTGTGGCCAAAGTGAGGCATTGCGTCCTTGCAACACTGCATCTGGCTAACGTGGGACCTGGAGATTGGAACCGGGTTTTTCGGCTTAGCAGGCAGGTGCCTTAACCGCTAAGCCATCTCTCCAGCCCTGGCTTCAGTTTTATCCATAAAATACATGGGTTGGCTATATGAAGTATGCAGTATTTTCTAAACTTTAAAATTCTATGACCATAACTTATGGATCCAGATTTTCTTGTGACTAGATTATAAATCTCTTTGGATTTTTAAGGATTATTTTTAAAAATTTTATTTTATTTATATATTTGAGAGAGAGAAAGAGACACAGAGAGAGAGAGAGAGAGACAGAGCGAGAGAGAGAGAGAGTGAGAGAGCGAGAGAGCGAGAGAGAGAATGAGAACGGGTGTGCCAGGGTCTCCAGCCACTATAAATGAACTCAGATGCATGCACCTCCTTGTGCATGTGGCTTACGTGGGTCCTGGAGAGTTGAACAAGGATCCTTTGGCTTTGCAGGCAAAGGCCTTAACTGATAAGCCATCTCTCCAGCCCAGGATTATTTTTAATGAATTCTTAATAGCACGTGTTGAAAATTAAAAAGAAATGTGAATGGTCCAATGGTGTGGCTTACTTGGACAACCTGAGTACATGACTCCCCTGCCAGTCACCTCTGATACCTCAGTCACTGCCAAGGCAAGGAACAGTCACCCAGAGCTTTCATTTAAATGATATGGAAAACAGAAGCCCAACTCTCCTAATGTCTTTATGAGATACTTTATTTAGGCAGTTTCTGTGGTGTGTGCTTAAAGTTTAGATTTATTGAGATAAAAATGTAAAAATAAGGTTGCGTGATCACAACAGTCAGACCATGAGCCTCAGGGGTAAGTTTGTGGAAGATATGAAAAGCAACAAAAATTTCCTTTTTCTGTGGAAAGATAATCTTTGAGTTTTCTAGGTAGTAAATTCTCAATTGTTTCTAGGCATTTGACATCAAAACAATGGACAAAATCTCCCCCTGGTGGTAAAAATACATAAGTGCATTTAAATGAATTGAATACTTGTCATGAATTTTTCATCAACTTTCCCCAACTTTTCGTAACAAAAATATTTTAAGTAATTATATTAGTCATTAATCGTGTTTCTCTAAGTATATTTAGCAATATGAACAGCTGTGTGAATGTGTAGTTGTGTGTATAAAAATTCAAGAATAGACTGGGGAAATGGCTTAGTGGTTAAGGTGTTTGCCTTCAAAGCCTAAGGACCCTGGTTTGATTCCCCAGGACCCAAGTAAGCTAGATGCACAAGGAGCGCATGCGTCTGGAGTTCATTTGTAGTGTCTGGAGGCCCTGTTGTGCCCATTCTCTCTCTCTCTCTGCTTCTTCCTCTCTCAAATAAATAAATAAATAAATAAATCAAATATTTTTAAAAATACAAGAAAAGATTAGAGATGTTTCATAGCTAAAGGACCATTATTTCCTTAATTTATTATTGAACTTTGATTTCTGCATATAACTTTATTTTATAAAAGTTCGCCAAAGACATTTAGAAGTAACCAATTTATTTCTTGTGATAGAAACATCTTTGGAAAACCTAGAAGAAATGGAAATAAAAAAAGAGTTGTGAGCTCTGGGGAAACGATAGGTAACTAGGAATTTCCTGAAATCTTTGAGAGTTCAAAAAGAGTCTCGCTGAAGTTGGGGGGACACGTTTGACACAGGTGTGTCTCCAGAAGTTTCCCAGGCTGTCTTCAAACCCTTACATGACATATGATTTCTACTCTACTGATTTAAAGAGCTGAATTTATCTGCTGTATTTCTCAAGACAGGATCAACTAACCCATCACTTTGCAAATAAAACTGGAGTGGGCGGTGGGGAAGAGGGAACAAAAGGGAATAACAGGATGGGAACAAGATAAATGACAGTATGCTCATAGATTAAAGTCCTCAACAAAATAACCCCTTCTGTGTTGCCTAGGCATTCTTGTTTAAAGATTCTGAGAGAAATCACGCTGCTCGTTTCATGTAGCCAGGTCCCGTCTTGCGGTGCTAATGTTCACTGAATGTCCGAGTTCTTGAACATACGTGATCTGCACGCACTGCTCTGATAAGCTTTTACACTGAGTTAGAGGCCCGTTATGGAAGCAATCCAGCGTCGATAATAAATCACGTCTGTGTAGACTCCAGGTTTGTTCTTTTGACCGCAGTTATACCCCCAGCTCACAATTCCAATGAGATACCAGGTATCTTTATTATCTTTTACAACCAGTGGGCCCCCAGAATCACCCTGAAATTAAAAAAAGAGAAAAGAACAATTAACTAAACAGCTTATTATTTAAAATATTTTGATGAGCCATCTATTTTATTAATAGATAGTGGATGTTTGGATTACTAACAGAATAATGAAATGAAACATGGATTTATGAATTACAGATAGCATTGAATTTAAATTTCCACATTTTTATGTTAAATTTTATTTAAAAGTAAACAGTACATAGTTAAAAGGGAAAACAAAACCTCGAAGAAGAGGCGTAGAAAGCAATCATACATCCCACAGTTCCTCATCCAGCCGTGTCCCAGAGGTAGTCACTTCATGCTCGTTTACAGCTTTCTAATAGTCTCTGGTTCCTTCTTCTTAAACAAGGGGCTCCATTGCTGTTTCTTAATTTAGACTGTATAGACTACTTATCTGTGGTTAGGAGGGGGTTCACTTTCACAATTTCCTCTCAACTTTTTTTTTTTTTTTTTTTTTTTTGGTTTTGCGAGGTAGGGTCTCACTCTGGTCCAGGCTGACCTGGAATTAACTATGTAGTCTCAGGGTGGCCTCGAACTCTCGGCGATCCTCCTACCTCCGCCTCCTGAGTGCTGGGATTAAAGGCGTGCGCCACCACGCCCGGCTTCAACTTTTTTTCACTATATCTTTTTTATCTGGTTAAATTAACAACCAATGTTTGCATTAAAATATCCTTTTATAAATGTTATTTATTGATGAGTTAAGTAACACATTTTATTTTTGTTACCTTTCATTGGCAGACTTTGATTTTCCATAATTATAACACTTGTTAGGAATACTTTATTTATTTGTAATCAGAAAGGGACAGAAGAGAGACAAAGAAAGAACGGGCATGCCAGCAGCTGCAGATGAACTCCAGATACCTGTGCCACTTTGTGTATCTAGCTTTATGTGGGTACTAGGGAACTGAACCCAGCTTGTTAGGTTTTTCAGGCAAGCATTTAGACCGCTGAACTATCTCTGAAGCCCAACACTCTTTCATTTGACTACTTTTCTATGCTTGTGGCAAATGATGAAATGTTTCCAAAAACTCTACCAAGATCTAACAATTTTTATTAATTCCAACGTCATCAGCTAAAATGAGAATTCTTTTGCTCACTTTCTCAAAACACTTGATCTCTTAATTCTCTCTCTCTCTCTCTCTCTCTCTCACACACACACACACACACACTTTAACCTGAACTAGTTACTTTGTCCCTAGTGCTTTCATAATTCTTTTGTCTTGGATTCATAGAGTTTTGAGTCCTTTGATGTCCACTTTTTGGATTTTTGCCCTTATTTTGTGGAAGTCTTATAAAGGTGATGTTATACTAAAAAAGCAGGTATGAGAGGTTTGGGAGTCGGGAGAAAGAGATGAATTTGAATGTAAATTTCCATGCTTAGATGCTTTACACATCTCATAGATGAGTAAATATGAAGCCTATAAGTTTAACTAATTTAAAATCACATCCAAGGAGGCAGAAGAATACGGCAAAGAGGCCAAGAAGCCTGGGTCATCCTCCAGTGTCCAAGTGAGATCATATTCAGATCCACCCGAGGGTTAGAACGTGGTAAACCCAATTGACTGTCCCTTATTCACTTTCCTTGTGACCATGAATCATCAGTGTGCTGTGTATGAATTTTTTTTTTTTTTTTTTTTTTTTTTTTGAGGTAGAGTCTCACTCTAGCTCAGGCTGACCTGGAATTCACTCTGCAGTCTCAGGGTGGCCTCAAACTCACGGCAATTCTCCTACCTCTGCCTCCTGAGTGCTGAGATTAAAGGTGTGCGCTACCACTCTTGGATGAATTATTTTTAAAGCTGGAATGAACCTAGTCTGTCCTCTGGAATTTTTCTTTTTGGTGCTGCCAGTTGAACCCAGTATCCAGGGCTTCCATGTGTCTACGGCTCATGTCCCCTCATAGATCCATGATTTCTTGACGTTCATCTGTTTAGCAACAAAGGACTGTCTACCTCTGCCTCTTTCTATTAAATAATTTTTCAGTAAATGTGATTCTTTTTAAATCATCCTTAAAAATTCAGGATTATGATCTTTATTCCATTTCCTATAGTCTGAAAGTAGAGGGGGAAAGTCTTCAAAATGAAAATTAACAGAGAGTGCAATATAATGGATATATTGGATATAGCAAGCAGTCTTCCATGCAGCATTGTGGGTGTAGAAACAGAGGTAGCATTATTTAAAAACCCATATATTAAAAACATATTGCTTCGCTCCCGGGTTTCGGCACAAAAAAAAAAAACAAAAAAACATATTGCACTACCATAGGTGAGACAAGTTATATAATATATATTAGCATAAACACTCTGAGATTTATAACCTACTCCTTTTATGAGCATTTCTCAAACTTGGTTATGAACAGTGATCACGAAGAGAGTGTCTGAAGCCTACCTCTGAAGAGCCTGCTGGTGTAGGGTAAAAACCAGAGTGTGCTTTGAAACAAGGACTTCAGCTGATTGTGCTGCATGCCTTTTGCACAATATTTTCAAGTCATGGTTTAGATAGACTAAGTTCAAATGGTATTAGGCCCCCCATTGCCTCTCTTTCTTCTCACTAATTCTCATTTTTCATTTTTATTAATTGTGAGCATTGCTGTATAGCATATTGCATATTGGTCATATTCGCACTGGATTCATTTCCTTGTAATGGAGTAGCACAGCACTCAAGGAAAACCTGGAGATCAGGGAGCATCCCAGTTCCTCACTGAGCTGCTGTATGGCCAGAGAACACTGTGAATGTCAAATGAAGAACCCAGCCAGTAATAAGAAAGGACAGAGGCCATCTTCTAAGTAGGGTCAGGCTTAAAAGCTTTCACACAAAAAAGGATTAAGCTCTTTTAGTATAAAGTATGTGAGCAAATGTTAAAATTTATATTAAAAGTAAATATTTAAGACAACGAAATTAATCTAAGTAGTGTGAAGTATATAAACTGTATATGAAATATAAAGCTTAATTAATTAAAACTTAATGGAGGGCCAGGCATGGCACTGCACACCTTTAGTCCCAGCACTTGGGAGTCTGAGGTAGGAGGAGTGCAGTGAGTCCTATGCCAAGCTGGAGCTACAGAATGAGTTCCAGGTCAGCCTGGGCTACAGTGAGACCCTCCTTTGAAAAAGAACCCCCCTCAAAAAAAACCTTAATGTAAAACTTGAACTGCCAATAGGCAGGAGGACACATGACATGCTCTGGAGAGATTGCTGTGGATAAAACTGGACAGAGGCAACCTTCCATGGGGGTCTCACAAGCACCTGTAGCTCCCCATGGCTGACGCTGGACCCCAGTTCTCTCTACCCTGGTTCATACCCTGCCACTCTGCCCTGACTCATAGATTGGTAATATAATCTCCACAGTTACCCAAGACAGAAATTTATCTTAATTAAAAGAAATTAGCTAGAAATTTGGATATCACACGACTAGTACCACTCCCTCCAACCACATCAAGCCTTTCATTCCAGCCATGATACCCTTTCCTTTGTCAGTTTTACCTCCTATCTAAAATGACCACATGGACTCTGGAGTTTTCAGTGCATGCTAACTGTCCACAGCAATCATCTCCAGTTTCTCTCCTTACTGTGATCAGAACGACTTTCACTTGTTCAAATCTGATTCAACCACTCCTTATTGAAAATACTCCTGTAAGCCTGGCAGTGTTTTGAAGACTTTTCATATATTAAATGAACATTAACTAGTGATAAAAATAGCTCAATTAAAACTTTTCTTATAGAAAAAGGACAAAGTATTGAAGATGGCTGGCAGAGCTGTCCATCCTGACCTCACACCAGCCCTCATTTCTCTTCCTGGCCCATTGCATACACGTGCTGTTTCTCACCAGTGAACTTGGACTTCCTCAGTCCCCCTTCTCAGTAGTTATCCTTAATTCCCTTATCATTTGCAAAGCCCAACAGCTTAGATTCAATCCCCAGTATCTATGTAAAGCCAGATGCGTAAAGTGATGCATGTGTTCAGATTTTGTTTGCATTGGCAGGAGACCCTAGTATACCCATAGTTTCTATCTCTCTCTCATAAATAAACAAATAAAATTAATTAATTAATTAAAAAAGAATGTAGAATATTTCCTGGGCTAGGTAAAGAAGTTTTGAGTTAGTGACATTTGGATCATTGGTCTTTCTCCAACCTACCCTGCAGGCATCATAAATTCCTTCCAGATATCCAGCACAGAACATTCCAGATTTTATATCATTGCCATACACCTGTGGTTGCTTGCATACATCATTGCTAATGATCTGCACTCTGGCTTCTCGAAGGTTATTTTGGGATTCCCCTTAAGAAAAAAAAAAAAAAGAAGATAACTGTAGCTTACAAAGTCATCATCCTTAGCTTGAACAAAAGAAATAGGTTTTTTTTTTTTTTAAAATCTTCTTTATTCTAAGATAAATCTCATTAAAATCTAGCACATTTAATGATACCTATTGTCTTACTACATTTTTATAAATATTTCTAGGGGCAAGAAGATCATTTATTTTCCTTTATGGAAAATCTTTGTATTTTTACCTTTAAATGCTTTTATTCTTAAAGGGGCATCCCATTTTTTAAAAATCATCTTTGTCCTCATGGATTACAGATGACCCCAGAAACTTCACATGCTCCAATAGCATTCTGTCTTGGCCTAATAGAATACTTCTCACATCGTGTGCATTTACTCAGTCCTTTCCATCTTACAGAATGCCATCACACACATAATGGTATTAAATGACAATGACTTCATCTCATATAAATTTGAGGCTCTGGATTATAAGCTAGATCCCAAAGTCAATGTTATGTCAGGCAGACCTCATAGCCAAGAGCATCACAAGTATCCTGGGATTCTTTACATTAACCCTCAGCCAGCTTGGGAAACCGTGGTGCTCTGATTTGCGGCACTCTCAGATGGCGCCCACCATCCTGGGTGGGCTCCCTGCTGCTCCCAAATATGGGTGAGAACCTGTGACTATAATGGGGTTCATCTTAATGATTAGGTTTATATTATATGGCATAAAAATTTTGCATATGTAATAAGGTCCTTCATCAGACTGACGTTGAGTTCATCAGAAAATAAACCATCCAAGGTGGCTTGATCAAATCAGGTTCCTCGAGTTCAGAGAAACTTCTAATGACACCGAGGAATCAAGCAACCATGAGCTAGCTCTCCATCTGCAAGCAGCAGAGTTCTGCCAACAACCAGGCAGCCAGAAGAGAATCCTGAGCCAGACCTGATACCACAGCAGACCACAGCTGCAGCTTGTGTGACTCTGAGAAGTGAACCAGCTGAGTGTGAGTGTGTGATGCAGGGAAACAGTGAGATGGCAGCACAGGTGCTATTTAAGTGGACACGTTGGTGGTGATTTGTTCCACGGTAATGGAAATGTCAAGATGACCACCCCAAGATCTTCTGGTGACATGTTGGCAAATACATTTTAAAAAGTGATCAAGCCAGGTGTGGTGGTGCACGCCTTTCATCCCAGCACTTGGGAGGCCGAGGTAGGAGGATTGTCATGAGTTCGAAGCCACCCTGAGAATACAGAGTGAATTCCAGGTCAGCTTGGGCTACAGCAAGACCCTACCTAGAAAAACAAAACAAAAAAAAAGTGATCAGAAAATATAAGTGAAAAACAGTTTTCTAAAGTCATTGTTTCTTTGAATGAATGTATATAATTTGCCTATTAATTTTAAATTAATTTAAAAATCATAATTAGTTCTTGGAAAGATGAGGTGAATATGCCAATTGACACTTTCCGAGTGATAATATATGTTTATAACTTGTATAGCAGATTACTTGGTAAAATGTAATCCAAATTATTAAAAGCATAGCTCCAAAATTTTAGACTGCTCTAAACTTTGTTTCAATTGCTTTGGGAACACTTAATGATATTTCTTACCAAGTATTAATTTTTTAATTTAATTTTTATTTATGAATTTTCTATATTATCTTTCTTATCCTCAGTTTTGCTTATTTTCTTATGTATTATTCTGTTTCCCTTTATTTTAGAGTCATTCATTTTTCTCTTCTTTATTAGTTTCCTTCTTTCTTTCTTTCTTTTTTTTCTTTTTTTTTTGGTTTTCTGAGGTAGGGTCTCACTGTAGCCCAAGCTGACCTGGAATTCACTATGTAGTCTCAGGGTGACCTCAAACTCACAGCGATCCTCCTACCTCTGCCTCCCGAGTGCTGGGATTAAAGGTGTCCCACCACGAGTTTGTTGAAGTAGAAACTTGAATTATGGATTTGGGGTCCTTTCTAATGTAAGTATAACTGAATTTTGCATACAGGATTCAGTTGAAATTCAGTTCTAGGTATTTTAAGATTTGCGTTAAGTCTTTTTTAAAAATTTTATTTATGAGTACTTTCTTAATTTCTAATCGCTTGAAGATTTTCCAGATATCTTGCTGTTAGAAATTTCCAGTTTCACTCCAAATGGTTATATGGTACATATTATGTGACCTTGTATTTTGTCATTTTCAGACAACCCCTTTTCATTTTCTCATGGAGTTAAACTCTAGCTGTTCTAGACCACGTATATAGATTACATTCTAGAATCCAGTGTGCCCGAGACACACACACACACAGTGTGCCTGAGTCGCCGTAAATTAGAATGAAAAGCTGAGTAATTTTATAGAGGGTAAAATGTTTGGATGATTTACTGTTTTTATATGCAATCACCTTTATGTTACCTTCTTTATTACTGAAATTTTGCAGTATGGGTGTAGTGGGCTTGCCTTTAACCATATTTGCCACTATGTGGCGCTAGAGATTCAGAGCTGGGTGACATCATATAAACACAGCCTTGCCTATGTCCAAGTCAGATTTCTCACACTGACTTCCACATGACACGAGCCAAATTTGCTCTTAAAACTGATTTTTTTCCTGAACTTTCTGCTGTGGCTTATTTAAACTGGGACAAGAGCTCTAACTACCCCAGATGAGCTGTGTGTGAACGGCTGGAGGAGAGAGGCCGCTGCTTGGCAGGGCTTAGAGACCCCGGGGCTGGTCCGAGGTACCCACCACCGTAATACAGCGCCCCAAAGCCTGTGATGTACACTGTGGAGTTCCATGGGAAGGACGCGGAGGCCTCTGGCAAACAAATGCGGCGTATGTCATCGGAAAAGGTGACTCTGGGAGAGAACTGCACCACGGCAATGTCATGCTCCCTGGCCAGGGGGCGGTACCTCCCATGGATGATGATTCTTTTGACATCCCTTTTCATTAACGGAGGGTTTATGGTTGTTCCAAAACTGACCTTCCATTGACGTGGGTTCGCATTACTGCAAAAGGTTAGAAATGGACATCACGTGTGAGCGACAGGCTCCAACTAACGGCACCAGTTACATTTAGATTTCTAAACGAGAAATACCACCCCAAGAACACTTGGTTGCAAAGACAGCTATTTTTTTTTTTTTTTGGCTATTAAAAAATGTCTGTTGCTAGTATTTTGTAATATAGGATGAATGCAAATAGCAAATTAGGGCTGAAATTCAATACCAAATAGAATTTTATAACTGTAAGGCACATAGAATAGTAATCATTTATTCTCTCAGCACATACTGAACACCTGTATGGTGCATGTTACTGAACAAGGTGTTAAGGGTTCAGCTCACATTAGTATTATATTTGAGGGAAGGAAAACTATCAAAGTAAATTAAAATGTTGGTTAATAACTTCAGTGATAAAGATTATTGATAAAATAGGATAATTCATAGAAGTCCGAGTGAGGGGTTACGGAAGGCTTTTTGTGTGTGTGAGAGTGAGACATTTAGGATGCGACATGGTGGTTGAGATATCAGCTATGAGAAGGTCAGGGAGAGAAGTTTCCAGATGACATCCAAAGGTCTTGGGCTACATGGGTTTAAATTTAGGGTGTGAGAGGAAGAGTGATGGAGGGTGATGGAGACACAGGCGGGAACAAGGCTTCATTCTAGCTTGTAAGCTAGGTAACACACACACAGGACTAAAAACATTGGTAATTAGGAAAGATCACCCACAAAACCTTTGTTTTAGGAAGGAAAATCAAGCTAAGTGGATAAAGGATAGCTACGAATGTGGCCAAACACAAAATTGTAGACTTACCCAATACACTACCAGTCTTTTTTTTTTTTTTTTAAATCAGTTGGATGCTTCTCAAGCATGAACTTGGTAGATGGCAATGTCATGTTGATGCCTGACATCACAGTCTGCCTCACTTTGCCCTTTACTCTGTATGATACTGCCCCCCCATCTACCTATTAATAGTAAGTTGATGTTCCTTAACTCATTAGCTAAATCACCCATGAATAATAAGCAGAGAAAGATATTGTCCATAGAGATATTGTTTCTAAATCAATTATTTCACAATATCTTAACAGGAATAGAAAGAGAATATAAAAATATCAGTAGGGAGAAATCCAATTTTGAAACTGTTAATTGTACTGGGATTATTATAATTTAAAATTTTTTGTTTTCATATATTTTTATATATGTAAAAGTACTCTAATGAGAAAAGCCAAGTAAAGACTGGCTGCGAGGTGCTACAGAGATAGCCCAGCAATTCCAGGTGCTTGCTTGCAAAGCCTGATGGCCTGGGTTCAATTCCCCAGTACCCATGTAAAACCAGATGCACAAATCGTTACACACATTTGAAGTTTGTTTGCAGTTACAGGAGGCCCTGGTGCACCCATACTCACTCTCTCTTTCCTTTCTGTCCTCTCTCAAATAAATAAAGTATTTTTTTAAAGTCTGGTTGTGAGCACAATTGTTCCTATAGCATAAATATATTGACATTTTGGTTTATAAATTAGGGTGTTGTGAGTTTTATTAGTGCAAAGGTATTCCCTGAACTCAATCATGCTTAGATGGATTTAGCGTGTAAGTCAAGTATTGAAGGCTTGCAAAGGAAAAAGACCTTGAACTGAAGTTACTCAAGTGCGAGTGACCATCCTAGGATTCAAACATGACACTGTTAACTTAGCATGCGTTTCATTACATTTGTAGGTGACAAACCTGAAAAAATATACCTGACATGAGGGATTCTAAGTGAAGATTAAGAATAAGCTTTCTGGGTCAAAATCAGTAAGACAAAAGTTAATGTTGATAAGCAGAAATAAATAGAAATCTAGACTCCAAAGCAAATTGTAAAAATTCAAAGCTTAGTCTAAAAGCCATCCCTAAAGAACACTAAGTGTTAACTCAATAATACATGGAAATAATAGGAAACCATCTCTGGCTAGGAAAGGACAAAAGAATACTGGTTATTCCTCTAGCTGATCCAATGTCTGAAAGGTATGTGTGGGCATCACAGAGACACACGCTTGTTTTCATTTCTGCTGTTGCTTAACATTCTGTGTGTGGGCAAGCGTCTCAACTTTTCTTATGTCCCCTGGGGAAAAGAGCTTACCAAGCAGGGTTTACACAGAAGAATGAATGTGAAAGTCACATAAAACAAATCTTTGGCACCTAATCAATGCCTATAGCTCATTGGAACTTAATAGCTGCTGCTGGTTTACACAGAGCACCACCACATAGTCACGGTCGTGCTGTGTGTGAGACCCCACATGGGTGGAGGCGTGCTCCACCACGTAGTCATGGTCGTGCGGGGCGTGAGACCCCACATGGATGGAGGTGTGCTCTTTCTCTTAGAATCCCTTCTTCACCTTGGAATCCCTTTCATCTGTGTGTAGGTCTTCCTGCTGGCAAGTTCTTTCTTGACTCTTCCTCAAACATGGCACTCCTTCAGGTCTATTAATGCAGCTCTATTATCTTTGTTAGAGATTTCTCTGAATCAAATTTCATCTCCTAAGGCAATGCTTTTCAAGTTTTAATGTGTATATAAATGACTAAGGACTTTTAGTAGAATATAACTTCTTTTGGGGGGGGGGGAGGGGAGGGTTTCACTGTAGTCCAGGCTAACCTGGGATTCACTATGTAGTCTCAGGGTGGCCCTGAACACTTCACAGTGATCCTCCTACCTCTGCCTCCCAAGTGCTGGAATTAAAGGTGTGCGCCACCATGCCTGGCTACAACACAACTTCTGATTTTGTGGTTCTGGGATTAGGCTTATCTGTTTTCAATTGTAACAAACTCCCTGGTGTCACAAGTGCTGCTTGTACAGAGTGGCCAAGGTTTATGGTTACACCACCCTTTTCTTTACCGTCCAAACTTTCGCAGTCCCTTTCCTTTTAACTGCTTTTTAAGTGTGTGGCTCAGCACCTAACTCACTATCGCAGGGAGAATCTGACCAGAGTTTGGCTCTGATTTTAAAACTGCAAATGTAAGTCATAATAGAATTTTGGAGAGAAATGCCAACGCCATGAATTTGATTGGAGCAGTTCTCCAGCGTCACACTGACCCGGCTTTCTGCACTTACATTAACTTGATTACTTACCACCATCATGAAACTGACCGGTGCTCGGCAGAGCAGACACTAATGTTAAGTGGAGAGAACCATTTGACAGAAGACGAGTTTATTAGTAAATGTTAGTAAACTGCTTGCTTGCAGTTGCTTTATTTAAAACTTGGAGGACTTGATTAATGAATACTGGGATATTAATGAATACTGGGATAATGCTACTTCCCCCTGACTTTCCAAATAAATGTGCAAGTGAAACACTATTTTAAAGAAGAATCTGGAAGATTTTCTTATCTTACTTCAGTCATTGTTAGAATATGGGATTCTCAGGGTTTCTTAGAAGAAATAGGCACTGACTTAAGGTCAGTAACTCACCTTTTAAAACAGTGTGCTGCAGTGACTAGCCACATGTTACCAATCAGGGTGCCCCCACACTGATGGATGTTACTGCGCTGAAGGGAAGCTTGCCAAGGCCAGGCCCCCCTGACTGCAAGGCTTCCAGACACTATTCTGTTCACAATTAACGGGACAGCTCGTTTGCCACAACCTGAAAGAGACGAGACCATTAAACTGGAGGGAAGGTCTGTAACAAGAGACATACCAGGAATCCCACCAGCTCCTGGAGACTGAACAAATCACTTTTAAACAATGCATGGGCAGTGTAGCCACTGGTAAGTTGACTTTCTCTGCAAATAAGCCATCACCCGTGCTCATGTGAGAACCCACATTGAACTACGTGGGTCACAAAAACAGAAGACATGCCATTAGGAATGGGATTAATTGAGAAGAAGGGTTTAGAAGTGAGAGGGGCATACAAGAGGAATATGATTAAAATACATTATACACATGTATGAACTTCTCAAAAAGAAAATAAAAAACAAACCACAACTAAAAATAAGCTATTTTGTATTCATATACAACATATGCTGACTGATAGTAAAGTCTAATTATTAAATACAACTTAAATTCTGTCAATTTCCAATAAAGTTAGGAATTTGACAGAGGACACAAATGTAAATAAACACACGTAAATAAAATACCATGTGAGACCTAGTGAATATGTACTTTTTACTCTGGGAAAATATGGTGGTGGAAGTTTGCATAAAACTATAAACAGTTTTCAAGTGAATTGGCTTCTTTGCCATAACTGCTTTATTTCCTCCCCCCTACCAGTGCCATATTCTCAGACTTACAGTCTCAACTTTCTATTTCCCATGGTAGAAAATAAGCATACTTCATTCTGTTAACAAGCATCCCCCAAGGAGTCTCAACTGCCCTTGACAGTAAAAAGAGAAATGTTTAAGTTTTGTCCATGATCTTAATCATTCAGCAGTAAATTATAATCAAAGAGTTCAATGATTGGTAGAGATTGGAAACATTTTTAAAAAAGAATTATAAAACAAAACAAAACAAAAAAACCCCAGGAGTTTAAAAGGGACAGTGATTCCTACCTCAGAGGCCCCATTAAACCCTGACGGCCACCTCAGCTATAGTCAGATTAAAGGAAGTGTGCTTCTTTCAGCTGTAAATAAAATACTACATGATTCTGCTAATGTCATATCTGTTTTACAAGAAATTAAATTAAAGCCATGTCCGACTCCATTTCCTTTTATGGTGGAAGTAGCTCAGTCTTAGTGCTCTGTTGTCCTTGGGCCTTGTGTCTGTCTGAATTGTCCCTGCTGTTGACTGCACTTGATTCACCCTCAGGTGACCCTATAGCAAACTAACTGTCTGTCTGGGTCTCCTTAATTGTCCTGCAAGACCTGAAAGTCAGCAGAAGTGGAAACCATAAACCTTTCTTCATCCCATTTCATTTGCAGGTGGTATACCCATCTCCTATATGACCTCAGGCTTTCAACTCTTGAGCAGGGGATGAAAGTTAGATAGGCATTAGCAGACTTGGAGGCACTGAAGAACCCCCTCCCTTATATCTGCTGGGGACCCTCCCACTCCCTGGTAACACCAACTTTAAGGAAAGGAAACATCACAAATGTTCTTCTTAAGATTAAAATGCTGAGTCTAGGAAGATTGCTCAGTGGTTAAAGCCTGATGGGTTTGATTCTACAGTGCCCATGGAAAGCCAGATGCAAAATGTGGCCCATGCATCTGGCAATAGTTTGTAGTGGCAAGAGATCTTAGTTCAGCCCCCATGCACCTACATGCATGCACTCACACAACTACAAAAAATAAACGAATTAAATAAATATATAAATAATGTTTTAAGCAAGATTAAAATGCCATATGAAAGCGAGGAAGAAGGCTGTATCAGGGCTTTGTTGAGGTCCATTAGGTGAAAGTTTCTTCTAGTCAAAGGAATAGCATCTGAATTCTACCTTTGGCCCTAGGTGGAGACTTGACATTCTAAGCTACCCAGAATATCAGACTACAAAGACATACTATGGGCCCCTCCCTTAAGAATGAATCCAATTGAGCTTATCAATCACCTGCCAGGAGACCCTCCACCCCCAGGAGAGCTGCACCTGGAGATGTGCCAAGCAGACGTAAACAGATGGGAGGAATAATTACCCCTGGATGAGATGGTGTGCCTCCCTCCATTGAGGTGATGCCTTACAGCTCTCCACTGCTAAGCCTACCTGCTTTTCTGAGTTTTCATTCAAAACCTTTCCTTTCCTATTTTCTGTTTTCTTTGAATGCCAGCCATATTTTAAGCATGCTTCCTGTCACAGTCTGAGCTCTCTCAGTTTTTCTCTGAGGACCCTTCCTGGGTGCCTTTTCTTATAGTTGCTTGCCGACAGACCCTCACCCAAAAGGCCTTTTCTTCCTCTTCTCCATCTGTGTCCTCCCAGCAACTGCAAGATTTACGGCTTCCTACATTTACAGCTTGCCTTCTCCATTGGTTACCTCTCCAAGCCCAGTAAAATCATCCTCAGGGTTAAACAGCAACAACAACAAAATATCCTACAGGCACCCCCAAAGAACACATCAGTGTAGACTCAGTTATTCAGACAAATGTGTCAGTGTTAAATCTATGGGAGGAACTCAGTTTTCTCTCAAACATAGTTCATTAGCTAATTTCTTATCGAACTTCAACCAACCCAAAAAAAACACACACAAGCAAAATTTAATTTGTCTTTATTAATACATTAAAATGGAAAACAGTACAGCTATTTCCTATGGTAAACCTTAGCAAACCCTCCAGCTTTGCTTGCTTTTACTTGATTCCCACTGGTTTTGCTGGCGACTTGACAGCAAACAGCCACTGTCCACCAAGTGCTTCCTCCCTCCTCTCCGCCTCTCAGGCCTCCACGAAAAGTTGCTTTTCTTCATCTCCCATGGTCTCTGGGGAAATGTGGCCATTTACTGTCTCCTGTTCTCATACTCTTACTGAGCTATCAGAACAAATTTACCATTGCAACCTCAGGGGGAAAAAAAATGGACACACAGGTAGGAGCCACTTGGCAGGTGATTGTGGGCCTGCAGTGGCATGGTGAAGTCAGAATTAGGTAATTCTCTGACTGGGTTCTCCTCCAGAGCATTCCACTTTTAAATTCAGCAGAATTATTAAAATAAGCAAAACTCACAAGATGAGCCCTTAAGATATAAAAAGGCCAGGCAGTCAATGGCTGTATCATATTCATTTCTGGTTTCAGATAGTTTAGGCTTCTAAATTTCTGGAAAGTTAATTCATTATTGGAAATTACACATATCCAACATGTAACTTACCAAGATAGCTATTATTTCACAACTTCAATTAATGGACCTCCCCACCTAACAAAGAAGGCAGGTTCCACATTGGGCAGGTTCCTCTCTTTGAGCTGGGGAGGTCCGTGCTTTAGTCCCCGAGAAGCTGACTCCCTGTCACATCACACGTGAGCTTGTGCTCACTCGTACTGCAGAGTTGCACTTCTGCTTGGTGCTTCCTCCCAGAGTCAGCTCGACCTGTGCGAGGACGGGCATCCGGCGTCCTTGTAGATATACCTCACTTGTTGTGACACTCTTCAATTGGGTGTTCATTGGAATTTAGGAGAGGAATCTGTACTTGAATGTTGGAAACATGCTGTGGAAGCAGCTTAGTGGACAAGGGTAAGGAGGTCTCTGGCTAGCTAGAATCCTCAGTGTTTCAAATATGTGAATATTAGGGATGATTTCCTAAGAAGCAAAGAATATTGAATCTCTAAGTGTTTTTTTTTTTTTTGGTATATGTGTAAATGTGTTTGCATGTGTATGTGTGCATGTGCGTGTGCATGCGTGTGCATGTGGAGGCCAGAGGTTGAGGTGGGGTGTCTTCCTTGATCACTTTCCACCTTTCTTACGAGACAGGGTCTCATACTTGCGCCCAAGGCTGTCTGATTCAGGTAGTCTCACTGGTCGGCTTGCCCCATAGATCCTGTCTCTGACTTCTAAACGCTGCATTACAGGTGGGCTTCTGTGCCTGCATAACTTGGGTTCTAGGCATCTGAATTCTGTTTCCCATGCTTGTGTGGCAAGTGCTTTGGGCATTGAGCTATTACCCAGCTTCATAATTTCAAAATTTGTTTGAACACAAAACTATTTAATGATTTTCATCAAGAAATCAGAAATCCAGATTTGAATCTTAGCTCCTTTTATTAAGTTCCTTAACCTTTTTTTTTTTGCCTGATTTTAATACCCATGAAGCTGAATTTCCCTACATCATTAGATTATAGAAGTCAATTAGATATTATACAACAAGGGCAGAGAGATATGCTTTGTTGAAGATTGCTTCTCTTTAATGCAGGGATGTGATGTGGTGTGATGAGCTAAAGGTAACAAAAGAGAAAAGGGGCAGGGCATGGTGGCACATGCCTTTAATCCCAGCACTCGGGAGGGAGGCAGAGGTAGGAGGATTGCTATGAGTTCGAGGCAACCCTGAGACTACATAGTGAATTCCAGGTCATCCTGGGCCAGAGTGAAACCCTACTTCAAAAACAAAAAAAAGAAAGAGAGAGAGAGAGAGAGAGAGAGAGAAAAGGAAGGCATGTACAAATGGCTCCAGGGGCTGTTTTCCCGGGCAATTTTTTCAAAGCACTGTTAATCGATGGTGTTGGTGACTCCAAAGGTTAGTTACCACATTTCCACGTGCTCATAGGAAGAATGTTAACACAAACTCCCTAACATTGGCACACACAGAAAGTATCTGTGCTTTCCGAAGGCAACGAACCAGTTTGTGTTTTTAGAAGGTCCCACCCAGAAAATGCACTTATTGCTTAACGCTTGGTATTTTCACTTGCTTAGTCATGAAGACAGTGGTTGGTGCAGATTAACCCTCAGTTAGTTGTCTTTACTTGGGGGTGAGTGCCAATCAATTCTCCAGAAAAAAAACACTTGATGACTAATGTCATATATGCTTCTCACCAGAGAATAAAAAAAACTTACACATCTTGAAGTTGGACTTTTTCCCCTTATGAATTCTAACGATTATTTGGAATGGAAATGGAAGTGAATTATGACCATATAAAACACAGACCTAACAAAGATGCTCGTGTCCCATAGAAATCTTGGTGCTTACCATTCACTTGAACTGCTGACACGTTTATTGATAAGGCTCTTCTATTCCTAATCTTCTGATTGAAGATGCCCTGGGTTGTCTTCTCTCTCACTGCTCTCGGTTCAGCAGAGGGGGGCTGGAACCCTGTAGTGGCATCTGTTTGCACACCTCCTCCCTCCAGACTAAGGCACAAGAGAAAGGTGCACATTCAGACAGGGCAGCTGGCTATCTTGTGTCTGCTCCCCTGATGTTTGCCTCAGTTGCTGAGAACATCAAGGGCTGGATTCTAGTCTCACAGCCTCAGCCTTCTGCATGCTGCTTGCTGGATTAAGGCTATTTCATATGTTCCTTCTTTTATTATGTATCAAGCATTTTCTCCATCAAAGCATTTGACTGTAGCTGGTTAAGTCTCAGCCTAAACAGTCATCATCAAAATAAAAGCTTCATGTTCTCATACAAGAATAAATCATGTGTTTGATGCATAGACCATTTCCACAGCACCCATGACAAGCAGCTTGTCTGCCCAGGGAGTCCTGCATTTCCTGGGATACGTGTTTTCCTAATAGTCTGGTCTCTCTTGATTCAGTTAGGATTTTGTAAGCTCTTTGTATTGGATTTAGCATCTCTCTTAATTTTCAAATTCAAATGGCATGTCTGTCAGTCAGGACACACATAAAACATCAAGTCCTCTTACCATGTAACATTTCAGTACATCAAAGTGTGGTGCTAGGTCTCATCCAGACAAAACATGCCCAGGTCCTTGAACTGTTTCTTATGAACAGGTTCAAGTCCCTTCAGCTATGGAACTGAATTTTTTCATGCTCTTAAAATAGGGAAATCAAACAATTTAAGGCCTTTTTAAAAAACTGAAATGACACGTATTGATTCCGGAAATTTTTGACTAAAAACCAGGAAATTGTATCATGTTTTATTTAGGCTCTGGAATAGGAAGGTAAAAGAATTTTATCTTCAACTGGCAAACAGGTACCCACATATCTTCCATCCTAAGTAAGAGGAATTAAAACTGCTTTCCAAGTATAATTTTTCTAGCCTCCCACAAAAACTTACATAGTTGAGCCTG
Source organism: Orientallactaga sibirica (assembly GCA_036365145.1). Classification (NCBI taxonomy): domain Eukaryota; kingdom Metazoa; phylum Chordata; class Mammalia; order Rodentia; family Dipodidae; genus Orientallactaga; species Orientallactaga sibirica. The sequence continues at coordinate 5,361,918 of JAEOAD010000040.1, read as the reverse complement.
ACTACACATCCAAAGGAATTCATAAGACCATGAAAATGTTGTTAAAGACTCTATGGCAAATAAGAATTTGAAAATATAATGCATGAAATCTAGAAAGTTCTGTCATTTATGTGCTCTTTACCTCCTAAATTACCCAATTCATATTACAAAAGAAAACATGTTGGTAGTTACCAGTAAAGTTAAGAGAGTATGTCTCCCATAATGTATTAGTGCATAGTAACAAGAGTAATTACTATTTCCTTCAAGTAAATATATCTAAATATACTCTTTTATAAAAAATTAGTTTATTTATTTTTTCCAGTTTTTTAGTGGATGTTTGTTATACAAAATGATGGGTGTCATAATCATATTTTTGTTCAAGTGTCTTTTTTCCTTTAAGAAGATGCATACATACTCATCTGTTTGTGTCTGTCCATTCTGCTATGTGCTTTTCAAAATAACATCATACATACTCATCTGTCTGTGTCTGTCCATTCTGCTATGTGCTTTTCAAAATAACATCGTTAAACTCAGAGCAAATTCTGCAACTGACATGAGGCTCCCCTTCCACAAAGAAAAAATCCCAGAACATTTCTTAAAACAAGGGTGTCCTTTTGTCTGGGCCTGTCCTCTGCTACTAGGTAAAACTTCTGATCCTATTTTGCAGCAAAGTTTGCCTGGGTAATGCTTTTGAAATAGCTTGTCTGTCAAAAGTAGAGACCAAGGCACATGCAGTGACATGTGGTGGGTGTTCCCCAGGCTGGAGAATTAGTTAGTCCAGGCCTTACCATCTGTCGATCAAGTGTGAGTCCCAGTTCTGTCACTTGGTTTGACTGTCTCTTGGGGAATACTCAGTACAGCACCTGTCTTACCCTCCTCTTGAAATCTTAGAGTTAATTTACAAAGGTGTTTCAGTCCTGTATCTTGAGAGTGCTGTAGAGATAATGTTTATGAACAATTCTTACAAGAGCTTGGTCCATAGAGACACAGAACATATGAATGGCCCTGTATCCTTTACCCTTTGTCCCTCTAAGCTTGTCACTATGCCCTTGCGCAGATATACATACGTCAGTCTGACTGAGTTGTTCTTGATATAGTGCTTGTTCAAGGCTGAATCTATGAATATCTCATCCACCTGTTATTGCAAGAGAGAAAAAGTAAGTTAATAAGATATCTTCCCAAGACGAAATGTTGAAGAAATGCGAAAAAATTATCAGCAGTCATATCATTATGTAAACCACCAAATTCTCACCCTTTACAGTACAGTAGAATTATTTGCTGAATTGAAAACAAATTATAGATTCTGGGTCTCTTTACCCAAAATTTTTGTTTTATTTGGTCTGGAGGAACTGGGCCATTCATATTTTTAAAATGTCTCCCCAGATGATACTAATGTCTGCTGTTGGTATGATTTGAAACCTTATAGGAGCAGCAAAAAGACCCAGAGCAGAGATGGGACATAGAATGAAGCCTGAAGTGTGGTGGAGAGCGCCTCACCTCCATCCTGTGTTTGGGTCTATTATGTCATTCACAAACAGGGAGACCTTGGGAAAGCTAGGTACCACTTTGAGCCTCAGTTTCCTAACTTGTAAGACATATATGGACATGTCGCCCATAAGGCTAGAATTAAGCATGCACACATTATGCTCTGGGTAAGTTTTATTCAGTAATGACTGGGGAGGGGGTTCTATGCCCCCATCTGTGCAGTACATGTCTTAGCTTTCTATGCAGCCTTTGGTTATGACATAAAATGAGAGTTTGAGGATTAAGAGAGAACCAAAGATATTTAAGTTGTTGATTATGGACTGTAAGGTAAGTGAGAAAGGAAGAGAGCAAGGGGTTGATACTTGAGGTGAGGCCAAAGTGGCGTTCTTCAGTTTATGTCACTGAGGAAGAACAAAGGCACTTTTGAGGGAGGGACATAAGCGCAGTTTGAATTGCCCTCTATGTGGTGATGCTGGGGTCTATTAACCTAGCATTAGGCTTTTAGTGTCCCCTCATAACCACTTGCCAGCAAGTATCATCTGACTGAGTTCCTGCAGTTCTATTGGAGACAAAGCAGATTGGCCAATGTGAAGAAAAAGAATCCTAAATCTTGAAGCAAAGAGCAGGAGGATCAACTCATTTATAACACACACACACACACACACACACACAGAGAGAGAGAGAGAGAGAGAGAGAGAGAGGTTGCTTTAAGAATAAAGGATGAAGGTACAACTTCTTTAGCGCTCACAGGAATTCACAGATGCTTCCTAAGGCAGCTAACATTTTATCAGCTACTATATCCCTTACAATTACTCCATGAAATAGTTACTTTGATTCCTGTCTCATTAGAAAAGGAAACTGGGGCTGGAGAGATGGCTTAGCAGTTAAGGCGCTTGCCTGCAAAGCCAAAGGACCCAGGTTCAATTCTCTAGGACCCATATAAACCAGATGCACAAGGTGGTGCATGCATCTGGAGTTTGTTTGCAGCAGATGGTGCACCCATTCTCTATCTGCCTCTCTCTCTCTGCTTCTTTTTCTCTCTCAAATAAATAATAAAGATAAAAATAAAATATTAAATAAAAAAGGAAACTGGTGCAGAGGCACTCTGTGAATTTCTCTGGCTTCATGCAGATGATGATAAGCTGAGATGTGAGGGTTCATATCCATTATATGGAATTAGCATAGCTTCATGGTTAATTGTGATGAAGTTTTACTTCAGTTTATTTTCTAGCATACATAGTAATAAGTTATAAATAAATACTTGCTGCCGGGCATGGTGGCACATGCCTTTAATCCCTGCACTTGAGAGGCAGAGATAGGAGGATCGCTGTGAGTTCAAGGCCACCCTGAGACTACATAGTGAGTTACAGGTCAGCCTGGGCTAGAGTGAGACACTACCTTGAAAAACAAAATAAATAAATAAAAACAAACAAACAAATAAATACTTGATTGACCTAAAGATCAGGGGTAGCAACATATATATATATACACATTACAGCTGTAAACACAAGCTCACAGGCTGCATTTAATGGACAGATAAATTGTTAGCATCCAAACTATGCTTTCATCTGAGCTAACTTTTTGTTCCGCCCATAGTACTAAGTTTATTTACTATCTGGGAGGAAAGTTACAAAAGAAAAGGCAACCCAAAGGAAGTGGAAGAAAAGTGGTCGATTTTAGCCAGTTGTGGTGGCGCACGCCTTTAATCCCAGCACTTGGGAGGCAGAGGTAGGAGGATCAGCACAAATTCGAGTTCACCATGAGACTACAGAGTGAATTCCAGGTCAGCCTGGCTAGAGCGAAACCCTACCTCGAAAAAGACAAAACAAACAAACAAACAAAGAAGTAGATTTTCAAAGGACTAAAAGTGCATTGTAGTTGGATATTTAAACACTTTGGTCTGTGAGGCTGAGGAGATGGTTCAGTGAATAAAGCACTTGGTACTCAAGCTGGAGTACCCAAGTTCTGTAAATCATGGTGAGTGGGTTTTCCTGATTCCAGCACCCTGGTGGGAGGGGGAGACAGGAGAGTGTCCCAGAAGCTCCCGGCGAGTGCAGCAGAGAGCAGCAGAGTGAGAGTACAGAGCAGAAACCAGGTGGACCAGTGAGGATGACCCAAAAGTTGTCCTGTAGGCTGCTCAGGTGTGCTGTGGCATGGTGGGTAACAATCCTCTTATTAAGCCCTGCCCACAGTTGATTGTTGGTCATTTGTGACCTGCTGAAGACACAAGACTAAGGTTGTGACTCTGGATGATAGCACCCACCTGGATGTGTGCCTGCAGGACCAGCTAAAGCCACCTTTGATGCCATCATCCATGACTGGGTCCTCTGGAGATGGAGCTAAGTTGGTATCACAGCTGAACCTCAGTGGAAGTAACTTAAATGGTTAATTCACAGACTTTCTTTATGGTTGAATTCTAGGGCCCTCTCTCTAGAAATCCTTACTCATCAGCTGGTCCTTCTGTGGACACCACTGAGAAAGGAGGGGGCATGCTAGAAAGAGCACAGATACGACCACAGCCACACCAGGGAGAATCTTAGAATATAAACATTCACTTTATTGCTGAAGGGATGCTACATAGAAATGGGCCTTCAAGATAACCTGAAAGTATGTTTGCCTGTTAGATGAAGGCTTTCATCATCACAGTACACACTATGGGTGGAAAAAAAATGCCAATGTTACTGCATCCCAAGTTCCCAACAGTTCCAGAGGAAGGAAACTCCCCCGCCCCACCACTGTATCATTTTGCTACAAATATATTATTTGCACAAATCAACGGAGTTAATGATTTATAGATCTATGCAACATCTCACCTGGGGCATTTGTGCCTCTACAGTTGGAGTTAGTATCCTAACATGAACACTAGACCCCTTTCTTTACAGGGCAGTACTTCTTTCTGCTTGGTGAGTTTGGAATGCTGCCCACTGCTCTGGGATTAAGTGCTAAGAGGGCAATTGAAGGTTAGTTGGGTGTTTAATGAAAGCGTTAGGGAGAGGTTGACAACTCAAACAGATACACCCAGCCACTCAGCCCATTCCTGAAGTAGCTGTTTGCACATGCCACCTCTTCTCCCCGTCAGATGCTTCCCAACAAGCTTCCTTTCCAGCAGCCAATACACTCTCCTACGGGCGTTTCCCTGCTGCGACTCAACTGCACACTTCAGATACATCTACCCCTGAAGACTAGCAAGTGGCATTCACATGCTTGTGCTTCCAACATACCAGCTGAGCTCCTGAAAATCAAAGGACCCATTACCATGCCATGAAAAATAAGTACATGCTGTTGCTTTCTTCTAATTATAGTGAGGGTACCATAGAAAGCAGGGTATGAGATTCTTTTCAAAAGTCATATTTAATTTTAGTAAGGCTTAACTGAAGTTGAGATAAGCGCCAAGTAGAAATAGAGAATAGAGTGCAATTGTGTTTAACCTTGGAGGGCCTCTTCATCTGTCCCCAGCATCCTGATTAGTCTCCTGTACACTAGGATCTGGCAGGAATGAGCCTCGTGGTTCTGCACACTTGGACTTTGTTCCCGTGCCCTCTCCCACTTTCCAGGGCTCTTCTGTGCGGATTCACGATTGTCCTTCAAGATCTCTCCCAGGTATTACCTTCTTTGAGATTGGGTTGGTCCTTAATCCTCAAATTAATCTCACTGTCTTGTGCCTCAGGTTTTCTTACTCTGTTTACACCTTCTACGTATTAGCACAGTTGTTTATGTGAATATTACTGCTTTTACTAAACTGCAAATAATTAAGAAAAGGAGGTAATGACTTATGTTTTCATATGCTGCAGTACCCAGCCCAGTGCTATGCAATGATAGAGATGTAGTGTGTGTTTGGGGGCTAGGGGATGCTCAGTGGTTAAAGGTGCTTTCTCTGCAAGCCTGCTGTCTGGAGTTCAGAATCCAGCATGTGTGTAAAGTCAGAAGCGCAGTGGCACATACATCTGCAATCCCAACATCCCTAAGGCAATGGGAGGCAGAGTCAAGAGAATCCTGAAGTCACGGGGCCAGCTAGTCTGAGCGCCCCTGTGGCAAAACAACGGTAAGAGACTCCTTGTTTCAAATAAGGTTCAAGGAGAGAAGTCACACCTTGAGATTATTCTCTGATCTCGACACTCATACCATATCACACACATGCTCACACAGACTCCTACAATACTCACACACACAAAAGCAGGTAGCATGTTTTATTGAATGAATGAATGAATGAATGAAAAAAAAAGTCTGAGTTTTTTTAACAGAAAGTCTTACAGTTACAGGAAAATTGTATGAGTCTTTTTTTGTAAAGATTTACTTAAGAGAGAGAGAGATACAGAAGGCAGAGGCAGAGAGAGAGAGAGAGAGAGAGAGGGAGGAGAGAGAGAGAGAATGGGCACACCAGGTCCTCCAGCCACTGCAAATGAACTCCAGATGTGTGCGCCCCCTTGTCCATCTGGCTTACGTGGGTCCTGGAGAATAGAGCCTCAAACCAGGGTCCTTAGGCTTGACAGGCAAGCATTTAACCACTAAGCCATCTCTCCAGCCCTTGTATGAGTCTTTTAAGTGTACTTTTTAGGTCAGACTGAGAGCAGTGCTTAGAGAGGGAAGATAACTTGCATGTGAACTGTTGGGAGGGAACCGTTGCTCCTTGGGGGTTTTGGGAAGCCCTTTATTTCCTTGTGGAGGCCTTTCTTTGGCGCCATCTACCTTCTGGATGACAGTGTAGTCAGCCACACAACTGAGCTGCCAGCATAGGATACTATGAGACTACACTGGTGACAATAGCAGGAGTCGTCATCAGCTGTCACCCACCACCTGTGCTCGGTGTGTACTCACTCCCTTCTCCCTGGGCTCATCTGCCTCCCATGTCAACTGTCACAAGTAAGTATTGCTACTGTCCACACTGTACAGGTGAGGAAGTGACTCATTCAACTTGACCAACAGTGAAGCCGTAGAGCCAGGATTAAGCCAAATCGCCCAGCTTCCCAGATTAATGCCCTACAGCACAGACCTCAGGGTGGGCACACAGGTAGGTTCTTTCCAAGAGCCCCCTGCTCACAATGAGCTCCAAGAGAACCAGAACCTTCAAAGGAACCCCTAAAATAAGCGTGACCTTGGTCATTTTTACTGAAATTTGTTGAAGATGTTATTGCATTGACTTAAAATCCAAATGATTTTGATTGAAGAAGTCAGCTGTAGGTCCTTTGGGGCTGGATGAGCATGGTTAGCTGGGCTTGATGCTTACAGCATTCCGTGGCTCATTATCCTGCTGGGGACCGGCTCTACCTCCCATGGCTTGAGCTGGGTCTATTAGAGAGAGGAGTCATCTGAGGTCTGTGGTTATGAGGGTGGAGTGCCAAGGAAGTGTGACTTCCTGAATACCCTAAACCAATGAGATCACCAAATAGGGCATGGCATTTTGTGATGTTGCACTGCATTGCTTTTTAGTGGAATGTCAAAGTTCATAGATAGATATCTGTAACTAATTACAGAACCAGTTGCAGGGTGCTGGATCATGTTATTCTAAATTGGTTCGTACTCTTGAGATAGGGAAGTAAATTAAATATGTGAGATTAAAAAGGTCACAAGTAAAGATTATAAACTATAAAATGTTAACCTTCAGTGGTCCATGAATATCTAGATCTGTAAGGTATCTTTTGGAAAAAAAAAAACTATTTGAAGGACTCATTTCTCTTAGCCTTTCTCTTAGCCTTTCCTGTCATGCCAATATGTTGCCACATAAATTAAATAATGAATGATAAACTTAATAGATGGTCTGGCATGATAAAGACTGTACTGTATTTACAAGTGTATCAAGTTTAGAGATGTGCATATTTTTTCTTTCTCAGAAAACCTTCTTCAAGAAGCTTTTTATCCACACCTTGCCTCCAACTATAGATTCTGTATGCTGGAACTACATGTGAAATTACATTCTTAGCCAAGCGTGGTGGTGCATGCCCTTAATCCCAGCACTCGGGAGGCAGCGGTAGAAAGATTGCCATGAATTTGAGGCCACCCTGATACTACATAGTAAATTCCAGGTCAGCTTGGGCTACAGTGAAACCCTACCTTGAAAAACAAAAACAGAACAAAAAAATTACATCCATCAACTTCCTGTCCTTCACAGTTGCTTCTGTTGCTGCCTACTTCCTCAAAAACCAATACAGGAAAATGAAGATGAGGACATATTTGTAATAAGGGACCCCAATACATTCATTAAGAAAAAGTAACTTTATGGGTTTAAAAATAAGATAAGAAAATTGAAATTGGTTTTTATAATCTTTATCTCCCATTTTTCTGAGTCTCTTCCTGACAAGCAAACAATTTACTTGGAAGAAGCCATGTTTACAGTTACCCATATAACTTCAAACCTCCTTATTTGGGAAGGGTAATCATACCTTCCTTGTAATTTTATATAAAAGATTACAAGTGAAATTCACAACAGTTAAGGGTTATTGTTTTTGATCAGTCAGGATTCAAATTTATTGGGTGGAGGATATGATTACATCACTAGTTTTCAAATATACCTAAGCTTCCTTTATAGAAGGAACCCGGACTCTGTCCTCAAGTAGGAACTCAGCCACTTCCTACTTCCAGACTTTCTATTCACTTAGCATGAAGAACCTTGCTATATTCTGCTTATTATGAATACTTACTGACACTGTTGTCATTATTGAAGCAGGGGTCACTATATAGCCCAGGCTCACCCCAAACCTGTGATTACTTATGTTAGAAGTGTGCACCCATACCTGAATCTGCTTTTTTCTTTGTCTCCAAGTTTTCAAATTCAGTCTCTTCATTCTAGGTATAGGACCGTAGCTCAAATGTTAGCACTGGGTATCATTCACATCTCTTTCCTGGTACACTGCCAAATTTCAGGTCATCTTTAGCACTTTTATGAGGTTCAGTTCATTATCACCTTGACCTGGTGGATGGACTTAGAACTTCTGCTGTTTGTCAAAGCTAAATCCCTCCCTTTTGCCTCCTAATTGGCAGTGTTTCTAAGCTATCTCTTTCTGTCTCCAAGTTCTTTATCTCTACAGCTCTAGATAGATAAACTCGAGGATGTGTTGAGATAATGTTGGGCCCTGTTTCAGGTGCTTCTTGAAACAAAGAAGGTAAAGTTTACAACATCTTTGGACATACAAACAGTTTTTATTTGTTTTTCTTCTAGGGGCAGATCCTAAGTACATGCACTTGTTGATATTGTTAATGAAGTTGGTGGTTATGGTCTTATTAACAAGATAATTTGAAAAAGAATAATATGTCAGAAATAAATCCTTAAATTCTGAGATCTATACATATGGGGAGTAAAACCCATATATATGGGGAGATAATCTTTTGGATGACAAATATCATAGAGATTAGAAGTTTACTAAGAATATGGACTTTTCTTTCCTTTCCTTTCCTTTCCTTTCCTTTTTTTTTGAGAGAGAGAGAGAGACAGATAGAGAATGGGCACGCTAGCAGCCTCTCAACTGCTGTGAACAAATTCCAGATGTGTGTACCCCCTTGTGGGCAAGTGTGACATTGTGCCCTTGTGTCACTTTATGTCTGGCTAACTATGGGACCTGGAGAATCAAACACGAGTTCTTTGGCTTGGTAGGCAGGCACCTTAACTGCTAAGCCATCTCTCCAGCCCAGAATGTGGACTTTCAAATGAGAATGTTCGCTTTCCAAAACTAACTGTATTATTTAGTAGGTGTATAACCCTGAGCAAACTAAGCTTTCTCTTCTTTGATTTTCTCATCTGTAAACCTAAGATACTCATTTACCTCCCTCACAAGATTGTTACTGAGGATGAAGTAAAATAACACATGGACGTTTCTATGTGTTGTTTGGCATTCAATAGATGTTAGTGGTATTGCTATTATTACAGAATTTTAAGTTGGTAACTTTCACATTTGTAATGATCTAATTTAGATATTTTTGATAGTTCTGAAAATATTCTCCAAGCGGAGCACTCCCTCCATGATTCTCCTCATCCTCATAGTATTCAAATAACAACTGAAATCATCTCCCTATGTGGACGATCACTTCTCATGGAGCTGGCAATGGCTCTGGTTAGGACTGTTTGGCAGTGCAATGGTATGAAAGCTAAACGTCCAGGGAAAGTGTATTTTGAATGCTGAATTTTGATCTCTTCTTGAATGAGCAATATATGGTGTGACACTTTTACAATGCTGGACAATGACACTCTGAAGTTTACTATGTTTTAGTGTTTTTAAAATACCAACATTTAATACATAACACCAGACATCCAATAGTTTATTCCAAAATAAGTTTTTTGTTTGGTGATTTTGCCTACCCATAAGCTAATGTAAATGTTTCGGGTGCACTAAGTGTACATAAGACTAAGGTACTGTATTTGGTAAGTTAGTGTCTGGCCTGCCTTACTGGTTTATGGTTTCTGAGTTACTGGTCTGGGTATGGGAGTCTTTCCTGAGGGATGTGAGAGAACAGATATGTCTGTCCCACCATCTCAGGGAACTAGATGAACTCATTTTACTTTTACATCGCCATCTGCATTCAGATCAGTAAAGTAAAACTAACGAAGAAGAACAGGATTTATAACCTGTCTTTCTTGGTGATCTAATTAGTATCTACATAGGAGAGAGAAAAGGATCTTACTTTGTTCATTAGGATTTAGCAACAATACATGGGAGTGGCTCAGGATGAGGCATGAACCCTTCCTGGAAGTCCTCTAAAGCAAGCTTTGTGGGGGTTGAAGGAAAAAAGAGCAAGTACATCACTCAGCAAGTGTAAAATGATACAAAGCTTTCCCTGATGATGGGGACTTCCTTGATTTTCTTTATCTTCAAAATTCTCCCCCATTGTCCTTAACACACAGTTTAATCCTCGATTATATCATGGCATGCTATTGAGTTTCACATGTGTTACATCTGTTTGCAGAGATGGTAAGAGATTTGAGAAGAAAGATCATATTTCTTCCTCTGAAAGACTCAGGTGCCAAGAAATGTAGGGAGCTCATTAATCATACTGTATGGAGGGAAAAGACTCAGCTGTTTAGTTGGTTACGTTTCCAAACTGACTCATTAGATGGTTTCTAAAATGTTTTATTTAATATCCTATTTGAATGTGTTCTCTCAATGCATTACAGATTTCATATAAAAAGTTAAAAATTCAACATTAACAGAAGTAAGTACAGTAAAAAATTTTTATGGTCGACAAGAAAGGATGAACTTCTTTAAATAACCTTGAAAACAGGTACAAGGAAAACAAAGTTTGGTGAATTATACTTCTTCAAAATTATAGATTTGTTTCATGGTCTATATTAATAGAATAAAAATGTCTAGGTGCAATGTGTACAATGAACACACTTATCTCTAAAGCCACAAGTTTCTAGATCAGCCATGAGAATGAACTAACAGAAGAAATATAGGCAAAGGATATGCCCACAGATAAGGCAGGTCTTCACATCTCAATAGTCTAATCTGGAAAATTCCTCAAAGTGATTCCTCAAGATCTGTAGAGTAACTAATATGACTCTCCTATTCATATTTTGAGATTTTTAATGCCTTTAATCCCAGCACTCAGGAGGCAGAGGTAGGAGGATCACCATGAGTTCAAGGCCACCCTGAGACTACATAGTGAATTCTAGGTCAGCCTGAGCTAGAGTGAGACCCTACCTCGAAAAAACCTGCATATATATATATATATATATATATATATATATATATATATATATGAGAGAGAGAGAGGAAAAAATGGGTAGAACTCCAGACACAAGTCCACCTTGTGCATCTGGCTTATGTGGGTCCTAGGGAATTGAACCTAAATTCTTTGGTTTTGTAGGCAAGCGCCTTAATAGCTAAGCCATCTCCCCAGCCCATATTTTGAGATGTTTTTTAAAACAGGTTCATTCTAGCATTCTTTAAAAACTTGCAAGTGGCATTTTCTTTGTAAAAGCTTTAAAAAAATTATTCGGAAGAGAGAAAGTACAGGTGTTTCAGCCTCTTTCCTCTGCAAATCATCTCCAGACACATGCACCACTTTGAGCACACTCCTTTACATGGTAGTGGGGATTGAACAAGGGCCGGCACGCTTTGAGCACACTCCTTTACATGGTAGTGGGGATTGAACAAGGGCCAGCATGCTTTGAGCACACTCCTTTACATGGTAGTGGGGATTGAACAAGGGCCAGCATGCTTTGAGCACACTCCTTTACATGGTAGTGGGGATTGAACAAGGGCCGGCACGCTTTGCAAGCAAGCACCTGAGTCATCTACCCAGTCCTCAAATAGCATTTTTCTAAGGTGCTCTGAAGATAGAAGAGTAGAAGACATATATTTATCTGTAAATGTGAATTATTTGTTGCCTGGATAAAACTCAACCCTGCACAGTTTAATATTACTTGAAATATAGATTACCAACATGACCTATAATATGCTGTAACTGTGTATGGTACAGAAAAGGGAGAAGATGGTCGCAGGGAAAAATGGCCATTGTTTTGAGAGAAAATATTTTGGAGAAAAAGTATTCTTTGACTAAAATAAAGCAATATATCTACCACTTATTCCCCTTTACAATGACTGTGATCCTCACCAGGCCAGCTCATGTGAACAGCTGCCTGTGAGCACTCCAGGCATCCTGAGCACTATGGTGCTGTGGGCTCTTCTTTGTGGGAGAGGTCAACGTGTCAGCATGAAGTGTCAATACTACACGGTAGATCTGGGCATTGTTTTTACTAATACATTTGTAAGGAAAAGCAGATATTTTGTTTTCCTTTTCTTTCTTATCTATTTTTAAATACTGTAAATCTTAAACTGTGATCTTACCAAAAAAAAAAAAAAAAAAAAAAAAGCTGTGGTCTTATAAATAACTAGGGCTGGTAAAACTAGGGTTTTCTATAAGGAAACATTATGTTAAAATTGCGGGAACAATAGCCTATGATACCTTAATATCAGTCCCTCCATCTCTACATGATATTTAAAATTATTTTTTATTTTTTATTTATGAGAGAGAGAGAATGGGCATGGCATGGCCTCTAGCCACTGCAAATGCATGCACTCCAGTTGCATGCACCACCTTGTGCATCTGGCTTATGTGGGTTCTGGGGAATCAAACCTGGGTCTTTAGGCTTCACAGGCAAGTGCCTTAAGTGCTAAGCCATTTCTCCAGTCCCTCTACATGAGATTCTTTTTAAGTTTAAATATTTTATTTATTTATGAAAGAGAAAGAGGCAAAGAGAGAGAGAGAGAAGGGGCACACCAGAGAATCTAGCCACTGCAAATGAACTCCAGATGCATGCACCACCTTGTCCATCTGGCTTTACGTGGGTACTGTGGAATTGAACCTGGTCCTTTGGCTTTACTGGCAAACACCTTTATAGCTAATCCATCTGTCCAGCCCATTTACATGAGATTTTTGAGTCAGCATCTCCCACCCCACCACCTATTTATTCCATAAGAAACTGAATTAGCAGGCTTGGGCAGGGCTCAGAAATCTGTAAGGTGATTCTGAAACAGGTTGTCTGAAAATCACAGGAAATAAATAAAAAGATCCATAGAACTTTTTCATTTGCATTTTCCTGTGATAAGAATTTTACCTGACTTACCAAATTTTCGCTCATCTCCCGTAAGTCCTTCAGTTGGTATGAATGCTTGCCTCCATAATTGCTACTGACTTGAATATCTGAATGTTTAAAGGTGCCATGATAGTATTCCACTTTCTGGCCTGTGATGAAGATGGAAAGTAGGAAGTTACATGGTTTTGGCAACAATTTCACAATTTAAGACCAAACCATAATAGTGCTGATGTGAAGTCTTAAGTATACTACAGCAAGTTTGTTCCTAAGTGAATTTCATAAAAATAAAATAACAATGTTTTATGTTGACATTGAACCCTGGCTGCATGCATGCCACTGTTCTGTGCATGCCAGTAGTGCAGTGCACACCGTCACACCGTCTCTCTAATATTGCACTGCCTCTGCTTTTTAGATGAGGAACATAAGACAGTAATGTCACACAACTTTTGCTTTATTATACAACTAGTAAGTGTTCTATCCAGGTTTTGGACCCTGTGGTAAGTCTCTAGAGCTTGTGCACTCATGACTGCCTTGCCCCTTGCTGAGTGGAGGTGAAGCCATCACGAAGCACAGGAAAGTGAACACCCGTGTGAATTTGTACTTGTAGTGCGAGGCCCAGATGCATGAAGACAAACATGAAATGAAAGACTAAGAAGAAAGCTGCCTGAGGTTGCAGGGGAAGCTGTGTGCTTGGGAGGTAGTCAGATCACTGCTTCCCAGTCAGGACAGGAAGGAAGAGAGCAGGGCCTGCTATCAAAACATACTCCCCATGGGGCCATGACACACAAGCCCACTGAGGAGGCCCTGGGTGGAATGGTGGCAGGAGAGAGGGGATATAAGAGTCTAACCCAATGGGAATATGGCCAGTGCACAAGATGTTCACACTGCAGAGGTGCTTTTATATAGCCAAATGCACTGACACTCATCACTTTTCTATTGATATAAATAAACTATCACTGAGGTTATTACTTATATTACTGTAATATAAGGAATATGGTAGTAAACCTTTTTTGTTTTTTTCAAAGTAGGGTCTCCCTCTACCCCAGGCTGACCTGGAATTCACTCAGTCTCAGGGTGGCCTCAAACTCAATGATCCTCCTACCTCTGCCTCCTGAGTGCTGGGATTAAAGGCGTGCACCACCACGCCTGGCTAAACCTTCTTAATCTCCTAAGAAATCACTGCCTCACCATGTCTGTGAAGGTGAGCAACACATGAAGTCCACAGCAGGAGCAGGTCTTCATTATCATAGTCACATGACAGTCACAGGGTGGAAATTTGTCAGAAAATGTTAAAAAGTTGCATTTATACATTATACATTTATAATTTATAAATACATTTATTTGTGTTATAAATATATTGGCTTATCAAACAAATCCTTAAATATTGTTTTGAGAAGCATATATTTTTCTGAGAACAAGTGTTTCTATTACATCATGCTTATCTGTAGTTTATCCCTCATTTTAGAATTCATTATTTCATTAGGCATGCATTTTGGTTTTGTCTTAGAAATACTGGCTGGCAGAAAATAACGGTCATGGGTAAAAGACCCAATTTTGATAACTAATTTATTGCATTTGTTCATCTCTATCAATGAATGATCAGGGTTGTTTAGTTTGACTATTAAATTATTGACAATGACTATTTTTGACATTCTGTGTAGATTCTCAAAAACTATTTTATTGGAAGCAGTAAGGAATACATTCAAAACTATTCTCAATAGGTACTGGTCTAGTTACAAGTAAAATTTTTACTTACATATGTACAAATTGCATTATGCAGAAAAGTGAAATCTTAATTTACCTACCCCAGACTAAGAAATGAGCCAGAAGACCAATGGTCACTGACACCATTATCAGTGACAGCACGGTGAGGAGGGCTACCATCCATGTCTTCAAAGCTCTCTTCTGGGTATCAAATCCCACTGCTCTGAAAGAAGGAAAGCCAAGTGGTTACTCTCACATTATAATGGTGACAGATCTTCTCGTTCTCCTTGGATAAATTATGTGGCTCTAGCCTGCCTTCCACAACAAGAAAGCATTTATCTTCTATTTCAGTGAAGGTGTCCTGAGCTCAGAATCTAGGAATGGTGACCTTGCTCCTAGTGTCTGGAGCTGTTTGGTGGCACTTCTGTGAAGATGAAGCTAAACTGCTCTTAGCAGAAGAGGCCAAGTAGCACAATGCTTGACGGAGAACACCCCCTTCTTGCAGTGCTCCTGTCTTTCTTTTTAGGGTTTACAAAGTAACTTCAAATACACTGTCTTTTAACATGTTTAGACTCATAGAAAATTAGAAAAATATAAATAAGTCTGCATGTATTCATCCCATAATTTTATTAACATTTTTGTGTAGTTTACTCAATTTTGATACTTTTTAAAATTTATTTAGATGCAGGCAGAGATAGAGAGAAGAAAGACAGAGAGAATGGGCATGCTAGGACCTCCAGCTGTGGTAAACGAATTCTAGATGTATGCTCCACTTTATGCATCTGGCATTATGTGGGCACTGGGGCATCGAACCAGGTCATTAGGCCTTGCAGACAAACACCTTAACCACTGAGCAATTTTCTAGCCTCTGTAGTTTACTCATTTTTTACCCCTACATTATAATGTGAAGTAAGACTTCATGACCTTCACCAAATTACTGTTATAAGAAATTAGGATAATTCCAAGACAACCAGTACATCATTAGCACTCCTAAAACTGGCATTTCTCTAATATCTTCCAATACCTCATCCATCTACAAGTTTCCTTTATCATTCTCATTGTATTTCTAGTTGTTTTGTACAAACCAGGACTAAGTTGAGTACTTGGTTATTATGTCTTTTTTAGTCTAAATGAATAATGCCTTCATTGCATGTGTGAATGGCATTGATTGGATGAACAGATCAAGCTAGTTATCTTCTGAATGTTCACCTTCCACACATGTCTGATGCTTCCCAATGGTGGCCATTAACTTGTTTTTTTCTAACAGCTTCATTTCTAACAAGCTAGACTTTATATCTAAAGCTTTGATTAGATTTTGGTTAAATTCATTTGGCTCAAATACTTCAAGTGTGGTAATATGTACTTAATTGCTTTCAATGACAAAGAGATAAATGGCCACAGTTTTGAAAGAAACCTTTCTTTCCATCTAGCACCTTTTGATAAACAACTGTGTGTTTTGTATTGTATTGCTTCAAGTGTTTGCGTGAATGCTCACCTACATGTAGTTAACTGGAACTGCTGGATGGGCCACACTAATCTTGTTCATCTTGTAGCACTAAAACCTAACAAGGTGCCTGGTGCAGAGTAAGAACTTTGTGAATCCCAGAGCCAAGAAGGTATTAAACCAATCTCAAACGAGAAATAATTGAGCCTAGGAGAATGTTCCTGATTTGTTCTAGGCAGTATGTAGCTCATCTCACTCCAGTGCTCCACCTCCACAGTTTTCAGTGGCAGTGGTCTTTGTGTTTTGGCTATCATTTCACGTATCTATGTTGATAGCAAAAGTTCAGATTAACTAACTTATAAAATAATTTTCTTTTGACTATAAAGCTACTTTTACATTTAAATGGCAAGATAAAAGGTACAAGTTGGTTGGAGCTAAATGGCCAAGAAAATGATAGTTTTGGTATAAGTAATACTTTTATTCAATAAGCCCAATGGAACCTTCACAACCTGAACTCCATGTGTGGGAAATATTGATCATGTGCAGAATGCTGGTTGCTTAAAAAGCATCTTGAGTCCTGGCTGTGGAAGTGCTGTGTGCCATCTGATGAACAAGTTCTAATATCCTCAACTGTAGCAAGCAGGAGCTCCATGGGGCAGGGTAAGGCATAACTCAACCTCTTAAATGGCTTGAAAATAAACTTATAAGTTAAAGAAACCTTAGAATATAACTACTCTAAATATAATTTATTTTAGTATGATTTAATCATTTTCCAAATAAGGAAACAGAGGTTTGTAGAGTAAAAGTTGTAGACATCTCACTCAGGCCAGAACGCTAAGACAGAAATTCATTGTGCAAGACTGCCTTTGAATGAGTTGCATTTGAATTCTTAAATACACTTATTATTTTTGTGTTCATCTAGTCACTATATATCCTTGACTTGCTGGGCCCCTTTATTTTCTCAGTGAATCCTGTTAGTGTGGTTCTCAGGGAGACAAAGACTGACTAGAAAGACTGGCACTTAAGTACATTTATAAGCTTTGAATTCTATGTCCTCTTCATGGAGCATGCCCCATGAAAGGACACATGGAGAAAGATGATAGAAGATTCAATCTCTACCACTCCACACTGATATACTGATGATAGAAGATTCACTGATGATAGAAGATACACTGATGATAGAAGATTCAATCTCTACCACTCCACACTGATACACTGATGATAGAAGATTCACTGATGATAGAAGATTCAATCTCTACCACTCCACACTAGACTCAGAGGCTCCCTGAGGGAGCCCTAGGTTCATAAGCAGACAGTACGTGGTTCACCTTCACTGGCACACTGCTCAGGAGACAGAGGTCCCTGTCCAAGTCCTAGAAGAGGTGTGAGCATCGTGGGATGGTGACGAGGAAACCACAGGGACAGTGTTCACGGTCAGTGGCTGTCTTTGCGAGAATAGCTGTGGGAAATACAGCCTATGTGCAACAATCAATGACAAAAGCTTCAAGAACTCCAAGTCAAAGCTGCGGGTACTTAATCCGATATGAATAGATGTTTAGTTTATGACCAGCTTTTATGAATATGAAAGTGCAATACATGAAAGGAAAAATGCATCATTACCTTCCCATTCTAGAGAGGCTGTATTAGTCATTTGCTTAATTCAGACGTATGAAGAAACACCCTTAGTAAAGCTGTTTGGAAATGAGCCTGTTTCTAAGTGGACATGCACCATTTTGTTCATGCATCTCTTTAACCTGCTTACTTAGGCCAACAAAACAAACACAGGGATATTCAGTTTTTCTTGCTGAGTAACTAATTACCACTAATGTAGCAGCTTATCCATGGTTGGGTCTCTGCTTAAGATCTCATACAGCTTCTTGCAAGATTTTGGTTGGTACTTCCATGATGTCGTATTTCTGATCTTCTTTCAAGTTCCTAAAGCTTTAGGCAGATCTCATTTGCTTGAAGAATTGAGGTCCCTAACACTGCCAGGAACTCACTGCCATCAATTCCTTGCCAAATGCCTCTCCATTTTTAAAGCCAGCAATTGAGAATCTCCCTCACACTATATCTCTCTCCATCTACAAATCTAATTCAGGTAAAGCTTCTTAAGGTATCACCTACTTAGACCCCCAAGTATGATCACTCCTCTTTCAAATCAATTGATTTAGGACCATAAATACCTTATAAACAATCCCCAGCCTCACCAGAGGGTGAGAATGTTGGGATTACATTAGCATTCTGCATACCACAATTAAAAGTATTGGGATGGAGAGATCACTCCGTGTTCAAAGACACCTGCTTGCAAAGCCTGCAAACCTGGATTCAGTCCCACAATACTCATGTAAACCAGACCCACAAAGTGGCACATGCATCTTGAGTTTGTTTGCAGTGGCAAGAAACTCTGGCACACCCATGTTTTCTCTCTCAAATAAATAAATATACATATAAAATATTGTGATTTTCTTGAAACAGAAAACTATAGCATTCAGTGAAAGCACATGAAGGGCAAATTATTAATTTTTATAGGACTAAAAGTGGAGAAATATTACATCAAAAGGGAATTCTATCCTGGGTTTAGAATAGATGAGAAGACTAGGAAATACTTTACTCTAGTAATATTTTCAGGAATACACAGTGAACTTTTAGAAATTAAAATGAAGAAAAGTTAGAAGCACCCCTGATCATGCCATAATTAGCATTCCACATTCCTTTAAGGAACGGGCAGGTACAAATGATCTTCTGAACCACACAACCTATAATCTCTGTGAAATCCAATTTATCACATCCATTATGCATCCATTAATCAGGTTTAGAAGGGTGTGTTCATAGCATGCTTTTTCTAAAGATGTTGTTAGAGAAACATGGAACTGATTCAATGACATTGTGATTTTTGTGTCCTGTAATCTTGCAAGACAGAAGAATAGAGAGAGATAGCTAATGACTGCTAAGGATCAGAGTTGGAATATGAACAAACTTCCTTGGTCAATGTCACCTATGTGTGTTCAAAGTGACTTGAGCAAAATACATTTTGAACATTCATCCTTTCCCTAGAAAAGCTCACTGTGAAGAGCAATCAAGCTAGTTTCTCTACCTACTACTACAAACCCTTTATCATTTTATCTACAAGCTCCAAAATTTTCTTTTTTTTAGGATTATTTTCTCCTTTCCTCAAGAAAGTACATGTTATTATTATGCAAAAGTAGATGTTTGTGATTACCATATGCATGCCCATGAATAGATTGCTTTATGTCTGCAAAAGTCTTCATGAAAACAATTGTTTAGAGTTCCAAAGAGAGTATTTAGCGTAGAAAAGAATTGTTGTCCAGCCTCCCAGGCCATCCTACAAGATGACTTAATAATTAAATGAACAGAAGTGACAAATGTATTCAAATGGAGAACTGAATCTGGGCCAACAGGCTTTGCAAGCCAGTGCCTTTAACTGCTCTCCTTAGCACATTTCTTAAGCAGTATTCTCAAGTAATGAGAGTAGGGAGGTATCTCATATTCAAATAAGTGGGTAAACCATTGTAAGCAATGTTGAATAAGATCTTCATTTCTGACAGCTTTAGCACTCTCAGTGATCTCAAAAGAAAAAGATGGGCACTGTGTCTCTTTCAGGTTTGTACCTCATGTACTACCTAGCTTTTTACACACCTGAAAACTGAGGAACTGGGTAAAAATGAAAGCTTTCCATATATTCTTTAACAACCGTCTCTCCTGATATTTCTTGTGAACCTCTGTTTCTCAGAATGGAGTGTAGTAGGCGTGGTTCTAGGTGTGCTCCCCACAGTGAGATGTAGTAGGCGTGGTTCTAGGTGTGTTCCCACAGTGAGATGGTTCGTGGTTCTGTGTGTTCCCCACAGTGAGATGTAGTAGGCGTGGTTCTACAGTGTGTGTTCCCCACAGTGAGATGTAGTAGGTGTGGTTCTAGGTTCTCCCCACAGTGAGATGTGTGTGGTTCTAGGTGTGCTCCCCACAGTGAGAGATGTAATAGGGTTCTGTGGTTCTAGGTGTGGTTGTCCCCACAGTGAGATGTAGTAGGTGTGGTTCTAGTGTGTTCCCCACAGTGAGATGTAGTGTGGTTCCCCCACAGTGAGATGTGTAGGCGTGGTTCTAGGTGTGTTCCCCACAGTGAGATGTAGTAGGTGGCTTGGTTCTAGGTGTGTTCCTGACAGTGAGATGTAGTAGGCGTGGTTCTAGGTGTGTTCCCCACAGTGAGATGTAGTAGGCGTGGTTCTAGGTGTGCTCCCCACAGTGAGATGTAGTAGGTGTGGTTCTAGGTGTGTTCCTAGTGAGATAGGTGAGATGTAGTAGGCGTGGTTCTAGGTGGTTCCCACAGTGAGATGTAGTAGGCGTGGTTCTAGGTGTGTTCTCCACAGTGAGATGTGTGTGAGATGTAGTAGCGTCCCTCCCCACAGTGAGATGTGTAGTAGGCGTGGTTCTAGGTTCTCCCCACAGTGAGATGTAGTAGGCGTGGTTCTAGGTGTGTTGTGTTCCCCACAGTGAGATGTAGTGACAGTGAGATGTAGTAGGCGTGGTTCTAGGTGGTTCTGAGATGTAGTAGGCGTGGTGTGTGAGATGTAGTAGGCGTGGTTCTAGGTGTGTCCCCACAGTGAGATGAGATGGTTCTAGGTGTGTTCCCACAGTGAGATGTGTAGTGGTTCTAGGTGTGTTCCCCACAGGTGTGCTCCCCCACAGTGAGATGTAGTGAGATGTGGTTTCTAGGTGTGTTCCCCACAGTGAGTGAGAGATGTAGTAGTGTAGTAGGCGTGGTTCTAGGTGTGCTCCCCACAGTGAGATGTAGTAGGCGTGGTTCTAGGTGTGCTCCCCACAGTGAGATGTAGTAGGTGTGGTTCTAGGTGTGCTCCCCACAGTGAGATGTAGTAGGCGTGGTTCTAGGTGAGATGTTCCCGTGGTTCTACAGTGAGATGTAGTAGATGGTTCTAGGTGTGTTCCCACAGTGAGATGTAGTAGTGGTTCTAGGTGTGCTCCCCACAGTGAGATGTAGTTCCCCCCACAGTGAGATGTAGTAGGCGTGGTTCTAGGTGTGTTCCCACAGTGAGATGTAGTAGGCGTGGTTCTAGGTGTGTTCCCACAGTGAGATGTAGTAGGCGTGGTTCTAGGTGTGTTCCCCAGTGAGATGTAGTAGGCGTGGTTCTAGTGAGATGTAGTAGGCGTGGTTGTAGGTGTGCTCCCCACAGTGAGATGTAGTAGGTGTGGTTCTAGGTGTGCTCCCCACAGTGAGATGTAGTAGGCGTGGTTCTAGGTGTGTTCCCGACAGTGAGATGTAGTAGGCGTGGTTCTAGGTGTGTTCCTGACAGTGAGATGTAGTAGGCGTGGTTCTAGGTGTGCTCCCCACAGTGAGATGTAGTAGGCGTGGTTCTAGGTGTGTTCCCCACAGTGAGATGTAGTAGGCGTGGTTCTAGGTGTGTTCCCCACAGTGAGATGTAGTAGGCGTGGTTCTAGGTGTGCTCCCCACAGTGAGATGTAGTAGGTGTGATGTTCTAGTGAGATGTAGTAGGCGTGGTTCTAGGTGTGTCCCCACAGTGAGATGTAGTAGGCGTGGTTCCCCACAGTGAGATGTGTGTGGTTCTCCCCCCACAGTGTGAGATGTAGTGAGATGTAGTGGTTTCTAGGTGTGCTCCCCACAGTGAGATGTAGTAGGCGTGGTTCTAGGTGTGTTCCCACAGTGAGATGTAGTAGGCGTGGTTCTAGGTGTGTTCCCGACAGGCGTGGTTCTAGTGTGCTCCCCACAGTGAGTGAGATGTAGTAGGCGTGGTTCTAGGTGTGTTCCCCAGAGATGTAGTAGGCGTGGTTCTGAGATGTAGTAGGCGTGGTTCTAGGTGTGCTCCCCACAGTGAGATGTAGTAGGCGTGGTTCTAGGTGTGTTCCCCACAGTGAGATGTAGTAGGCGTGGTTCTAGGTGTGCTCCCCACAGTGAGATGTAGTAGGTGGTTCTAGGTGTTTTCCAACATGGTGATGCTTCATTGCATAGTTTGTTCTCAGGAACATTAACAAAAGAAGAAACTAAGGACTATCTGATGTTTCCTTCTTATCCAGCTCCAGCTTGCGTGGCAGTGAGAGCAAGGCCAAGTGGGGCATGCAAAACTGGAGACAATATCATTGTGAGTTTAGACCAAAGATGTAATTTTTCTTAGAGAAATGCTGAAATTTAGGCTGTGTTGAGCTCAAGAGACTCAGAGAAGCAAAGTCTGGGGTGCAGAAAAGATAATTTCCATCCTTCACCTGTCTAGGGAGCTGCCTTCACTCCAGCCCCACCAATGAAACCTGGAAACAATTTTCAATGGAGCATAACTGCGTGAAGCCTGAGAATGGCAGAGGCAAACATGAACCACAGCTTATTGAGAACAAGGGTCCTTTCCTCTTAGGGAGGTTCTGAGATGTAGTAGGTGTGGTTCTAGGTGTGCTCCCCACAGTGAGATGTTGGTTGTAGGTGTGCTCCCACAGTGAGATGTAGTAGGTGTGGTTCTAGGTGTGCTCCCCACAGTGACCACTTCTCACACTTGGCCTGCTTGGGCTGGACTTATACCATATTCGTGAAGTAAGTTCTTTTCTTTAACATCGTCCAAACTTAATCAGTGAATTAATTTCCCATTCTTTTGCCTCCTAGACCTCTATGCTTTTCAGTAAAAAGGTATTATTCTTTTTAGTTCTATCCTGAAATATGACTGTAATTTAACCCTCTCTCTTCCTCTCTTTCTGATTCTGAGATAACAGTAAAACATGGAGTTCTATTGTCTTAGCTTATAGCTGCACAATCTTCCTTAAATAATATTAAAAGTAGACTCTAGTAATAGAACATAGTCACATGCAGCTTATAATAATAATTTCTTAAAAAAATGAAATTTAGGCTGTGTTGAGCTCAACTTGACTTCTAACCTGTCTAGGGAGCTATACATTAGTAATTTTCAAGAGCTGAGAATGGCAGAGGCAAACATGAATCAAGGGTCCTTTCCTCTTAGGGAGGTTCTCCACTGACCCAGACTACTTGCATCCATATTTCAGCCTTGGTCCTTGTAGCCCTGCAGTGTGAGTCAGACATGTAGATTCCATATTTCTAAATTGGAAAGGAAATTACTATCTACATAGGAAATTAAATGCCTTAACCCTTTAAACTGGCCAGCATCTAGTAAATAATATATAATAACATACACAGAAAATAATATGCAAATGCAAGCTGGTATCAGTTGGTTATTATCACATGCTTGATAGAAATCAGCCATTAGTGAAATGAGTATTTTATTATATGGATATATATATACCAAAAGTACATCAAAAGTGCATATATATGGGGCTGGAGAAATGGCTTAGTGATTAAGACATTTGCCTGCAAAGCCAAAGGATCCCCATTTGATTCTTCAGGAGTCACAAGAGGCACATGCATCTAGAGTTTGTTTGCAGGGGCTATAGAGGCCATGGCATACCCCTTCACTCTCTGTTTGCCTCTCTTCTATCTTTCTCTCATGCTCTGCTTGCAAAAAATAAATTTAAAAAATTTTAAAATTTGAAAAAAACAGTACATGTATATAAGTACTTTTGCAACAAGAAGCATTTTGGATTGTACAATTGTCTTGTAAATGCTCCCAAAGATAAGATAGACATCAGGAAGGACATAGTATATATTTAATGTAATGTTAATCAACAAAAATCTTCCACTGTGGCACAACTGCAGGTTATTGGTTTTGTAATTCACCCCAGTTCTTAAAAAAGTGTAGGTATATTGTTTTATATATAACATATATTAGATATGTAATTTCATATTATATACTTTAATATATATTACATATAACTTGAATTTATAACAGCACAAAACTTGCCACACATTAGGTGACATTCTAAGTGGTATTTATCATTTCCTCAGTCCTGGAAAGGGCTCAGCTCATTTAAAACAGTATCTGGATATGCAGTGATGAAATACACCTACTCTTAAGAAGTTACCTAAACAGATATTTAAGTGAAATTCTTGCCAACACCTCTGATCTTTTACATAGAAAATATTTTGAGAGATCAGTAACTGATATCCTCCTTTAAAAAAAAAACGCAAGTAACATTTTCCCATCAAGAGATACCAATAAAAGTAAATATGTAGGGAACCAAAAATGTGCTGGAGAAACCAACCATCCCATAGGTAATGTACTGATATGAGAGCTCCACCTCCATGTGCTGCCTTGTTTTGTGAAGATCATCACATGATATTCCAAAGATTTTACAGGCAAAAGAAATGATGACCTTTTTCATTATGCATCTTACTATCGCTTCAAACCCTATTCCTATGAGGACCCGTAATAGGGCTTTTCCAAACAGTATGACCGTGATGGGTAAAGGTAGCCTAGAGAAGGACTTGTCCCTGTGTATTGGGGATTAATGCAGGTATTTTGGTTAACAAATATGCTTAACATTTACTTGCGACGGGAGCCATTTCCTAATTGAATTGATGCTTTCTAGATGAGAATTCACTTGCTACCACATACTGACTCACTGCCTCTTTTGATACTGCCATCATCTTTCACATTAGCCATGATGTTGAACATGGGAGGTGTGCTTAATGGACCAAATTTTCAGGAAAATCGGCTTTTGGATTCCTTTTTGGTTTTTTAAATTCTATACAATGTATTGAATGTACATTTTTGCAACAATTTTGGACATCGGTTTAATAATGCACGTATTGAATTTGATTGCTTGCTAATTGTGACTTTCTGCTGCTGAATTAAGTGATGCCATGTATACTGTGAGATAAATTATACAATCAGGCAAATATTTTTAAAATATATAAAGCTAACAGAGATATATGTAAACCACCCTAAAATCTTTAGTCTTTATTTAGAAGGAAATGTGGAATGGGCTAAAATTTCTCACTAATTTATTGGAAAGCTAAATGAATAAATATTTCCATTTTTGTAGGTATTTTTCTGTGTATTGTAAGTTATAGGAACAATATATATTTTTTGTACATTGTCTTGATTGTTTATATATCAGGTAAATATTTCCAGTGAGTGGAAATGGTAGTTGAAATTTATAGATGGGACAATGCACATGCATCCTCTGTAAACAAACCATTTTTCTAAATTATTTGGAAAGGATTGTATTTCCTACTGTTAACCTTTAATCCCCACTCTTTAGTAACCCTACGATTAAATTATAAAAAAGCAGTTTAGGGGCTGGAGATATGGCTTGGCAGTTAAGGCGCCTGCCTGCCAAGCCTAAGAATGCCAGTTCCAGTCTCCAGGTCCCACATTTAGCCAGATGCCAAGAAGTGACCCAAGGGTACAATGCTGCACTTGCCCACAAGGGGGCACATGTGACTGGAGTTCGTTCTGAGAGCCACTTGGGTGCCCATTCTCTCTCTCTCTCTCTCGCTTGCTCTCTCAAAAAAACAAAAGCAGTTTAGATTCTATTTTTTTCCAACTTAATTTCACAGTGGAAACTTTGAGTGTAGTATTAAACTATGTTGTCTGTCTATGCCTTTATATTTTGAAGTGTGATTGTAATTAGGTTAATATTACAATTATTTCATAAAGAAAATTAACTTTCCATATAAATGGAAATCAGGTAAGGGGTTACTGATTTTAGTACAATATCCATGATCATTTAGAAGTATCAGTTAAGATATTTCTATTTTGGACAGCATACCTATTTTAGCTCTTTTTATAATTCCAATTGTGAGCTTAAGGGCATGGTGATTTTATCAAAACTGAATCTGATCACTTTAAAAAACTAAATTTGATTTCTTTACCTATTAAAAGAAACCAGGACCCTTTAGAAATCTGTCAGAATATTGGAAAATGTGAAGAGAATTTCTCTTTCAAAATATGTAGGTTAGTAAATTGAATTTTATGGACTATTTCCCACACTTTGGGTCTATTCTAGCCTTTTAATTTTTGTATGTAGCTTAAAAAGTATTTTAAAATACTCCATTCCTTTGTGTTTTATTATTTTCTGTTCTATTACAGTTCTATGTTTAATATATTTAAAAATAAAAGCCAAATTCAAGATAGAAATTTTTTTTCTACTGTGCCCCAGAATGACATTATGAAATGGTGATACTGTATAATATGTACAGTATTTAAAAAGGAATAAAGGGGTGGGGAATCAGGTTGAACAAAACATGACAGAATGAAAGGCAGTAGCTAATGTTTTCATGTACTGTGTCTGTGTGTCCGTGTGTGTGTGTCTGTGTGTATTTAGCCTTAACATATTTTGTCACAAACTTCAGTTCTACCCATTAAGATGTGTAAGGAGTGTACTGGATTAGAATTTAAGACTCAGGCTATGATCATATCCATGTATACAAAATGAACTGTCTGTATGTAATTGCCTGTGTTACAGCCTGGTACAACATAAATATATTCTAAAAAAATTACTCCTAAAATGTTAATTAGATATGACAATATTCCTTATTCATCTTTTGTTTCCCTTTTATCTGTCTATCCATCTAGCCATCCAACAGTTTATCTACCCATCCATTTATTTATCTGTTCATACATATTTGGTCTCTACAATCTCTTATGGAACATCTTCTGTATTGTTGTATCATGCTGGGTGTATGAAGTAGGGATGAATTAGCACCCAGAGTCTAAGTTTATGCAGCTCATTCTACAACTTCTTTCTTGTCATTGTTGTTGAGACATGGTCTTACTGTGTAGCTCAGGCTGGACTTGAATGTTCAATCTTCTTGCCTCAGTCTCTTGAGTGCTGGGATTATATATGTGTGCCAGCACACTCAACTTTATGGTACAAATTTTAAGATTTTTTGTCTCAATTTGTCCTATGAGATTCAAGATAATAACGTTTTGTAGACTTATTTTCTATAAATATTTAAGATAGCACTAATAATAAATTTCTATTATGTTAACAAATATGAGAATAAAAAATTCTTTACACCCTTGTGATATATATATCTCAAGATGAGGGTGCCACAATGCAGACTTTCAATCTCAATGATATAAATACATTCTTCAATCCATTGATCTTGATAGAAACACATAGAACACTAGCTTTGGAATGTTTTACTCAAATTTGAAATTTAAAAAGTGATTTTTTTCACTTTGAAATTATCAAAAAAAAAAAAAAAAAAAAGAAACAGGTTGTCTTTTTAATTAATCTTGGGCTCTGCCTCCAATGCCAGGTTCGAATCCTAGCTTTTCTGCTCATTAGCATGTGATCTTGGGCTAGTTCTTTTTTCATGTATACAGTGGAGTTGGTAACAGGAGGTAAGTCATAGGATCATAGTAAGAGTTAGCTGAGTTAATCAAAGGACACATGATAAACACTGTGAATTTGCTAATATCTAAAAAAGTGATGTTCAATTGATAATTTATATCAAATACTAATTTTAAATCTGTAGATATAGCTGTAGAATGTATTAGGGATGAGACTTAACAAATTAGCAAGTTAATTGAAACAATTATACAAAATGAAATCAACATTTAAAACATTAATGCTTGCAAAAAACTTGCCCAGAACTGACCTTTTCTCTAAAGATAACAAAGGTGAAGACTTTTTATTTATTTATTTTTTTGCAAATATTAAGCATTGATTAAAACAAAGAGCTATACAAAAAGAATGATATTAAAACTTCTGGGAACAGAAAAACAATCTCAGATGACAAATACATTTGAAATTTTATCTTTCATAAGGCAGATAGTCAAGGTTTAAAGTGACTGAATGCTTAACAGAAATTTTAAAGTCAAATATAAAAGTCTCACAGGTGGTTACACTCAAACCCATCTGCAATATGGAGAAGTGGGTCACAAACCCCACAGGAGAAACATCCAACATTTACCACAGTACATACAACAGGAATATGAATCAAGAGTATTTTTACCAAGCCTTACAGGTTGTGTTCTTATTAATGGAGAGCTAAGAATTGCACAATGAGCATAAATACATACATATATTTTAGAATGAGTGTCAGTGAGGTTGAGGATGGCATCATATTTGTTAGACGCCTGTTTTTCCTCGGTTCTTATACTAGTGTTATACTGCTAGTGGTATCTGTCATCTTTGTGCGGTTTCCAAATTTTGGATTAGTATTCCGTGAATTTGGCTTAAAAAAACCATAACCAAATAGTGTTTCCTACTGTCTCCTTAAAGAAAAACCACCATGTGTTGCAGAAATTCAAAGCAATGACATTAGCTATCCATATTACTGCTGTCATTTGAGCTGCAAACAGTCCTAGGTACATAAACGTTCACTAGAAATGAGGCTCTGGTGCCCATACCTATGAACTTGACATGTTCAGTAGAACAAAGGAGAGCAGTAAAATACAAAACATGGGAGATTTTTCTTTATAGTATTTCAATGCCCAATAACATTGGATATGGATTTTTGAAATTCAATTAGTTTTAACAAAGAAGCAAAAATTAATGCAAGATATTTAATTTGTTTGCTCTTTGTTCAGTAAATATTTATGAAGGGTTGGTTATGTATAAAGCACTGACGACCCTTTCTAAGATCATCAGAGATAGCTATTACATTATGCACTCACTAAGGTCTGATTTAAATAACTATTCTATGAGAGAGGATGGTGGCCCAGTGAAGCTCAGACACGTGCAGCCTCTCTAGTATCAAATCCTCATCTTTGAAATTCCCAGGTGGATGGTATCCTTGCCATCTAGAGAGGCAGGAGTTGAGAAAGTGGATATGCTAATCCGGCAGGAAGACTAAACGAAGCTCTTGAGGGCTCTGAGGAATCCCAGCTTTGACTGTGGCCCATGGCAGCTCATAAACCTAGAAATGCCCTCACGTCTGGTTTTCAGATCCCTTCATTTCAGATGGGCATTAGCGATGCCTCTTCTACTAAGCTCACCAGGCAGTCTTGGCTCTTAGATGAAATACCATATGTAGAGATGTTTTCAAAATATCATAAAAGTTAAGTATTAACATCATCACTGTTTAAAACCATTATTTTATTGTATATGCACAGTTATGCCATATAATGTTGGTTTTTCCCTCTTTGCATGTGGCAAATCACATTTTGAAACTAAAATCATTTTTCCCTTTTCCTCCAGCATTTAGTAAGAAGACTTTTAGGGAGTACAGATGCTTTCCCCAGTCACTATCTCCTATGTCCTCATTCTTTCTCTCAGGAACTGTGGGGGTCTCTGGAGTGGAGTCAGGAATCTCCACAGAGAATGACTTTCTAAACTCTGTTTATCCACAAAGACCAAACGTCAAGTACATGGACAAATTACTAAAGGGACATTCCTACAGGAGCCAAATTGTTCTGAGTGCAGAAGGGAGGCTTGTCTTAAAACAAGCAAATGCCACCTCCCAATTTAGGATCAGTCAGGACACAGCGTTACACAGTTCCATTAACTTTCATCTCAGGTATTAACTTCTGAGCTTGGCAACATGAACTTATGCTGATAAAATTTTTATACAAATACATCAATTTTAAACACAGAGATTACTTAATTCAGGATGCAGTGAAAATTCTAGAAATCTCACGTGCTATAAGGCAGATTGAATCCTTTAAGGCTCCTCACCAGCCGTCCTCCCTGTCCTCTGACAGGCAACACAGAGGAGCAAAGGAGCTAGACACGTACAAAACCAAACAACTTACCGATGCAGGTTCATCATTGCAGGAGGAAGAGAATCCTGTAGGTGTGCACCCACTGAACTTGACTTCCTAATCAACGCTATGACATCTCTAGATATAGTACAGACCTTGCTACTGCGAGAAATAAGGAAATAAATTACAAGTAATTGAAATGAAACTAGTTTGGCAAGTCTGAACAGAGAAGCCTCAGCCCATAGAACAGCTCCAAGAGAGAAGTGGAACAAAACGTAGTCCCAATAAGGAAAAGGAAAAAATAGTTTGGGTTCTTTATTTTTTAAAATATTGACTACTTTTGTTAAAGAAGAAGAAACTAGTAGCAAGAATCTCAGTGATGGATATATTAGGTATGCCTTAGGGTTAACAACAATTAATATGATTATTGGTAGGTATGTATTAACATATAAGAAAAATCACATAAAAGTACTCAACAAAAAACAGTTATTCTGAAACCCCAGATTCATAATATAACTAAGTAACAATCAGGTTCAACAATAGGTTTCTCCATATTTCACAGGAGTCTAGTGAATTTATTAATGTATAGTCATAATATAGCATGATAAAATATATTACCATAATAATATATCAACAATTCCTTTTAAAAATACCCACCTCTAAGAACATACACAAATAAATTTCAAATGGTATTTTTTTCAAAAACGATTTAAGGTACCAAACATATATGGTGGCATTTATTAGAATGAAGAATCCATAGGAAGTAAACATATTCTCACTAATTTGTATGTGTTATGTGTGAGTTTATACCTCAGAAATGACCTCAAACCTGACCTCAGAGCTGTGTCTTAATTTTGTCCCTTTCCTTCTCCCAGGAAGCAGCTGGTGTGGTTAAAATCTCTCCATCTGTAGAACCTTCTAAGCATTTACACTCTGACACACGCACATGCCCATAGAGAAGTATCTTAAAGGCATCTTAATTTACAAAGATTCAGAGTATATACAAAAATTGTATTGTATTACATCCATTTTTTTTTGTTTTTTTGAGGTAGGGGCTCATTCTAGTCCAGGCTGACCTGGAAATCACTCTGTAGTCTCAGGGTGGCCTTGAACTCATGGTGATCCTCCTAACTCTGCCTCCCCTGAGTGGTGGGATTAAAAGTATGTGCCTCCACGTCTGGCCTACATACATTCTTAGGCAATGTAGTTTTTCTTCAGTTAACATTGTGAAGATATTTCTGTCTTGATAGCTACAGATCTGTCTTATTTCTTCTGAGTATGTGTGCTTGTGGATGTGTGGATGCATGTGTGTGTGAGTACTCGAGCGTGTGCTCTGAGTACATGTGCTTGTGGATGTGTGGGTGCATGTGTGTGTGTGAGTACTCGAGTGTGTGCTCTGAGTATGTGTGCTTGTGGATGCATGTGTGTGTGAGTACTTGTGTGTGTGCTCTGAGGATGTGTGCTTGTGGATGCATGTGTGTGTGTGAGTACTCGAGTGTGTGCTCTGACTATGTGTGCTTGTGGATGCATGTGTGTGTGAGTAATTGTGTGTGTGCTCTGAGTATGTGTGCTTGTGGATGCATGTGTGTGAGTAATTGTGTGATGCTTGTGGATGCATGTGTGTGTGAGAGTACTCAAGTGTGTGCTCTGAGGATGTGTGCTTGTGGATGTGTGGATGCATGTGTGTGTGAGTACTCGAGTGTGTGCTCTGAGTACATGTGCTTGTGGATGCATGTGTGTGTGTGTGAGTACTTGTGTGTGTGTGCTCTGAGTATGTGTGCTTGTGGATGCATGTGTGTGTGAGTAATTGTGTGTGTGCTCTGAGTATGTGTGCTTGTGGATGCATGTGTGTGTGAGAGTACTCAGTGTGTGCTCTGAGGATGTGTGCTTGTGGATGCATGTGTATGTGTGAGTGCTCAAGTGTGTGCTCTGAGGATGTGTGCTTGTGGATGCATGTGTGTGTGTGTGAGTACTTGTGTGTGTGCTCTGAGTACGTGTGCTTGTGGATGCATGTGTGTGTGAGAGTACTTGTGTGTGTGCTCTGAGTATGTGTGCTTGTGGATGCGCATGCGTGTGTGTGAGTACTCTAGTGTGTGCTCTGAGTACGTGTGCTTGTGGATGCACGTGTGTGTGTGAGTACTCGTGTGTGTGCTCTGAGTACATGTGCTTGTGGATGCATGTGTGTGTGAGTACTTGTGTGTGTGCTCTGAGTACGTGTGCTTGTGGATGCATGTGTGTGTGTGTGAGTACTTGTGTGTGTGCTCTGAGTACGTGTGCTTGTGGATGCATGTGTGTGTGTGAGTACTTGTGTGTGTGCTCTGAGTATGTGTGTTTGTGGAAAAAGGTCTATTTTGGCTTACAGACTCGAGGGAAAGCAGGAAGCAGGGAATATGACAGCATGAGCAGAGAGTGGACATCACCTCCTGGCCAACATCAGATAGAAAACAGCAACAGGAGAGTATGCCCAACACTGACAAGAGGAAGCTGGCTATTATACCCATAAGCCCGCCCCCAACAATACACTGTCTCCAGGAGGCATTAATTCCCAAATACTATCAGCTGGGAACCTAGCATTCAGAACACCCAAATTTATGGGGGACACCTGAATCAAACCACCACAAGTAGCATATAAAATTTAAAAATGAGGAAAAAGGGAAAGAAAAGACCACATGGAAATGAGAAGATGCTAAGTGATTACCACAGTAGAAAATTGCAATTTCTTGTTTAGTTCCCAGGCTTGAGGCAGTGTTCAGATGCAGCATCCAGTGGGTGATGAGAAGACTGCATCCCCAGAGGGAAGACGCCATGATTCCATGGCCAGTGTGTGGCCTGGAGTGATTCTCCAAGTACCCCTAAGGGGCCTCACAGCCATATCTGCACTTGGTGACAAGGAAAGACAGTGTGAATAACCAGACATTTCACCCCTGTCGGGAACAGGATCTCGTTGTCATGGAGGTTGGAAACGCTGAGGGTTGTTATGGTTCCTAGTAGTGTGTAGACTTATAGCTACATGAACCCTGGAGGGGAGGTCTAGCTTTACCTTCATTTCTTTTCATCCTTCCAAACAGTGGCTCCATTGCCGTGTTTTCCCACCAGTGCTGCTGAGACGTGGGCTGTGTCTCACTGTCGTTCACTGGTGCACTCTTCCTCCCAGGAAGCCCTTGTCGTGTCTGCCTTTGGTGCTTGAAACCTAGTGTCATCTTTCTAGGTGCTGGCTTTTCCTTCAGTCTCTTCCTTAGAACTCTGTAAGTCTTTTTTTAAAATATATATTTTATTCATTTATTTGAGAGAAAGAGGCAGAGAGAGAGAGAGAGAGAGAGAGAGAGAATGGGCACGCCAGGGCCTCCAGCCATGGCAAACGAACTCCAGATGCATGTGCCCCCTTGTACATCTGGCTTATGTGGGTCCCAGGGAATCAAACCGGGTCCTTTGGCTTTGCAAGCAAGTGCCTTAACCGCTAAGCCTTCTCTCCAGCCCTCGCTGTAAGTCTTTTTAACAGAAAGTCTTCCTCTTTCTAATTATGGAAATATTATCTTATTTTTTTCAAATATTTCCTCATCTCTATTTTTCACTTTTACCCCTATTTGAGATTCTTACAATTAGGACTTGGCATTTCCACTCCTGACTTTCATATCTCTGAAATATTTAAATTTATATATTTTTGTCTTTTCCTCTGAGAGCTCATCAATTTATTTTCCAACTCACTGATACAATTTGAATGGCAATGATGATGCTATTATCTCATGAACTTTTTGTGTTTCTATTCTGTTTTCTAGATCTAATGCTTCCACTTGGTTCTCTTTTTATGCAGTGTTATTACTGTTTCCATATTAACATTCTTGTTGATCAGGCTAAGCAGTGGTAGACAGCTATGTCTTTCCTTGTCTCTTTAAATGTTGACATATTTATTTTCTATTGTAGTGCTTCGAATCTAATGATTCTGAGATTATGTGTTGTCTCGTGTGTTGTCTTTCTCAGGAAGAAGTTATACTGTTCATAGTATTTATTTTGGAATATGATTTCATGTTTCCCAAGAGGAGTTGGCCGTTTTATCTGGCACAGGCCTCGAGCTGAGTTTTTTTTTAAATTATTTTTTATTGACTTTTATACTTACATACAAAAAAAAAACCACCTGATATTTCCCTTCCCTCCCCCCATTCCACTTTAGAACTCAAGTCTCCATCATATCCCCTCCCTCTCTCCATTAGTCTCTCTTTTAATTTGATGTCATCATCTTTTTCTTCTATTTTGAGGGTTTTGCGAAGGTATTGCTAAGCACTGCAAGGTCATGGATATCGAGGCCAATTTCTGTCTGGGCAGTTGCATTGTAGGAGGTCATATCCTTCCTTTGGCTCTTCCATTCTATCTGCCCCCTCTTCCGCAATGGTCCCTGAGCCTTGGAGGGTGTGACAGAGGTGTTTCAGTGCTGGGCACTCCTCCATCCCTTCTTCTCAGCACTATGTTGCCTTTTGGGTGATCCCAGTGGTCATCACCATCTGAAAAGAGAAGCTTCTCTAACCAAAAGTGAAAGTAGCGTTAATATGTGAATATGAACATTAAGTGTAGTGCTTTCAGGGCAGCTTGGTGGGAATAATATATACATTTAGTCAGATAAGAGCAGGCTTATACCCCTAAGGCTCATGACCTCACCTACCATAGACTTTTACTTAGGTTTTTCAGTACCAGGTATGTATTCCCTCCCGTAGAGAGAGAGGGCCTTCAGTCCAATTATGGAGCAGTTGGTTACCCCAAGAGTAGACATGCCACTATTGCACCCGTTCAGTCATTGGGCCTGTCTGGCCAAGTCAAGCTGAGTTTTAAGGGACCTGTTGGGATGAATTCCGGGTAGAGCTGCAGGCCACAGAAACGTGTGTGCATCCGCCTCTGCCGCCCCTCTAGCAGCCGATTCTGCCAGTGAGGCCCAAAGGAGGAAGCCCGTTCTCCTGACTTTCAATTACCAGTCCAGGGGGTCTGGAAGGATAAGTGTAGGAGCAGAATTCTTACAAACAGCTGTTGAGTGCTATCTTTTCCAGAAACTTCTTTCCTTAGCAGGTTTGCCTTCTGACACTTCCAACATCAGTGATCTCGGTTGTGAACATGCATTTGTACTATGGAAAGCAGGAAAGAATCTCCTCAACACATAAAGGCAGAATTCCGGAGGGGCAAGATTGGCTTTTCTATGAACTGTGTTCTCTTTCTGTCCTGGACTCCAGCTACCCTTTCTTTCCCTCCCTACACATTCGACATCAGGTAGCCAGTTTGGACCCAGAATCGTGTTGCCCCTTTTTTCAACAGTTTAAATGGGGTTGATGTGGACAACTGTCCTGTTCTAGTCCACCATTTTGGACGAGATAAAGGCCTAATCACACACATGTATGCACACACACACACACACTCAAATACATTCTCTCTTTTGAAATAAAAAATGAATCCTTTATATGTGTATAGATGTTTATGTTTGTTACATAACAGAACAATATACACAGCTTTAAATTTTGATATGCCTAGGTGAGTATTGGGGAGAAAATGCCACATTTTCCTTTATACCATCCTGTGCTGGGAAACAGCTCATGCAACTTTATGCCCTGAGTGATAATTAGCTGCACTTCAGAGATAAGTTGGACCAGCAGATGGCAGCACAGGAGCACACTTGGTGAGAGTCTTCTGCACTAGTGTGCGTGGTGAACCACTATTCCCCCCATTTCCTAGATTTAACTATAATAAAGCCATACTAGCCCCATTTCCTATTTTATTTGATTTAAAATATTTTATCTTTATTTATTTATTAATTTGAAGCCATACAGAAATAGGCAGGTAGAGAGAGAGCATCTAGCCAGATAACTGATCCCCCCTTATGCATCTGGCTTATTTTATTTGGGTTGGCATTCTTATCTTTCCAGCCCTTGGGTTGGAAAAAATATCATTTGTGGGCTGAGAAGGTGGTTCAGTGGATGAGTGTGCTTGTGGCACAAACAAGGGGGCCTGAGAGGGCCTGTTTGTCTTAAGTTTGATCCCAACACATGTGTATAATGGTGGGCATGACCATGTATGTCTGTAACCCTATTCCTGTGGGGAGTAGAGCCCAGAGAATATCTGTGGTTTGTTGGGTCCACTCCAGGTTCAGTGAGAGACTCCATGTGAAGGAAACAAACGTGGAAGAGTGATAGAGGAAGACCCTTGACTCCTCTGCCTTCTACTCATGAGCACACATCTGCACACACGCATGCACAATATATATGCACCACATACCACACACATACACACATGCAAGAAATATAACTAAAATAGTAATAAATAAAATTTGCTGTGACCCCTATGTACCCTCCATTAATTGTTACTCTGACTTGGTTTCTGTTAATATCTCTTCCTGGGTAATAAGAAATAGTCTTGCCAGTTTATGGAACAAAACAAAACAAAATTCTTTTTGCTTTTTGATAAAGTATTAATTGACAATATTATGGGAACTTCTGCTCACTGTAAACTCTAGTTCTGACCACCTCAACCTCATCTGCAGTCCCTCGAAGGATTGCTGTAGCTCACAGTCTTTATTCCCATAGGTACAAATGGACGCACAGTAACCAGATTCTAAAAATGATCATTCTGTGTTCAGACTTTCACATTCCCCAGTGTGTTCAACAGCTGCTATCAGAAACACTTGACTGTTCAGGTAGCTTTGAGAGTTGGGAGCCAGTGTTAAACACAACCATATACTCAGTATCTGGAATAATCTAGAATAATGAGCATACAGAGGCTTGATGGCACAAAGACACAGTGCTCACCTTAAAGAGACAAAACATAGTTTATTCTGGAGCTAGATACACGTGACTGTAACAGGGAACATAAATTCTAGCTGTCCCCAGATCAGTGTCTTGGTGTGGTTACAGTTTGCCATTATATGACAACAGTCACAAAGCAATTTCAAAATCCTTTGGTGGGGACTGGAGAGATGGCTTAGTTATTAAGGTGCTTGCCTGTAAAGCCTAAGGACCTTGGTTCGATTCCCCAGGACCCACGTAAGCCAGATGCACAAGGGGGCACATGCATCTGGAGTTCATTTGCAGCCATTGTGACCCCTGGCGTGCCCATTCTCTCTTTCTCTCTCTGCCTCTTTCTCTCTCATAAATATATAAAAAAAGTGAAATGTTAAAAAAAATCCTTTGGTGTAAAATTCAGGTGAGTGAGTCACAGGAAACCAGGAACATGTCTGCTATAGACCTTGGGCGCTATGTGATGGCATGTTTAGCCTTTGGGCTAGTGGAAGTGAGTGGTCTCTTCATACTTTCTGAAAGGATTTACCTAATAGTTGCAAAGATATTAGGCCAAATATGAAGGTGGGCAATGAATGCCTATTAAGGAGCTAAAGATAGCTCAAAATTGTTTGGCTTTAGCCCCCCAGCATTCCAACTCTCCCAAATTGTGTAATTTCTAATCCATAAATCTTTTAAAATCCATAAACCTTCAAAAAATTTAAAATGGACTTTGTAGAATCTAAAGTATGAGTGTGGCCTTTTTTTCTTCTGTGATTTTTAGTTTACAGGCTCAATAAAGTATGATAGATGAATGGGTAAATGATGATCAAAAGATCAAATTAAGTCAATGGTGCCTAGTGGAATTTGTGTGTGTGTGTATGTCTATGAAGATTGAAGTGTTCTATGTCTGTTCTGGCCAGAATGGCAGCTATTGGCCACACTATTATTTTGTGCTTTAAATGTGATTAGTCAGACTGAAGAAATACAACTTTCAGTTATATAACTGCAATCTAATAATCTCATCGGGTTAGCAGCTACCATATTGGTGTTGGACATCTCTCAGGGCTTGGAGAAACCCTCAGGTTTTTTCTTCTTCACTCTGCATTGTTAGTGGGGATGGGCTGAGCCACTCTGCCTCAGCTGAATTCACAATGCACATTTCAAGTGATATCTTTGTATTAAATCTGAAGAGTTACTTGAAACAGAAATCCACTATGTATCTATGTACTTTCATCAATGTCTCTATCATCTATCTATCTATCTATCTATCTATCTATCTATCTATCTATCTATCTATCTGTCATCTACCTATTCATCTATCTGTTATCTATCTGTGGATTGTGTAAGTAGTTTCCCCTTCAATTTCCTCTAAACACTTCATTTCCAAATCATCTACATTAACTAGCATTATATAGATATAAGGGAATTGAACTATTTATTTTTAGTATTTTAATGCACCAATATTGTGAAAATAAAGAGAAAAATAGTATTTCCAGATGTACATAGGAAATTGTGATTACTTGATTCTTTTGCAGTGACTTTTCCCCATCTAACTATTTATACCATTGTAGCAGTTTCTAACTGAAGGATATCTGGTTGCAACAGGGACACCTGGAATTGCTTGGAGTCCTTCTTTTTTATTTTAGGGAGAGAGAGAGAGAGAGACTTGGCACGCCAGGGCTTCAGCCACTCTAATCGAACTCCAGATGCTTGTGTCACCTAGTGGGCATTGCGACTTTGCCTCACCTTTTGTGTGTCTGGCTAACATGGGATGTTGAGAGCTGAACACAGGTCTGTAGGCTCCGCAGGCGAGTGCCTTAACCACTAAGCCATCTCTCCAGCCCTGGAATCATTTTTGACTGATACAGCTTGGTGGTGTCCTACTGGTATCTACTCTGTAGTGGTGAAGTGAGAAGTTTAATATATGGTTGTCAACTTGACAGGATTTAGAATCACCATGGAAACAAATCTATGGAAATGTCTGTGATGGATTTTCTAGATTAGGTTAATTGAGGTGGGAAGACCCACCCTAAATGTTGGCAGAGCAGTTCCCTGGGTGGGTGGTCCCGGACTGTGTAGAACAGAGAACGAGAGCTGTGCACAAGCTCTCATGGTTCTCTGCTCACTAATTCAGGTGCTGTGTGACCAGCTGCTTCCTGCTCCTGAGGTCACTCTCTTCCTGCCATGATAGAACAACTGTCACTGAAAACACACCATTTCCTTTCTTAGGAGGTCACAGCAGTGAGCACACTAACATATTAAGGAATGCTGCTAAGCACTCTTCAATGCCAGGGCGGTCTGTCCCCTCCCCCTCCACCCCTGCAAAAGCAGTGTCTGTTACAAAATGTCAGCACAAAAACTGAGAAACCACTTAGAGACAAAGAGAGTGAACTTCATATCATCAATACATTTAATGTATTCAACGTCATATTTCATGAGTAAGAGAAACTCTTACTTGGTATAAAACGCCAAACAAAATGCCAGCACAGCAGTTATCTCCTTAACTAAAGTAAGCATAAAAGGGAATAATGATTTAGATACACAGAATAAATTTGAGTCATGTATAGTAGTACAAAATATGTAATAAATACACATGAAAAGGAAAAGTTTCTCATAGAAATGAAGCTATTCTAAAGATGATTGATTTTTTTAACTAAATACTATATCTACCTTTTTATAGTAAATTTAAACATTACATACAAGGTCATTACAAAAATCTTGCATAAAATTTTTAATGAACTTTACTTTGGCTTCTCATGTCAGTTATTTATGAGTAAATTTATACTGAGTTCTCATTCAGTAGGTCACTTAATTATTCTGAAGATGGTTAAAGATGAAACTGTTTAAACATTTAAACATGCACTTGAACAGCAAGTGCAAAGTAAATACACTAAGACTCCAGCTTCTCTCATTTTTGCAGATGGAGCTGAGAGTCACTCCTCACTGAATTCTTGCCTATTTGAATTTCACTTTGGGTGTCTGCCTTGATGTGGGTACTGGGGAGTCGAACCTGGGTCAGCAGGCTTTGCAAGCAAATACCTTTAACCATTGAGCTTTCTCTCTAGTCCATCTATTTACATTTCAAATGAGTGAAAAGGTCAAGAAACATTGTCTTAAATTTCTGAGTATGGAAAGCTATTTTTATAGCGTTCAGAAAAAAATCCTGCATTAGAATATGCATGCATATAGTTTTGATATCATATACAATAATTTAATTATTATTTCACAATACACATCAACTTAGTTGTTCAAATAAATTAAAATCTGTGC
Source organism: Orientallactaga sibirica (assembly GCA_036365145.1). NCBI lineage: Eukaryota > Metazoa > Chordata > Mammalia > Rodentia > Dipodidae > Orientallactaga > Orientallactaga sibirica. Next base: position 5,322,222 of record JAEOAD010000040.1, on the reverse strand, counting down.
CACCTGAGCCTACATATAAAAACAAAGTTTCACGGAGAGGCTGAATCGTCATCCCAGAGCACCAAAGGGCTGGTGCTCAGCCCTGTGACCTCCAGAGCCCTCCTTTCTCAGCGGGTGCTTCCTCCACCGCTTGTGATTGGGACAGCATTGGCTGAGACAAACGAATTATCTTGCCTGGTCAGTGGACCAACAAGGTGGATGAGTCTTGCTTGATGATGATGGAGGCATGGGGATGGGAGGGGGCACTGTGGGAAACAAGTAGAGAATGTCTGGACAGGTGGAACTTGATGAAACTAAGTTGATGTATGAAGATGGAGCAGAAAGAGGCACAACGAGGAGTCAGAGACACTTCTCAGGAAAGCTAGAGCCTGGTGATGCTGCCTGCACCTTCTGTAGCCATGGTCAGCAAAGCCCATCGGATGACAGGAGGAGAGTGGGCCTCTGCCCTTTCTTAAGGGGTAGGCTGCCACACCTCATTTGCTTGCCCCGGAAGCTTGGCAACAACGCACATGGCAATACACACAACATGATTTGACAGACATGCCATTTCCAGCTGGGATGCGGGGTGGGGGTGGCTGCATCAGATGCCCACTTTAGCTTTAATCCAGTCTCTGTAACGAGTCACTCTAGTGTAAATCCCAGGCTTGTTTTCCTTGCCACAGTCTATTCCCCAGCTGACGATTCCAACGAGATACCAGAGATTTCTGTCACCTGTGATAACCAGAGGCCCTCCAGAGTCCCCCTGGAAGAGAATAAAAATATGATAAACAAAGGTGTAGGGATGAGAGTCTAACCCAAATTCATACTTTTTGTTTTTATTTTTGTTTGGTTTTCAAGGTAGGGTCTCACTCTAGCTCAGGCTGACCTGGAATTCACTATGTAGTCTCAGGTGGCCTCGAACTCACAGTGATCTTCTTACCTCTGCCTCCCAAGTGCTAGGATTAAAGGCGTGTGCCACCACATCTAGCTTATACTTTCAATTGAAATATGTAAAACTAATTTTGTTACTATAACATTTGAACTTATTACTTACTTGCTATTAATAATGTCTTTAGAGGGCTGGAGAGATGGCTTAGCTATTAAGGCCCTTGCTTTTAAAGCCAAAGGGCCCAGGTTCAATTCCCCAGTACCCATGTAAGCCAGATACACAAGGTGGTATATACATCTAGAGTTCATTTGCAGTGGCTGGAGGCCCTGTCATCTCTCTGCCTTTTTCTCTCCCTCAAATAAATAAATAAAAATAAAAATACTAAAAATAATGTCTTTAGATGGAAAGTTATGTGAATAAGGTTACGGTTTTAGTTTTATCATAGTAAAAATTTTAGAGTTTCTTTGACTAAACAGGTACCACAATGGGACATATGTCCAGGCTGCCATTTCTTAAATAAATGATGATTGCAAAAACTCAACTAGCTTTCTACCTCCTTCATGAAGCCTTTCTTGACTTGGTAGCTAATCATGAGGTTGTTCTTTGAATTAGAGTCTTACTTCATTCCAGTCACACTAATCCATAGGAAAGTTGCTGGGATGTTGCATCAAACGTGTGTTATTTATTCTTGAACTCGTTAAAGTTCCTGTCTGAGGAGCACTTCCTTGTGATCTGTGATTTAAGATTTTGATAGAGGAGTCAAGATTTATCTTTTAACCATGGGCCTGTTCATTAGAAAGAAGTATCCTGGGATACATTTTTATAATAAGAGACAGATGTTGTTTGAAGTCTTGGGCCTTTAGCTCCTCCCCTTCCATTTTCTTCCCATGCTGCCTTCTTGGTCTCCTTCAGAGTCTGGAGCACAGAGTGAGCATGTTGCTTGAGCCAGGGTGCTCCTCCTGACACCTTTTCCTTCGACCTCTAACCTAACTGAGGTCCTCACTCTACCTGTGCTAATTGATGGTGAAAAGAAGGGGCCATGAGCCAACAACAAAGAGCATTTTCTCCTGCATAAATACAAAAATATTCAAAATAAAACATATATAACAAAATTAAAACATTCAAAGTCCAATGTTTATACATCCGTGAGGCAAAACTTAACTGGCCACAGAGCTTTCTGCGGATCTGGTCTCACTGTGGCTTGCAATTAGTAGAGATAAGATTGAGAGTAGAGCTGTTGGCTGTGACTGAATTCCTGGGCATTGACTCTTCTGCTTCTGGCCGGCTTCCTCCTGTCTGTTTCCAGTCCCTTTCTCTAATCAGAGTTCTAATTTGCATCAGATGACCAATTTTAGATGGTTTTCAATAGTGTGTTAAATGAAGAGAATATCTTATGGTTGTACACACTTCTCCACGAATTAATTTCATGGGACCTTAGAAAGTGGCATTTGTCCACAGTCAATACCCATTCAAGAGTCACTGTTCTCTGTGGGGCGGAGTTGATTCTTACCTCACAGGCATCTTGTTTTCCTGTCAAGAATCCGGCACATATCATTCCTGAAGCTACAGCACCGCCGTATACCTGAACCTGGTTACATATGTCATTGCTTATGATCTCCACTTCTACTTGTCGCAGAGAATTGGGATAGAGACCTAAGGAAGGAAGCAGTCAGCAGTGAGGACTTTCTGTCTCTCGTTGCTCTGAGTTAATTACGGTGTCTCCCAAAGGACAAATCAGTGCTGACTCAGGGTTCTGAGCTGGATGGCAGCATGCAGAACAAGTTACATTGTGAGGGACTTCTGTGTTACTTCTGGGTTATTACATATACCTTATTCAATTGTTGAAATAGGCACTGGAGAGAGATATCAATATTCTGCTTTTTTAAAAAAAACATTTTTTAAATCCCTTAATTTTTTTCTGATTTATTTTTATTAGAGACAGAGAGACAGTGAGAATGGGCATGCCAGGGCCTCTAGCCACTGCAAATGAACTCCAAACGCATGCTCCACCATGGCTAATGTTGGACCTGGAGCTTCACAGGCAAGAGCCTTAACTACTAACTACTAAGCCATCTCTCTAGCCCTCTGTTTTTTGTTTTTTTTTTTTTTTAAACAGGGAAAAAACTGAAGTTTACCTGTGATCATGTAGCTAAATGGGGAATCATTCTAGGTTAAACCCAAAGTATGTCTCACCACCTGAGAGAGTATATGACAGTGTATCTGGAAACCTACTTCATCATTTTATAGAAGAGACAGATATTTTCAAAATTAAGAAATTAGAAAAGCAGTACTGGGGGCTGGAGAGATGGCTTAGCGGTTAAGGCGCCTGCCTCCTAAGCCTAAGAATGCAGGTTCTAATCTCCAGCGGTTCCAATGTCCAGGTCCCACGTTTAGCCTGATGCAAAGTGACGCAAGGGCACAATGCCGCACTTGACCACAAGGGGGCGCACACATCTGGATTTCGTTCTCAGCGGCTGAGAGGCCCATCTCTGTCTCCCTCTCCCTCTCTCTGTCTCACTCTGCCTCTCTCCAAAAAAAAAAAGAAAAAGAAAAAAAGAAAAAGAAAAGCAGTACTGGCAGAAGGAAGCTTTAATACTGATGGAATCCTATTGCTTCATAAGAAAAGTGATCTTTACTGTGAAAGTAGCTTGACTTGCTATTCAAAGTAAGTATCACGATACATAACAGATAGCTAAGAAGTAGATCACAATTGTGTTTCGTTCACTAACCATAAACTTATTGATCCATTGCAATACGAAAAGTAAGTCATAACTGTACTTTGAGTAAATAGCATGTAAATTGAGTACTGAGTATAAGAATTGGGATTCCGAGGAAAGAACAGACCTCATTAAAAAATCCCATCAAGGTCAAGTGTTGTTTACAGTTTATTGGGTATTATTACAAGGAGTAAAATGTCATACGTATCAACTTGATAAAGCCTTGGGCTCAAGAACAACTTCAGACCCCATGGATCTGTGGGACTCCTTTGGTTTTTAGTGCCAGGCCAAGCACAGCTTTCACTTAGTTGAAGCCATTTCTGCTTAGTTGTCAGGCACAACTTCAAAGCTTATCATGACCAGTGTTTGCAAGCCATATACTTTATAAATCATTCATCCAGAACACATTCTACTTAGGAAAGATGACTACTTACAAAAAATAATCCTAATAAAATAATAAAAATAGTAATAGATGATTTGATAATTTTAGGAAAGTTCTAAAAAGTTGCCAATAAAAATATGTCAAAATCTAATACTTAAACATAACAAATTTAGGCACTGTGTGTGCATATCAGTCATAGCCAGAGTTTCCATAATTTATTATATCTGGATTTTTGTTGTTTTTATGGTATTTATCCTGAGATGTGTTGATGTCATCTCAGTTTATGCATTCTGATGTTTGATTGTTGATAGCTCCACTAAATGCAGGTCAGGCTTGTACTTTTTGCTGCATGGCTTTCCTGGAGATACCCACCGCTCACTTTTGAAGCTCCCCATCCAGTGACGAACGCTTTTCTCTCGGGCAACACTCTAAAAGCAGCATCTGGGAGGCAGACCCTGTGTACATCTTCAGAAAACAGGACAGGCATGGAGAGTTTGATCACAGCGATGTCGTCCTCATGCTTGTGGGCCGCGTAGTTGTCATGCACAAGGATGGACTGCACCTTTCTCGTGAGCAACGGAGGGCTTAGGGTGGTTCCAAAACTGACCGTCCAGGATTTGGGGTTTTTGTAGCTGATCACAGATTAAAAGGAGCACATAGGGTTCATTTCTGACCTAAAGTTTCCCAGAACTCTGGATGATCAATGGGACATAAATGTGGGAGAAGGGCACCCTTTTACGTGATAGTTGCTTGGGTCATTCCCACCTTCTTGCTTTAGGGTCTCACTCAGAATAGTTATGTTTTCAATTAGTTGACAACAAATTCTCCATTACAAAAGTAGCTTAAATTACTCTTCTCGAGGGGAAGTTTGTATTGTAGTGCCTACATACATTGCTGCTGTAGTTAATTATAAACACACTATGGATCAGTTGAAGAAAATATAATACATTTACCTACCTGCAGTCACATCGATATATGTATACTCATAACCCTATACAGTTATATTGGTTGTACAACTATATCAATTGATAGAGGAAGAAAGAGATAGAGATAGGAAAGAAATAGACAGAGATAAGGCTGGAGCCATATGTTACACCTTGTTTTGTATGCTTCTTTTCCATTGAGCATTTTATCCAGAAAATTCCCATTTTATTTCAATTTCACTAGGGTTACTGTATCTCTATTTCTCTCTCCAAAGGTGCCTGTTGTATAGAACATTCCTCCTAACTGGAATAATCTCTCCTGGAGGGAGTAGGCAGGGTCCGGAGGCTAGGGATGGGAGGTCAAGTCTGGGAGAGCTGAATCTTTACAAGCTGCAAGACCCCTCCCCAGGGTTACATAAGATAAGCAACTGCTTGCGGGGAGGCAGAGGCGCTCCAACCAGCTGAGCTGCCTGCACGTGTGCTGGTGACATTCAGTTTCCAAGACAGGCAGCTTCTATGAGTTCTCGCCCATGCTGGGCTTTACTTTTCCATAATGCAGCTGCCTTTGAGTTACCCGTGCTCCTGTGAGCAACCCTGCATCCCATTACATAAGTAACCCCAACAAAGTCACCAGTTCACCAAGCTGGGCTTTGGTGTAATCATGCTTTTGCCTGCTGTCTCAGCCCCAGCTGGTGTAAATAGACTTCTCTCACCAGGGGAAAAATCTGCATAACAGTGCCATTATGTAAAATCTTCAAAAAGCATACAGAGCATAAAATACATCACCAGAGGTAAATATGTGGAATATTCAGGTATCAATTGTATGTTGAGATGATGTTCGTGATGGAAGTGAGGAAGAGGTAAGAATGACTGGATGTGAGAGCGAGAAGAACAGGTGATGCTGGCTACCCTGCAGGTACAGACTGAGGACTTACGTGTCAAAGCAGTGAGCGGCTGTGAGGAGCCATTCGGCACTGATCAGAGATGCCCCGCAGAAATGGATGCCTTCCACCTGCAGGCTGGCTTGCCATGGCCATTTGGCTTTGTCAGCAGTTTGACCATCTGCGATCCTTGCTGTGAGTGGGTACTCCATCCCTGCACCACAATCTGATCAAAGAGAACAAAGCTGCTTATTTCCAGAGAATTATAAATGTGCCTAGATGTGTTTGCAACATAATTAAAGATGGACACTTATAAATTTGACTTGCTTTTGAAATATTCATTGAAACTGACAGTACATACATGGGGTAATAGATATTCATATATATATATATTCCTATTAGCAAATCATTAGTAACATTAAAAAAATTAGCACTTTGCCAGGTGTGGTGGCGCATGCCTTTAATCCCAGCACTTGGGAGGCAGAGGTAGAAAGATCGCCTTAATTTTAGGCTACCCTAAGAATACAGAGTGAATTCCAGGTCAGCCTGTACTAGAGTGAAACCTTACCTCAAAAAACCAATAAATAAATAAATAAATAAATAAATAAATAAATAAAATAACACTTTCTTTGGTGTATTTGAGGAAATTTCCCTTTGAAGGGAAATTCATTTCACATTTTCCCTCATATGAATAAGTAGTCTACCCTAGTGATATCTGACATTGTGAATGCTCAATGCACACTATGTATTGTTGATAAATATCAGTTGTACTCTTTTAAAATACAGTGATGGGCTGGAGAGATGGCTTAGCAGTTAAGGCATTTGCCTGCAAAGCCTAAGGACCCATGTTCAACTCTCCAGATCACACTCAAGCCAGACGCACAAAGGTGAGGCAAGTGCAAGGTCGCACATGCCCACTAGATGGTGCAAGCATCTGGAGTTAGATTGCAGTGGCGGAAACCCTGGAGTGCCAATTCTTTATCTCTTCTCTCTCTCTCTCTCTCTAAAAACAAACCATACATTGTGCCACTATCATGGAAATGTCAGTTTCCATATTCTACTCAGTGGGTGATTGGATATGAAAGGAAGAAGAATGGGTGATGCTGGCTACCCTCTAAGCAAAATTTAAACTCTAAACAAAATTTTATACTTTAACAAAGCCAACTAAAAGTAAATACCAAAATTTAAAGGACAGCATTACAGAGATCATTAGTGAATCTTACTCAACGGAACAAAAAATATTTCTGCAAAGTCTATGAAAGCATTCCCAACTGTAAGTAACTTTTCCCATGGAAGAAAATGTAGTCACACACCTGTTTAGAGATATGACCAGTGTCTGGGAAGTAGGAGACATAAGCTGTGAATTCTGTTCTCTGGTTTATAAACACTTGAGTGACATTTTTCAACTTACCACTGTTTAGAATATGCTCTGCTTGGACTTCATTCATTTCTGGAAAAAAATGAAACCAAAATCAGTGGTGGAACTTTTATAATTTGAAGTGCTGTGTGCACTGCACAGGGAGTGGCTTTTGTAGGTTTGTAAGAACTGCCTCAGTGAGGAGATTTAAAGGCAATGGAGCAAACTAGTAAAAGGAGACTGAAATGTTAGCTCAGCGCTTCTGACTACTTGTGGACTCCAGGAAAACCTTGGTTTGTGACTAAAGTCATTGCCCAGAAAAGGATATTGTTTGTCAGAAAGGAGATTAATTAGTCTAATAACAACTCATTAAAACATAAGTTCAATGAGAGTGGTACAGGGCCATCTTTACATGGTTTTACTATGTTCTAGCATTCCTTCTGCCCTCATTTGCCTGGTGAATATAGTAAATCCATTTGAAGCTCCTTAGAAGCCAGGCATCCTAGGTTTGGTCCATAGATAGATTCTCTCTATGGAATTAAGGTCTACCAATATTCATAAGGAATCAAGATCCACAAACATTAAACATGTTATCTTGTCTTTTTTTCATAAAGGTAAATATTAAGAGATATCGTCAGTGATAGAACACTTTGCTTAGAATGCTCGAGACCCTGGATTTGAACCACAGAACCACATCCAAAAATAGAACTAAAAATATATGGAAGGATGAGCAGAGGTTTATGAAAATACTATAGCATTTTCTATAAAGGGCTTGGTACCCAAGGATGACTATATTCTTTTTAAAATTTTTAAAATTAATTTTATTTATGAGCGAGCAAGAGAGTGGGGGGAGAGAAATGGCACACCAGGGCCTCTAGCCACTGCAGTCGAACTCCAGACACATGTGCCATCTTGTGCACATGCACAACCTTGTACATTTGCATCACCTTATGCATCTGGTTAATGTGGGTTCTGGTAAATCAAACCTGGGTCCTTAGGCTTTGCAGGCAAGTGCCTTAACCACTAAGCCATCTCTCCAGCCCCAACAAACAATTGATTGATTTTGGGATGAACATGATGTTAGAATTATCTGTTGAGGAATTTGAACAGTGGTCATAAAATACTTCAACAATCAAACTCCTCTTGAAACAGATGAAAACAATAGGAAATGTCCAAAAAAAGCAACATATAGAAGTATTAAAAAAGAAATCATGGAAAATTACAGCAACCAGGATGGAAGAGCCAAGATAAAAGAATAACAACGGCAGTCGTAATAAACAAACTTTCTGGAGGCTGTGGTAGTGCAGAAGAGTAGTGATGGGCACTAGTACCTGCACCCGAGGGCAGCACAGCAGGAACTTTCACTCTGAAGATCAAAGTAAAAATGTCAATACTAACAATGCCTCTGGTAGCTATAAGATAATCAATCTAACACTGACATCATCCACCTTATAACAGGAGAGGAAAAGAGTGGGGATCAAAATGACATGAAAAATAATGGTTCAAATGGAGGTAAAAGGTCTGTATACAGACACCTTCAGGAAAATGAAGAAAGAAATTGAAGGCACAATACTTAATTTAATTTATCTTAATTCCTATAAAAGTTCAATGACATTCCTCACAGAGCTAGAAAAAAGTCCAAGAATTCATTTGAGCACACAAAAACCATAAATAGCCAAAACACCCTAAGGAGAAAGAACCCATCTGGATGTGGCACCGTGCCTGACCTCAAATCATACTACAGAAAGATCATGAGAAAGACAGAATGGTACTGGACCAATGGAACAAAACAGAAGTCCTACAAATAAAGCCACACAGCTTTGGCCATCTGATTTTTGACAAAGGAGCTAAAAACATTAAGTGGAAAAAGGATAGCCTATCGGACAGATGGTGTTAGCAAGGCTTGATATCCACCTGTTGAAGAATAAAACTACATCCATACCTTTCATCCTCTATAATCAATTCAAGTGGATCAAAGACTTTAATTTAAAACTGAAATGTTGGGCTGGAGAGATGGCTTAGTGGTTAAGGCATTTGCCTGCAAAGCCTAAGGACCCAGGTTCAGTTCCCCGGTACCCATATAAGCCAGATGCACAAGGTGGCACATGCATCTAGACTACATTTGCAGTGGCACATCCATTCTCTCCTCCCCTCTATGATAAATAAAATAAGTTTAAAAACATGAAATGTTCAAACTCATAAAGAAAACACTTCATAATATGGGCACAGGCAAGAACTCTCTGAAAGGACTCCAATAGCTTAGGAAATTCCCCAAGAATTGACAAGTGTATCTGCATGAAATTAAAAATCTCTGCACAGCACTAGGAACTGCCAATAAAGTGAACAGACCGCCAGCAGAAGGGTCACTTGGGAGTCTGAGGCCAGTCTGGGCTACAGTGTCCCTCTCACATACACACAACTACAAAAATTTGAAAATCATAACTGTATACCATCTATAAGCAACTTAGTTCATATATCTAAATTATCTTATAGCGATCAGAGGCTTGGTTTATTTTGATTTTCTTGCTTTGATCTTCAGACTGAAAACTCCTGCTATGCTGTTAGCAACTTCACAGAGACTCCTCCCCATCACCTGGGCACTACTGGCGCCATCCAGCAAGTTTGTTTCCTACCTCTGTTACAGTTCTTCTTACATCTGAGTTCTCCCATTTCTCATTGCTTAATTTTCTGTGATTTTTTATTATTTCTTTTGCTTTGCTGATGTTTTCTATTTTTTTTCATTTGTTTCAAGAGGAGTTTTATGTGCCTTCCTAAGTGTTGCATGACAGCTTTTCAAATTCCATAGCAAATATTTCCAACATCACGTTCATCTAAAAATTAGTATTAATTGTTTCTTGGGAATAATCTTCAGCACACAGCCATCTCTGGTATCAAATTCCTTATATAAAGTGCTATGGTGTTTTCATATAAATCACTCTCCCAACAGTCACAGTTTTTAAAGACACCCATTCAAGCACTCTTTCAATAAACCTGTCCTGAGTCCTAACCCTCAACACAAGTTGAAAAGAAAATGAAATCACACAAAATAGGTCCTCTGTCCAAATGAGGTAACACTGGGAGCCAATGACAGAAAGGTAATGGGGAAATCTCCAAATACTGGGAATTTAAACAATGCACTATTAAAAAATTCATGGGCTGGGGAGATGGCTCAGTGGTTAAAAGCACTTGCTTGCAAAACCTGTTGGCCTAGGTTGTACAACCAGATACACAAAGTCTCTGGAGCTTTGTTGCAGTGGCAGAAGTCCTGGCATTCCCATGCGGTCTCTGTCTCTTTCTCTCTTATAAATAATTATTTTTTTATTTTTTTTATTTTTTATTTATTTATTTATTTGAGAGAGAGAAAGAGGGAGAGGCACAGAGAGAATGGGCATACCAAGGCCTCCAGCCACTGCAAACGAACTCCAGATGCATGTGCCCCCTTGTGCATCTGGCTTATGTGTGTCTCTGATAATTGAACCAGGATCCTTTGGCTTTGCAGGCACATGCCTTAACCACTAAGCCATCTCTCCAGCCCAGATAAATTATTTTTTAAAAAGAATAATTAATGGATCCAAAAGGACATTTTATCAAAAATAAAAATTACATGGAATAGAATGAGTCTAAAAAATAAATTTTCCAAAAAAAAGACACTCTATTTCCTGCCTCCTTTTAAGAGACCGAGTGCCCATTCTCACTTTCTCTCTGTGTGTCTCTCTCCCTCTTTGTCTCTAATAGATAAATAAAAATAAGTCTTAAAAAAATACTACATGTCATCCACAAAGCCTTTCCTGGAGGAAGCCTCTTTCACATTGGCTATGTGAAGTCCAGCTGTGGGCTGTCTGGTGTGCTGTACTGCAGAGACCTCACATTCTCACTGTCAAGCTATCTGTTCTTTCGTTTGGACTTTGGTCAAACCTGTGGTATAATTTTCCCCCTCAGTATATTACAATCACTTTAACCATCTGAAACAGTTTTGGATTAAAGTCCTAGGGAAAGATTTATTGGTAAATGGAAATTTTCCATTAGCCTTCTAATCTCATTTAATATTCTACCAAGTTCCTATGAAATACAACTTCAAAGTTAATTCATAGGTTGACAGCAGTTTGGGAATTATAATTTACTTCCATTTATATCATATCCCAAACATCTGTCCACTAGCTCTCTATGTCTGTGTTGAAAATGAATTGGTGCCCTGAGCCCAAGACACAGCTTACAAGAGCCTGGCATCTTTCTTCTCCTACTGCCCACTCTGCGTCCTGGGCCAATCCCGTCCTGTATTGGAGGCAAGAGATGGTCATCTGAAATGCCAGATCTTCCTCTTGAGCCCTCCAGTCCAAACCTTCTCATTATGGATTAGGGTCAGAGAAAGCACTGTAAAAGAAGGAGCCAGGTCGTACAGATTACTACATCAGTAGCCAAGTGGTGGTTTGGATCACACTTACTTAGTTCAAATGCACTGACACTTTGTAAAAGAGAAGAAATACTGGGTCAGGGAGGTAGCTAAGCACTTAAAGGTACTTGCTTACAAAACATGCTTGTCTGGGTTTGATTCCCCAGTATCCATGTAATGCCAGATGTACAAAGTGGCACATGCAACTAGAGTTCATTTGCAGTGGTAGGAGGCCCTAGGGAACCTATTCTCTCTCTCTCTCTCTCTCTCTGAATCTCTCTCTCTTTCTTTCCCTGCTCAAAAATAAATTTTAATTAAAAAAGAGAATAAGTGCTAATTGCCATTTTATTAATTATGTGATGCTTATTTTATAGTTATTTCTATAGTATACAAAGGAAAGTCATCTTTGGCACTGACTGTTTAACAAGTCACTCAGATACTTAAAGTGAAAAGTGGTTTCATTTTCTGATGTACATGGTGTACATGAGAGGATTGTTAACATCATTACCAAAAATAAAAATTGCATTTCTTGCCTCTAAGATAGGGTAATGAAGTATCTATCTTCAAGAAGCTGGGAGTGGATCTAAACTTCTCATGCAAAACGTTATCGGCTTGTCTTTTCAAGGTGTCTGCTTTGTTAGATGGAAACTGAAATTTAAATAATACATCTGCTTTCAAACCATCACTGCTTGGCCTAAAAAACAAAGAAAGTGTGAGGTCAAAACAATGTTAATTATTATTAATATCATATTATTAATATTTAAATGTTACTTGTATATTAAAGAAAATAATGCATAAAATACATTTTATTGGCATGATTTCCATTTTTCACATATGATTCAAGTATTCCTTCCTGAATTATGTAAGACAGTTACAGTCAGGGAGTGAGATTGATATAACAGCTCTAAAACTTTGTTTTTCAGGAAAAATAAATGCAAAGTGTTTTTTAAACCCAGCTTTGCATATGTAATATATAAATGTATAAATACATGTGAATATAGACTCTTGTGATTTAGATATTCATAGTAGTTATTATAAAAGTAAAATCGAGAGGTAATTAATAATTGAAGTAATCCTCAGTTGAAATGTAAAGTCTTGAAAAAGGACAATGAAATATATTTCAAGATTACTCAAGAAGCTTTCTCTGTATAAATAATATTTACAGGGGCTGGAGCAATAGGGCAGTGGCGAAAGGTACTTGCTTGCAAAGTTTGATGTCCTGGTTCAATTCCCCAGTATCCATGTAAAACTAGATGCACAAAGTAGTGCATGTGTCTAGGGTTCATTTGTAGTGGTATGTCCCTGGTATGTCCATTCTCTCTTCCTGTTTGCCTCTTTCTGTCTGTCTCTTAAATAAATAAATATTCTTTAAATAAATAAATACTTTTATAGGAACCATGATGATGTATTATGCTAGATTTCTTTTTGTATAACCAAGATCTTTCAATTCTGTCTACAAAGAAAAGAGATAAATAATAAGATAAAAATTAAAAAGTTGGCTTTTCCTCATAGAAATTAGTTAGTTGTGGTTACCTAAAATTGGCAACATGTGATTTGATGTAATGATGGTTTAAACTGGATTTTAGAAATATTTCATCTATCTGAGAAAAGAAAAAAAGAACAGAACATTATTAAATATTATTTTATACATGATATAATGCTTATTTAAGGCTTACTATTATATAAATATCATTAACCTTAACATTTATTTATGGTTATCTCCCAAAAGCTAATTTAAGGATAATCCTGTTGTCATAAAGCCAGCCCTGTAATTTGAATAACTGTCACCTACTCAAAAATGACCAGCATAAAAACTTGTTTTAGATATTTCAATATTAGTTATGAAACATACAATAAGTCAGTGGTGGTGCAGAGATAAGTGTCTGTGAAAGATCAGTGTGTGTGTGTGTGTGTGTGTGTGTGTGTATACCCATCACCCACTCATCCAACGTCTTCAGACTCAGCTGTCCTCACAGGTATGTCTGAAAGATCAGTTCATGTCCCCAGCCCATTCCAAATGCCCAGGGAAGGAGGGATGCTGGGGAAGCTGAGACTTACCTCATCATCGAGCTTTTGCTTCAGGTCAGTTCTACGTTTTGACTGTTCCACAGACAATTCAGGGTTGTATGCAACACTGGGGATGTGGAAGGAGGTCTGATAATAGTGAATCTTCTGACCTGGAAAGAATAGGAAAGGATGATTTCCCATGTGTAAGCATAAGAAGCAGACAGTACTAAAACAACAACAAGGAATTGCTATGATTCAAATGTAGTGTACCCCCTGAAGGTATGTATGCTGGACACTTGGCCCCTAATGTGGTATTGAAAGATGGTGAGGCCTTGAAGAAGGGAACCTCTCAGGAGCCCACTGGGTCATCACTGACCAGAGATGAATGCTGGTCATGAAGGGTGAGTTAGCTTTTACAGGAGCATTCAGTGCCTGTGAATGCCTGGCCCTGGCCTTGCCTCTTACTTCCTGGGTTGTCATAAGTTGTCCAGCAGCATCACACACCTATGACTTGCTGTCCTGTCATGATGCTATCCACCATGCAGGATGGATACAGATGCAGTCATTCAGTCTAGCCTCCAGAACAAACCCCCTTTCTTCAGAAAGTACCCAAGTGCAGGGATTTTGTTACAACCACACTAAACAGACCAGCAGTCACATAATAGATACACTTCCGACAATTAAACACCTAGTATCTGTAGCCAGCACCTTCCTCCAGCCTTTCTTTAAGGTCATATCTCTTCAAAGTCACTATGGTTGTCAGTTGTGTCTTGGCACAATTACTTCCTGAAAGTGACAAGTCATAACTTTAAGCTTTTACTGAATGGAAAGTGTAATATGTTCTCATAAGTTGACATGAAAATGAGAAATTCTACTACAAAACTTCAGCCACCAGCAAATTGAATATTATTATGCTATAAAATAACATTACAAGTGAATTTTTGTTCTATTCAAGAGATGATATTTTATGAACCACATTAGGTTTTAAGTGCTAGAAATAAGTTTTATTCATAAAAGATTATTTCTTAAACTTATTCAAGTGAAAACTCAATTCTTCAGTAGGAGAAAATATTAAGGGTTAGAAATATATGGAGTAAGTCTTCAAATTTCCAAAGTTATACAGTAAGACAGGTACTTACCATATGCCAAAAAATAAGCAAGAAGACCAATAATCACTGCCAGAGCCAACAAAACAGCTATGATGATAGAAGCAACCACCCACAGTGCCAAGGACTTGGGTCTTCTACTCAGTACCCCAGGCCTGTTGAGAGGAAATGCATGTTATAGGGGATGGAGAGATGGCTTGGCAGTTAAGGGGCTTGTCTCTGAAGCCTAAGGACCTAGGTTCAATTCTCCAGAACCCACATAAGCCAAATGCACATGTTGACATATGCATCTGGAATTCATTTGCAGTGGCTAGATGCCCTGGTGTACCCTTTCTCTTTCTCTCTATCTCAAATAAATAAATTAATTTAAAATATTTTAAAAAACCAAATAGGACTCTAAGACTATTTTTGACCATTTGTTTTCTTTTTATGTGTTTTTTTTTAAATTGAATTAGTTAACCTTTTTTTTATATGAGAGACAGAGAGAGAGTTGGTGCACCAGGCCCTCCAGCCACTGCAATTGAACTCCAGACATGTGTGCCCATCTTGTGTGCGTGTGCAGCCTTGTGCACTTGTGTCACCTTGTGTGTTCAGCTTATGTGGGACCTGGACAGTTGAACATGAATCCTCAGGCTTCACAGCAAGTCGGGGTCCAGGCCTCCATGAAGTTATAACTGTTGTATTCTGCGAGCCCGCAGAATTAGCATCACTTGGATGCCACCAAGATCTGCTTCCAGCCAGAGAATCGAGAAGTGGGAAGAACCCCTCGGACCATGGTTGATCTGCCTGTAGGGATTGCTCAGTGGAACTTGAGCCAGCAGGGCAGTCCAGAGTCCCTGTACATAGAAGCCCTCTGTTGTCAAAGGACTTTCAGGTGGGTTTGCAGGTGTACAAGGCAGCCTTGGACAGGGCATCAGTCTCAAGACACCTTCCTATAGTCCTGTGAAAATCTCAAAGTTTCTTCTTAGTGGTGAGAACCTCTAGCAATTTCCTGTGTTAGCTTATTTTGCATTGCTGTCATAGGATACCCAGTGTAACAACTTAAGGAAAGAAAGATGATTTTGGCTCACATTTTCAGAGGGTTTAAGTCCATCAAGGCAGGACAGGCACGGAGGAAAAGAATCAGATCATGCCAGTGGAATCATGTGGCCAAGAATAACTCTTCATGTTGTGATAGACTGGCAACAGATGGTGAAATTGAAAGGAGGGGCCAGGTGTAACTTGTAAATGTTTATCCCTGATGACCAACTTCTGCTATGTAGGCCCTACCTTGTACAGGAGGAACATGGTTGAAACTGCTAGAGAATCAAAGTCATTGAAACAGTCTCCCGCTTTTAAGTGATGTCGTCTAGAGACACATGAAGTATCTACTATAATATACTGCTACACGTCACCATGGAAAAATGTCCAGCACCATCAGTGATGAGGGTATACAAAAGAATGCCTCAGAGAATTTGATGGCTAAGGAGATGGAATTATGTGGCAAGGGTGACTTGTGCATTAGGAAGAAGGAACAATAGGAACAAAAAAAAGTGACACGAAAACTTAGGGTGTATATAAGAAAATAGAGTATGGGAATGAGAGCTAAAATTAATGCAATTACTTATTAGTTAACCCAATAAGCATTTATTCAAAATTACTATGTATAGGGGCTGGAGAGATGGCTCAGCAGTTAAGGTGCTTGCAAAACCTAATGGCCTGGGTTAAACTCCTCAGTACCCATAGTGGAACATAGAAAAGGGTTTTTTTGTTTGTTTTTGTTTTTTGAGGTAGGGTCTCACTCTGGTCCAGGCTGACCTGGAATTCACAATGTAGTCTTAGGGTGACCTCGAACTCATGGCAATCCTCCTACCTCTGCCTCCCGAGTGCTAAGATTAAAGGCGTGCACTACCACGCCCAGCTTAGAGAAGTTTTAATAGCTCTCCCTTTAGAAGAATGTATGGAGGAGCACAGTATATATAAATTACTATCAGAATTTCAGAAAGTTTCCAAGATAATTCTTCTAGAATAATGATTGTTTTTCTGAGAATATAATGGCTGGAAAAAAATGTTTTCTTAGAAACTTAAAAAGGACTGCCTTCCCTCATGAGTCAGATATAGAAAACAATCTAATAATTTGTTTTGAAACAAAATGTTCATCTTTAAAAGGATGTGGTTAGTTGTGACTATTCCATGCCTAACTCCAGAAAAACTGCCGTGACTTATGTATGTGTCACAAGTGACAAATGGTTTCAGTTTATTTCCTTAGCCATACAAACATATTGCAAAATGTTTACTTTTTTGGTAGTCTATAAATAAGATAGTTATCTCCCATTTATTTAAGTGACTTAGGTGGTGACTGATTTCAATATCTGTCCTAGACAGGTGGAAGCTTGTCCCTCACACTTACCTGGTAAATATTTACCTACAAAGTACAAGAACAGGTCATGAAGTAAGAGACAGTAACAGGTCATTTGCAACGCACCATCAGAGGGTTTTGTTGAGGAAGTATTTCTTCATCCATGGCAGGAAGATATGAAATTAAACATCACTGGGATTCCAGGTTAAAAAAAAAATCACATGTTGGGCTGGAGAGATGGCTTAGGGGTTAAGGCGCCTGCCTTCTAAGCCTAAGAACGCCCGTTCAATTCTGCAGGTCCCACGTTTAGCCAGACGCAAAGTGATGCAAGGGCTCAATGTTGCACTTGCTCTCAAGGGGGTGCACGTGTCTGGAGTTTGTTCACAGCAGCTGAGAGGCTGCTGGCTTGCCTATTCTCTGTCCCTCTTTCTCTCTTTCTCTCTCCAAAAAAAAAAAAAAAAAATCACACGTTATTTTTAAAAATCACGAATGACAATTCTCCTCTCCTTCCTAGCTTCTCCCTGTCCCTTTCCCCTAATTACTGCAACTCAAAGAAACTTGAATTTCCAAACAGCTGCACTGCAGTGCAGGAAAGTCCAGCAACAGAGACACCTTTATCATGAAAATCAAAGGAAAGTGATAAATAGCCTCATCCTTGTTCTGGTGTTCATTCCACGGTGAAGTGAGCAGGGACAAAAGCTTCCTGCTCAATTAGAAATAGTTCACAAAGGGTTGACGCTTTCTTGTAAATCACCTTCCCTGGACTTCCCAGTGGCTCATTATCTAGCCTGTCCCTGGGGCAGAACCTCGGCAGAATGGGAAGGACCCTTCTTACTTCATCAACACTTGTCCTCCGTTTTCAACACTGCAGCTTTTGACCAAGGTACATCCTTAGGGCCTCTCCCCTTAGATAGCTCTCTCAGTTCCTGTTCTTCCTCCTGGAAATTGTCAAATGCTTTATTGCTCAGAAATGCAATGCTTCAGAGATGAAGAATGAAGGGATTTGTTTTTCCACCCCAGTACTGGCCTTTGCGTTTGAAAGGCTCTAAAGGAAGTGGTGCAGGCTGTGAAATAATCCCACCTGGATCCTCCTCCTCATGCCTCATCAGTGGATACTGACCAGTCAACTTCTGTGTGCCTGAGTTTCTTCGCTGGTAAATGAGAGTAATATCTTGTGGAGTGTGGCAATTTAAATGTGTGTCCACCGTAGACTCAGATGTTTTATTAAAACTCGTAACTTGGGTCTCAAGCTGGTGGGCTGGAGAAAGTATCATTGGGGCCGGATCCTGGGGTCCAGCCCACAGATGTGTTCAGGGGAGGATCTGGATTCCAGCCCAGAGATGTAAGAGAGCAGTTGAGCTCTGGGGTCCTCCTTGTGAAGATTTTGGGGTTGCTGCTTTTTGGTGTTTGCTGGCTGTGGTGGTTTCTCTCTCTGTGCTTGGTTTCATGAATGGGAGCCAGCTTCTTCTACCACTGGCAGAACTTACCCTTGGATCTTAAGCTGAAATAAGTCCTGCTCCTTCCATACTCTGAATCTGATCAGAAGTTCATCCCAGCATAGTGTTTATGATGATGATTCTAATTGTGAGATATTAATGACACTCATAAACTTGGTTATATAGGTACAAATATATAAGAGATTCAATGAGGTTGGTGCTTTCTTTTATATTTCATGTTCTGACAAGTTCTGAGTCATGTTTTCATAATAAGAAAGATATAATATTTCGCAACTGGAAAGTTGACTCATGTCATAATTAAGATGTGATTAATAAAACTGATGTTACAGAAGACAAGAGTTCACAGAGTAATCGAGGTCAGAGAGTGCTGACCCTACAGCACTCTAGGCAGTAAGACAAACTGACTTGAATTTCCACTGGAAAATATTTCTCAAAGGAAGTTCTAGAGTAGAGAGAAAGAGCATGCATGCGTGTGCCACTGCACCCATCCATACCGAGAAATTCTTCCTCCATTATTCCTTCTAAAACTATTTCAGAGATTTGGGGTGGAAATTCCATTTTCCTGCTTTCCCTAAGATACTTTTCATTAAGAATCATTCTTACTTAATCATCTCTCCTTCTGCTGTCACTTAAATCTTGACCTCAAGAAACCAGAGCTTGTTTTGAAAATTTAATCATGCACAAATGCCTAATTTGCAAATGCTTTACAATGAACAAGTCCTCTCGTCACCGTATCTGACTATTTTGAATAAGTTGATTTGTTGTTTTAAAAGTAAAGCTTAGGGCTGGAGAGATTGCTTGGCAGTTAAAGTGCCTGCCTGCCAAACCCAAGAACACCCATTTGATTCTCCAGGTCCCATGTTTAGCCAGACGCACAATGTGATGCAAGGGCACAGTGCTGCACTTGCCCATAAGGCAGCACATGTGTCTGGAGCTCACTCACAGAGATTGAGAGGCCACTGGCGTGCCCATTCTCTCTCTTTCTCTCTGTCTTTCTCTCTCTCTCTCTCTAGCTCTTTCTCTATCTCTCTCTCTCAATAAATAAATAAATAAAATTTGAAAGCTTGGAAAGAAAGTCAACCAAGATCTTCCTTGAGTCAGAGAAAATTTTGAAAAAACTATTTGAAATAGCTGGAGAATTCAAACAAGTGTCAGAAAAGGGCGAGTCGTGGAGGAGCGTGGCTGGGATGTCTCAGACAAGAGTAACTGTGGGAATGTCATCTAAGCACACACCATCGGAGGCTCGAGAGGGTTATTGTCACTTCCTTCTGCCTTCTCTCTATATTTCATTTAACATCTTTATTAGTATGTAATCCACACGTTTCCTTTGTGGTTTGGGTTATGACCGAAAACTGTGTCATTTCCATTACTACAAAGTTCTCTAATGAGCACAATGAAAGCTGTGGAACTCTCACCCCAGGCTATGACTTATTTTATGCGTTTACTAGTTTCTGTGTGCAAGTATACATGCACATGTGTGCACATCATGTGAAGGTCAGAGGACAACTTAAGTGTTATTCTTCAGGCATTACCCATCGCTTTTGATACGGAGTCTCTCGCTGGCCTGGGGCTCACCAAGTAGGATAGATTGATAGCCAGGGAGTTCCAGGGCTCCACCTGCCTCAGCCTCCCTGGTGTTGGGATTACAGAACTGTGCAACCCTTTCTGACATTTTTATGTGGGTTCTGGGAACTGAACTCAGAACTTCATGTCTGTGAGGCAAGCTCTTCTATCCTCCCCAACACCTCATCCAGCCCCCCAAAGCAAAAGCAAAGGTCTGTAAATGTAGCTCAGTGCTAGAGCGCTTGCTGAGCATGCATGAGGTCCTGTGCTTATTGCCCAGCAACAGAAAACCTGATATTATTGCCAAGAATATTATGGATGAGATGTACCCCACTGCCATGAAGTGCATGAGCTGGGGGAGGAGAGCAAAATGAACACGTCCATAGCATAAGCATCTATTGGTGACAGGAGGTCAGAGGCTGAGGGTAGGCGAGGAGGGTGCTTATGTGAGTACCAGAGTCATCCCTCCAGCCCTGCTTTGAGATCTGAACTCAGGGAAGAGCAACCAGGTGGCAGTGAGTCCTGAGAGCTGGCCAGAGTGAGCATGTTGAGACCCACAGGACATGTGATCAGGCTGGTTGGTTGGCAGTGAGGCTGGGGAAGGTTGGCCACAGAGACAGACAGAGCTAAAACCACGGTGTCTCTGGAGGTCATCACGAGGAGTTGTGAGGGATGCACTGAACGTTTTAAATGTGTGGGAGGCACAATAACCCTAGCATAAGTCCCATGGCCCCTTGTTACACGGATTCTCTGACACACGCCCAAATATATAAACCTCTTTCCTTTTGTGCAGTCATCTACTTAAAAATCCAAAAAATGGTTAAAAACAATGTTCTACATATTTAGGATTTCCAGAAATGTGTTTGGGAAAGAACCTGTAAATATTCTCATCGTGTGTGTGTGTGTGTGTGTGTGTGTGTGTGTGTGTGTGTGTGCGTGAATTCAGGACTGGTAATCCTAATTGACCCTTAGTGCTTCCTGCCCATCCCACTAATGTCTTTTCTCATTCTCCCAGTGTGAGAGACAATTATTTCATGCCTTCTCTTCTCAAATCTCCAAAACATGCTCCTTCATCCTCAACCTCGGCTGATGGCCTTGATTTCTTTGGACTGAGAAAAAAAATAGAAATGGGCTGGAGAGATGGCTTAGCGGTTAAGGCATTTGTCTGTGAAGCCGAAGGACCCAGTTTTGATTCCTGGGACCCATATAAGCCAGATGCACAAGGTGATGCATGCCTCTGGAGTTCATTTGCAGCGGCTGGAGGCCCTGGTGTGTCCATTCTCTCTGTCCCCGTCTCTGCCTCTTTGTCTCTCTGTTTCTCTCTCAAATAAATAATAAAAAAAGGAACTCATTCTTGGGTTGTTATTGTCTCATGAGCAAGACCGCGTGACAGCTGTCCATTCACTTCTTCACAATTCTGCTCTTCATGCTTTGTTCCCACTAAAGGGTATATGCTGCCACTGTGAGTGCATTGCCTGGTTTCTCCAGGTACTCATAGCACTTGTCTGTATTTCAAGTGTGCGGTGTGATGCTGATGTGTACGTGCACTGTGAAATTATTATGACCACAAGCTAGTTTAGCATATCAGTCACCTCACGGAGTTACCATGTTCTACAGTTGTGTGGTGAGAACACTTCATATCTGCTCTCATTCTGATTCCCACACCATCCTTTGGAATTTCTGGGTTCTGTCTTCATGCACGCACTTTCATTATCATATGCAAGACATTTAAGGAGATCTTTCATGGTGATATTGCTTAATACACTATTTGAGACATAGGATTATGAGCAAAAAGTGAATTTTTATATGATATTTTGCCCCTTTGGGCCAATTTTGCATAATTCATGCAAATAGTTAACAAAATGTAAACAATAGTTCTCCAATATTATCTTTTTCTTTCTTCACATTTATTTATTTGCAAGGACAGAGAGAAAAAGAGAGGGAATGAACATGGACATGCCAAGCCATTACCCACTGCAAACAAACTCCAGATGCATGAACCTCTCTGTGCATCTAGCTTCCTGTGGGCACTGGAGAACTAAACCCACTTCATTAGGCTTTGAAGGCAAGTGCCTTCACCTTGAGCCACCTCTCCAGACCCCATATTCCCTTTTTCTTAAGAGTTCACTAGTTCTCCATGGAGAAGCTGTGCCTATGGAAAGAGCTTGGGTTGTCTACAGATGGTTTTCCTTGGCGTTCATAAGTTATTTGGCCTTTATCTTACTTTCTAGTGCCTGGTTTATTCATCTATAATATGTAGTTGATTTCTATAGTTATTGTGAGTAAAAAAGAGTTTGAAAGTCCTCACTCAATATTAGCAATTATGAAACTTCATTAAAGCAATGGCTATGACTGATAGACCCTGCTCAACAAAATTAGATGGTTGAAAAATGTAGAGTTGATTACAGCTGATGGGGGCAGTAAGCCACTCTCTATGTACTTGCTCAGGTTCGAGGTTCCTGTTGACACTGTAATCAAGGAATCTCTGTCAAGAGAATTTCCCCACTCTCCCATTACTCACCCTCGCTTTTGCGTGCCAATACCTCCCAGAGAGTGACTGTGTTATTTGAGCTACATAGAAATGGCATTTGCGTATATCTGATAAGCTGTCTTAATTGTTGGGAGGCCTTTTGCCGGTGTCTGTGTCTGTCACATTCAGGTGATGTGGTTAACCAGAGCTTTTTGCTGCTGGTTTTAGTCTTAGGACCTTAGCAAAGGTGGGGAGTGGCTCTTTACTCAAGGTTGCCCCACCTTACTCCAAATAGGTTTGGGGAAACAATAAGGTCTGAGGATGAGTGAGGCACAGTTCCCCAGAATAATAAGACTTACTAGCTTCCATTTCTGCAGACTGTTCAGTTTATAGAATCTTTAATATGTCTAACACTTGACTCATCCGACATCAATGTGAAGTTCATATGGTAAATACTGTTTCCATATTGCTCAGTTGGAGACACTGAGGCTCAAGAGATTGATCAAGAGTTTACAGTAGTAATTTTTGGGCCTGCCTAAAATTCATACCATTTATTTATTTATTTATTTTGGTTTTTCGAGGTAGGGTCTCACTCTTAGCTCAGGCTGACCTGCGATTCACTATGTAGTCTCAGGGTTGCCTCGAACTCATGGTGATCCTCCTACCTCTGCCTCCCAAGGACTGGGATTAAAGGCATGAGCCACCACACCCGGCCATACCTTCTATTTATTATCATTTTCCTTGTATAACAGAAGTTCTAATGAAATTCCAGTGACTAATGGGGACATTCAAAAAGTCAAGCTTAAGAACAGAAATACACTTTTGCTGAGCAGAATTATACTAAGAAATAGTTTGATGACTTTTGTTCAAGATGATCTAGGTCTTGAAGAACCCCAAGACTTACAAAGTGCAAGGCTTCAATGAAGAGCACCAGTGTCCTTGGGCGGTGCCATAGCAACCAAGCGCTTAAGGAGAGCTGCCCTGCACACAGCCTAAAAGAGGAGCACTGTGCCTGGTCCACGTGATGTGTGTCTCACCCATGACATCCCTGACTGGAATGTGACCTTCCGGGAACCCCAAAAAAGGTAGAAGCCAGGAAGTGATTAAATACGGAAGCTAACCCTATAGGTCAAGAGTGTTAATTCACTTGTGAACAGAACACAACAAGCTGTTCTTGTGGATCTGTTCTTGGGTGTCTGATTAGAAATCCAAGTTTAATAAGAATAGAAGCATATAAGTAGAAAAAAAAAAAAAGGAAACGAGACTGTAAGCATAGGCAATTCTTTTTTATATTTTATTTCATTTTGGTTTTTCGAGGTAGGGTTACACTCTAGTCCAGGCTGACCTGGAATTCACTATGTAGTCTAAGGGTAGCCTTGAACTCAGGTGATCCTCCTACCTCTGCCTCCCCAGTGCTGGGATTAAAGGCATGTGCCACCATGCCTTTTATGCCTTTTCATATTTAATCAAGCTTGTAGCTAGGAAGAGGGAGATACATCTAGGTGTGTTGAGTTCATGGAGAATCCACTCCCCCACTACACCCATGTATGAGACAATTCCAATATACTTATAATGTTAAAACCATCCAGTAGGGCTGCAGAGATGGCTTAGTGGTTAAGGTGTTTGCTTGCAAAGCCAAAGGACCCAGGTTCAATTCCCCAGGACCTACATAAGGGGCGCACACATCTGGAGTTCATTTGTAGTGGCTAGAGGCCCTGGTGTGCCCATTCTCTCTTGGTCTATCTGTGTCTCTTCTCTCTCTCTGCTTGCAAATAAACAAATAAATAATTTTTTAAAATCCAGTAGATATCCTGACACTGAGAGGGGCTTGGGTTCAGGGCATATTTCAATAATCGTTTGGATTAAAAAACACTGGGTTCGCTCATATAAAACTTCTATATAAGTTGAAAGTGGTCCTACAGCCGGGCGTGGTGGCGCATGCCTTTAATCCCAGCACTCAGGAGGCAGAGGTAGGAGGATCACCATGAGTTCGAGGCCACCCTGAGATTACATAGTGACTTCTAGGTCAGCCTGAACTAGAGTGAGACCCTACTTCAAAAAACCAAAAAAAAAAAAAAAAGAAAGAAAGAAAGAAAGAAAGAAAGAAAGAAAGAAAGAAAGAAAGAAAGAAAGTGGTCCTACATTGACCTTTTCATAGAGTTTGACTGAACAAATTGGAGAACTTGGAAAACTGCAGGCATGTGTTTGCGAATGTGGCTGGATGCTCGCAGGTTTGATATGAGGAAGCTGGAGGAATTTGGATCATGCCAACTACATTTCCTCTTTGAATTGGTAGAACATGAGAGCACATGTGTTGAAAGCTGGAGGTTCAGGTAAGCTGAGGCAGATGGGTTCTAGCTGTGCAAAACAGAATTAGGGGAGTATAAATGCTGGGCAGCACCGAAGGCTTGAGTGGGGAGATGCCTATTGCACATGTTAGGGTGATCTGCACAGAGGTGAGCCTCTTTCAGACAGTTGTATTTGTCTTAGAATGTAGCCAGTATGGACAATGGAAAAGATAAGGCACAAGAGAGTTTGGTAGAGTTGAAGATCTCATTAAATAATTTGTTTAGAGCAGGGAATGGTGGTACAGACCTGTAATTCTATGATGTGTTTGGCTGAAGCAGGAGGATTGCCATGAATTTGAGGCTAGCCTGGGCTGCCTACATAGTAAGACTCTGGATCAAAACGAAGGAAGGAAGGAGGGAAGGAAGGAAGGAAGAAGGGAGGTAGGGAGGGAGGGAGGAAGGAAGAAAAGGAAGGAAGGAAGGAAGGGAAAGGAAAGGAGGGAGGGAAGGAGGGAGGGAGGGAGGAAAGAAAGAAGGAAGGGTGGGTGGGAGGGAGAAAAAGAATTTTCAGCTGGGAAGAAAGAAGGAAGCAGAAAGAAAGAAAGAAAGAAAGAAAGAAAGAAAGAAAGAAAGAAAGAAAGAAAGAAAGAAAGAAAGAAAGAAAGAAAGAAAGAAAGGAAGGAAGGAAGGAAGGAGAAGGGAGAAAGAGAGAAAAGAAGGAAGGAAGGAAGAAAGAAAGGAAGGAGGGAAGGGAGAAAGAAAGAAAGAGAGAAAGAAAAAGAGAAGGAGAAAGAGAAAAAAAAAGAAGGAAGGAAGGAAGATTATTTTTCAGCCGGGCGTGATAGCACACACGTCACCGCAGCACTCAGGTTGCAGAGGCAAGTGCATCATGAGTTCAAGGCTAGCTTGAGCTACATAGCAAGACCTTGTCTCAAAAAACAATATAAAAGGGTTTGTTTAAAAGAAGATCCAAGGAGCACACATGCACAAATGTGTCTGTGTGTAAATGCTTTGGTGGCAGCTGGTAAGATGAAGGGAGAACTAAAAATCAGAGCGAAGCGTGGTGGTGCATGCCTGTAGTCTTAGTGCTCAGAGGCTTGAGGCAGGAAGATTGTAAGCCTGTGGCCTGCCTGGGTTACATATTGAGTTCCAGACCCTCCTTTAGACCACAGTGAGATCCCATCTCAAAAATAATTAAAACTTGCAAGAATAAATGAGTTTTAGGAAAGTCTGACACATTAGAAACAAATAAAACTGTAAGAATCAGTGGTAGAGGCATAAAGTTATGATTCAGATAGAATAATTCTCAGTCATGACAAATCTAGGGTGTGGATATGAGAGTGGTATTAGAAAAGATAAAATACACAGATGAGAAGATCAAGGAAGTAAATGTCTACTAGACATTCATGCTGCCTCCAGGAAATACAGTACTTGGGGCAGAAAATGAGGTAGGGTAGTGAGTGCAAACATCCCCAGTTAATCAGGAGCATAACCTTGAGGCCCATGATGATGGGAGTGAAGGAAGGAAGAAGGTGGATCGTACCACTGTGTGAACCTCAAAGGAGCGGCAGTGGGATATGGCCTGGGGGGGTCATGGTCCAATGGTCCAACATGGCAGAGGGGAGCTCTCAATCACAAGGTGTCTGGTGTAGGAGAAACCCTAATTAGAGAAGACCACGAAGAATTGTATGTGCAAAGGAACTATGTTTTAATTATTCAGAGATTTATATAGAATAGTTCATGAAAAAAAGAAATGTAGGACACAAAATAGTTTGTCAATCTTAGGATAGCATTTCAGAAATTGTGTAGAAATAAACTTATCATAAACAATTCTGAGTGTGTGGTAAAACAAGCAGAGAAACTTTTTTAAATCATAGGTATCATTTACACTGCATTAATAAGTACAAAACTAATGTCAACATGCGTTTAAAATTTGTTTTGCACATGCTTGGAGTTGTGGCATGCGCCTTTAATCCAGCACTTGGGAGGGAGAGGTAGGAGGATCACCCTGAGTTCGAGGCCACCCCATGACTACATAGTGAGTTCCAGGTCAGCCTGGACTAGAGTGAAACCCTACCTTGAAAGTGTGTTGGTGTGTAGAGTATGTATATGTATGTGCAGACAGACACATGCCTGTATGTACAGATGTGGAGGCCAGAAGAGTAAGAGTGCTTTTCCTTGGGAAAGAGTCTCTTCTCTCAACAAAGAGCTGCTGTTTGTATGAGCCTCAGCAATTCTCTGGTGTGTGCTCCTCACAGGAGTGGGATCACAGGCATGTGTGGCCATGCCCAGCTATTTAATTAAAACTCAGGTGGTCTCAGGCACTCATGCTTGCTCAAAAAGCACTCTTACCTGCAGGACTATCTCCCCAGCCCAAATTTTTTAAAAATTTATTTTATTTTACGGGCTGGAGAGATGGCTCAGCACTTAAGGCACTTAACTGTAAAGCCCAGGTCAGCCTGAGCTAGAGTGAACTCTTATCAAAATAATAATAATAATAATAATAATAACAACAACAACAAGATCTATAGCTATTAGAGCTGTTACTACAAGAAAAATAACTAGTATTTCTGTGTGGTTCAGAGAATTATAAAATTAATTTAAAAATTTTTTGCAAGAATGAGATCATCCAAAGGCTCTATTTCATAGTTACTCATTTTTGGGAAAGACCATAAGGATTCATTGTTACAAATGTATTTATATTTCTTTATATAATTATAAACATAGAGGGATGTGGTAATTTGAATATATGTCCCCCAATATATTCAGTATTTTATTAGTTATAGTTTGCCTCTGCAATCACCTTGCTAGAGGCAATGTCACTGGGGGCTGGTCTTAAGGTGTTAATGGTGGGTTTGAGATTCCATTGTAAAGATATGCAAAGTGTGCCCAGTAGGAGTTCCTGAAGTGTGCTGTGTGACTTTTTGGCTGTAGTTTTGCTCAGTGTGCTATGTAGCTGGCGGCTTGGTTTTTCTCTCTCTTGCCTGGTCCTGTGAAGAGCAGGCCCCTTCTCTTGCCATTATGGAACTACCCCTGGATCTGTAAGCTTCAATAAATAATATCCCTTCCTCCATAACTGTGCCTGGTCTGGAAGTTCATCTCAGCGAACCTGAAGCTGTCTGCTACAAGGGATATACTAGAAAAGTAAATAAAGCATTTGTGTTGAAAGAAATCTCAAATGTGACATGAAGTCCATCAAACTGAGAAGACCCAAGTAACTAGGAACTGATGAGTTTTTGACTAGAAATTACTTGTTCTAAATCACTGGAAGAAGGATTACATGGTTCAGTTAACACATATTTGCTCAACATGGTACACAATACAAGTATGTACAAAAAAGACAATAAGGTACATTTTCTTCACTTTACCAGCAGATAGATAATGAAAACAGTTAAGTAAAGATTATCTATACTTTGCAAAGACAGCTGGAGTTGTTATCAGTGGGAAGACTAGAGACGGTTTGACAATGCCTTCCGAAGCCTCACCAGGGCTGGTGCCCCTCCCTTCCCTCTGAGCCACAAAGCTAAGGAGAGTCAAATCCAATTCTATAACAGCATCTCCAGTTAGCATTGGTTATCTGAACAGAGAACAGGATCATGGAATCTTGGCCCTGTGGGAATCTTGCAGTGGGGGTAGCAGAAATATAGAGGCTCTGATGGTTTCTAGGCCTATTGAATACCTTCATGCTATTTTCCTAGTTTCTTTCCATCTAGGCCCCCGCCTTTTATCTCTTCATCTGTCCAGTGGATTTCTTTTGCCTTTAGCGAGCTTTACTGTAGAGTTCACATTTGTATAAGACTTCATAGAAACTTAAACTGTGTGCTCCAAGCTGAGAGTGGTTCCTGGCACACAATAGCACTTAACTAAATGCCTAACTATTGAATATATTAAAAAGAAAAGATGTATTAATTGAATTATTTTTATTGGTATGATATCAACAATTTCTGTATATGTTGAAAATGATTTAAAGAAATAAAAGTCTTGATAACAATATTTTTTCTATTATAACAGATTTAAAAAGTAAATCCTAATATGTAAAAATTATGAATAAGATCAAATAATGTGAAAAGTTTGTATTTTTCTGGTTTGTGTCTTTTAACAAATTAAATATTACATGATGAAAAAGTAGAATATTTTTAAAGGATTATATCTGGTAGGACTGTGATCTAGAAATCTACTCGTGTCTAATTGAACTTCACATGTAAATATCCTGTCATTACTGACAAATGGACAAATTAGAAAACTTACGTCTAATATCTGTTTTCGAGTAATTTGCGCTAACTGACCTAGTACTGTAGATGAAGAATTAATGTTTGATAATGGTGAAAATGACAAAAGTGCAGAACAGATCAGGCAGGAGAATGGGGGAAAAAGGTTTTGTTTCTCAGTTCTTATGTACTCAAGTAAAGAAGTCTTCTGGTTTTTATTTTCAAAAAACAGCATTTATCAAAGGACATTAAAATTCTTATGTATATTGTTGGTTTTCAGTTATATTTATCAATTTCTGAGTGGAGGTAAAGATACACTTGTTCCTATACAACTTTGATATTTCCTCTTTTTCATGTATGAATTTTATGCATAATTTAGAAAGTGCATAATGAGCATTATCTGCTTTAAACTCTTGGGTGAAGGTGAGAAACCTTCCATCTCAGCTCACTCTCTGCCTACAAACCTACGAGTGTTCTTCAATGCTTGTCTCTGTCATTATCTCATTCTCACATTAGACTTAAATTTCCTATTCAAAATTTTCAAACCATAAATATAAAACTTTTAGCATAGCTTTCTGAAAGAATATTTATATTACTATGTCATTATTTACTCCCACAAAAAAATAAAGAAAAGGGTTGGAGAGATGGCTTAGTAGTTAAGGCTTTTGCCTGCAAAGCCAAAGGATCCTGGTTCGATCCTCCAGGACCCATGTAAGCCAGATGCACAAGGGAGCGCACACATCTGGAGTTCATTTGCAGTGGCTGGAGGCTCTGGTGCACCCATTTTCTCTCTCTCTCTCTCTCAATAAATGAATGAATAAAAATTTAAAAAAAGAAAAAAAATGATTTGGCTGCCAACACAGAAAATTTTCCAACTTGCATCTGAAGCCACCATGTACCAAATCCTTCAAACATGAAATAAAATTTAACTTACTGATACATCCTAGCCTTGAGAGTGCACACTCCTCCACCTCTGTGCTTCCTTGTGTGAGGTTTCTTGTCAAATGAGTAGCATCCTGGGCCTTCTTTCAGATGTGTGAGCTGACTAAAGTTAAGAATACTTAAGGATTTAAAAGAAACTTGTCTAACAAGTTGGGACGGGTAAATGTTAACCTATAGAATGGTTGGAGGTAAAGAATCACTTGATAAAAGTGTTTGTTACAGGAAGTAAAAATTTCCTGGTCCTGGGTAATTAAAATTAAGCTAGGAACAATGTCAAGGCTCAAACCTGAGCAACACCCTTTGATTCTTTGAAGGATTTTCTATGTGTCTTTCAAGAGACAGACAGTCCTCTTCCTTTTTCAGTCTGTGCAATTCTAATCTCAGGTACAGCCATTCATCTCTCTGAGCCTGCCTGAACTGACAGGTTCCAGGAAACCTTTGGTGGTTCTTGATAAGCTTTACCTAGGACAGTGGTATATCTGCTCCTTATATCTGTCCCAGTAATTTACTTATGTCTATTCTAAAGAGGGCTCCATTTGTAAAAAAATATTTATTTATTTATTTATTTATTTATTTATTTATTTATTTATTTATTTAGAGAGAGCAGAGAGAGTGAGTATGGATGTGTCAGGGTCTCTAGCCACTGCAAGAGAACTCCAGACACATGCACCACTCAGTGCATTTGGCTTTGCATGGGTCCTGGGGAATTGAACCCAGGCCATCAGGCTTTCAAGTGAAGTGCCTTTAACAGCTGAGCCATTTCTCCAGCCCTAAGGGTTCCATTTTTGAGAAGAAAAGATTGAGTTGTATTTGAGTCCACTTCCAATTTAAAGAACCTCAACAAGAAATAATCTCCATTTTTGTGTGTGTTCTGTTCCAGTGATTTACCCATGTTTATTCTAAAGAGGGTTACTGTTTTAAGAAGGAAATTTTGAGTAATATTTGAGCTCACTGCTAAGGTAAAGAACTGCACAAACAGATAATTTCTTTTTGGGTCTTGTGTCTTTTAACAATGTCAGCCTCTACTCTGTTTCTACTTCATGTGTGTGCGTGTGTGGGGTGTGTTCTGTGTGCACATGCACGAGTGAAGGTCGGAGCACAACCTTGACTGCTGGCCCTTGCCTTCCGCCTTGCTTGAGTCAGGGCCTCGCACTGTTCACCGCCCGAGGACCCATGAGCATCAGGAGTCATTTCCGCCTCCATTCTCAGTGTAGACAGGCTGTGATGATAGATGCTGGCACCATGCAGCCAACTTTATGTGGGTTCTGGGGATCAAACTCAGGTTTTCAGGACTGCACAGAGAAAGCCTTGCCACTGAGCCATCCTCCCAGCCAGCCCCTCCATGTCTACTTTTTTTCTGTCGACTCATCTGGGTTTACATTTCATTTACCTCAACCCAATCTGCACCTCCCACTGAATCTTTGCCCTCTGTAAGGAATAAGTCCTTTTCTTTCTTTATATTACAGTTTTCCACTCAGAATCTCCTTCAGCATTAGAGGTATTTAGTTAGAATCAGCCTAAAGTGTCCATAGACACAGAAAGCCTTTATGTCTCCAGGATGTTCTTAGAAAATCCCACACTTCTCCTTCAAATAGGCTTCTTTTTACTTTTGCTCATTTTTAGGTGTGCAGATCCATTTCCCCTCTTACTGACTGCTTTAAAACTATCAAGCTTTTTAATGTGATTGCTAGCACCTCAATATACCAAGATACTCAATATCTACTGAGTCTTTCTGTTCATTAGTTTGAAAGTCAAGATTCCCACTTATTTCACAATCCCTTTTTTCTTTTTTAATATAATGTGCATTTAGCATGTTTTGAATTTTTATTATTTGCTTGTTATAGTTCTTTTGTCACTTTTAGTATTTTTTTTATTTTTTAATGCCTATTCTTTTAGTTGTCACCACATAATCTTGATGCTTGCATATAGATTACATAATGGTTTTGCTTTTGTTTTAAATCAGAATAATATAAATAAATAAATTAATTTAAAAAAAAAAAAAAAAAATCAGGAACAATCCCTTCTTTATTTTGGAAAAAAAAATCACAAATTGGGCTGGGCATGGTGGTGCATGCCTTTAATCCCAGCACTTGGGAGGCAGAGGTAGGAGGATTACTGAGTTCAAGGCCACCCTGAGACTACATAGTGAATTCCAGGTCAGCCTGAGGTAGAATGAGACCCTACCTTGAAAAAAAAAAAAGCAAAAATCACAAACTGGGGAGTGAGGAGATGATTCAGTAGGCAAGATGCTTGCTGCTCGCTCATGAGGACCTGACTTCTGACCCTTACAGCCGTGTAAAAGCAAGGTGTGGTTGCACATGCTTCCTGAGGCTGCTACATTCCTTAACACATCGCTGACTTCAACTTCAACAGAGCAGTGCATCTTCTTACACTCATAATGCTGTTTGTGTCTATGAGTGTGTGCACATCTATTTTATAAAGAAATAACCAACTTTCTGTAAATACTTGGTGGAGAGAGAGAGTTTAGAGACCATAATGTGAATTTAGTTGACCTCACATTTATTTTGCAAGGAGAGGCAGTGGTTTGTCAATAGCCATATAAAAGTACATTGCTGGGCTGGGGAAATGGCTCAGTGGCTAAAGGCACTTGCTTATAAACCCTGCTGGCCCGGGATTAATTCCACAGTACTATGTAAAGCCAGATGCACTAAGTGGAGAATGTATCTGGAGTTTGTTTGCAGTAACAAGAATCTTTGGTCCATCCATTCTCTCCCGCTCTCTCAGTCTATATATTTTTTAAAAACTAAATGTCCGGGGCTGGAGAAGATGGCTTAGCGGTTAAAGCCTTTGCCTGCAAAGCTAAAGGATCCGGTTTGACTCTCCAGGACCCACGTAAGCTAGATACAAAAGGGGGCACATGCATCTGGTGTTCATTTGCAGTGGCTGGAGGCCCTGGCGTACCCATTCTCTCTCTCTCTCTGTCTACTTCTCTCTGCATATTTCTCTCTCTCAAATAAAAACAAACAAACAAAGAAACAAAAAACTAAATGTCTCTGGCTTTCTACCCTGTATGACTCAGCTTGAAGCCATGGAGACAGTACTAGACTGGCTACAAGAACCTCTGCATTTTATCCTTACACTGGTTCTGACCCACAGCATAAACTTATAGAAATATATTTGGTCTTGATATCACTTTACTGAAAAACATATTGATGTAGATAAACTTGTAGGAGTCACCTAGCTCTAGTAGATATGGTTCTATCATTAATTTCAATTATTTGTTAAAAGTTTCTTTTTAATTTTCACAATTACATGCAGGAATGTCCCTGCAATCCTTAATGTCAGATAATTAATAAAGAAATAAGTTTACTCAGTAAAAGGGTAGATTCCTTATAAAAAATAAATACATTGGGTTGTTTTTACTGTTAGTAAATTCTGAGGACACCAGAGCCTTGGGTTGGCTTATTAAAATTTTTGGTTCAATCTTACTCTAGCATTGTAAACTAATCCTATAATTAACACTCAAAATTCCATGGCTTCCAAAATTCCTTTGAAATTTATCAAGATTATATTTTGCATAAGCCTAATAATGGACTTCATCTACCACTGATTCTGAAAAGCCTTTTCTATGAAAAGAATAGGTAAATTACTATACTGTTACTACACAAGAGGCAAAACCTAGTAGTTTTGTTTGTAGCCACTAATGTATTTGAAAAATCCCCAAAACAATCAAAATCCCAGCACTTGAAAACAAACAAATCAAACTTTATAATAATAATAATAATAATTAATAATAATAATAATAAAATCCATTTCAGCACCATTTGTATTGATATCAGTTAGCAGTAATATACTTTGCATTTTGAACAAATTTTAAATGTTTTCCAACTTCTCAACTTTATTACTTATCAAGATCTTTATTACTTATCAATGCCTCACAATAATTTCATGAGGTAGGTAACTTAGTATCCCATTTATCAGATGAAAGACAAGGTAAATGATTATATGATTTTTATGACATTAATCGGTAAATCCAATAACAAACTTGAAATAAAACATATAAGCTGTTTTTTAAATCCACTTTTCTATTTCTTAGATTCCCTATGGCATTTATACTTATTCCTCTTATTTGCATTAAAGTATCATTGAATTGACAATATTTAAATCAGTATACATAGTTTCACACATAATTATATACAGTAATCACAGTCTTATGAAGTGTAAATAAAATTACACAAAAGCATATCCCCATTGTCATATAACTGAAAAGGAAAGCAGTGGCTGTTTTGGTGGATGGATTTGCATTCATGTTTCTTCCAAAAGAGGTGTTTGCCTTAAATTTTTAAAAAGTCCAACATCAATGAAGCCTATCTTTAAAGCTTTGAAAATTTCATTTTTAAACTAGTTTTTTCTGATATGAGTCATTGTCAATCAAGAATGTGGTGGAATTTTGTTTTTAAAAGGGAATTATACATGCATGACCTTTCTGTGTCCATATCTTATTGAGATATAAATAAAAAGAGCTGGGAGACTTTTTAAGTCATATTTACCTATATTACATAAAAACCCACGTACATGTAAACTAAAAAAGTAAACCAAGACTTTTAGTCATTAAAAAAATGGAAATGCCAGACTTTGCTCTGATCATTCAGATGAGGGCTGAAGGCGAGTTCAGATGCAGCTCAGTGTCCAGCATGATGGCAGCAGGTCACGGCCTACAGCTGCCCTCCACAGGAAGCATGGTGCACAATAAATTACGGAGACATAAAAGTGACCTTGAAAATACAATACTGCACTTAATCTTTTACAATGTAATTTAAGGTTTTTTGAGATCATTTGCATTGTTTTAAGGAAGCAAGGGGCATTTGTTGTATATATTTAATATAACATATATAAAATATGTAGAGTGCATTTGTTGGACCCAAAGCACATTATTACAGTAGCTTATTTATTTTGGGTATCTTACTGTGTGCACGGGCTATTGTAAATGCTTTGCATTAACACATTTAAGCCTCATCACAACCTTATGAGGTAGTATCACTTCATTCTCATTGCAGAGATGAAAGAACCAATGAATGAAGAGATGCTGGGTCACATGCAGACAAACACACAGTACATATGGTGGAGATAGCAGCCCAACATTGCACCCACCAGGGCATGATGGACTATAGCTAATCCCCAAGGTCATTTGGTTAATAAAATTGACTTCCTTTTGTTTCCGAGCTTGCTAATACACTTATTGACTTCTATGTAGTGCTCAGAACACGTCAGGGACTGACCACAAAAGTGCTCCCCACCTTACATTCTGATAGACATGTGATTAGAAACAAGGTAAAAACTTACAAAAGCACCATTTACCATATGGCGATGTAAATATTTCTAAATATTTGGATAGCACATTCCATTGAAAATCTACAGTGCCCTGTTTCTAATCATTTGAAACCAATACTGTCTTCATCTGCTTCTATTTGTCTTCCCATTGTTCATGGAATTAATACTTCTATAGTTTTCTTTTTTCCTCCTCTCTGAGCTGATCATAACTGATGTACAAATGGCAAGATGCTGCTAAAGACTGAGACAGAAATGCTTTTAACAACCCAGCATGCTCCTGGAGCTAGTCACTACTCAGTCAACAGTGCAATGCTAATGGCAAGACTAGGACCTTTCCAATAAGTACCACCTCCAATGGTCAATGATACTGGTCTCTTCTATCAGATATAAATCCCGACTCACCCCAGGTTGAATTGCAGAAACAGTGCTCCTTCATTCTAGCTATTGAATGTACAGTCATCAGTTCTAGAATGCTGAAGTCTTGAATCCTTAAGGAACATGCTATGACTTTTTCAAGATGAATTCCTGGTACTCTGGGTATCATGAGGAGCATTTGCTGCAGCCTGGAAGTTCTTCATATCCAGTGGAAACTGATGCTCCCAGTCTTCCCTTGAGGGAACCACTTGTAAGTGTTTGTAGGAAGTATCACAGTTTCCCTAAAGAGTGCTTGTCATTGTGTCATGTGCCTCCAGAGTAGACAGTTTATGTACACAAAGGCCACCCCATGATACTACATTGTACATGGGCTGAAAAGTTTCTTCCAGCAAAATCACTGATTCAACTGACATGAATCTAAGTCATAACACACAATAGTCAGTTATTTCTGCTCCATGTAACATGAGCTTAAGTCATGAACCATCTGCATTAGATGCCAGTCTTGGAGGCAATCCAGTTCCGGTATTTAGTCACTCTTGTGTAGACCCCAGGTTTTTTTGGAAGAGCACATGACTGTCCCCAACTTACTATACCCACAATGTACCAGATGTCCCGATTGTCATAAACCAGAGGTCCACCAGAGTCACCCTGGAATAAAACAAATGCATTTTTGTTAACATTAAATTAATTCAAGTCCGTTGTAGTCATCTCTACTGCATGAGCAGAAAAAGGAAACTACTACATAGACCATGTAGCTGGACTACACTAGATTACATGCTTCTTTCAGTGGAGCTAAAATTTTGTGCTAAACCTTAAAGCATTCTTTTTTAGAAAATCCAACACTTATTCATATGTGATATCTACATTATTTCTAGTTAGTGTCCTTAGAATTTTTGTAACTTAAATTAGATATTTTATGAATGGCTTAACATTTTATGCATAAAATGTAAATATGAGCTCAGTTTTTATAGTAGTATAGGTAGAGAATTTCAAAGGTCTCTTCTAAATAGTATTAGCTTGACTATTTTATTGCCATGTGCTTGGTTTCCTTTTCTTTTACTCACCTACTTCTAATTTATGTTTTCTTGCTGAATTTTTGGAAAAACTTCCTTAGCTTTCTTATGTAATCAGGTGATAAAGTAAACAAATACATGAAGAGGGAGACTAAATCCAGGGAAGCGAAAGAGAGCAGTAAACTTCATTTCCTAATCTATAAAATAGGGACACTTAAAATACTGCTTGTATCTTATTAGAGTAAAATAATATATTAAGGTGTTTTATTTTGAGCTGTGTAGACATTAAACACTCAATACAGTAATATTTATTGTTATTGCTACTAAATAAACAGCTTGGTGAGATAGACACCAATTTTCTTTCAATTAACAAAATAGCTAATGGAAACTTTCGTTTTGAGGGTTTGAACTTGATTTTCACCTTACCTTACATGCATCTACTTTTCCTTCCATGAATCCTGCACACAGCATCCCTGGAGTAATCAGGCCATCATACACATCCTTTCTGTTACACACCTCAGTGCCTATGGTTTCCACTCTAGCTTGCCGAAGTTTGTTTTGTATAGGCCCTACACGTAAACAAACAAATAAATAAGCAATGTATTTTTCAAATATAATCATGTCTCAGACATCAAAGACAGGACAGAAGCACAAATGATTACACTAATGTTAATTATTGCCTAATTCTAGCTGCTGGGCACACAAGTCATCATAAAAACACAAACTATGATATTACATCCTAGTAAGTAAATCTTCCAATACACCCTTTAGAGCTATGTACAGATGTTATATTTATGCAATTTTTTTTTTGGAGAGAGACAGAGAGAGAGGGAGAGGAAGACAGATAGAGATGGGTGCACCAGCAGCCTCTCAGCTGCTATAAACGAAATCCAGATGTGTGCGTCCCCTTGTGGTTAAGTGCGGCATTGCGCCCTTGCGTCACTTTGCATCTGGCTAAATGTGGGACCTGGAGATTGGAACCGCTGGAGATTGGAACCAGCGTTCTTAGGCTTAGGAGACAGGCGCCTTAACCGCTAAGCCATCTCTCCAGCCCTATTTATGCAATTGTTTGAGAAGAGGGTCCAGAGTGTTCATTGGATTCTCAGAAAGATACACAACACTGATCTAGTCCAAGTGGCAGACTTTCCAGAAATCAACTTATTTTCCAAAAGGTGATCAGGTAGAAACTATGATGCAGCACACAGATCTGTTCTTACTGTTATTTTCTGTAGTGTGTTTTTAAAATCTCATAGCATAGGAAATGAAAGGAATGCCTATAATATATGCCATGAAGACATGCCAACATTGGACTAGGGTTAGGAGTCGATTCTACATAATTGAATACAGAAGGAAGGTAGGTTAGGGCTTCTGATGCTGTTGGTGGTTAGCCATGAACTAGAAGAAAAGAAAGCTGAATTTAAAAAGACATAAGCATCTCTCACAAGCCAAGTTGGTTATACATGGAATGTTTGAAAAAAATTTTCATTTAACAGAATTCTATTCTTAAAATAAAAGAGCTAGGACTGGAGAAATTGCTTAGTGGTTAAGGCACTTATCTACAAAGCCTAAGGATCCAAGTTCAATTCCCCAGGACCCACATAAGACAGTTGCCTATGGTGGTGCATGCATCTGGAGTTCATCTGCAGTGGTTGGAGGCCCTGGCGTGCCCATTCTCTCTGTCTCTCTATCTACCTCTCTCTCTCAAATAAATAAATATTTAAAGAATAAAAAATAGGGATGGAGGGATGGCTTAGTGGTTAAGGTGTTTGCCTGCAAAGCCAAAGGACCCATGTTCAATTCCCCAGGACCCACGTTAGCCAGATGCACAAGGGGGAACATGTGTCTGGAGTTTGTTTGCAGTGGCTGGAGGTCCTGGCCCATTCTCTCCTGTTTCACCTCTCTCTCTCTCTCCCTCTTTCTCTGTCAAAATAAATAAATATAAAATATTTTAAAAAATAAAAGAGGTACATTAAAGTATATTAATACTTGTCTCCCACTCTCTTTAGTATAGTCTTGATAGAGCTTCAAGTGTGTCATATTTTCTACTTTAAAAGTCTGAATAGTATCTATTTAGAGCAAACTAGCACTTAGAATTCTCAGGGTCTCATTTTCAATTTATGAAATTCTTTGACTTTTGATGTATTTTAAAACCTCTAAAGAGATAGAATGAAAGAAAAATGAAAATTCTCACAGCATTCATGACCCATTTTCACATTTTGTTACCATCATATATTCTCAGAAAGATGATAAAGGACTGAAATAAAGAATTCTCATTAAGATTGGGAATCCTAGTATTTCCTCATCCTGATTAAAAGGATTTACATCTGACCAGTGTACAGCTTCCTGGTTCCTGCTTTCCCGTACTCTCTGACTCAGTCTGTTCTTTCTTCTATTTTCCCTCCCCTTTCAGTTCAGGTTCACTGAACTATGAGCTCCAACACAGGGCTTCTTGTGCCACAGCTTCCTAGCCTATCAAGGGCCACACACATGGGGCACATCACCATTATTTTTATAAAAAGCTTTTTGTGCTACAAACATGAAGTTGAAACTACTGACCATCATCTACAATAGATCCAAATCCCGTGACAAAGACGCTCGTCTGTGGTGGCAGCTTCATGGAGGAATCTGGAAGGCAGACTCTCTGGACTATGTTTGAAAACTCCACTCGGGAAGTGAGCTGAGCCAGAGCGATGTCATTCTCATTGGTTTCTCGGTGGTAATCTTCATGGATGATGATTTGCCCCACGTTTCTTTTCACTGCAGGTGGTGTTATAGTTGTACCGAAAGTAACAATCCATTGACTTGGGTCTTTATTCCTACCAAAAATTAAAGAGTAAGACTTCTGATACCTGACTTTAACATCTAAAAGAGTAAGACTGCTGATACCTGACTCTAACATTTAAAAGAGTAAGACTGCTGATACCTGACTCTAACATCTAAAAGAGTAAGACTGCTGATACCTGACTCTAACATCTAAAAGAGTAAGACTGCTGATACCTGACTCTAACATCTAAAAGAGTAAGACGGCTGATACCTGACTCTAACATCTAAAAGAGTAAGACTGCTGATACCTGACTCTAACATCTAAAAGAGTAAGACTTCTGATACCTGACTCTAACCTCTAAAAGAGTAAGATGGCTGATACCTGACTCTAACATCTAAAAGAGTAAGATGGCTGGTACCTGACTCTAACCTCTAAAAGAGTAAGATGGCTGATACCTGACTCTAACATCTAAAAGAGTAAGACTTCTGATACCTGACTCTAACCTCTAAAAGAGTAAGATGGCTGATACCTGACTCTAACATCTAAAGGAGTAAGACTGCTGGTACCTGACTCTAACCTCCAAAAGAGTAAGATGGCTGATACCTGACTCTAACATCTAAAAGAGTAAGATGGCTGGTACCTGACTCTAACCTCCAAAAGAGTAAGATGGCTGATACCTGACTCTAACATCTAAAAGAGTAAGATGGCTGGTACCTGACTCTAACCTCTAAAAGAGTAAGACTGCTGGTACCTGACTCTAACCTCTAAAAGAGTAAGATGGCTGATACCTGACTCTAACCTCTAAAAGAGTAAGATGGTACCTGACTAACCTGAAAAGAGTAAGATGGCTGATACCTGACTAACATCTAAAAGAGTAAGACTGCTGGTACCTGACTCTAACCTCTAAAAGAGTAAGATGGCTGATACCTGACTCTAACATCTAAAAGAGTAAGACGGCTGGTACCTGACTCTAACCTCTAAAAGAGTAAGATGGCTGATACCTGACTCTAACATCTAAAAGAGTAAGACAGCTGGTACCTGACTCTAACCTCTAAAAGAGTAAGATGGCTGATACCTGACTCTAACATCTAAAAGAGTAAGACGGCTGGTACCTGACTCTAACCTCCAAAAGAGTAAGATGGCTGATACCTGACTCTAACCTCTAAAAGAGTAAGACTGCTGATACCTGACTCTAACATCTAAAGGAGTAAGACTGCTGGTACCTGACTCTAACCTCTAAAAGAGTAAGACTGCTGATACCTGACTCTAACATCTAAAAGAGTAAGACAGCTGGTACCTGACTCTAACCTCTAAAAGAGTAAGACTGCTGATACCTGACTCTAACATCTAAAAGAGTAAGACTGCTGATACCTGACTCTAACCTCTAAAAGAGTAAGACTGCTGATACCTGACTCTAACCTCTAAAAGAGTAAGACTGCTGATACCTGACTCTAACATCTAAAGGAGTAAGACTGCTGATACCTGACTCTAACATCTAAAAGAGTAAGACTGCTGATACCTGACTCTAACCTCTAAAAGAGTAAGACTGCTGATACCTGACTCTAACATCTAAAAGAGTAAGACTGCTGATACCTGACTCTAACATCTAAAAGAGTAAGACTGCTGATACCTGACTCTAACATCTAAAAGAGTAAGACTGCTGATACCTGACTCTAACATCTAAAAGAGTAAGATGGCTGATACCTGACTCTAACCTCTAAAAGAGTAAGATGGCTGATACCTGACCTAACCTCTAAAAGAGTAAGACTGCTGGTACCTGACTCTAACCTCTAAAAGAGTAAGACTGCTGATACCTGACTCTAACCTCTAAAAGAGTAAGACTGCTGATACCTGACTCTAACCTCTAAAAGAGTAAGACTGCTGATACCTGACTCTAACCTCTAAAAGAGTAAGACTGCTGATACCTGACTCTAACCTCTAAAAGAGTAAGACTGCTGATACCTGACTCTAACCTCTAAAAAAGAGTAAGACTGCTGATACCTGACTCTAACCTCTAAAAGAGTAAGACTGCTGATACCTGACTCTAACCTCTAAAAGAGTAAGACTGCTGATACCTGACTCTAACCTCTAAAAGAGTAAGACTGCTGATACCTGACTCTAACCTCTAAAAGAGTAAGACTGCTGATACCTGACTCTAACATCTAACAGAAGAAAAATTGTCATACACCTCCCCAACTTTTAGAAACATGCTCCTGAAAAATCCCTATAGTGAGAAAATTTACATGTGATGGCTTTGTGGGGGAAATATTTCCTAAGCTTAAATAATTGTGTGTATTTTATTAAGGAATTTCAAATGATAAGTTCTTGGTTCATTAAAAGCTCAATAGGTTCTCTTTCTCCTCTAATTTCAGTGAATTGTGAAGAATTAATTTTGATTTGTGTTATATAATAAACACACTAGTCAGCATTTTTCCTCTGTATCAAATCATCTGTTTTTATTTCATGACTTACTTGCCAGTTCTTGTTTACAGGATTTTGCTGTGAACTTTGAAGCCAAGTGGAATGTGTCTACTGTGTGAGCTCTCAAGTGTACACTGAGTCGTTCGTTCCTCTACCTACGCCCTACCCCTCCCCATAGCACAGGCTAAGCTGACCTAGCTGGAAGCCAGGCCCCCACCGTCCTGGGCTGTGGCCTGGCCAAATGCCCCTCTTACTAACTCTTCCTTCCCTCACATGCTGTTCTCTCCTGTGGTTTCATCACAAGCTCTGTTCTAACCAATTATCTATTTACTGCCCTGATTCTTCTCACTCCTTTAAAAATGATCCCCATCAAGAATGATTGGACTTGGGCTGGAGAGATGGCTTAGAGGTTAACGTGCTTGCCTGCAAAGCCAAAGGACCCAGGTTTGATTCCCCAGGACCCGCATAAAGCCAGATGCACATGGTGATACATGTATCTGCGTTTGTTTGCAGAGGCTGGAGGCCCCGGAGTGCCTATTCTCTCTCTCTCTCCCTCTTTCTCTCAAATAAATAAAATTTTAAAAAAATATGTCTGCCAATAAAAATTAAAAAAATGAATGATTGGACTTACATAGAAATTTGAAGTCCTTGGGCTGAAGAGAAATTAGGTAGAAGCAAATAATTCAGAGGAGCATTTAAATGGGGGCTTTCCTCCTCTATAAGGGATGACTATTTAGGTGACTCATCAACTTCTAAAGTAATGCAAACCTGAAATGTCAGCAGTTTCGAGAGTGCTCTGGTGTGCGCCTGGGAAGATGCAGCACAGCCCAGAGACAAGGGACAGGGCCCTTCTCTCTTCTGTTTTACTTGTTTATGTACTAAGGGGAGATTTTGCACATTTCAGAGAGGCTTGGGCTGGAACATTTGTTTGAAAACTACACATTACCTACTAGAATTGTAAGAGAGATAATAGCGTATAAAGACTCCAGGATTAAAGAGCCCACGACTGAATTGGGAAGACAAAAAAATACAATTTACCCATTCCTTTATTCACCATCAGTGGCCAGGGACACCTCATATAATTGGCCCAATTCAACATGCTTTGTGAATAAGGGCACAAGGAGAGGGTCGAGGTCTCTTTATATCTTGTAAAGAACTTTTCTGCCCACCCACCCACCACCTACACTGTTTCACAAGGACTGGAATAAGCATTAGGATTGGTCTTAAATACACTTTATTTATTTATTTACTTAGTTATTTATTTGAGAAGGAGAGAAAGAAGCATATAGAGAGAATGGGCATGCCAGGGCCTCCAGCCACTGCCAATGAACTCCAGATGCGTGTGCCACCTTGTGTATTTGGCTTTATGTGGATACTGGGGGAATCGAACCTGGGTCCTTAGGCTTTGCAGGCAAGTGCCTTAACTGCTGAGCCATCTCTCCAGCCCTTAAATATACTTTTAAAATATACTAATTCTGCAGAAATTGCATTCATTAAAATATGAAAGTTATTTGGATAACTGCTATATTGTCTTCAAAATAACTCTTATTTCTTTTCTCAATAGTATATCACATATATGATTATATGAAATTATACTACTCCCAAAATGTAAGCATTTTTCTTTGAGGTCATCCTCTTATCCAGATTTCTTTGGATTATTATCAGCATTAAAATATACTATAGTCACCATATTTCAAAACAACTTTCCTTGACATTACAAATACCATCAACTATCAAATTTCTTTTGTCCCAGATTTTAAAACTTTTTATAATGGATTTGAAATTGATTGCATCTGATACGTCTTCTATTTCCTCGTTAATCCATTACGCCACTATTTCTTTTACTAAAGTCACCAGAAATCTTCATCAGCTTTCATGGCCAGTTCTCATGCAGGTTTGTCAGTCCATAAAGACTGCAATTGAC
Source organism: Orientallactaga sibirica (assembly GCA_036365145.1). Classification (NCBI taxonomy): domain Eukaryota; kingdom Metazoa; phylum Chordata; class Mammalia; order Rodentia; family Dipodidae; genus Orientallactaga; species Orientallactaga sibirica. The sequence goes on along the minus strand of JAEOAD010000040.1, from coordinate 5,278,536 downwards.
CTGCCAAAGCTACCATTTCAATTGCTATATTTGATATTCTTCACTATTAACTTGTTACTCTGGTTGTAATCTTAATTTATATAAACAGATTAATTACAAACTAAAGTGTATTAATACTCTCACAAAAAATGATAATATTGGAGGACTGAGAACATGTTGTACATATGAATGAATATTGCTGAGTTTTGAAAACTATGACTGTGAAAGACTAAGTTGAGAGTTTCTGCTGCCCCGTTCCTGACCAGCCTTCCAGACTGCAAGTGCAGTGTGACAAGGCAGTTACGTCTGCTGCCTTCCACACACCCTCTGAATCATACAAATCCATGAAGTTTCCTGGATAATACAATGAGAAAGAAGAGATTTAGAACAGATGTCAATGTTCCTTTTTTCTTCTTAAAAACTTAGTTTTTATTTGCCTATAACGAATTTGGTTTCATTATGTTGTATATCGCATTTTATTTTTTTGTTTCCCTTCTCTCTCTCTCTCTCTCTCTCTCTCTTTTTTTTTTTATTTTTTATTTATTTATTTTTTTGTTTTGTTTTTTCGAGGTAGGGTCTCACTCTAGCTCAGGCTAACCTGGAATTGACTACGTAGTCTCAGGGTGGCCTCGAACTCATTGCAATCCTCCTACCTCTGCCTCTAGAGTGCTGGGATTAAAGGTGTGTGCCACCACGCCCGGCTTGTTTCCCTTCTCTTAAGCCCCTCCTAAACTTATTACAAGTATAAATGTCTTCACAGCAAAATAATCTATTCTATTGTAGGAAAGATAGCAATGGTGTTAGTATGATACGTGGAAATAAATGGTAAGAACTACCAATGATGCACACCAAGCATCGTGGACGAGGTAGAGAGCAAGCGTCTGTACTTCAGGGCCAAAGTAGGGTCCACCCTGGGCTGAGCAGGGAGGATAAACTGATGAGGTTAGGCTCTGCTCATGCCCTGAATCAACGGCAAGAGAGGAAACAGAACTCCAACAGCACAGTAAACTTACTTCCTGAAGCAGTGAGCTGCTGTGAGCAGCCACGTGTTGCTGATGAGAGTGGCTCCACACTGATGGCCAGCCCCTATGAGCTGCAGGCTCGCTTGCCATGGCCACTCCCCTTCCATAGCTGTCTCCCTCCCTTGGACAATCCTTTCAGTAGAAGAGGATGCTGGCAATGGCATGTTTGAAGATGTCACCCTTATTCCACAGCCTATCAAAGAAATACACATTAGTCTGTTCTCCCTATAATGGGAGGAAAAAAAACATATTCTGGTTTGTAGTCAAAGAAGTTACTTACAAAATCCACTTTTTCAGCCATTTTAATATATTCCTAGTATAGTCACTGAGTTAATTAAATATAACTCCTATTGACTATTTTGGGATTATTAACATGTCCATGTATTCAGTAGAGTAATTAAGTCTTTTCTTTCTTTATATAAAGCATATACAGCAGAGTATGGTGGCTAACACCATTGGAAGGTGACCCGGGGCTTTTAAAGCAAAAGTGAATACAGCATTCTTTGGGAGAAATAACAGAGTGGGGCAAGGGCCGGAGAAATGGCTTAGCAGTTAAACACTTGCCTGTGAAACCAAAGTACCCAGGGTTCAAGGTTCAATTCTCCAGGACCCACATAAGCCAGATGCATCTGGAGATCTTTTGCAGTGTGTGGAGGCCCTCGTGTGCCCATTCTCCCTCTCTCTCTACCTGCCTATTTCTGTATCTCTCTCTCTCAAATAAATAAATAAATGATAATTTTTTTTTTTAAAAAAAGAAAGAGTGGGGCAAATTCATTGATCAGAAACTAATGAAGACCCTGGTCAACTTGAATTTTCTAAGTCTGCTGATGTCCAGGTTAGGAGGCAAACTGTTCAATGTAGTATGCCATACAGCTAGCAAGGCATTGTTAGAGTAAGGAAATGTTCTGACTTGTGGATTCCTGTCATTATGTCTGCGTGGCAATCTGCCCTTGTCAACACATATTTAAAGCATAGAAAATGTTTTGTTCTCGTTTAGGTCATTCTGTAGCCATTTAGACTTTTTCCTATACCCAGATCATTATTGAGCATCAAAAATGTATAGGTCCTCTGCTAAATGTTTTAGCAAGACACTTTTTAGATGAGAGAAGCCAGCCTGAAAGAGGAGGATATCTTGCTGTAGGTACCAGCTGGAGAGAGACAGAGTAGGATGTACCACGAAGAGATTCCATGTCAAAGTCAAGACTGCCTTGTGAGAGAGAGCTCAGCACTGAGTGTCCTTCACATAACTGTGGAGAATCAATTACCATCCAATTATCATCTTTGCAAAGCCTATATTTTAATAGTTTTAAGTAATAATGATTTTCTTTAATTTTTCTAAAACATGAAAAGTCTAGAAAAGTCCTTATTCACTGATATCAAATCCCCAGTTGGTTAAACTTCAAATCAACCTTTCATGTTCTTACAAAATGTCAACATATTTATCCATAAAGACTCAAAGTATGCTGAGGATTGTGGGCAGAGTGGTAAAAGGAGAAGAAAAGGTCTACGTCAGATATTTTAAAAATGCAAAAAAAAAAAAAAAAAAAAAAAAACCTTAACTTGGTGCCACATTAAATTGTGAGAAATACAGCAAGAGAAATATTTAAAGAGAATATAGCATCTAGGATATTACTTAGTTTTGGTCACATTCATAGACCATAAAACAAGGTAACATTTGTTATAAATTTATAAATTGAATATGTTAAATATTAAATTTAATAAAAAAAGGAGTAAGTGTTTATTTCATGAATATTACAATGGGGGGAGCTCAGTAAATTTTACTTGGAATTTCTTCATGATTTACTCATTGTCTTTCCTGTGAAATAAGCAATTAATGTGAATTTTGAAACTTACGACTATTGAGGAGATTTCTCATCTTTCTGCTGTCAATTGCTAGAATAGACAAAACATGTATTAGTTGGCATAATAACATATTTCCTTTTCATGCCATTTTTAAAAGTGTTCATTAATAGCAATCATTTGAAGCATTTATATGTCAAGAGGACACTGGATTTTTCATAATCAAGTAATATATAAACAAATCTCTGATTTGAGTTTTGGTTAAAATTGTAAAATTTTCATTTGAAAATAAATTCAGACAGAACTTTATTTTCTGATTTTGTTTCAGAAACAAAAAGAAATTATAAACTTAGAAAGGGGGTAAAGATAAATATCCTTGTAGCTTTCTTTAAGGGGCTGTAACAAAAGTCAAAGGCTCAACCTGCAGTTTTCATCACAAGTGGGGTTCACCATACTGTGTGATCTGGATAGAGTATCCCAGTGGGCAATGATGACAGGCAGATCCAGGAATTAAAGGGATTGTAGATGCTGTGGGGCCCGCTTTCTAGTCTAACAAGAAGTAGGAATTCTGTCTGTGCAACTTGCTGAACTTCTCATAGTAAGGATTCTCTCATGATGAACACCAGGGAAGTTTGTGGCTCAGGAAGTGTGCATGATGGGTAGGGCATGAAGCTGATTCACTTATAACCAGTCGAAAGAGCCCATTCTTGCACAACTGTCTTTCCACACCATGTACTGGAGAGATGTCGGAGGCAAAGGTGTGATCTAATGATAACAGATTCAGGGGGAACCCCGCGGACTCTGTCTGTTAGCCTGGGTAACAAGCCTTCTTCTTCTGGCAAAACCCCTCTAGAAGAAAGTTCTTGTAATGTACTATCAGAGAAGTTAGGCTAGAGAATGAGAGAGAAGCAGAGAAAACTTTCTGGAAAGGTCCATTTGATTTACCTCAACTCAAAGTATTTCAGCATGCTAATGTACACACTTTGGGGTATTCTGTTCTGAGCCATGACATTGAAAAGAGGGACATAGCCAGGCATGGTGGTGCACGCCTTTAATCCCAGCACTTGGGAGGCAGAGGTAGGAGGATCGCCATGAGTTCAAGGCTATTCTAAGACTACAGAGTGAATTCCAGGTCAGCTGGGGCTAGAGCAAGATCCTACCTCGAAAAACCAAAAAAAAAAAAAAAAAAAAAGAAGAAAGATTGAAAGAAAGAAAAGGAAAAGAAAGAAGAAAAAAGAGGGACATGACCCCTAGCCGAAGTTTCCTATAGATATTTTTAAATGGATGATGGATACACAGCAAAATAAAATTTAGATTTTTTTTCTATAGAACAGGATCTTAGAATATATTTATGTGCCACTGATATACACATACACATTATTGTGTATGGCCAAGGCCAAAAATAACTTTTAAAATTGTAATTTAAAAAATCTATAGCTGGGCATGGTGGCATATGCCTTTAATCTCAGCTCTTGGGAGACAGAGGTAGGAGGACTGCAGTGACTTTGAGGCCAGCCCGAGACTACCTAGTGAATTCCAGGTTCTGCCTGGGCTAGAGTGAGACCTTTCCTCGAAAAACCAAAAAAAAAAAAAAAAAAAAAAAAAGAAAAGAAAAAAAGAAAGAAAGAAAGAAAGAAAGAAAGAAAGAAAAGAAAATCTACAACTTTAACAACTAGAAAACTTAAAAAAAATTATTTATTTATTTATTAGAGACCCAGAGAGGGAGATAAAGAGAGTGAAAATGGGTGCATCAGGACCTCTAGCCACTGCAAACAAACTCCAAACACATGTGCCACCATGTGCATCTGGCTTACGTGGCACCTGGAGAATTGAACCTGGGTCCTTAGGCTTCACAGGCATGTGCCTTAACCGCTAAGCCATCTCTCCAGCCCCTAGAAAACTTTTGTAATGGCTATTTATAGACTATCTGGTCATGCCTTTTCAGATAATTACATTATCAGGGAATGAGATTGTATTGAGATTTCTCTTTATAGGATGGTAAAAATACCATATTTTCCTTTGGAATAAAATTATTAGCAATCAAGGTAATACAGAATAATTGAGTTGTAGGTAGTGGAGTAATTATTTCTAATTAATCCATTAAAAATTATGTAATGTTTGGAAAAATTCCAGGTCATGAGGTATTTAAAGAACCTGCAAGCACCTTCTTTTACACTAAACCATAAAGAACTGAACTCAGAATTACATAGTGAGAGTTGGGGAGCTAGCTTAGCAGTTCAACATGCCTCCTTGCAAAGCATGCTAGCCAGGGTCAATTCCCCAGTACACACATAAAGCCAGATGCACAACGTAGTGCATATGTTTGGAGTTTGTTTGCAGCAGCAAGAGCTTTGGAGCACCCATTCTTTGTCTACGTAACGTAAATCTAAAGAGCTGAAATGCTTACTGCATGTGAGCTGTGCAGTCTAGTCTAAAGAAGAAAGGTCATGTGATAAAAAGCAGGAGTCTTGTCTTTGAAACTTAAAATCTTATTTGAAACAGTATTTTACTTTCTAATTGTGTTTTGACAGAAAACCTCTTCCTTGGCTTGGAGTCCAACTAGTTGTAAGGCAGTCTTTCATTTTAGTTTTAAAACATTTTGAAGTCCATTTTCTTCTACTTTGGAAGAAACAAAAACGTTCCTTAATTTTTTTAGAGGGCCGAAGTTAATAATAAGGAAATGATGAAAGTTGTTTTATATTGAGATAAGCCAGAGGACTTAATGAGAGTATACATCACTTGCTCCTCTTACAGAATAAACATTCATTCAGATGCGTGTTTCTTTGATCTAAACACAGAGCCCAGAGCTGACCTGTAAACACTCCTGAGGTCCACCGTACCACGTGGGACTAGTTCTAGCCCTAGCTTATCTAAGCCATGCCTCATGACTCCTCAGCTCAGCTCCTTACCTGTAAAATAATGAAAGCAATGCCCACTTCAAGACGAATGTGAAATATATACTTTACTTTTTAAAGAATCCACTATAATATTGTACAGGAAGTTTATAGCAACTTTATCAAAAGCCCCAGAAAACTATTTAAAAATGTAATATTAAATTTCACTTCAGAGTGGATATTTGTTTTAGTTTTATTTCAAACTGATATGTTTATCATTGGTGAATTCATAAAATGGGAGAGCATATCAACCAAATTCTTGCAGTAAATAAGGGTGTTGTGAGCAGAGGTATGCTCTGACTCTTAGAAACAGAAAGGGGGACAGTGGTTGTCAGAGGTAGGGTAGGTGCACATGAGGTACAGAAAGGAGTGTGTGTTTCCAGGGATCTGATACAAGCAATGTGTATATTGTTATCATGTGTTTTGGGGGGGGCAATAAAAAATGAAAATATAGGCCAGGCATGGTGGTGCATGCCTTAATCCCATCACTAGGGAGGTAGAGGTAGGACGACCGTTGTGAGTTTGAGGCCAGTCTCAGACTACAGAGTGAATTCCAGATCAGCCTGAGCTAGAGTGAGATCCCACCTTGGAAAACCAAAAAAATAAAAAAATAAAGAAAGAAAGAGAGAGAGAGAGAAAGAGAGAGAGGAAGGAAGGGAGGGAGGGAGGGAGGGAGGGAGGGAGGGAGGGAGGAAGAGAGAAAGAGAGAGAGAGAGAAAGAGAGAACGAGAGAAAGAGAGAAAGAGAGAGAGTGAGAGAGAGGGAGGGAGGGAGGGAGAGAGGGAGGGAGGAAGGGAAGGAAGGAAGGGAGCGAGGAAGGAATATATTTCATCTTCTAAGAAGTACTGTCAATTTAAAATAAAGGCTTACGTGTGAGGCTAAATGATGGTTTGCTTATAGTCAAAGGCATCTGCTTGATCTTCAGAGCCTGGTATAAAGTTCTTTCGATTCTCTTCCGGATTCGCTCAGTCCTGTCCGTGGCTGGGTATCGAAACATGAGCACCATGAGAATGTCCACGCCGTGCTCGTCTGGACTGAAGAGCAAACAGCACAGTCAGGCCGTCTTTCCAGTCATAGACTGTGTTTACCTACTAAGACCCATTCAGCGTAAAGAAATGACATGGATTTGATAAGGGTGTGAGCCAGATTTCAGTGATCTCTCACTAAAGGGAATAGACTTTGTATGATGATGGTGTGTTGGATATGCTGTAGAAAAAAAAGACAAAATACCACAAAGACTGGACAAGGTATACTCCTAAAAAAATAAAAACAAAGAAGGCTATTCTCTGCCTTTCCTTACTTTTCAGGTATAGTAGAAGGAGTTCTTCATGAAATCACACTGTGCATTCCCTTACCAGGTCTGCTTTGTAAGGCAGTTACCACAGTTGTAAGTGAAGTCACGATTCTCCAGAGAGTGAGACAGAGGCCAGTTTGCTTGTCAAACCCGTTGCCTCTGCCTGCTGGGTGCAGACCAGCTGCCGTGCCTCACTAGCCTCGGTGCCATTCTTCCCAAAGGAGTGTGGGCAGAAATGATGTTCCTCACTTCCAAGCCTGGCTCCTAGAACACCTCCCATACTATTTCCCCTTGTCTGCCCAACAGAAGCAGAAGGTTCCAGTGGGAAATTCCACAATGCCCACCAGCACGCAGCAGTTTGCCCCACTCTGACTCTTTAGACTGAACCATGGATATAAATAAGCCTTAACTATATTAACAGGTATTTTGGTGTTTGGTACTCAGTAAGTGAATAATTTGAAAAGGCAGTTTTAAAGATAAGTAGTTTGATCAATGATTGGACTATATTAACAGCAGTTCTAATCCTTATAGGGTTGAACAACTTTGACTTTGTGAACCTTTGTGTAAGGCTGGAAAGCCCGCAGAAGCCTTTTGGAAATGAATTTAATTTGAAGAACAAAAGGAAAAAGAAAAGAAGAAAAGGGATCAAGATAGAAAAGGAAGGACAGGGGCTAGAGAGGTGGCCTAGTGGTTAAAGTGCTTGCCTGTAAAGTCTAAGGACCTAGGTTTGACTCCCCGGTACCCACATATGCCAGATGCACAAGGTGGCACATGCGTCTGGAGTTTGTTTGCAGTGACTGGAGGCCCTGGTGCACCCATTTTCTCTCTCTCTCTCTCAAATAAATAAATAAAATATTTTTTAAGGGCTGGAAAGATGGCTTAGTGGTTAAGGCACCTGCCTCCTAAGCATAAGAATGCTGGTTCCAATCTTCACCAGTTCCAATCTCCAGGTCCCACGTTTAGCCAGATGTAAAACAATGCAAGGGCGCAATGCTGCACTTGACCACAAGGGGGTGCACGCATCTGGATTTCGTTGGCAGCAGCTGAGAGGCTGCTGGTACAACCATCTCTATCTGTCTTCCTCTCCCTCTCTCTCTGTCTCTCTCAAAAAAATATATTTCTTAAACAAAATAAAAGGAAGGACAGCAAGGAAAAGTGAAAAGGAATAAAAGAAGGATGGGCAGGAGGGAAAGTAAAGACCTCTTAATTTTTTAACCACATGTATGTTTATCACTAGGGAGTCAAGTAAACATATATCAGTATGTTATCCATAAACTGGAACATGTGTAGGACAGCTACTAGCAGAAAAGTTTAATTTCTGATAAGTCCATGTTTGACTTATGTATATTACCTTTCACCAAATTGTAAAATTAAATTAATTGCAATTAAATAACAAGAATGTATCCACGTCAAAGAAAAGCATTACAGAGTGTGGTGGTTTGATTCAGGTGTCCCCCATAAGCTTTACGTGTTCTGAATGCTAGGTTCCCAGCTGATGGAAATTTAGGAATTAATGCCTCCTGGAGGCAGTGTATTGTTGGAAGCGAGCTTATGTGTATTATAGCCAGGTCCCCTTGCCAGTGTTAGGCACACTCTCCTGTTGCTATTGTGCACTTTATGTTAGCCAGGGGGTGATGTCCACCCTCTGCTCATGCTATCATTTTCCCCTGCCATCATGGAGCTTCCCCTTGAATATATAAGCCAAAATAAACCTTTCTTCCTAAAAGCTGCTCTTGGTTGGGTGATTTCTGCCAGCAATGCGAACCTGACTGAAACATAGAGGATGTCTCAGTGATGGTTGAAAAGGCATCGAGACAGAAAATTTAAAAGGTCTGTGTTCTACTTGGCTTAGGAGATCGATTTTTTCTATTTTTTCTATTTAACAACTGAGACCATCTGGTCATAAAGCACTTTACATCCTTTGTGACTCAGAAATTGTTTAAATGGTTAGACAGTATAACCTACAATGCTAAAAACTTATGGCTCACTTTGGTACAATGATTCTCAGGGACCCGGAGTGGATACATCAGTTAAATGTGTTATCTGAATAGTAATGTTTCGGGTTATGAACTTAGTCCACATACCTTATCTTGATAACATGAGATTTGATAAATCGCCCCCCTCCAGAAGAACGACGAAATATCCGAGACATCTGGTAAAAGTAGAAGGAGAAGTCTTAATATGTGACTCTTTGTTCTTTCTAGAGATGTGTGACACACAAGTTGTGAAACTTTACTAAGCCTTTATAAAATCAGATAACTGCAACATCTGCCTCATAGAATTGAGTTGAGAATTAAGTAATGAAATTATATCACATATTTGATACCTTGTTTAGTATCTAGCATGTTATTTATGTTAGTTTTAGCTATTGTCAAAGGAATAAAATATGTTCTATTTTTTAAGCCAGCATCCCCAGTTAGTTTGCTTCCCTCACTTACATTTGGTCTACTATTGATTCCATGTGTTGAATTTTTAAATGCTTATGGCATTCCTAGGTCAGCTGATATTACCTGTCACAATCTTGTAACTCTGACATCTCACTCGTTAGTCATGTCACTATTAAATGCAGGATTTCACACCTGACACTAGGAGTGATAATAAGTGTCAGCCCACTTCACACCATCAACCTCACATTTCTCAGCCTGAGTGTGGAAAGGATGTGTAGATTTTTAAAGACCTGATTTTCTAAAGGTCCTGGTTCCCTAAATGGTGTCCCACTGACTGGACGCTGCCTTAGAATGAAAAGAAAACTGTGCTGAAGGAAGTTAGAAGTCACTGGTCTGTGTAAATTCACATAAGGTCCATCTTCCTGGTAAGTTTTGCCCATACTTGTTTGCTACATCATCCAGGAATAGGGACTATTGTGCACCTCACCCATGAGATTCCTCCTTCTCCCTGAACCCTCTGAACTGGTGACAGATATTACATCCTTTTCATTGCTTCAATCCATTGGATCATCTAAACTCTACTTAGAAACCCATAAACAATGAAACTTCTCTCATCTTTCCAGTGTTATGTCACAATACAAGCAACACATGGCATCTCTGACTACAAGTCTGGACAAATTAAACTCCTGCTTCCAGCCCAATTTCCCCTCAGTATAAACAGTACAATTTATTCCTTCATTGGCTCCGACCTTGCTCTGTGGTGACTTAAAAGCGACCCCTTTCTTTAATTCAATGTGTTTATTTTTACTTATATGGACAGCTAAGATGACTCCATAACTTGACTCTAATGAATGGCACTGTGAAATCTGTCAACCAATGAATGAAAACATGTAGCATATGTTCATAATAGAGTTTTGTTCAGCCATAAAGAAGAACAAAATTATGTGACTTGTACTAAAATGCATATAACTGGAGATCATCATATTAAGTGAAATAAACAAGACTCAGAAAGGTAAATATGTTTTCACTCATATATGGACCCATATATGTAAAATTACATGTATATATAATATATAGTCTATAGAACATGAAATATAGATTTTATGTAAGATCTATAATACACACACACACACACACACACACACACATATATAAAACATGAAAGTAGAAATGAGATTATCTTGGGAAAAGAAAGAGTACTAATGGGAGGAGTGAAAAAGAAGCTAGGGAGGTAGAATATGGTCAAAGTACATGATATACTATAATAAAAATAATTCTATGAAACCCATCACTTTGTACAATGAGAATAGGCCAATAAAAATAAATATTAAAAACTAAAATATTAAAGTCCATATTGCAGTAATTACGGTAAATTTGGAAAAATTAAAATTTACTCACAATAATAATTTTATGAGCAGAAAAATATAATCAATACAAGATTGGCCACTTTTTGGAAGATAGATATTTTTAAAAAATAAAGAACATTTATAGCATGCAAAATCCAATGGAGATATTTAGAAACTATAATACATTTGAACAGAGGAAAATTTGCTTAATTTATACCTCCTTTCTTGCTTTATTTAAAAAAACAATTTATTCATTTATTTGTGAGCAGAGAGAAAGAGAGAGAGAGAGAGAATGGGCATGCCAGGGCCTCTTGCCACTACAAATGAAGTCCAGATACATGCTGCACTTTGTCTATCTAACATTGTATAGTGCTGGGGAATCGAACCCTGGCCCTAAGTCTTTGCAAGCAAGCACCTCTAACCACTGGGAAATTACTCCAACCCCTTGTTTGTTGTTTTATGACAGGATAGTGCAGTTTGTCAAAATAATAACAACAAATTTCCAAGATCTTTTTCACCCATGTTTGAAATTAATCCACTACCCTATTAATAGAGTCACCTTCCATACTTAGTAAATCTAACAAAATTGTCTCCATTTTGTAAAATAGAAATAAATCTGTTTTAGCTACAGTCATTGGAAACATTAAAATTACCAGTAAAAACCTGCCACAGGACTGCTACAGCAGCATGAGAAACCCCACAGCCCTACAGAGACCACTGACACCACAGTCCCCCGGGAAAATGACAGCCCTACAGAGACCACTGACACCACACACAGTCCCCCGGGAAAATCACAGCCCTACACAGACCACTGACACCACACAGTCCCCCGGGAAAATCACAGCCCTACAGAGACCACTGACACCACACAGTCCCCTGGGAAAATCACAGCCCTACAGAGACCACTGATACCACACACTCCCACAGGAATATCACAGCCCTGCAGAGACCACTGACACTACACACTCCCCCGGGAAAATCACAGCCCTACGGAGACCACTGACACCACACACTCCCCCGGGAAAATCACAGCCCTACGGAGACCACTGACACCACACAGTCCCCCGGGAAAATCACAGCCCTACGGAGACCACTGACACCACACAGTCCCCTGGGAAAATCACAGCCCTACAGAGACCACTGACACCACACAGTCCCCCAGGAAAATCACAGCCCTACGGAGACCACTGACACCACACAGTCCCCCGGGAAAATCACAGCCCTACAGAGACCACTGACACCACACAGTCCCCCGGGAAAATCACAGCCCTACAGAGACCACTGACACCACACACTCCCACAGGAATATCACAGCCCTACGGAGACCTACTGATACCACACACTCCCCGGGGAAAATCACAGCCCTACGGAGACCACTGACACCACACAGTCCCCCGGGAAAATCACAGCCCTACAGAGACCACTGACACCACACACTCCCCCGGGAAAATCACAGCCCTACAGAGACCACTGACACCACACACTCCCCTGGGAAAATCACAGCCCTACAGAGACCACTGACACCACACAGTCCCCCGGGAAAATCACAGCCCTACAGAGACCACTGACACCACACACTCCCTGGGAAAATCACAGCCCTACAGAGACCACTGACACCACACAGTCCCCCGGGAAAATCACAGCCCTACGGAGACCACTGATACCACACACTCCCCGGGGAAAATCACAGCCCCACGGAGACCACTGACACCACACAGTCCCTGGGAAAATCACAGCCCTACAGAGACCACTGACACCACACACTCCCCGGGGAAAATCACAGCACTACAGAGAGACCACTGACACCACACAGTCCCCGGGAAAATCACAGCCCTACGGAGACCACTGACACCACACACTCCCCCGGGAAAATCACAGCCCTACAGAGACCACTGACACCACACAGTCCCCCGGGAAAATCACAGCCCTACAGAGACCACTGACACCACACACTCCCCCGGGAAAATCACAGCCCTACAGAGACCACTGACACCACACACTCCCCTGGGAAAATCACAGCGCTACAGAGACCACTGACACCACACACAGTCCCCCGGGAAAATCACAGCCCTACAGAGACCACTGATACCACACAGTCCCCCGGGAAAATCACAGCCCTACAGAGACCACTGACACCACACACTCCCACAGGAATATCACAGCCCTACGGAGACCACTGACACCACACACTCCCCGGGGAAAATCACAGCCCTACGGAGACCACTGAGACCACACAGTCCCTGGGACAATCACAGCGCTACAGAGACCACTGACACCACACACTCCCCCGGGAAAATCACAGCCCTACGGAGACCACTGACACCACACACAGTCCCCCGGGAAAATCACAGCGCTACAGAGACCACTGACACCACACAGTCCCCCGGGAAAATCACAGCCCTACAGAGACCACTGACACCACACACAGTCCCCCGGGAAAATCACAGCCCTACAGAGACCACTGATACCACAGTCCCCCGGGAAAATCACAGCCCTACGGAGACCACTGACACCACACAGTCCCCCGGGAAAATCACAGTGCTACAGAGACAACAGACACCACACACAGTCCCCCGGGAAAATCACAGCCCTACAGAGACCACTGACACCACACAGTCCCTGGGGAAAATCACAGCCCTACAGAGACCACTGACACCACACAGTCCCCCGGGAAAATCACAGCCCTACAGAGACCACTGACACCACACAGTCCCCCGGGAAAATCACAGCCCTACAGAGACCACTGACACCACACAGTCCCCCGGGAAAATCACAGCCCTACAGAGACCACTGACACCACACAGTCCCCCGGGAAAATCACAGCCCTACGGAGACCACTGACACCACACAGTCCCCCGGGAAAATCACAGCCCTACGGAGACCACTGACACCACACTGTCCCGGGAAAATCACAGCCCTACAGAGACCACTGACACCACAGTCCCCGGAAAAATCACAGCCCTACAGAGACCACTGATACCACACACTCCCCGGGAAAATCACAGCCCCACAGAGACCACTGACACCACACAGTCCCTGGGACAATCACAGCCCTACGAGACCACTGATACCACACAGTCCCCCGGAAAATCACAGCCCTACAGAGACCACTGACACCACACTGTCCCCCAGGCAAAGATCACAATCCCTACTAGGATCCACTGATACCACACATTAATCAGTCCTGCAAGAAAATCACAGTCTCAAAAGTTCACTGACACCACACAGTCCCCAGTTAAGACAGCCCTTGTGGATCACTGAGAACCACAGTCCCCTTCAAAATCACAGCCCTAAGGAGATGCACTGACACCACACACTTGGAGTTTGCAGTGGCTGGAGGACTGACGTGCCCATTCGTTCCTTCTCTTTTCTCCTCCTCTCTATCTCTCCATCTGCCTCACTCTGTCTCTTTCAGTAAATAAATAAAAATCACAGCCCTGCAATGACTACCAATGGACACCACACATTCTGAGAATAATTGCACAGCCCTGAAAACAGTACCCTATTGGAGACCACTCCTGAAAACAGTCCCCTATTGGAAAAGCTCCTGAAAACAGTACCCTATTGCTTGACCTCTGAAAACAGTACCGTCCCCGGGAAAAGAGCAGCCCTGAAAGACAGTACCACTGACACCACAAGAGCCCTGAAAACAGTACCAGCCTTATAAGAGACCACTGAAAACAGTCCCCTATTGCTTGTAAGAGCTCCCTGAAAACAGTGACACTATTGCTTGTAAGAGCACAGAAAACAGTACCCTAGGATCCCAGATATCCTGAAAACAGTAATCAGTCCTGCAAGGAAGTTTCCAGTCTCAAAAGTTCTGTTATTGGCTGTGAGAGCTCCCTGAAAACAGTTAAGACTTTTGCTTGTGGAGCTCCTGAAAACAGTTCCCTATTGCTTGTAAGAGCTCCCTGAAAACAGTACCCTATTGCTTGTAAGGGCTCCATGAAAACAGTACCCTTTGCTTGTGGCTGGAGGACAGTACCCTGCTTGTAAGAGCTCCCTGAAAACAGTACCCTATTGCTTGTAAGAGCTCCTCCTCTCTACAGTACCATCTATTGCTTGTAAGAGCTCTCAAATAAATAAATAAAGAAGCTTGTAAGAGCTCCCAATGAAAACAGTACCCTATTGCTTGTAAGAGCTCTGAAAACAGTACCCTATTGCTTGTAAGAGCTTCCTGAAAACAGTACCCTATTGCTTGTAAGAGCTCCCCTGAAAACAGTACCCTATTGCTTGTAAGAGCTCCCTGAAAACAGTACCCTATTGCTTGTAAGAGCTCCCAGAAAACAGTACCCTATTGCTTGTAAGAGCTCCCTGAAAACAGTACCCTATTGCTTGTAAGAGCTCCCCTGAAAACAGTACCCTATTGCTTGTAAGAGCTCCCCTGAAAACAGTACCCTATTGCTTGTAAGAGCTCCCTGAAAACAGTACCCTATTGCTTGTAAGAACTCCCTATTGAAAAAACAGTACCCTATTGCTTGTAAGAGCTCCCTGAAAACAGTACCCTATTGCTTGTAAGAGCTCCCCAGAAAACAGTACCCTATTGCTTGTAAGAGCTCCCTGAAAACAGTACCCTATTGCTTGTAAGAGCTCCCTGAAAACAGTACCCTATTGCTTGTAAGAGCTCCCTGAAAACAGTACCCTATTGCTTGTAAGAGCTCCCTGAAAACAGTACCCTATTGCTTGTAAGAGCTCCCTGAAAACAGTACCCTATTGCTTGTAAGAGCTCCCTGAAAACAGTACCCTATTGCTTGTAAGAGCTCCCTGAAAACAGTACCCTATTGCTTGTAAGAGCTCCCTGAAAACAGTACCCTATTGCTTGTAAGAGCTCCCTGAAAACAGTACCCTATTGCTTGTAAGAGCTCCTGAAAACAGTACCCTATTGCTTGTAAGAGCTCCCTGAAAACAGTACCCTATTGCTTGTAAGAGCTCCCTGAAAACAGTACCCTATTGCTTGTAAGAGCTCCCCTGAAAACAGTACCCTATTGCTTGTAAGAGCTCCCTGAAAACAGTACCCTATTGCTTGTAAGAGCTCCCTGAAAACAGTACCCTATTGCTTGTAAGAGCTCCCTGAAAACAGTACCCTATTGCTTGTAAGAGCTCCCCTGAAAACAGTACCCTATTGCTTGTAAGAGCTCCCTGAAAACAGTACCCTATTGCTTGTAAGAGCTCCCTGAAAACAGTACCCTATTGCTTGTAAGAGCTCCTGAAAACAATACCCTATTGCTTGTAAGAGCTCCCTGAAAACAGTACCCTATTGCTTGTAAGAGCTCCCTGAAAACAGTACCCTATTGCTTGTAAGAGCTCCCTGAAAACAGTACCCTATTGCTTGTAAGAGCTCCCCTGAAAACAATACCCTATTGCTTGTAAGAGCTCCCTGAAAACAGTACCCTATTGTTTGTAAGAGCTCCCCTGAAAACAGTACCCTATTGCTTGTAAGAGCTCCCCTGAAAACAGTACCCTATTGCTTGTAAGAGCTCCCCTGAAAACAGTACCCTATTGCTTGTAAGAGCTCCCTGAAAACAGTACCCTATTGCTTGTAAGAGCTCCCCTGAAAACAGTACCCTATTGCTTGTAAGAGCTCCCCTGAAAACAGTACCCTATTGCTTGTAAGAGCTCCCCTGAAAACAGTTCCTACTCTCACCTGTGCAGGTGCATTCACCACTGAGAAAGCAGGAAGAATAACACCCAGCTTGACTTCATCCAGGGCGTCCAAAACATGGACCTGCCAATGCTCACAGCAACAACAATTGCTCTTGGCTGTGTATCAGAGTGGGCCTAGCTCAGCAACCCCCAAGCATGCATGCAGCCCACAGGCCCTGCATAGAACCAGCCAATGAGAGGCATCCAGCCTCTCTAAGGTGTGGGACACCAGCAACTGCGGTGTCTATGTCCTCTGTAGTGGTTTAGGCTGCTGGCATTTGGTGACCCCTTTGGATCTACACGCTTGCGTGGAAAGGCAGCTTTGGTGAGTGAGTGAGAGGCATTCAGTGAAGGCAGAGGCCTACAATTGCCTTGCCCTGTTCTGCCCACAGACATCCCCACTGCAGACGAGATGGGGGTGCAGGAGAGTGGAGCTCACAATCAAAGCTGTCTCCATCGCTGGCTTCTCTACTAAATTAATGCTCTGTGTTAACTACACAAGGCCAATTCACCAATACTGACTGAGCATATACTTCCTACAATACACTTCTTTGCCCCCAGGCTAATTTCTTCCATTGTAACAACCTCTTCGAGCAATTCCAACTAAGCTCTCACTTAGCCTCCTCAAAGTCAGGCACTCCTTCATATAGACAAACTCGGGGCATCTGGTACATGGTTCTGTTGTAGTAGGTATCACTCGTAGCATACTAGTGTCTTTCCCACTCTAGAATTGGAGCTGAATGAGGACAGTGTTAATGTTGGCATACCTACCTTGTCTGCTCTAGAAGAAAACAAGCACTTCAAGGCTGATGTGTTAATGTATGCACGAAGAGATGAGGAAATGAATTAAGAATCAACAACAGTGCAAGGAAGGAGATGGTAGGTGGTACATTGTGAAGACAGGAGATGGTAGGTGGTACATTGTGAAGACAGGAGATGGTAGGTGGTACATAGGTAAGGAAGGAGATGGTAAGTGGTACATAGTTAAACAGGAGATGGTAGGTGGTGCACAGTGCAGGACTGAACTAGTGGGTGGTATGTAATGAAGATAGGAGATGGTAGGTGACATATTGTTTTATTTGCGGATCACACTGGCAAGTATATATCCCTGAAGCAAGGAGGGCACTGGAGAACCCAAGTGTGATGTCCCCTAGATGGCCCTTTGATGGACTGGAGTCAGTTCTGAGTCATGGCAGCTAGGATTTTCTGAACTCCTCTGAGCTCAGGGAGAAAAGCTGATTTTAATTGTAGTCCTTGTTTCAAATTCCAGCATTGAAAAACAAAACATGTTTGTAATAATGCAAGTAGCTCTAACTAAATGGACCTGTACTTGACCCATTACTGTTTTGGGCAAGTTTGCACGTTCCTCTGACTTACAACTACATGTAGTTCATGCATGTTGTCTTTTGGGATGTGCGTGTGTGTGCAGTGTGTGGAGTGGTATAAATGTACTTTGCACATGCATGTGTGCAGATGTGCACACACAGACCCTGGGCACTCTTTGGAGAGTGTCAGGTGTGAACGTCTTTCCGTTCATCTGTGTGCTTCCCTGGGATGGGATCTCACGCTGGTCTTAGCGCTTGCCATATTTGCAGTTCCGGTGATGCTCTGGTCTCTACTCCCCACAGGCCTGGGGTTACATATGTGTATAGCCAGGCCCAGCTGTTTATGTGGGTGTTGGGGACTCACCCTCAGGTGCTCTCAGGCCCTTACACTTGTATTGTAAACACTTCCCCAATGAGCCATCTTCCCAGCCCAGCTAGGGAATTCCTTTGGAGGTTCATACAAGGAAACAAGACAAGACCAGCAAATTTGTTGCTTTTGTACCATCAAAGGACAAACACCTCAATAAAACTTTGATTCCTTTTCCACTCCAAGAACGTGTCCTGCTGCCTCCGATGGGTTTCCTTTCTCTGGCCTCTGAAAACACGTTTCACAGTTCAAATCACACGCCACGCCACACCGCGCCGTGCAAGGCTCACGCTGCCCTGTCTTCTTGGTACCTGCATTAGTTACACCCTTGCTGCTATGAGCAAAAATCTGACCAGAAACAAGGAAAAAATTTATTTCCACTTGCATTTCTTATGTTTCTAAGGGATCTGGCAGGGAACAGACAGAAGGCTGTCTCATCACATTGTAGTCAGAGATAGTTTTGAAAAAATGAAGAAAGAGCAAGTGGGGCCAGGCTATAAAATGCCCAGGCTCGCCCCCAATGGCCCACTTCCTCCAGTTCCAGTTCTCGCTCCAGCTCTTAAAGGCTCCAGAGCCTTCCCAAACACCACCAGCAGCTGGGACAAGCGTTCAGATACATGAGCCTGTGAGGGACAGTTGACATCTCAATCACCACATTACCTAATGTTCATTTTGTATTCTTTCCCACACTCAAACTTCCATTCAGAAAGGAGGTTATAAATTCCTTAAAGGAGAGAACTCTAGCAATCTTTATATCCTTTACAGTTTTGCACAAAGTAGAATCTCAATAATATTGTCACTAATGATTGATCATTAAGAGTTATGGTTAGGGCTGGAGAGATGGCTTAATGGTTACGGAGTTTGCCTGTGAAGCTAAGGACCCAGGCTTGATTACCCAGGTCCTATGTAAGGCAGATGCCCAAGGTGACAGATACATCTGGAGTTCATTTGCAGGAGATGAAAGCCTTCATGCCTCCATTCTTTCTCTCTCTCTCTCTTTCTCTCTTTCTTTCTCAAATAAATAAATAAATGTAAAATATGTTTTTAAAAAGACTTAAAGTTAATCCTTACCAACATTATGAAGGGAAAAATTACTGGCTTTTGAACTCCTTTATGACTCTTATTTTACTTGTATTATTTGTTTTCTGTTGTTTGTTTATTCAACACAATCAGCTAAGTGTCTCCTATGTTTTTAAAATATTTTATTTATTTATTTATTTATTTATTTATTTATTTATTTATTTGGGAGAGAGAGAGGAAGAGCAGAGAGATAATGGGCATGCCAGGGCCTCCAGCCACTACAAACGAACTCCAGATGCATGTGCCCCTTCTGCATCTGGCTTATGTGGGTCCTGGGTAATCAATCCAATGTCCTTAGGCTTCGCAGGCAAACGCCTTAATCACTGAGACATTTGCCCAGCCCCAGTATATCCTATGTTTAGAGCATTGTGATGGGAGCTATAGATAGAGTATGGAATAAAAGAATCAAAATAAGAAGATTGAGGGTTGTAAATAAAATGACACCAATATCAAGTACCATTCATCACGTAACTAAGATAATGACCCGGGAAAATACAACAGAGCAGGTTTCTGTGAGTAGGGGATATTTAAATGATATTTGAATACAAGGAGGTAGCAAAATTATAGGTGATCTTCCAAGTAAAATGAACAGAATGCACAAAGAGTTGAAAAGCAGGCCAACATGCTTGAGAGTGAGCAAGGAAGAACACACAAGGTGGGAGGAGTCAGAGCTGAAGCACGCAGGTTCTGAGCGTCTTCAGCAAGGAACTTGGAAAACTCTAAGTATACATGGCAGCCATGCATGAAAGTGTCATTAAAAAGCAAGCGAGGTGCACTTCTGAAAGCTCATTCTGGTATCTAGGTAGCAGAGGGATACTGAGGAGCAAGAACTGATAACTGTGGGTTGCTTATGAGAAGAATTTTTCTAGCTGGTGTAAAAGGGCCAGAGATAGAAATATGACTTATGCCAATAGCATAGACAGGGGACAATGAGATGAAAGTAATTTAGAAACTAGGTGAGGGTGATTTGAGGGAATGGGTGAGGGCACAATCTTCAAGAAAGATATTTAGATGTGGTTAGTTTGAGATGCTCAAGAAAGCTGTCAGTAGAACTGTCAGGTAGGCTGTGGAATGTAAGAGGGTATAGAGTCCCATCCATGCAGTTCAGATAGAGCAAGGCGAGGCCCCTTCTTCCACTCCTCATCAGACAGGCACAATTTCATCCTCTGGCCAGTCTTTCATGTAGGAAAGGGCAGGTGCTCCAAATTTGAAGAACCAGATAACAAGATTGCTTCTTTATTTGAGAACAATGATGGAAAACCGGCCCTGCTGCTTCAGTTAATATCTTGGTAAAGTGTCAGGAGGTAGCTGTTAGCTGTAGTGCCATGGGGAGAACAATATAAGCAGGAAGGACAGAAGGCCAAGGACATTGTTTGATCTCCTGTCGCCATCCATGCCTGCAGTCAGGTGAGTCTCTAGGTTTCCACACCAGGTTTCACTGTTTATTTACATTTTTACTTTGCTATGTTAATTTGCCCTCTGTGATTTGTAATCCAATGTGTGCTATTATGCTAATAGATGAGATGACTTCTAGATCAGAGGATGAAAGAGAAGCGTGCAAGGCCAGGTGCATTCCCAGATGATTTAGAGGCCTTGGCCAATGGGGATTTATTGCTTAGAGTTGTTTACCAAGCAAACAAGTCTGCTTTCTTTCTTATGTGATGGTGAATTGTGATGCAAGAATGACAGCATACAAATATCTTGATTCATATAGAAATAAATGTATACATTCATTCTCTCCCCAAATTGCATCTAGTGGGTGGGTGGATCCTTTCCAGGCTTCTGGAAGTTTGGGCTGATAGATAACAAGCCACACTTGCACTCCCAGGGGCTTGTGCCCACCTGGCCCAGTGACGTCAGGGCGATCATGCCCCGCCCTTCCTGGGTGTAAGACAGACAGTCCAGCCCTCTCATCTACACAGAACCTCTCTGATATAAATTATGCCACAGAGAAACCAAGCTGAGCCTGTAGGTTTTTGGAAGCACCACTCTGTCACGCTTCTTCCTGTTGTTCACACCTCTTTAATAAATTTTCCTGGAAATTCTTAGTTTAAACAAAATCACTTAACGAGGAATCTTCAATTAGAGATTCTGTGTGGAGCCAGAGTACTGAGCTATGTATCTATTTCATTCTTTTTGTTTTGGAAATTGTGTTATATATTTCTGATTTTTTTTAGGTGGGGTCTCGCTCTAGTCCAGGCTGACCTCACAGCAGTGCTCCTGCCTCAGCCTCCAGAGTCCCAGAGTGCTGGGACCAAAAGTGGGCACCACCATGCCTGGCTTCACGTCTGGTTTTCAGATGAGGTTTAGCTTGCATCTAGGAAGAGAGTCAATGAACTTATGTAGAAAAGCAGTTTTAGATGTAATATTTTATGGCTTTATGGCCATTTTTGTGTTTTAACACATTATTTCCTTACTATGGCAAAAGAAAGGAAAGCAAAGGAGATGAAAAGGAAAGGACAGGAGGGGAGGGGAAAGAGAGGAGGAGAAGGAAGGAGAGAGGAGGAACTTTAAGAGTCTCTTGAGTGTTATTGTTGTTGTTAAATTAAGGAACTCTACTGAGAGAGTTTCTGTGGAAGCTGTGTGAAACATGAAGTTAGAAAAATATAAACAGCTTTAACTTAACATAATTAAACCTGTAATTCTGACTATGAAAACAATTATTATGCTGTTTGAAATACTGCTCTAGTCATTTTAATTCTTCCTCAAACAATAAATTACTGACAAAGTATACATCCAGTTTTCAAACAAAACATTCCATGCCAAATCCTGCCGTACATCTGGCTCTGGGGAAGATAATGATACTAAAAACAATGAGTATCCGCACAATGTCTACTAAAGGGTCCTGTTGAATGTTTTGGTTTAAAGTGTTCATATATTTTTACATGTGCATATATTACTTCATTCACAACTTCTCTTGACCACTGATAGAATGTAACTTACTTTCAAATGTCCGGTATTTGACAGAATCCTTAAGTAGAGGATTTTTAAAATAGTCATTAAATAAATACATGAGCAAAATATTGTTAAAGCCATTGAGTGGATGGGCAGATGGATATATGATGACTAAAAGGCTATGCTTTTTATTGTCATCTTACATAATCATGAAACTGAAATCTGTAAAGAATCTTTGAAAAATAAGTTAAAAGTTTACATAAAAGAAGAACAAGAAGATTGTAGTTAAAATTGAAATACTATTGAATCTCTTTTACGTTCTAGTTTTACGTTCTGGTGCTAAAACATGAAAGACCAAGAAGTTATCATTGTAGAAGTTAGTAGAGTCACTTGCTATGTGCAAATCCTTCCTGTGCATCTTCCAACTTCCATAAATTGTCCTTTAAGAAACTGAAGTAGAATGAGAAATTGTAAAACGATGTGGAAATAAATATTCATGATCATAGAAGTAGTATAAGGGCTCCTAAGAACTAGGAATTCTGAAAATGTAAATTTAAAACCCTCCTCCCGGTGTGACAAAAACCAAGTCTCCAGAGCTTGCCAAGGGTCTTTTGGAGGACCACACTCTTTCTTAGTCAGAATTACATGTTGGCAACAGGTCTCAGCAAAAAAAAAAAAATCTTTTGTTCTAAAATGTCCACAAAAGGATTGAAAATACCAAGCACAAAAAAAAAATAAATAAATAAAGTGAAGTGGGGACTTGAGAGATGGCTTAGTGCTTAAGGCACTTGCCTGTCAAGCCAAAGGACCCAGTTTGGATTCCCCAGGACCTATGTAAGCCAGATGCACAAGGTGGCGCATGCATCTGGAGTTAGTTTGCAGAGGCTGGAGGCTGTAGCACTTTCTTTCTCTCTCTCTCTCTCTCTCTCTCTCTCTCTCTGCCTTTCTCAAATAAATAAATTTAAGTTTAAATTTTTTAAAAAAGTGAGGTGGAGCTAAAAGGAAAGGGATAACCAAACCCAGTCATGTGCAAATACTCAATGAAGAATAAGTAAGAAGATGCACAAGAGTGTGAGAGAGAGATGTGTGCATGTGTGTGAATGTTCATGTGTGTGTGTGTGCGTGTGCACACTCAATGAAGAATAAGTAAGAAGATGCACTCTTTCACAAGAGTGTGTGAGAGAGAGATGTGTGCATGTATGTGAATGTTCGTGTGTGTGTGTGCATACTCAATGAAGAATAAGTAAGAAGATGCACTCTTTCACAAGAGTGTGTGTGAGAGAGAGATGTGTGCATGTATGTGAATGTTCATGTGTGTGTGTGTGCATACTCAATGAAGAATAAGTAAGAAGATGCACTCTTTCACAAGAGTGTGTGTGAGAGAGAGATGTGTGCATGTGTGTGAATGTTCATGTGTGTGTGTGCATACTCAATGAAGAATAAGTAAGAAGATGCGCTCTTTCACAAGAGTGTGTGTGAGAGAGAGATGTGTGCATCTGTGTGAATGTTCATGTGTGTGTGTGTGCATGTGCATACTCAATTAAGAATAAGTAAAAAGATGCACTCTTTCACAAGAGTGTGTGTGAGAGAGAGATGTGTGCATGTGTGTGAATGTTCATGTGTGTGTGTGCATACTCAATGAAGAATAAGTAAGAAGATGCGCTCTTTCACAAGAGTGTGTGTGAGAGAGAGATGTGTGCATCTGTGTGAATGTTCATGTGTGTGTGTGTGCATGTGCATACTCAATTAAGAATAAGTAAAAAGATGCACTCTTTCACAAGAGTGTGTGTGAGAGAGAGATGTGTGCGTGTGTGTGAATGTTCATGTGTGTGTGTGCGTGTGCATACGTGTGGAGTCCATAAGGCAATCTCAAGTGCCGTTCTAAGGAATGCCATCCACCCCCTTTGAGAATCTCTCATTGACCTGAGGCTCACCAGTTTGCTAGGCTGGCTGCCCAGTCATCTCAAGGTGCCTTCCTGTGTCCATCTCCTCAGAGCTGGAGTCACAGGCAGTCGTGTCGTGCCTGGCTTTTTTAATGGGAATTGAGTGTTGGGCTACAGTCCCCGTGCTTGCCAGACAGGCACTTTCCCTGAGTTATCTCTTCAGCTCCAGAAAATTACTTTTAAAAGATGACAGAAGCTAGAAATGTCCAAAAATAGTCTATAGGATTATATCCAATGAAATATTTTTAAATAAAACATTTAAATGCTATTAAAATACCACAAATAAGTTCTAAATGTGTTAATTCTTTCTACACAGGCCTGTAGATTTGAAGCAAGTTAAATCCAGATCCCAATAGGGAGAGGTATAAGGGTGCATGTGCGTGCATGCGTGTTCATATGTGTGTGCATGCAGTGTGTCTTACTTTACTAAAGTAAAGAACAAAAATATCCAAGACATACTTGAGTTTTGTCATGCTGGGTGGTGTGGGCTCCTGAAAAATACATCTAAACCCAAGAATCTGTGACTATAACCTTATTGTACAAGCCTTTGCAGATCTAATTAGTTAAGGACCTTAAGATGAGATCATCATAGATTATCTGGAAAGGCATTGAACCAAAAAATAATAAACCAAATAATAATACTCAGAGAAGCAAACACCTAGACAGGAAGGTCATGTGACCATGAAGACACAAGTTAGAGGCTCCGTTTTATGCAGCAACCTGTTGAGAGATTGCTTGGGGTTGCCAGAAGCCCAAACAGAGAAAGTGGTACCCTCTGTTGCAGTACCCCCACGGACTCCTAATACTGTGATCTTTTGAGGCACTACTGGCCTCCAAAACTGTGGAAGAAATAAATTTCTGTGTTTTGTGTGTTTTTGTAGTTTTCTACATCGTTTTGTGGTAATTTCCTATGGCAACCCTAATAAACTAACATAACACGTATACTAACACCTACTTCTGAACTCCACAGTTAACGTATTGTGGGTGGTGTTGGCACAGTACAGAACAAGCTGAGCATGTAAGATGCTGGCGACCTCAGCTCACGTTGAAACTTGAGTTGTGGCCGAGATGGCCTGGCTGACCAGCTTAGGAAGTGTTGATGGAAGATTCAGCTATGCTAAGAATGCTCTTTAATGCAAACCAGGTCCATGTAGCATTGGTCTTAAATATAGAAATGAGACTTTTTTAGACAATAATACCAGAATTGGAAATTATTTCTAATGTAAACACAAAAGAAAATGAAAAATGGATAGGATGCCTTTAACTGCTTTAAAACTCTGTTATTCTATTCATCCCAGAATAGAATAAAAATAATGAAAAGACAAGACACAAATGGAAAAATACCTATTTGGGGGAGGGGTGTACACATATGTGTATGGCACATGTGCATGCGTGTTTGCCTATGTGGGGGTCATAGACCTGCACACTGTCCACCTCTCTTTGAGGCATATCTCGTTTATTGGGGATTCATCGCTTAGGCTAGACTGGCTGGCCTGAAAACTTCAGAGTCCATTGATCTCTGCTCCTTAGCATGGGATTGCAGGCACACTTCATCATGCCCGCCATTTGCTTGGGGTTGGGGATTGTGGTCGTTTGAATAGATGTCCCCCAATAGATTCAGGAGTTTTATTAAAGCTTCTTGGATTTCCAGCTACCTGGCTGGAGGAGGTGTCACTGGGGGTGGATCTGAACTCCAGTCTAAGATATGCAAAGTGCCTGAGTTCTGCCTGGGTTCCCTGTGGTTTGGCTACTGCTGTTTTTTGCTTATTCAGGTGGTGGGTTTTCTCTTTTTCGCCATTATGGAACTTCCTCTGGGGATGTCAGCTTTAAATAAAATCCCTTCGTCCATAACTGTGCTTGGTTTGGAAATTCATCTCAGTGACATGAAGCTGTCTGCCACAGGGATCAAACTCAGGTCCTCAGGCTTGAGAAGTAAATACTTGACCACGCTTCAGCCTCAACTCCCAGTAACATATTTACAATATACATAGTTAACATAGGTTTCATTTCCAAAGAAATGTTTTTCTAATAAAGTTTTTAAAAGATGCAGAAAGAAATGGGAAAAAAATCATTAAAAAGCATTTGTAAGAAATCAAACATACATAGTACATAATTGATGGACCTTATTGGTAATCTGAAAAATGCAAATTAAATTCTCAATGAGCTCCTGACTACAGCTTGGAAAATTGAAATATCCAGAGAGATGTAAACCAAAAATCCCTGTTGAACTTACCATTCTCTCAATCTGATGACTCCTTTCTGTAAACTCTCTCGATGACCTTATGCCATAATTTTGCTTGTATTTGATGTTTGTGACTTTAAAAGAAGCAAGGTAATAGAATGATTTGTCATCTGAAAAGTGAAGGGAATGGAAGAGCCTTGGTTAAAGGTAATTAGTTCTTTGTCCTGCTCAGATGGCTACTATAATGCAGCTATTTCCATGTAGGACAAAAGTTATTGTAGAAACTTTAGTAATGTTTTATAATTTCATCATTGAAGTCAGACAAAGCAGAAAATCCAGTTCCCAAAGCACACTTGCTGAATAACCCATCCACAAATGTTTATGCATACCAAAATGTTCTTATATTTAGAAAGGCAGCATGTCACAAATGTCAAAAGCTATTGCAAAGCTGGCGTGGTGGCGCACGCCTTTAATCCCAGCACTCGGGAGGCAGACATAGGAGGATTGCCGTGAGTTCGAGGCCACCCTGAGAATACAGAGTAAGTTCCAGTCAGCCTGGGTTAGAGTGGATCCTACCTCGAAAAACAAACAAAAAAAAAGCTATTGCAAATGTCACGTACTTGACGTGTTTCCTCCCCAGGTGACTCCCATAAGATAATCACACATGCGCTGCGATGGGTAGGTGTATTAAACACGTTCAGTCTTTCTACATTACTGCTAAGTTTACTTTAATAGAAGCCTACATTATTTTTACTTTCTTATTTCTCATTGAATTTTGCTTTTTGTCCTGGTTTTATATTATTATATATTTTCTTTATTTATTTACCTGAGAGAGAGAATGGGTGTGTCAAGGCCCCTAGCCCCTGCAAATGAACTCCAGATGCATGTGCCACCTTGTGCATGTGGTTTCATGTGGGTACTGGGGAATCTAACCTGGGACCTTTGGCTTTGCTGGCAAATGCCTTCAACACTAAACTATCTCCCCAGCCCCTGGTTTAATAGTTTTTTGAGACAGGTATTAACCTAAGCACTTCTTAGGCATGTCCGAGTGGTCTTAGCTTAGATGGCCTTTATCACTAGCAGTAACCTTAAATGTCCAGAATAAAACCTTGTCATGAATTCCAATTTCACACCAATTGGTTTCAGAAGAGTATTCATTGTGCATTCAAAAGGTATCTCAAGTCAGGTGTGGTGGCACATTCCTGTAATCCCAGTACATGGGAAGAGAGGTAGGAGGATTGCCATGAGTTTGAGGCCAGCCTGAGACTACATAGTGAATTCCAGGTCAGTCTGAGCTAAAGTGAGACCCTACCTCAAAAACAAAAACAGAAACAAAACAACCCTCTCTCCAAAAAAGGAATCTCAAAAGTACTACATTTCCAAAGTGAGATATCATTTACCTATTTCTTTACTCAAAATATTCCAATTCCATATTCCTCTACTTATATGGTTACCCAAGATATGACTTCATCCTTAATTTAAATATCTGACCAATCTTTCAATTGTTAAATCCTGTGTCTGTAATCTAGTTACTACTCCTATCTCTTACTCCATCCACAGAGGCTACATCCTTAATTCTGCTGTTTTTACCCCAACAGAATAACTTTTCTATTAACAAAAGAAGTCTCCCCTCTATATCCAACTTAAATGTGGCCATTATAATCTATGTCATCACTTAAACTAGAAATGTTAGAATAATTGTTGATTCCTTCCAAATTAACCATTGGGTTTGGATGATGTTGTCACCTAAATTCTAATAACCCATTCTTTACAAATTCCACTTCCACTAGTGGTCCAGTTCAGTGTCTGATCACTGACGGAAACATCTGTCTCCCAATATCCCGGCCCCTCATCCTGTTTTCCTCAGATCCACTCTCCATAGAAAAGCCAGAACTATCTTCTGCATTGTGAATGTGGCACCATCCCACGTCCACCTGAATGAGACCTCACCACGTTCTCCCTCAGCACAAGAAAAGAAGGGTTCCCGGCTCTTCTAATTGGATGTATCTTGTGTGTTCCTGCTTGGAACCCACAGCCTTTTGCAGTCTGTTTTTGCAATGTTCTTCAGGTCTGTGTTGAAGCCATAGCACATTGCATTTGTCTGCACTTAAAATGCTACCCTCGCCTGCTGAGGATATTGCTTATTCTAGTACTTTCTCCTAAGGTTCCCACAGGTCAGAAGTTCTCCACTGCCTCCATATCCTTAACATCACCTCTGGGGAAGACAGCCCGTGGACCATTCAGGCCGAGCCTTTTGTAGGCTCTTGTCCTAATGTCCTAAAGTTTTATGGCTTTTACTCCAGTGGGATATGAGCCTCTGGAGGGGTGTTGACCCAGATTTCACTCAAAAAAGGAAGCAATATTTCAGATAACAAAAAGAACGCATGCCATTAAGTACCATATGCTTTCTATAAAGCAATGATTAACAATTGTAATTTTGATACTTTTACATTTTAGATCCATAATATTCTGTGTTAAATATTCCATTTTTGTTTAATTATATTTTCATTTTCAAATATTTTCAAGATTGTAAATGCTATGTCAGAATCCAGGAATGAATAAGAAATATATTTATTAGAAAATGAACATAATCTATACCTCTAATACCTACAAGTGCTTGATGTTATTATATTGACTTATTTTTCTGCTGCTAAAATATTGTTTTAGTTGATTCAAATAAATTATCACCACAATTTTGTTACACTTACAGAATTGATCCAAAGCATTTTCTATTCTTAAACAAAGCACTGTTGTTCATTCAAACAAAAAAGCTGAGAAAGACACATTATGGGTGACATTTCATCCCCACAATTTATGTTCACTAGAGCATTATCATCCCCGGACATAATTCACATATCATTGCCCAATGGCAAAGCACAGCACAAAAATGTTTTTATTTATTATTTATTTATCTGTGAGAAAAACAGAGAGAATATATGGGTGTTCCATGGCCTCCAGGCATCATCGTTTTATGAATCTGGCTTTACATGAGAAATCAAACCTGGACCATCAGGCTTTGCAAGCCAACACCTTTAACTGCTGAGCAATCTCCCCAGCCTATTCTGCTGATCTTCTATTTTCACTTGTGTGTGCATATGTGTCGAGTATGAGTGGTGTGGTGTGTATCATGTCTCATATATGCACATGTATGTGCAGGTGCACACCCATACATTAATGTGTGGGTAGCCAGAGGAAACCTTCTAGTGCTTCTCTCTATCGCCCAGCCATGCACGTCCTTGAAATGGATCTCTCAGCCTAGAGCTGCTGTCCATCAGACAGCCCGGCCTCAGGTCCCCACCTCCTGCTAGCTGCATTTCACTGTGCTCTGGGGCAATTAGAGTATACAGCCTTCCCAGCCCTCATAAGCAATAAGCACTCAATAGCTGCGATCAAAGGCCTGAACCTCTAGGCCCAACTCTATCACAGGCTTTTCTTGAAGCTGCACATTAAATATATTGATTCTGAGAAAGGGGCACTCAACTTATCACATGATGTGCTTTGTGTGTATTCTGAGATATTTCACCAGTTTTCATTCTCTTTCTGGTGTTTTAAATATGTCGCTAATGCATGGATCCTTTAAGCTTCAGTAGGGGGAGTAATGTAGCACAGAACAATGGAGCAAATTATAATTTATCAGCAATAAAGGATGACTAAAAGCTATGTTAAAATCATGCAAATGTCATTGTTAATACAACAGAGAGTACTTGGGCAATAGAAATGTGACCTGGATACTCACCCTCAACAACAAAATGAGTGACAATACCAATGGCAATTCCTATGATTGCTACTATAGCCAACGTGAAAAGAGCCAGTCGGATAGGGTCCCAAAATTGCTGTCTTCTTTGATATTCAATGCGTGGGTATTCAGTTTCTGAAAATTCAACTGGTCTGTGATAACAGAAAGAAAATAAAAACATTAGTAAGATTATAAACTCCATTATAGCTGTACTATAGGTATACCTGTTATCTCTTCTATCAAATTGTTTGCAGTGCTGAATAATACTGGATTACATAAATCTTGAAAAGAACACTAGACATAAGTCACATACCCTTGTTCAATAGCAAAGCACAGTACAAGTTCCAAAGTTCTACTAACAGTGATATTTGCACTGTATTTCATAGGGCATACTGGTTATGTGAAATTTTAATAGTAAAATATAATGGCTTAGTCTAAAAAGTGTAATTTATAAGTAATATTTTATATCACTTCAATGAGATATTTTAGTTACAAATTTATATACTGTTACTATGCTAAAAATAAAACATTGCAGTAGGACTTTTTATATAACCTTAGGGAATACCTGATGCTTATTTTTAGAGTAGTACCATTATGCTGAAGAATCATGGGTCTTTGTATTTTATTAGTTCCCTCCAGTGAAATTCTAACTTATGAGTTGTGCTTAATAAAACTCCAGTATTCAAGAGCACTTTTTATTTTCACTGACTTATATCTGCTCCCCCTGGTGTACTATCTCCTATCTCTACAACTTTGATCACTCAGATTATCTTTCCCTAATGTAAAAATCAGTGTTTTATTTTCTGAATCCTCAAATAGAATTCAATATGGTGATATTTTAGAATTATTTTCATGAAACCTTACTTTAACAAATATGCATTATAAACTTTTTTTCACTAATTGGGCTAAGAAAAATTCTTAGACTATACCAGACCATATGAAAATAATGTGTTTTATAAACAGCCTTAGATCTCTAGAGACAAGTACATTTTAAGATACACTCTGAGCCGGGTGTAATGGTGCACACCTTTAATCCCAGCACTCGGTAGGCAGAGGTAGGAGGATCACCATGAGTTCGAGGCCACCCTGAGAGTACATAGTGAATGCTAGGTCAGCCTGAGCTAGAGTGAGACCCTACCTCAAAAAAAAAAAAAAAAAAAAAAACACTCTGCTTTTAGGATGCTCATACTTTTTAAAAAGGGGAGAAAGACATGAAAACAAGTTGTTGCTACATAGCTGACATGAGTTTACACTAGAAGAGGCAGCAAGTAACTTTTCCAAGACCCATGGCAGGAGATTTTATTGATAAGGCGGCCCTATGAGTATCATGAGAAGTAAGTGCCTAACATGAAGAAAAAAAGAAATAAGAACTGAAAGAAGAAAATGCAAAAAAAAAAAAAAAAAAAAACCCAAAAATGCAAAAGGTAGATTTTGGGAAAAGTACTCATTATAAATAATTAGTACTGTAAATAAAATTATATCATTATGGTTTTTGCCCTCAAAGAATTCGTCTTCTTGAAACTATGTACAGGCTGCAATACTGGGAGGAGGTGCTAGGAATGGGTCATAAGAAGGCTGATAACCCAAAGGAGAGAGGTTGAAAATTCCAGCTGCATGAACTGGAAAGCCAACAAAATTTTACTCAGATAGTGAACTTATAATAATCAAACATGTCAAAATAAATTGATTAGTTAAGAGGTAGGCACAGGGACCAGGTTAGAGGTCATGTGGACGAAATGAGAGAGGGAGAGAGAGAGAGAGAGAGGGAGAAACAGAAAAGGCAAAGGCCTGGATGAAGGCTGCGTTATGAGACAGAAAAGAAAAGAGCTCCATTTAGCTCTAATCCTTGATCCTTACTCAGTGATTGATAGATGTGAGGCAAGGAAAGGATTAGCAGTGTGGAAGTAGAGAGAAATTGTTTTGCCTCCAGACAAGAGGAGGAAGATTAAAGGAAAAGAAAGTGCAATCAGACATCAGCAATGTTAATGCTGTAATTTTCTATTCTTACGCTTATGCCCAAGCCACAGGGAAAGACTTCTGTTTTGCGCCCTTGGCCTCTGACTCAGTTTGTCCTTGTCAGCAATGCCTATTTACATGATTCCAATGAACGCAGCAGTCAGGCAAGAAAGACGGCTCAGCAGTTAAAAGCACTGGCTTGCAAAGCCTGATGGCCTGGGTTCGACTCCTCAGTACCCACGTAATGACAGATGCACAAAGTGGTGCATACATCTGGAGTTTGTTTACAATGGCAGGACGTCTTGGGGTGCCCAGTCTTTCTCTCTCATGTACAATGCGTTCTTGCTCAGAATCAAAACCTTTAGTTCCAAATTCTATGGCAACAGGTATTCTGTGTATGTCCCGAGTGCTGTCATTCAATTATGTTTCCTGTCCCTTTCCCTCTAAATTCCATTGATTTCAATGCTGCACCCTGGGTCCTTCATAATGCAAAAAAACATGTGTTCATGATCTGCTGTACTCAAGACACTCATAGTCACTAGTGTTATATCAGCCAAGCATCTAGACCTGCCCTGGGGCTCCCCGTGAAAAAGACATAGGGTATATAGGTTTATGCATTAATGTTATATGTAAGGGAAGAGGACAGAATGAATAGGGTGCAGGGAAGGTGGGATCACATTGATCAGGAAAGAGGATTTTTGCATGAACAAGGTGAGACATAAGCAATGAAGCATGGAGACATATAGCCCAGGTAAAGCAAGTTTTACCAACAACAAAACAACAACAGAACAATAAAAAAGAAAACAACAAAATAACAACAAAACAACAAAAATAAAATAAAACAACAAAAAAACAATGAGTGAAAGGACCCAAAAGTGAGAGCCAATGATCCTTTTTCAGAAAAAACAGAAAGTTCCTTTCTTCTGCCCAATAT
Organism: Orientallactaga sibirica; assembly: GCA_036365145.1. Taxonomy (NCBI): domain Eukaryota; kingdom Metazoa; phylum Chordata; class Mammalia; order Rodentia; family Dipodidae; genus Orientallactaga; species Orientallactaga sibirica. The sequence goes on along the minus strand of JAEOAD010000040.1, from coordinate 5,245,753 downwards.
GCAGTTAGCATAATGCAATATGGGAGAATAATGGGGTGAGAGATTATATAGAACAGATCTCAGCCAGGCATCTACAAATAAAGGACTTCATGACATTCTGAGTCAAACAGAGAAGCCATTACAGCGTTTCCATCAGTGAATGAGCATAATCCCTTTAAAAGGGTCACCAGATCAGGGCAGGAAGTGAAAAATGCATGAATGGTCCAGGGGCCCCTAGTTATACTTGGAACTTGGAGCTCCAACCACCTGGTTGGAAGAGGTGTCACTGGGGCAGATCCTGCAGTTCAGCCCTGAGGTGTCACTGGGGGTGGATCTGAATTCCAGCCCAAAGGTGTAAGAGAGCAGGGTGAGGGTGGGGGTCCTGCTTGCTCAGGTTTCAGCTTGCTGCTTTTGTTTCTTTCTGGCTGCTTGGTTGTGTCCCTCTGCCTGGATGTATGGAAGCAGCTTCTTCTGCCACTGATGGATCTGTAAGCTTGAAATCAACCCCTTCCTCCCGTCAAACTGTGTCTGGTTTGGATGTTCATCCCAGCAACACTGAAACTGTCTACTACACATAGCAACTCTTGAGAGGAGAGATGGACATAGACAAGGACGCTAGCAGTGGGAAAAGCATGGATATAATTCCAAGTCATAGCTGGTGAATTCCCTCATAAATTTATTGCAGGATGCAAAAGAGAATCGTTAAGCAGAATTCCCAGTGTGTTTAGCTTGAACAGGGGACTGAAAGGTAGTCCAGGGATTTTGAGCTATTTTGAATGGTGTAAGATTCATTTATGTAATGCATAACACAGATTTAAAATAGAGCTGTTCTGAGGAGAAGGTGTAGGGAATTCTACCCATATGTTAACTGCCTACTAACAAGACCTCTTGAACACCTTTGCAGAACTTACATGCTTAATTTCATATGGATACACAAACAACTCTTTTTTTTTGTGGGGAGAGAGAGAGAGAGAGAGAGAGAGAGAGAGAATGGGCACGCCAGCAGCCTCTCAGCCACTGTGAAAACTCCGGAAGCGTGAGCCCCCTTGTGGGCAAGTGCAGCATTGCGCCCTTGTGTCACTGCATCTGGCTAAACGTGGCACCTGGAGAATCGAACAGATATTCTTAGGCTTAGCCAGCAGGCACCTTAACCACTAAGCCATCTCTCCCACCCTGTTTTTAGTTTTTGATGCACAAACTCTTTGGCATGACTCTGCAGGCCCCACATGATAAAGCTCTTGGCAGCCTATGTGTCACATAACCATTATTCCATTATTTATCTCTCTCACATTTGGGTCTCCAGCCTTTACGAAGTATAACACATAACTGTCATTTCTGTAAAGTCTTTTCAACATAGGAAACGCCTGACTTGTAAGCAGTGACAAGCCGGTCGATGATGGTTATAGTCGTAGCCATCTCTTCTCTCTTTCCAGACAGCTCTAACAGAGAGGTGTTAGTTACCTGTCGGTCACTATGACAAGATGCCTTATGAGAGATGTACCTCAGAGCCTCGTGTACTTGAACAACTCCCAGCTGGTGGCATTTAGGAGATGGAACCTTGTTGGAGGAGCTGTGTTCCCAGGGGAGGACTGTGGGGTGTGAGCCCAGCTCCAAGCCCGGTACTCAGACTACTTCCACCCTGGGGTGGGAAGCTCAGCTGTCTGCTCGTATGACGCTTTGCCATGAAGAAGCTTCCCCTCACAACTCTAAGCTGGAATATCAGCTGCTGTGGTCAGGTGTGTTGTCCCAGCAACAAGGTAACTGCAAGCCTGCCTGATGCAGTACGCTTCACTAAGAGAAAGGGTTATTTCAGTGAAAGTGTTTGGTGATTTTACTATGGGGTTGTTTAGGCCCATTTTTGAACCTATGGAAAGACAATGTGCCCTGATGGGAGGAAGGAAGCTGGTTACCTCATCGCTGCAGCCAGAGCCGTAGAGGAGAAGTGGAAGAGGCTGGAGTCCATCACCCCTTTTGAAGGTGTGACCTCATGATCTACCTTCCTCCCACCATGGTCCACCTCTTCTCAAAGGCTCCATCACGTAATGCCTTGATGGGGCTAAGCCTTTAACCCAGGTGCCCTGAGTTCACTTTCAAGATTCAGCCTGTTGCTAAGAAGAAAGCCTGATGAGTTAGATCCTGGTAAAGAGACCTGCTTCCTCTGAGACTGGTAACATGGAGGTAAGGTCATAATGGATTCCTTCCTTTCTTTAATAAAAAGTTTTTTAACAAATTTATTTATTTATTTATTTATTTGCAAGGAGAGAGAGAATAGGTGGCAGGGCCCTCAGCCACCGCAAACCAACTCCAGAGGCATGCGCCACTTTGTGCATCTGGCTTTACGTGGGTGCTAAGGAATCAAACCCGGGTCGTCAGACTTTTCAGGCAAATGCCTTTACCGCTGAGCCTTCTCTCCAGCCCCAGACTCCTTTCTTGATTTTACCAAATAGCCATGTAGAACCATAACATTTACGCTAAAAAAAATTCTACAGTTAATCCACTTCAATCATCATTGAACACTGCCATAGTACTGTCTAGACAATTCCTCAAACTTTTTTTCCAACTTCCCAATCAAGAAGATCTCATTTTGATTAGCCTCATGGTATTTGCAGGCGTGCATCTCATCTCCAGCTTTTCCATTTCTTTTACCAGCTGTATTTCCTTAGGAATATACAAAAAGGCAAACCACCCTGCCACTTGTGATTGGTTCAAGAAGTTACTGACCACAACTTTGTTCCTGCATTATTTTAGGCAGTGATTTTTCAATAGGGAGCACACGAAGGTCCCTGTTGTCAAATAAATTCAAATCAGCTGTAAGATTACCTTTTGCTCCACCAGCCAGCCAGGCTAGAGGGTCACAACCTCTGCCTGCCATGGGGAGAGACTGGGGACAGGTTGATAGGGCATTCCCACTGTAGCAGACAGCTTCAGGTTCGCTGAGATGAACTTCCAGACCAGGCACAGTTATGGAAGAAGGGATATTATGTATTGAAGCTTACAGGTCCAGGGGAAGTTCCACAATGGCAGAAGAAGCTGGCCTGCCTTCACAGGGCCAAGCAGAGAGAGAAAAGCCAAGCCACCAACCACACAGCACATAGAGCAAGGTACAGCCAAAAGCCACAGCACACTTCAGGAACTCCTACTGGGCACACTTTGCATATCTTTACAATGGAATCTCAAACCCACCACCACGCCTTAAGAACCACCCAGAGACATTGCCTCTAGCAAGGTGACTGCAGATGCAAACTATAAACTAATAAACATTGAATATATTGGGGGCCATATATTCAAACCACCACACCCACATATCTTTTCTACACTGACAAAGATCAGTAACAATTATGTAGCAGCTGAATTGAAATGAGTAAAGTATAGCTCCCCAGGAACTTTGCAAACCCTCTTTTGCTCATTTAAAATTAACAAAGTAGTGTTCTCAAATTGAGAAAGCCAAGGGAGTATGTTGAATAATGGCGTCTATAATTTCACACCAGTGACACAAATGAAAGAGGAAATCCATTAGGGGTTTAAGTATAAAGAAGAAGTTATTTTGTGAGGATTACATACATATCTTTAATAAACTGACTATGTTATTTAAATTTTATGATCACCCTTAAATGACTTTCTTATTGGGCTTTTGTTTATTTATAGTGCCATTAAAATGTTACAAGAAAGTACCATGCCACTAATTAGAACCTGGTAAAGTGAACCAATCAGATAATTGATGACACCAAGGTGCAGATTTAAATATCTGACTGTGCTTGGTACTAAAGAAATGTAAATCACCTAATGTAACTTGAGCGCAAGGCACCCTTCTACGGGTAGCATAAATATCTACTCACTAATCAGATAGTCTCACAGCAGCAGCCCTGTGGGGAAATTCCTTCCGTGTCTTACACATGTCCTGACGCATTTGTATTCAACTGGGAGCACAGATACACATCAGATACTCTCCTCAACTTCTTGCCAAAACCCTTCATTTCTGGGCATGCCCGTGATTAGTAACTGCATTGCTAACACCTTCTTAGTATGGGTTAACTGAGGCCAGTGATCTTCCTTAACACACATATATGCACCACGAGCAGTGATAAACATTGTAATGCAGAGTTGCAGCAACCGAAAAAGTATAGCATTCATTTCAAATGCAACCTTAACAAGTAAATCCCAAGATCTCTTTGTTGAGAACTTTAAGACATGAACATGCTGTAGTTGTCCTCTTATGTTCCCCTTTCCCCCTCCCCCATTTCATGGAGGATCCTCCTCTTTCAAGTTAGTTCTTCCTCTGTTTAGCTGTCTCCTTCCTTTCGTCCTTCTCCATCATCCATGTGAAAATGTTGATGGGCTCAGGACCGTGATGGTCTTGCGGGTCATAGCCACTGTGGGGTCATGAATGCACCAGTGGGATCCTGTCGGAGGACAGCACACAGGGTACAGCTAAGCACCCTGTGTCTCTTCCATTCTTTCAGCCCCCTCTTCCACAAGGTTCCTTGAACCTTGGAGGACACAAATGCAATTTTAAAAAATATTTTATTATTTTTATTTATTTATTTGAGAGAGAAAAGACACGGGAAAGGGGGGAGAATAGGCATGCCAGAGCCTCCAGCCACTGCAAATGACCTCCAGATACATGAGCCACCTTGTGTATCTGGCTTATGTGGATCCTGGGGAATCAAACTGAGGTCCTTTGGCTTTGCAGGCAATCACCTTAACCACAAAGCCATCTCTCCAGCCCTCAAATGTAACTTTTGAATGCTCAAAGAAACCAGTGAATCTCAGCTCTATCCGCTAGCTGAGAGACTTCGTTCCCAGGGCTGAGCAGTGGGCATGGGGGCAGAATGGAATTTAACATCAAGGCTGAGTTGTCTTTTAGGAAGGTCTGCTCTGTAGCATTAAAAGTCAGAGAGTCAATTTTGAGAGGGTTGGGTGTAGATGTGTGGTTGGTGTTTAGAAGCATGGATTCCAAGTCCAGCTGTTCTGTTGTAATTCCAACTCACACTTATGACCTTGTGATTGTAGGCAAGATACCTAACCTCAACGTGCAATGCTTTTGTCATTTTCAACTGTATATGAGTATCAACTTCATCAATTTCTTATGAAAAAATTATACAACATACTTAATGCACCACAAGTACTATAAAGCTCATTACTATGACCACACTTGCTTTTCTTTGAAATGCTAAATTCCTCAGGAGAATCAAGATCAGGTATCTGTTCTTCTGCAGGATGATCAGAGGATGTCTTTTAAACATTTCACTTATTTACTTATTCATTGGAGAGGGAGAGAAAGAGCAACTGACAGAGGGAGAGAGACTATGGGTGCACCAGGGCCTCCAGCCACTGCAGACAAACTTCAGATGCATGTGTCAGCATGTGCATCTGGCTTACATGGGTACTAGAGAATCGAACCTGGGTCCTTAGGCTTTGCAGGCAAGAGCCTTAACTGTTAAGCCATCTCTCCAGCCCTAGTTATATGTTTTTTGGAGATAGGGTCTCATTCTTGCCCAGTCTGACCTAGAACTCACTCTGTACCCCCTAGCTGGCCTAGAACTCATGGTGAATCCCCCTACCTCTCCTTCCTGAGTGCTGGGATTAAAGGTGTGCACCAACACACCAGCCTGGTCATTATATTTTTGTTGTTACTTCAGTAGAATATTTTTTCTTTATTATTGTCTATTTTCGAATCTTTTATTATCAAATTCTTTGAAAAATATTTTATTTATTTATTTGCAAGTGTGTGTGTGTGTGTGTGTGTGTGTCTTGGCACTGCACATGAATGCCTATCAACACCTATCTATTATATGCTATAAGCCTAAAGAAATAACAGCAAAAATAAATGGGCTGGGCTGGGCAGCTTGGCGCATGCCTTTAATCCCAGCACTCGGGAGACAGAGGTAGGAGGATTGCCATGAGTTCGAGGCCACCCTGAGACTGCAGAGTGAATTCCAGGTCAGCCTGAACTAGAGTGAGACCCTACCTTGGAAAACAAAAAAAGGTGGGGGGACTGGGGGCTGGGCTGGAGGGATGGCTCAGTGGTTAAGATACTTGTCTGCAAAGCCAAAGGACCCAGTTAATTCCCTAGGACCCACATAAGCCAGATGCACAAGGTAGCACATGCATCTGGAGTTCGTTTGCAGTGGCTGGAGGCCCTGGTACACCCATATTCTCCCTCTGTCTCACTCCTTCTTTCTCTCTGTCAAATAAATAAATAAAAATAAAATATATTAAAAAGGGCTAAATCTCATTTCATCATGTGTATACATCTATATTGCATGTATGTATCATAATGGATTATGGTACTTTCTGTGGAGGAGAGAAATGCAGCATCACAATGAACCAGGTAGCAGCAGTCAACCACATGGTCAAAGCAATGCCCACTGAGAATCTGGCACTTGAGGAAGACCACCATGAGCAGAAGGAGAAAGACACAAGATGGGGGGATCCCCTAGCAGGATAATCCCTTGTGCAGTGACCCCAACAAGAATGAACTCAGTTCAATTTGAAATAAAAAGAGGCATACAGACATAAAGAAACCTCCATAATTTTAATTGCTTTAAAATATAATAGACTAGCCAGGTGTGGTGGCACACACTTTTAATCCCAGCACTCAGGAGGCAGAGATAGGAGGATCACTGAGTTTGAAGCCAGTCTGGGACTATAGAGTGAGTTTTAGGCCAGCCTGGGCTAGATTGAGATCCTACACTGAAAAAACTAACCATATTATCTATATATATACATATGTGTGTCTCTCTGTGTTATATTTATATGTGTGTGTTATAAATTAGTAATATCATTATGGTGTGTATATATGAGGAAATTTAAATCATAAGAAAAAGTAAAATATCTGGGAAGATGACTCTGCAGTTAAAGACACTAGCTTGAAAAAGTCACACATATGCCAAGAATAGCCCAACAAATGGGAGGAAGAGTCTGGCATATGCAGCAGAGACTTCTTACGTGCTTATTATAGCATGGTATAATTTTATTTGAAAGTAAACAGTAACAACATTAAAATGCATACTGTGAATCAGATAGTAACATTTAAAACTTTTGATATAAGCCAAGCATGGTGGTACATGCCTTTAATCCCAGCATTTGGGAGGCAGAAGGAGGAGGGCTGCTGTGAGTTTGAGGCCAGCCTGGCACTACAGAGTGAGTTCCAGATCAGCCTGAGCTAGAGCGAGTCACTACATCAAATAAACCAAAAACCCAGTAAACAAAATTTTAATGCAAAGGGGTAGGGTGGGGAGAGAGTTCCCTCATAAACCGCTTGCCTTGTAAGTATGATGGCCTGAGTTCCTTCTTCACAACCCATGAAAAACATGCCAGGTATGGAGGCGAGCACTTGAAATCTCAATGCTGAAGAGGTGGAGACAGGCAGATCTCTGAGCGCTGGCCAGCCAGTCTAGCCTACTTGGTGAGGTCCAGAGCAGTGAGAGACCCTGTCTCACAAAAGAAAGACAAAGCGGAGGAACAACCCTCAAGGTGCCCTCTACATGCCCACCCACACACATACACCCCCCACAAGGACACACACCTATGCATGCACCCACACTCCAAACACAAAACTTTAAGATAGAGCTATAGCTAAAATCAAGCCAATGGGGTTGGAGAGCTGGCTTAGCAGTTAAAGTGCTTGCCTATGAAGCTTAAGGATCCATGTTCAATTCCCCAGGTCCCGCATAAGCCAGATGCACAAGGTGGTGCATGCAGCTGGAGTTTGTTTGCAGTGGCTAGAGGCCCTGGCATGCCCATTCTCCCTCTCTCTCTCTAATGAATTAATAAATAAAAAATAAATATTTAAAAAGAACAGATTTTTAAAAATCAAGCCAATGAGCAGAAAATAGGAAAAATCTAAGTAATTAATTAATCTAAAAAAGTCATAAAAAATAAACAGGGAAAAGGAGAAAGAGCAGATGAAACAATTATAGAACATTTCAAACAGTGATTAAATGTATTAACTAACTGTATGAAGCGTATATGATCTTAAAAAATCCCGATTAAAAAGCAGATTGTCAGATATGATGAAACAGACCAAATTGTATGCTATCCACAACAAACTTGCTTTTCTGCTTGTGTTTGTGTATATGTGAGTGGTGTGCACGTGTGCATGCATGTGTATGGTTACGGGTGTGGAGGTGCATGCATGTGTGTGTGTGTGTGTTTGAAGGCCAGAGGTCAGTGTTGGATGTCTTCTCAGTTACTCTCTGCCTTATATGTTTTCATTCTCACACTGAATGGAGAATTCACTGGCTCAGCTGTAGCAGCTCACCAGCAAGCCCTGGAGCCTCCTGGCTCTGCCTCCCCAGTGCTGGGATTATAGACACGCTTGACTGTGCTGATTTGATTCAGGTGTCCCCATAAACTGAGACGTTCTGAACGCTAGTCTCCTCAGCTGATGGCTATTGGAAATTAAAGCCTCCTGGAGGCAGTGTATTGTTGGGGGCGGGTTTATGGGTGTTATAGCCAGTGTCCCCTTGCCAGTGTTTGTCACACTCTCCTGTTGCTATTGTCTACCTTGTGTTGGCCAGGAGGTGATGTCCACCCTGTGCTCATGCCATCGTTTGCCCCTGCCATCATGGAGCTTCCCTTCAAGCCTGGAAGCCAAAATAAACCCTTTTTTTTTTTTTTTTCAAAAGCTGCTCTTGGTCAGGTTATTCCTGCCAGCAGTGGGAACCTAACTGCAACAATGACCATGCTGACATTTACGTGGGCACTGGGAATAAGAACATGGGTTGTGCCAAGCACTTTATCCTCTGAACCATTTCCCAGGCCCCTAAACTCACTTATTTTTATTTTTATTTTATTTTTGGAGAAAGACACAGAGAGAGACAGAGAGAGAGGGAGACAGAGAATGGGCGTGCCAGCAGTCTCTCAGTTGCTGAGAACGAATCCAGATGCGTGCGCCCCCTTGTGGTCAAGTGCGGCATTGCGCCCTTGTGTCACTTTGCATCTGGCTAAACATGGGACCTGGAGATTGGAACCGGCTTCTTAGGCTTAGCAGGCAGGCGCCTTAACCGCTAAGCCATCTCTCCAGCCCCCTAAACTCACTTTTAACATAAAGACACAGGTAGTAAAAGGAAAGAGGCTAGGGAGCTGGCTCAGCAGTTGAAGGCTCTTGTAGCAAAGCCTGCTGGGATCCGTTCCGAGCACTCATGGAAAGTCGGACACAAAGTGCAGCATGCATGGGAGGTGGAAGCAGGAGATTCCAAAGTTCATGCGCCCGCTAGTCTGACATTTGTTTGCAATCTGGCAGATTGTTTGTAGAGGCAAGAGACTGAGAGGATCAAATTTTAAATTTGCTCCAATTGAAAGCTAGGCCTAAGTTTCAGTTTCCCAGGAAAGGAGACTAGGCTGGGAAAACCACAAACAAAGGGACATTAATCAACAGCGACCCTAACATGTGGTGGGAGAAAATGGCCTCCCTGGCGCCTGAGTCAGTTCCTGCAGTCTCTAACACATGTCTAAACATGTCCTAGGATGGTAAAATCAGGGCCATAGCCAAAGGTATACAAATGTAACTCCTGCTTGCTTAGCCAATCACGTTAGACTCCTGCTTGCTTAACCAATCACGTTAGACTCATGCTTGCTTAGCCAATCTCATTAGAAAATTATCTAATCCGCCTAGAAATTCCCCTAGCTGTGCTTAAAAGGAGCCTGTGTGCACCTTTCAGGGTGGCCATTTTCTGTGAATGTTGACCCCTGCATACTAGCTGATTCTGCAGAATAAATGCTCTATGCTTTTTACATACTATTTGAGTCTGGGGTCTCTCTTCAGCGATTTTTCAGACCCTTACAAGACCCTGTCACAAAGAAAGTGGAGGACCACACCACAAGGGTTGCCTCTAATCTCCATACATGTGCATGGCACAAATAAACACATAAATAATAAATAAATAAATCAATAAGTAAATAAATGTACATGAATAAATGTTTTAAAAAGTAAAACTTCTGCCAAAGTACCAATGGCATGTTTCATAGAAATAGAAAAAAAATCACCTAAAAATTCATTTAGAACTGAAAACTACTTCAAAGCTACAGAATTTGGGCTGGAGAGATGGCTTAGTGGTTAAGGCAGTTCCTGCAATGCCTAAAGACCCAGGCTCCATTCCCTAGTACCCATGTAAGCCAGATGCACAAAGTGGTTCATTGCAACTGGAGTTCATTTACAGTGGCTAGAGGCCTTGGCACACATACTGTCTCTCTCTTTCCCTTCTTGCAAATAAGTAAATTAAATTAAATGAAAAATCTACAGAATTCGAGCAAGAACCATCTTTGAAGGATATTGCTCCTTATGAAACACTATACACCCAAGTTTCAGTATAAAAATAGACCAATTCAACACAAAAGCCAACCCGGGTAAAAACCTGTGCATCTATGTTAACGGATCTTTTGAGAACAAACAAACAAACAAACAAAAATAATGCTGGGAAGACTTTATGCTCATATACAGAAGTTTGAAGTCTGACTGTACTTCACACCATCCATAAAAATTGACTCAAATGGATGAAGACAAAAGTCCAAGTATGAAAGAGGACTGAGGCGAAAACAGCAGACGCTTCCAGATGGGAGCCTCCGCAGTAACTTCATGGCTACAGAGTTAAAGCGCAACAGAAGCAAATGTAGACGAGTTACATTACCTCAGATTTAAAAGCTTCTTGGGCTGCAGAGATGGCTCAGTGGTTAAGGCGCTAGCCAGTAAAGCCAAAGGACCCAGGCTCAGTTCCCTAGTTCCCACAAAAGCCAGATGATGCATGCATCTGGAGTTTATTTGCAGGGGCTAGAAGCCCTGACACACCCATTCTCTCCATTCTCTCTCTCTCTCTCTGCTTCTCTCTCGCACTCTAATAAATAAATAAATAAATGAATAAATAAAAAGTTTCTCCATAGAAAAGTAGTCAATACAATGAAAAGTCTAACCTATCAAATGGGAGAAAATATTTCAAGGCCACATATCTACTTAGAGAGCAATATATATAAGAAGGGCTGGAGAGATGGCTTAGTGGTTAAGATGCTTGTCTGTGAAGCCTAAGGACCCAGGTTTGATTACCCAGTACCCACATAAGCCAGGTGCACAAGGTGGTGCATGCATCTAGAGTTTGTTTACAATGGCTAGAGGCCCTGGTATGTCCATTCTCTCTTTCTCTTTCTCTGTTTCTCTCTGTCCCTCGTTCTCTCTGCCTCTTTCTCTCAAATAAATAAATAACTTAAATATTAAAAATATATAAGAAATGTTTACAACTCAATTGAAAAGTAAACAAAGCAAAACAACCACCAAAATACCTGTTTAAGAAGCAGACAAATTGGGGCTGGAAGGATGGCTTAGTGGTTAAGGCCCTTGCCTGCAAAGCCAAAGGATGCAGGTTCAATTCCCCAGGACCCACATAAGCCAGATGCACAAGAGGGTGCAAGCATCTGGAGTTCATATGCAGTGGCTGGAGGCCCTGGTACACCCATTTTTTTTCTTTCTCCCCCTGCCTGTTTCTGTATATCTCTCAAATAAATAAAGAAAAATATTAAAAAAAGAAGTAGACAAATAACGTGAATAGACATTTCACCAAACAATTCACATAAGTGACCATTAGTTATATGGGAAATGTGTAATATTCCTCACTTTGGAGACATTCAAATCACAACAATGAGCTTTAACCTTAAATCTGCCACAGTGGTTATCACCAAAGCCAAAAACAGGCATGCAAATAAATGAAAACGGAGGCAACAAAAGAAAAGAAAGAAAAGAAAAGAAAAGAAAAAGAAAGGAAAGGAAAGGAAGGGAAAAGCAAGGTAAAAAATGTTGGAGGCATTGTAAAGAGAACCCTCATTGGTGGGAATGTAACGGCGTAGATACTATAGAAAGTGGTAGAAAGATTGCTCCCAGTGGAATTATCATTCCAAGTAGAGTCTCACTTCTGCACATATATCCGAAGGAATGCAGGCAGGATCTCAGAGGCATCCGTGCCTCACATTTATTGCAGGGTCACTTGTTCGTGATGGCTGACCTGTGAACACAAGCTCAATACCTTGCTAAGGGTGAGTGGGAAAAAACAGCAGCAAATACAAGCAATAGAATATTATTCAGCTTTTAGAAAGATGAAATCATCAGAGAAATGCAAATTAAACTACTTGGAGATCTTATCTCATCCCCATCAGAATGGCTATCATCAGGAAAATTAATGACCACCAATGCTAGCAAGGGTATGGGAGAAGGCAACCCATATTCTCTGTTAATGGAAGTATAAACTGGGACAGCCACTATGGAAATCTGTGTGGAGGTTTTTCATAAAGCTGAAAATTGCACGACCATATGACCCAGCTGTAACACTGCTGCGCATATACTTAATGGACTCTCTATTCTAGCACAAACATACTTGGACATCCATGTTCATTGCTACTCTATTCACAAGAGCCAGGAAATGGAATCAACCTTAATCTCTGTACACTGGTGACTGGATAGTGAAAATGTGGTACATAAAAGCAATGGAGTTTTACTCAGCTATCAAGAAAAATAAAGTTTTGAAATGTGCAGGAAAATGGATGGAACTAGAAAAATTATACTAAATGAGGAAACGAGCACAGAGAGACAAAATGTCACATGATCGCTCACATAGGCAGATCCTAGCTTTTAATGTTTGTACATAAGGGCATGTGACAGTGACATGTGAGGGAACCTTTGGACCAAGACGACCTGAAGACCATCTGTTGAGGTGGCTCTTAAAGCCAGGAATGTCTCCAATAGAGGAGCCAGTAGCATACGCCACGTGAAGAGCCCGGCACGTTCATAACTGGAAAGGCCCAAGTGGATGAATCCAGTGAGTGGGGAAGACATATGCAACGGAAGTCCAGAAAAGAACGTAGGTGAGAGCTTGAGAAGATTCTTAATAAACCTGTGAACACTCAGACATATGGAGTTCAACAATGGCTACTCATGTGAGCAGATAGCGTCGTGTCAAATTTCTCCAGATATTTTCAGAAGTCAATAAATATGAAAATTTTAGGAAAGCTCAGTAGTAAAGCGATACTAAACAAGGACATACCAATTATAAAATTAGGACCTGTGATATTATAAGTAGATATCCTTGCATACTGTTGACATTCTGTGCGTCACACTTGTTTCTATAGTCTCTTGGTTAAGTTTTGCATGTGTGTACAGAGTTGACTTCTCCAGGACACTGGTCTCTCTTCTGCTTTGGAAATATTTTTAAAGGCCTTTGCATACTACTTAGAAGAGCTTATTAATATGGAAATTCCCACAGTGAGCCTCAGGCTCACAACTTGCTAGAATTACAGGACCCAGCTCAGTGTTTAACACACAACAATTAAGAAGCACAGTAACTTTCTTAATCAGATCAAGAATCCCTGGTTTGAGGACTGGAGAGATGGTTTAGCAGTTAAGGCATTTGTCTGCAAAGCCAAAGGACCCAGGTTCGATTCCCCAGAACCCACATGAGGCAGATTTACAAGGTGGAGCATGCATCTGGAGTTCGTGTGCAGTGGTGCTCTCTAGAGCGAGAGAGAATCCAGGGCTTCCATTCTGTGCAACTGCCTGCCTCTTGTAACTGTCTCTCAGTGAAGAGAACAACGGGATTTTTTCCATTAGGATTTAAACTTCAGATAAGGAACCCAGTGGAGCATTTACTTTTTCCCCTAATAAGACCCCCAAATTTCCATTTTGAAAAACTAACATGATGTAAGTTGTAAATAAAAATGCTAAATTACAACAAAGCACACATCAGTGAGTCTCTCTTATCATTCGCAGGGCAGCCCCAACTGACAGGCCCATACTGCTTATGTCAACTCATGTTATTTTGTCTAATTTTATGAATAGTGTCATAATCTCTTAGTAAGATTTCTTTTAAACTCAAGTCCAATTACTCTAACCAGAAAAATTTTAGTCATTCTCATCTAATAACTCATAAAATGTTTCCTTGAATCAAATTGTTACTTATGACTGAGTTTGGATGAACACTTTCAGAGATACAAGAATTAGTGACTGAAATAGATTTCATACACTTAATCATTTTCTCCTGAAGACAATTTATATTTATATTTTATTTTATTTTAGTTATTTGAGAGAAAGAGGGAGAAAGGCAGATAAAGAGAGAGAGAAAAAAAAGTGAGAGAGAATGGGCATGCCAGGGCCTCCAGCGACCGCAAATGAACTTCAGATGCATGTGCCACCTTGTGCATCTGGCTTACATGGGTCCTGGGAAACGAACCTGGGTCTTTAAGCTTCACAGGCAAGTGCTGTACTGCTAAGTCATCTTTCCAGCCCATCAATTTATATATATATTTGGGGGACTAAGGGTGGGAGTGAGGTAGAGTCTTGCTCTAGCTCAGTCTGACCTGGAATTCACTATGTAGTCTCAAGGTGGCCTCAAACTCATGGCAATCCTCCTACCTCTGACTCCTGAGTTCTGGAATTAAAGGTGTGCGCCACCACACCCAGCCTCTGACAATTTCTATTTGGATGTTGAATATTTTTATATGTGATCCCTAAAACCGTTAATATTTTGTTTCCCATTCAAAGTTGGTTATAGAAATTGGTATTAGTTGTAATGTATTTAAACTTGTAATAGCTATCAACTCTAGGGCTGGGGAAATGGCTTAGCAGTTAAGGGGTTTGCCTGCGAAGCCTAAGGACCCTGGTTCAATTCCCCAGGACCCACATAAGCCAGATACACAAAGAGGCGCATCATCTGGAGTTCGTTTGCAGTGGCTGGAGGCCCTGGTGTGCCCATTCTCTCTTTCTCTCTGCCTCTTCCTCTCTCTCTCTCAATCTTAAATAAATAAATAAATAAATAAATAAATACATTAAAATATTTTTTAAAAGTAACTCTGTTTATATATGTACATATATATTATATGCCAATTTGTATGTACTATTGCTATTCAGTTTCTGGCAAAAGAAATAACCAAGTACACACACACACACACACACACGTGTGTGTTTACATTAGATATATATCTATAGTTAAAATTCATTTTTTTCCATGAGTAGTGATGTTCTTTGCTTCGTTTCCTATGTGATTGTCTGATGAAAAGATATGTGTTTAGAAGTCTGTTGCAACCTGGCACCGAGGGAGGAGCTATGAGTAAGGTGAAGTGCCCTAGATAAAGGGGAACAACAGTGTTCTCATTTACAACTCACATAATTTGCATATTCAACAAACAACATTAACATGTTCCAGAATCTCTCTGCTACATTACTGAAAGGCCATGTGTGAGAGATAATGAGTAGGCTACAAGGCTGCCTAGGAAGTTTAAGAGCTTGTCATTCTTGTATTTTTCCCTTCAAATGTTAAATTGTCTTTTCAATAACTAATTAAAAGATAATGTCATTCAAATCATAATTTCATAACATTTATGATTTTTTTAAAAAACACCTTTTCTGATTTTTATTTTCTTTTTTTTTTTTCAAGGTAGGATCTCACTCTAGCTCAGGCTGACCTGGAATTCACTATGCAGTCTCTGGCTGGCCTTGAACTCACAGCAATCCTCTTACTTCTGCCTCCCAAGTGCTGGGATTAAAGGCGTGCATCACCACGCCTGACTTTCTTTCTGATTTTTGAAGGTCTGAATATAAAGGACCTAACTGCTGCCATAAAATTGCCCAATTTCCAGAAGTTTAAAAGTAACATATAATTCTGGACTAAGAGTAGGATAACTGAATTTTCACTTCTTAACTTTTAAAGAGAATTTACAAACTATGTGTCTAGCTTAAGGGTAAGAATTAAATTTTGTTTTCATAAAAATGGCTATAGTTCTCATTATTGCCTTTCAGATTTGGACAGGCCCTATTTTTATTTTCATAAATAAGCCGATAGACATTTGCTTTTATATTTGTTTGAAATCCTAATTAACTAATGATAACTTATTCGGTTATAGATAAAACTAGAAATGACATTAGAACCAGATAAAAAGCCTCACTCATCTCTTAGCTGCAGAAATAATACCTGTATTTCACTAAGAATACTGTGGGGTTTTGAAACTAGTGTCCATGTACTTTTCATAGGCAATTAAACAGTTAAAGGTTACAAATGCAACATTTCCTCAACATTACCATATGGATCAAAGAAAATGCAGTTCTGGTAAGTAGATTCCATTTAAGTAATGTTTATGTCAATCATGTGTAGGCGACACATAACTCAAGTAGGTGTTCCAGTCCCAGCTCTCAGTGCATGCCTCCCTGTTTAAAGTTTACTAAATCTCTTTCCAAACGACATTCATGAAAACAGAACAAGCATTCTTATTAGTTTAGAGATGTGGACATTTTAGTGCTGCCTGAATTCTGGATTTACCTACAAACCTTCCTTAGGTGTCTGGAATTGTAAGGTGATGATTAAATTCAAACCATGATTTAAGAATATCAGAAATATCAACCTGAGTGTGTTTGAGTGAGTTTAGCAATGTGTTAAAACCATAGTAACTGTTGACTTTGCCATGCTAACTGCTAAACTGCGACTCTCCCCAGCTATCCAGATTTCTGACAACGTTCCCCCTCATCATAAACACACACTGGACTGGACTAGAAATGTCCATGGTACCCCAGGTTTGTGTAGAGAGCAGTGAACAACCCATCTGTGGTGCCACAGCTTACCTGCAAGTCATGTTTAATGTTTTGTTTTGACGATTTTATTTATTTATTGTTTTCAATGTTTATTTTTATTAGCATACAAAGAAGTGGGTTTCATCATGGTTCTCTTCAAACAAGCTTTGTTTAGAAATGAAGATTTCAGGACCAGTCTTGAGTAAGAATTCATTGCCTTCCACCCCAAAGAATGAACCATGGAAGGCAAGGAATCCAAGCCGTGTCCTCCCCTGAGGAGAGCACAGTCCTTGTCAACTTCCGAGAGTGAGTTTGCCCATTCCCTAACCCTGAAGATGCTTGTCTTACCCACTTCCTCTGGTAGAAGCCCACACACTCAATCCTATCAGTTAATATATTTTACAATATGACATAACTTGCAAAGATTGAAAAATGATCTTTTCTTTACCTGTCAGTCCTGGGGGCCACTACCACTAAAATGTACCGAAATGAAGGCATAATCTGGGATCACAGCCATCAAGGAGCAAGATGGCGTGGAAGGCAGGCGGGTAGGTCACAGTGGGGCAGGAGATGCGAGAGGAGAGGAGGGCGATGTGGCTGATGCACTTTCGAGACAGTGTCTACACTGATATGTCAAACCCAGTCCCTCAGCAGGCCTCTGCCGCTTGTTCAGCTTTGTGCCTATGACTGAAATGACTTCCGTGGGAAAGAGAGGAGCAAGACAAATGACCTTATTTTAAGTCTATTTTTAACAACCTTTATCAAGATAAACCTGATTTTTAGCAACTTTCGTCAAGATAAACCTGCAGGCATGTATCACTTTATATAGCTTCTCTTGTCGTTTGATCCTGGCGTTTGCTTTAGGCCTGTTCACATTTATTGGCTCATTATCCAAACAGCAGCAACAACAACACACCAGCAGTCCCGAGCAGACACGTGAGCCTGTCAGCGTGCACGCGGGAGGTGAGGCACTGGTTTGGCCCTGTGCAAATCAAACGACTCACTGAACTGGGATTTTCTCCTTTCTGATTTGCACTGGATTTATTTATTTTCTCTATTTTCGGGAGTTCTTGACAACTCTCTTTATCTTATCTCATCTGCTGGAACGTGTCTCCAAGGTTGTTTTACATTCTAGTATCTATGCCAATGGTTTTAAGATAGCACAGAGTACTGAAATATAGCTTGGTATTTAATTGTTCAAATCAGTTATTGTGAATGCTGCATTTAGATGTTTTATATATTATGCTCTAATATATAGAAAAACAAAACAAGACCAGGAAGATACTTGATAAATTTAAGTTATTTAAAATTGTCAATGTTAGTGATTTTTTATTTATTTATTTGAAACAGAGAGAGGGAGAGTGAGAATGGGTACACCAGGGCCTCTAGCCACTGCAAATGAACTCCAGACGCATGCACCCCCTTGTGCATCTGTCTTACGTGGGACCTGGAGAATTGAACCGGGGTCCTTAGGCTTCACAGGCAAAGGCTTTAACCGCTAAGCCATCTCTCCAGCTCAATGTTAGTGATTTTTAACTGACAAAAGATGTAGGTTGCTCTCTTAACCCCAAAATAATGTCATATAAATTGAGTGCCTCAAAGTCACTTCTTTTCAAATTTTGAGCCGTAATAAGCAGTTGATGGTAAAATATTAAAAACTATTGTAAAAAAGTAAATTAATAGAACACTTTAAACAATGGATGAGGAACTTGCAGAATCAAGATTTTATCAGCTACATTCTCGAAAGAAAATGTAATGCAAGAAATAGAAAACTGTCAGTACATGTGTCTCTGGTATAATCCTTTTTTTTTTTTTTTTTTTTTTTTGAGGCAAGCCCAACAGACTGGCCTTTTTTTTTTTTTTTTTTTTTTTTTTTTTTTTTTTTAATGCAAGACAGTAAGAGAGACAGAATTGGCACACCAGAGCCTCAAGCCACTGCAATCAAACTCCAGAGGTGTGCATCCACCAATGTGCACATGTGATCTTGCGTTTTTCGTCACTTTGTGCATCTGGCTTATGTGGGACCTGGAGAATTGAACATGAGTCCTTAGGTTTCACAGGCAAGGGCCTTAACCACTAAGCCATTTCTCCATCGCTGTGTCTGATATACTCTTGTGTTTTGAACTTGGATTTTGGAATATGCTATTCAAATACTCAGGGTTCATTGTGCTTCATGAGAAAGCCTTAAAATGACCATGTGATTCAGAAGTATGAAAACTCTGCTTGTCTCTAAATATCCTTGTATTACAAAAATGCACTGCCATCAGAGAACCAACCTCTTGGAATTCTCAAGGCCCAAGACCCTTTGTAAAGAATACTGCAAATAACTGTGTCAGCAACAGATTTGCCCTCCTGGCATAGATTCTGCCTTCCTGCACTTTTGAATGGTGCTCAGAGACAAATGAGGTCTTCTCAAGGCTCCTTGGAGCAGTCAAATGACAGCAATATGTCATGCTTTCCACATGCATTTCACTACTTTAACCTTGATGCATTTGCAAATGAATGACAAAGACAACAAAATATTAACAGGCAAACCGAAAGTCAACTCTAAGATACTGGCAATTAAACTAAGCAAATTGGAAATTTGAGGAGAGAAAAGTACAAAACCTTTACCTCATAGTTATGAAGTTTGTAAATCACTTCAATTTGTCTAATTGTTATCATGTCTTTTCATTTAGATTTTAAACAATAAAAAATGTATGACTTTTTTCTTATATATGTACCTGTCTAGTCTTCTATGTATATCTTATGTGTATATATACATAACACACACAACATGCATACACATAATTTATGTATGCTACTAGTAAACTTCTATAAGAAATATGCATGAATTAATGAATGAATGAAATTTGGGTTCTAGTGCATGAACATTTACCAAATGTTTTCTTCCTTTATTTATTTGAGAGAGAGAGAGAGAGAGAAAGAGGCAGAGAGAGAGAATGGGTGCACCAGGGCCTTCAGCCACTACATACGAACTCCAGATGCATGCGCCACCTTGTGCATCTGGCTTACATGGATACTGGGGAATCGAGCCTCGAACTGGGGTCCTTAGGCTTCACGAGCAGGTGCTTAACTGCTAAGCCATCTCTCCAGCCCAGCTTTCTTCCTTTTTATTTTTATTTATTTATTTATTTATTTATTTTAGAAAGAGAGAGTGAGAGAGAGAAACAGGCAGAGAAAGAGAGAGAGAGTGGGTGTGCCAGGGACCTCTAGCCACTGCAAATGAACTCCAGATGCATGTGCCACTCTGCATCTGGCTTTATGTGGGTGCTGGGGGATTGAACTCAGGTTCTTAGACTTTGCAGGCAATTGCATTAAACACTCAGCCATCTCTCCACTCTGTTTTTTCCTGTTAATTTAGTAAATTCCTATCATCAAAGTAATACAAGTTTATTGGAATAAATTCTACCCACTGTTGAACTCTTAATTTACCTTCTGAATCGCTGCATTGCAGACACCTCATAGGCATTGTTAATAGACAGGTAATGAGTCATGAACTTGAGGTTTTCATTTATTCCAGGCCTTTCCTCTTTTCTCAGTATCTGTTCATTGGCTTTAGTCACATGTAGTCTTAAGAGAGCATGCAAACACTGAAGGGTCCACAATGAGACATGTGATGTGGTTGGCATGGGAATATGGAGAGCTCTCTGTTTAAGTAGGAGACAAGAGTGAAGACAAATACTTGACGTGCAGAGAGATCCAGCAGCAATGGCAGTGTGCATGACGTGTTATGCAAGCTTGATAGGGATTCCTGTGCTTCGGGAAGAATTAAGATGTCAGTGCAGAAAACAGTGTCATAGTGAGTTTGATTAGACTCATGGAGGAAGACTGGAGTCTCACTGTGCGTGGAGTATCTGCTACAGGCCCAGGAAACAAGCTTACCATGTGGTCTCATTGTCTCTTTTCATCTGACCCAGCACCCAGATACAGCAGTAGATCCAGCGAAGGGAGCTGGTCCCTTCTAAGAGTTCTGAAGGGCAAATCACATTATTTCTTCTTGCTGTTCAAATTTTCACTAATTTTTAATCTGGGACAACATGCCCTTCATAGACTGATCAGTTCAGTCTTACTAGACAACTTCTAAAGCTTATCTGCAGGCAAATGTAAAGTCAAGACTGGTTCAGTGGCCATGTTCTCTTAGTTCAGAATATGTCCCTTTTCCTCCAAGTAATTTCTACTTATTAAGAGTAACATCAATTTTTTACATATTTTAATATTTTTTATTTTTATTTATTTTACTTATTTGAGAGAGAGAGAGAGACAGAGAGAGAGAGAGAGAGCGAGAGAGAGAATGGGTGCACCAGGGCCACTGCAAACGAACTCCAGACACATGCGCCACCTTGTGCATCTGGCTTATATGGAGCCTAGGGAATCCAACCTGGGTCCTTTGGCTTTTCAGGCAAGCACTTTACTAAGCCATCCCTCCAGCCTTTTTTAATTACATATTTTAGAGGAGCCTTTATGAGACTGGGTGGATTCATTCATAACAACCTATTTGTGGTTCTTGAATTTAACATATATCATGTTGAAGCATAAAGGTGAGGGTTACTGATTCACCTCTTGAAACCTATATCTGCTTCCTGGTAGCCATAGCAACTATGTCTGCCTCCTTCTACAGGGTACAAACAAAGTGGTTCTTTTGTGCCTTAAAAAGAGTTAATGCAGGCTGAAGAGATGGCTTAGCAGTTAAGGCTTTTGCCTGCAAAGCCAAAGGATCCCAGTTCAACTTTCCAGGACCCACATAAGCCAGATGCACAAGAGGGCGCATGCATCTGGAGTTCGTTTGCAGTGGCTGGAGGCCCTGGCACATCCATTCTTGCTCTCTCTGTTTCTCAAATAAATAAATAAATAAAATATATAAAACACTGAAGTATATATATATATATATGAGTTAATGCTCTCAGCCTGGTGTGGTGGTGTATGCCTATAATCCCAGCACTTGGGAGGCAGAGGTAGAAGGATCACTGTGAGTTTGAGGCCAGCCTAGGAGAGTGTGTTTCAGGTCAGCCTGGACTATTGTGAGACCCTGCCTTAGAAGAAAACAAAGAAAGAAATTAAAGAGTTAATGTTCTCCCATTAACTCACTGTTATTTCTTCAATATCATAGAATTTAGGTATATAAAAGGAATTTTGGATTAGCTCAGTGTTTTAGATTTGCTTTGAGTGTGTGCATGCATGAGTGTGTGTGTGCGTGCATGTACTTGTGCATGTACATGTGTGTGCTCTTGCAAGTGCCCCATGAGCTTGCCTGTGTTGGCTGGAGCAGAATGTCAGGTGTCCACTTTTCTCCCCGTTCTTGTTTGAACTGGCGTCTCTCACTGACTCTTGCTGTTTTTTGTGAGCCATGCAGTTCCTCGGTCTCTGCTCCCCTTTGCAGGATGGGGGTTATAGGCATGTAAGACCACTTGTGGCTACTTATATGAAGTCTGGAGATTCAAACTTGGGTGGTTTCAGCCTCCTCCAGACTCACGCTTGCTCAGGAAGCGCACTTAACCTCTCAAGCATTTCTCCAGCTCTTAGAAATATTTTTTGATCATGATCCACAGAAAGAAAAGTTCTATACCACAAAATGGTGCATCCAAAAACTCGCATGTTAGAAACGTATCCACAGTTAGAAACACCGTACTATTTGAAACATATTGAAATATAAAATGTATAAAATATTGTTTCATTGCTACTTAAACACAATAAAGAAAATAATCATGCAGAAATAAAACAAATAATAAACTAGTAAAGTAAAAGGGGCTCTGTGCTTGGCCACAAAAATGATTGCAAAGTCCATTTATGGTTTGTACTTTCTCACCCCATTCACTTTACTATCAACTCTCCCAGACTTTACAGATAAAGGTGAAGTTTACAGTAGTCAGTGACTTTTGTGAACAACTGAGTGAGATGCTGGAAATAACACACATACAAAAATCTTGCTCTTTCTTCCCCTTCACCCCAAGGACACAGGTGGGACTTTTGCTGAGAAGCTACCGCAGATCTGACTCACTTACTCCATGAAACTAGATCCCTTGGGCAAAATACCTTTGCTAATGATTTCAGTGAGTCCACTAGCTAATCTCCCTGTACTGATTTTATGAATAGTCCACCCTTTCAGTAGAATATCCCCTCGAAAAACAGCTCTTGTCTGGGGTTCAGTTAGGACAATTAACAACCCTCATAACCACATTCTATGCGTCCAAGCCGACGGAGGCTTCGTGTGAAAATTTCACATCTGTAATAAAATTTCCAGATTGGAAAAGTGACTGAGTAGACATTATACCATGAATTGAGACGAGGAGAACCAGCGTGCAAGAAAGCCATGTCACAGAATTCTAACATATGTAAGTATGAGCCGTCATGTTCTTTGTCATATTTCTACCAGTGTGTATGGATTGTAAAAGTGAGCTTTCTAGTGCGGGCTTTATTTTGTCAAATAAGCAGTCTGCCTTCTGGTACGTAGACACACAATATGCTGACACACTGGACTAGGATCAGGTCTACGGAAGGAAGTGGACTGCATGAAGCGGGCAGTTCCCCAGGCTCAGGCCGTGATTGCAAAGTAAACTTGGAGGTTAAGAATCATGAGTGAAGAGTGTGGTGAGGACTCACAGGTTTAAAGTCTTAGAATTACATGAAAACACACTTTATGACTAAACGGTTACAATGAGTACAAAACTGTGATTAATCTGATACAGTGATCAGTGGAAAACCTGAGAAAGAACCTCTTTAAGGAAAAATACAGACTTAGACTCATTAGCGTTTGAATGGACTTCCTCCTCAAGTGCCAGTTATTCACATTAGTTTAAAACAATCACTCAAATGCTACCTGACTAAGTTTCTTAATCTTAACTTCATTAAATGATCAATTATTTTGAAGTTCAATTTTGAAAATTTCAAATGGAATCTAAATTTTGTTAATTTGATCATTTACTTATCAGTATTTTAATCATTTTATTCATGTGTTTTATATATATAGTCATTCCATTATACGTTCATTTATTTGAAGTTAAACGAATGAAAATTCAATAGACTGTCCTTATTTTGTATTTTGTTATCTCAAAATACACTTCCATAAACAATATATGATAAAAATACTTGTCATGCTACTAAACATAGTAAGAAAATTAAATAAACTATATCAAGCACTTCCTTGAAGCACAAATTTTTCTAAATGTTAAACTATAGCATAGTTAATTTATTATTATATATCATTTCTATTGCCCTTTTTTAGAAAGAAAATACCACATAAGTCTCTTTTATTTCATTCAAAAACAAACACACACAAAAAAATCTTCAACCTAAAATACAGTAATACACATGAAAACCTCATGTTTAAATCGTCTCTACCAGCCAGTAACTGCACAGCCTGCCTGGGGAAATGTGAACATCAGTTCGCGCTGCCAACTGTGAGAAAAGCCGGGTACTTACGCGTACATCCTGGACCCAGGACCAACCGGGGCAGCACCTATCCAGTCACCATCTGATCTCTGTCAGCCAGGTCAGGGCTGGGAGGCTGGAAGACAGATAATGGCAGTCACTGGGGACAAGAAAGGAAACAAGTCTGACGGGTTTCGTGACCGAGGTTGGCTGTCTTGCTATAGCCTGATAAGAACCTGGTCAATTTGGTGCCAGCCCTTTCCACACAATGAAGCAATTGTCAATAGCTGGGTAGAGAAGCTCTCTGCAGCAGAGGGCTCTGAGTGTGCAACTGGTGACTCAGACTGGCACACTTTTCCAGTTAGGGAGGTATGATCAGCATTGAGGTGTGACCTCAGTTTGTTGGGGGGAGAAAAAAGGAGAGAAAGCACTGGACTAGACACGTACCACTTCTTACTACTGCCCTGGAAATGGTCTGTCTCTTCTTGAGGGAGGCATGAGATAGAGTCGGGAAGTCCTGGGCTAGAGACCCAGCACCTGTGTCTGTCACCTCGGGGACATGACCACGGGCCAGCAGACCAGCTTGTTGAGCAAAATGGTAAGGTTGTATTAGGTTTTGTTTTTGTTTTTACATGATCCAGTGTAGCTCTAAAAATAATAGGTTTTGCTGGAAAAACAAAAACCTATCCCCCCAAAACCAAAAACAAAAGTGAAACAGAACAAAAATCCTCTCTTCTCGGCTGGGGAGATGGCTCAGTGGTTAAAGGTACTTGTATGTTAATCCTGTCAGCTCCGGGTTGATTTCCCCTGTACCCACATAAAGCCAGATGCACTAAGTATCTGGAGTTCATCTTCAGAGGCAAGAGGCCCTGGTGGCAGGCCCATTCTCATTCTCTCTCCCTCTTCTCTTTCCCTTTTTTCTCACCAGATTTATGATTCGCCCAGCTTAGTGCCATGAATTTCCCTTTATATACTTGCAGTGCACCCTTGGAGACTTTTGTCTGAATAGATGAAGGCTCAAAGCCAGGCCAGGCCTAGTGTTGTGTGTCATCAACCACAGTTCTTCAGGAGGCTGAGGCTAGGTGATTGCAAATTCAGGGTCTGCCTGAGCTATAGTGAGCTCACAGGGCAGTCTGAGCAACCTGGACAGAACGCCCCTCAACATAAGAAGGAATTACCCAGTGGAGGAGTGCTTCCCTAGGATGGAAGGTCCCTGTGCTCAATCTTCAGAGCTACAGAAACAAATGAACACTCAAAGCTAGGCTATAGTAAAAAAAAAAAAAAAAAGCTGCAAAAGGGTTCTTTTGTTGTTCATACAGAACACCTTTATCTAAAGAATGACAAACACAGGGAATCTAGCCTTAATATTTTCATCATAATAGTCACCTAAGGGATTCATAAGAAATGTATTTCCACAAATGGCAGGCTGCAGTTAAGGCACTTGCCTGCAAAGCCAAAGGACCCTGGTTAGACTCTCCAGGACCCACGTAAGCCAGATGCACAAGGGGCTCACGCATCTGAAGTTCATTTGGAGTGGCTGGAGGCCCTGGTACACCCATTCTCTCTCTCTCTCCCTCTCTCTCTCTCTGCCTCTTTCTCTCTCTCAAATAAATTTTTAAAATATTTAAGAAAAGAAAAAATGTATTTCCACAAATGGAAAAAGTGAGGCATGATAATATAATTTGATAGAAATAAAAGTTTCTAAATAAGTAATGTATAAAACTCAGTCACTTTAATACAGTGAAAATTATCTTAAGTAAAAACAGATTCCCTCTTTGGAGCATTCTTTTTTCAAAAGTAAAATAAAATAAAAGGAATTTTAGGCCATGACTAACATTTTCTTGTCTTCATCATCTAAAAGTGTAGATAGCACTACTTGTGATAACTTTAAATTTGTGCAGATAGTCTTCTAAAGTTGCTTTAACACAGTAAAATCTTTCCCATTAAAAACTGATATTTTCATAGTCTTTATTTGATAAAATTCGTGGAAAATTTCCCAAACCTTTATATGATGAAGCAATGATAGTGCAGAAAGTAAACTTTGTGGCTTGGGGAAGAAATTATACTATACTAGACGCATGTGGAAGTAAGTACGAGAACCCGGTTTAAGGATTTTGGAATGATGTGTGTGTGGTGTGTATGTATTTCATCTCTTAATTTAAAAAAAAACCAACATTTTCATATTGAAACATGTGCTTAAAAGAGAAAAAAACCTTTAGTAATATAAAAGAACATAGTTTAATAATTTATATTATTATTTTTTTGTTTTGTTTTTCCAGATAGGGTTTCACTCCAGCCCAGGCTGACCTGGAATTCTTCACTATGTAGTCTCAGGGTGGCCTCGAACTTGCGGCGATCCTCCTACCTCTGCCTCCTGAGTGCTGGGATTAAAGGTGTGCGCCACCACGCCCGGCTGGTTTAATCATTTCTAAACAGTTAAAGGTTGTGATAAAAGCAATCTAGTTTTCAAAAGCGTCGTAAATTCAAGGCTGGGGAGATGGCTCAGTCGCTTCAGTGTGCTTGCCGTGTAAGCATGAGGGCCTGGGTTTGGATAGTGCTCAGGTGTGGTGGCACAGCCTGAAATGTCAGTGCTGTGGAGGTGGAGGCAGGGGAATGCCTGGGGCTTGCTGGACAACTAGTCTAGCCAAATTGGTTAGCTCTGGATTCAGTGAGAGATCTAATCTCAAAAAAAAAAAAAAAAAAAAAAAAAAAAAGGTGGAGAATGAACAAGGAAGGTTGTCTTCTGACTTTTGCACAGAGCTGCACTCATGTGTCTGTTTACACACATACAGACACATATACACACATGTATGCACATCATACACACATACACAAGCTTTTCAAATTATCTATTTTTATGCCAAATTTTGTATTTTTTATTAATGTACACATGCTTTGCTTTCAATATAGATATCAAACAATGACATTTTTATTCTCTGAAGTAAATTCTTTACCATGGTAGGTAGTGGTATACCAGGGTCCTGGGTAAGATGCCTGGGTTCAGTTCCGTGGAAATAGTCTGAACCCTTCACCATGTCTCTGTCAAGTGGGGGATGACACAAATAAATGTAATAATATCTTGAAAAGCACTGAAATAAGTGAGACATTTAATTTTCTGTCTGCTCTCGTTTTTTCCCCTAGAGCTAGCATACCATTACTAATTATTTTTAATAGACTTCAAAGGTGGTATTTATTTTTATGCTCCTTTGCCACATGGATCTTTTTCATCAGTTTACAGCCTTGAGATTTTGCTTTAAGTGTGATTAAATAAAGGCATCTATCTATTAAGTTCTAGTAAATGCAGCATATAAAGATGTTTAAAAGAACATTCTTCCTAAGTCTGGATAACTAATTCTGAGGCTTGGCAGACACTAGTAATTTGTACTATACAGATGAAATTATTGCACGTGACTTTTCATTCGGTGGCTTTCAGAACCTCCGGACACATGTTGCCACATGGTGGAGACTGTATTGATTTCTACTGCTGCATGGTTTATTGACTGGCTATCTAGTATTTACAATTAAGCATATTCTGTACTTATAATACTGTTGTGTAAGTTATTTTACTGTCTTAAAAATATGCTTCTCAGGCTGGAGGGATGGCTAAGCAGTTAAGGTGTTTGCCTGCAAAGCCCAAGGACCCGGTTCAATTCCCCAGGTCCCACATAAGCCAGATGCACATGGTGGCGCATGCATCTGGCATTCATTTGCAGGGGCTAGAGGCCCTGGCGTGCCCATTCTCTCTCTCTCTCCCCCCTCTCCTTCTTAAATAAATAAATAAATAATAAATAAATAAAAATATGCTTCTGTATTCTTGCAAGTGAAATTCGCTTTACTTTTTGATTCACCTAAATGCAGGAATGTGGCAGATTTGTAAGAAACAATGGTTATGCTAAAAAGGAATGGAATAATATTGGTACAGAAACTTTGTTTTCAATAGTCAGACAACTATTTATTTTCATTCTTTGCATTAAGTTACAGGAAAATAGTTCATGTACAAATACCTTAACTCTGAAAAATAGTAAGATTATGTTGTAAGAGAACAGTTCATTAACTTCAAGTTAAATATCTGAAAATTCCTTCATCATACTCTCTAGATCTCTACAGAAAACTGATTATTTTCTTTCATAATCCTTTTGACTCTCTTTCTTCTGAATGAATAGCTCTACTAGATAAGAGTCAGTAACACCCTAGTTAACTTAGACCATGTGGCTGAGGATGTCTAGTAACGCCTGTGTCTACGTTGTGTGTGATGTCTATAGAGTTACACTTGTCATCTTTAAAATGAAAAGGTCTTAAGCCTGATATGCATCTTGATAGGCATTTTGAATGCTGTGAGGTAGGGTAGACTAAAGAAAACTAAAATACATAAAACTTGAGGCTGGAGACATGGCTTAGCACTTAAGGAACTTGCCTACAAAGCCTAAGGACTCAGATTCCATTCCCCAGTACGCACATACGCCAGATGCACAAGGTGATGCATGCTTCTGCAGTTCATTTGCAGCGGCCAGAGGCCCTACCATAACCATTCTCTCTCTCAAATGAATGAATGAATGAATAATTTTAAAAATAATTAAAATTCTTAATGCCAAGAATCCTTCTACCAAGTGAAATTGTCTTTAAAAATTATCTTCTGGGACTGGAGACATGGCTTAGTGGTTAAAGCACTTGCCTATGAAACCTAAGGACCCAGGTTTGATTTTCCTGCACCCACATAAGCCAGATGCACAAGGTAGCAAATGTGTCTAGAGTTCATTTGCAGTGGCCCTGGCATGCCCATTCTGAAATAAATAAATAAAATATTTTAAAATATTGTCTTCTGAATATAGTAATAGCATTAAAATCAGATTGTAAAATCTCACATGACAAGTAATCTTTGGCTAAATAGTGATACAGGAGGGGTTCCCTGTTCCCCCACAGAGAGTGAACATAGTTTCCATCATTAGAAAGGGCAAATGTCTCAAATCATTAGACTAACTGGTAGGCAAGGAATTGCCAAAGCTCATTAAGAGCAGTGAACAGACCCATCATGGAAAGCTTTCTGCATGTTAAGTTTATAATACCATGTCCAACTGTGATGGAAAATGCATGACCCTAGAGGAGCTGACCTTTCTTCTATACTGATTTTCTCTATCAAAGTGATGAACTGGGCTGGAGAGACGGCTTAGTGGTTAAGGTATTTGCTGTCACAGCCAAAGGACCCAGGTTCAAATCCCCAGGACCCACATAAGCCAGATGCACAAGGTGGTGCATGCATCTAGAGTTCATTTGCAGTGGCTGGAGGTCCTGGCATGCCCATTCTCTCTCTCTGCCTCTTCCTCTTCCCCCACTCCTCCTCTCTCAAATAAATAAATAAATAAATAAAAATAAATAAATTTTTTTTCTTCTTATTGGTGTTCACTCTGTTTAGGAGTCATGATGTGTCAACAAGTCATTTGATCCCTCTTTACAATCAGAGGAACAGTTGACAGGTTGCTGGACCAAGAATTTGAAGTTTCATTTTAAGCTTAGTGGAACACTTTTGCCCAACTTAATCTGTTGCTTTCACAGAGTGAGGAAATTTTGCCTTCACCAGTAGGGCAGTATTGCCTTACTTAGAACATGATGAGATTAGTGGAGGGAAATAGAGCTGCTAAGATCATTTCTTCTATTTGAGTTAGCAAAGCTTTGTGTAAAACTACAGGAATCTTTTGACAGTGATCTAACACATGAATTTTTCAGTACCAGATGTGTGAGCTGAACTAAAATTATCTTTTATATCCATGTAGCTGGATTAGTTTTCTAAATTTTTATTTATTATTTATAAGTAGAAAGAGAGGTGGGGAACGGGTGCACCAGGCCTTCTTTCCAGAATCATGCACCACAACGCTTTGTGTATCTGGCTTTACATGGGTCCTGGGAAATCGAACCAGGGCTGTCAGGATTTCCAAGCAAACACCTTGAACCACTGAACAATCTTTCCAGGCCTAGACTAGGTTTTGAAATGAAAAGTGAGAACTGTTTAAAATGAAAATCTATAAGAATACAAGAGATATACAAAAATCCTCTTCAGTCATTTTTATTGTGAGAACTAGAATAGAAACTAGCCACCTTGGAGTTGTAAGCCTAAACACTGTGGATGATATATGTAAGTGAACTTTCCTTCCTCCCTTCCTTCCTTCCTTCCTTCCTTCCTTCCCTCCTTCCTTCCTTCCTTCCTTCCTTCCTTCCTCCCTTCCTCCCTCCCTCCCTCCCTCCTCCCTCCCTTCTTCCTTCCTTCCATGTCAGTACTAGGAATTGGCCCTAGCTTCTCAAGCATGATAGGCAAGCCCCCACCACTGAGATGAGCCCCAGCCCTCTTTCAAGTTTTATGTTGAGTGTCTCTCAAGATGTTCAGGCTGGCTTTAAACGTACTCTGTAGGTCAGGCTGGCCTTGAACTAATGTACCTCCTGCTTTAACCTGCTGAGAAGCTGGGAGTGTAAGTCTGCACCACTGGCCTAGGTTCTAAATCTCATTTTCTTGGTAGAGAGATGTGTGGATGAATAGATATATAAGATGATAGATAGATAGATACATGATTAGATAGATGATGATGATAGATAGGATAGATAGATGAGATGATAGATATAGATAGATAGATAGATAGATAGATAGATAGATAGATGATAGATATGATATAATAGAACATTTCAGAACTTGGACTATTAGTGGGTTCTTCCTGATAATTTTCATTTGGATTTATTGAAATTATAAAATTTTATCTAGGTGTAGTAGATCATACCTTTAATCTAAGAATTATGAAACCTTAGGAGACTGAAGTAGAAGAAGGATTACTGTAAGTCCTAGGTCAGCCTGGGCTAGAGCCTCAAAAAAAAAAAAAAAAAAAAGCAAATAAACAAAAAATAAATTATAAACATTTGTATATATGTGTGTCTGCATATATATACATACATGTTTTTTATAAAAATCACTTCCAATATAATCTTATGAAATAAGTCTTATCAAAAAGTGTTTGGGGGGGCGCTGGAGAGATGGCTTAGTGGTTAAGGTGCCTGCCTACCAAGCCTAAGAACCCGGTTCCAATCTCCAGGTCCCATGTTGAGCCAGATGCAAAGTGACGCAAGGGCACAATGCCGCACTTGACCACAAGGAGGTGCACGCATCTGGATTTCGTTCACAGCAGCTGAGACTGCTGGCACACCCATCTCTATCTGTCTCCCTCTCCCTCTCTGTCTGTCTCTCTCTGTGTCTCTCTCCAAAAAAATAAATAAATAAAATAATAAAAAAATTTTAAAAAAAGTGTTGGGGTCCGTGATTGTTGGGGTCCTGTTGGTTGGTTATATCCTATTTTCCCGTGTTTTCGATCCCAGCTCATCACTAACCCGACACTCTGTTTCCTGGACAGCTTATTTTCTTGAAGCCTCAGTGGGAAAGTGATAGACAAGACCATTTCTGTGTGGGGGGTGGAAAACTGCATCCAAATATCAGGGCAGTCTTTGACACTGCCTGTTCTCTAGATTCCAGCCTTCTTTTCTCTCTTTGTTTGGTTAATGCTTTTGCCTGCAAAACCAAACGACCCAGGTTCGATTCCCCAGGACCCACGTTAGCCAAATGCACAAGGGGGCACATGCTTCTATTGTTTGTTTGCAGTGGCTGGAGGCCTTGGCGTGTCCATTCTCGCTTTCTCTCTCTCTCTGTCAAATAAATAAATAAATACAAATAAAATATTTTTTAAAAAAACTTGTGACAGGTTCTAGAAGCAAAACTCTACCTTTCTATTTTCAAGGCATATTTTTAGCTTCACATGACCCCATTGCTCTCCCATTATTCTTTCATTTCATGGTTATCAAAGGAAATTAACAGATATGAACAACTGTACATTTGAATATATATAAAAACTGTAAGGTCTTTGAATACTCAGGAAATATCATTATATTTAAATTTCCCAATATAAATATTCATAACCAATGTTATTTTGAAAGACATGATCTTGTAATACAGTTATGGGATTTTTTTTATTTTCAAAGGATTGCATATGAGTATTTTTCTAATGCAATTTTTCTGCACAAATGCGTTTATGCATGTGGACAGCTATCTCCAAATTTTCCGGAAAAATCAAAATTGCTTAACAAGGAAATCATGCTTAATGAAATCTGTGAGTTTGTCAGTTGTCAGACCAATGAGGTAAACTCTCGTTTTCCTTCCTCCTCAGGCATGATCAAAACCAGGGAATGGAAGGTATAGTTAAGAGACATTTCACTGATTTCATAAAAATATTTTTATACAATTGATTATTAGTGTTGGCCATAATAAAATGAAAATGAATTCTCTTCATAACTAAGATGTAGTTTGAACTCTCTGAGAATGTATGAACAGACTATGAATGGAGAGAGCCCTGAGGCTATTATATAAAAATTGTACATACATTAGATAGGAAACTAGAGTCCTTATTATAATGTAATTCCCCATGCAGATATTTTCTATTTTAAAAATACCAGCACATGATGTATCCATATGAAATATGTTGTTAATAATAATAATAAAATTAGAAATAAAAAAATGAAAGAATCTACATCCCTGTTCTCCATTGCACCATCATGCAGTTTAGTTTTCAGGTTGAAAGCCGCTCTGAAATGGTTTGTGGGAGCAGTTTTTACCTTATATAGTCTTTGTTTCTTATTTTATTTATTTATTTATTTATTTATTTATTTATTTATTTATTTATTTACTTTTTTGGTGTTACGAGGTAAGGTCTTGCTCTGGCCCAGACTGACCTGGAATTCACTCTGTAGTCTCAGAGTGGCCTCAAACTCACAGTGACGCTCTTACCTCAGCCTCCCAAGTGTTGGGATTAAAGGTGTGTGCCACTATGCCCAACTTATTTTATATATTTGACAGAGAGAGAGAGAGAGGCAGATAGAAACAGATAGAGAATGGGTGCTCCAGAGCCTCTAGGCACTACAAATGAACCCCAGATGCATGTGCCACCTTGTGCATCTGGCTTTCTGTGGGAACTGGGGAATCGAACCTGGGTTCTTTGGTTTTGCAGGCAAGTGCCTTAACTGATAAGCAATGTCTCCAGCACTACTATATGTTGTTTTTTAAAAGTTCTGTAAATCTGTTTTCTCAGCAGTGAAAGTGGGAAGCTAGTGTCTACTGATCCTCAAATAACAGAATGACTACAACAGGGTTTTCCTGCAACTGTCCTTCAAGTTGTTCTAGAAAATTCTTCCATGAGGAAACACTGACCTGAATGGCTATCACCAATCTGAAATTCTTCCTACCTCTACTGCCCCTCTACCTTTATCTCCTCTGCTTTCAGTATGAAAGCATATCCCTTAAAGTTTTAATGCAATCTTTTAAATTTCCAAAAAATTGAAGAGTATTAGAAACGGGGGCTGCACACACTCCTGGCATCCTTACCTAGTCTCTTACTTACAGTCTTCAAGGTAAAGGTTCCCACCATAGGTACTCTGGATTTTTCTTTTCCAAAACTGTTTCATGACCTAATCTAGTCTCATGACTTGTAGAATACTCTTCTATTCAGACAATTCCTAAAGTGATAGCCCCATTTATACCCACAGGTGTGATGTGACAGACCCACTAATAGTCTCTGTTTCATTTCATTACTGTGCCCTTTGTCAACATATTCTTAAAAATATTTTAACCATCTAGTGTTCCATGCACTGTGCCTGACATATTTCCAATGCTCAAGAGGTAAATGTTACATGGTGCCACTCTTGGAGAGTTTGGCCAGTTATCCGAAATTCAACTAATGTTTGCACCTCCAGTCTTCTCTGTATTACTCAACAATGCTGCCCTTTGTTACAATCATTTGCATTCAAAATTTGATATACTTGACTAGGTGTTCAATAACACTCTTTGTGTCTTGCCAAAGATTGTTATCATTATTCCTTCAAATTGTTTCATTTGTTCCTCACGCTTCTCAAACTACTTCAGACTACTAGCACATTATTCAAGCTCAACTCTATGAGTACTGTTCTTTTCTCCTTCCACAGTACTTCATTCGAATCAATGACCCATAAGCCCATAAGCCTTGTCACTCAACTATTAAAATACTTTAATGGCTCTCCATTTTCTACCTTCTCAAAAATTGGTTCAGCCGGGAGTGGTGGTGCATGCCTTTAATCCCAGCACTTGGGAGGCAGAGGTAGGAAGATCACCATGAGTTCAAGGCCAACCTGAAACTACATAGTGAATTCCAGGTCAGGCTGAGCTAGAGTGAAACCCTACCTCGAAAAACAAAAATCAAACAAAAAAATTGGTTTATTATAGCCAATCGTTGAATGATAAAAGTCCCCCATGCACTCAGGTGTTGAACAGATGGCCCCATGCTAATGTCACTATTTAGGGATGTTCTTGAGACTGAAATATGGGGCCTGGTAGGACAAAGGTCACTGGGTGTGTGTCTTGAGGGGTATCTTATCCTGCTCCCTTCCTGATTCTTTCTGCTTCCTGTATGTCAGGAAGTGAAGAAACTCCTCATGATGCTCCAGCCACAGCATTCCCCCCAAGAACATGGGGCCAAGCGGTCACTATGGAAGCATTTAAAACAGTGCATGAAGCAAATCTCTACTCTGTTCCATTGTTGATGTCAAGTATTTTGTCATTGTCACATAAAATTCAGAATCCTCTGAGCACATTCATCCAGATTCATTTCCCATGATACACCACATGTTGGGCTTTCTAACCTTATAATCTTTGTCATCTTTAAAGCATATTTTAATTTTCTCTTCCGTTATCACAATCTTCTTTCCATTGGGGTGTTCTCACTATACTTTTACTTCATTCTTAAATGACTGTGGGGCTGGAGGGAAAGCTTAGCAGGTAAGGCACTTGCCTGCAAAGCCAAAGGACCCAAGTTCAGTTCCTCAGGACTCATATAATCCAGATGCACAAAGTGGCGCATGCTTTAGGAGTTTGTTTGCAGTGGCTGAAGACCCTGGTGTGACCATTCTCTCTCTACCTGCCTTTGTCTCATTCTCTAACAAATAAAAATTAAACATTACTGGGAAAACCCAACCTAATTACTAGCTCTTCAGGGAAATCCTTCCAGTTTAAGAAGCAATTTCAAGTGGGCAGGTCTTGGTTGTTCATATTTGGACCCAAGCCCTTGCTTTGTTATTGCTTGTGGTACCTTCATTAAGTTACATGACCTTTCTGTGCTTTATTTGTTTATCCACATAAGAAATATGAAGATATCATCTATCTTTTAGAATGGTGATGGGTAGCAATGAAATAATAAATGAAGATAATGTGCAATATTATCTACCAAAAGTAATCACTCAGTAAGCTTTACATCATCATCAATAATTTAGTAGTGACAGTATGTTACTTCATTGTTCCCCATCTTCTCCTCTGGTAGGCTTTTCTGTCACTCGTACCAATGACCACAATTTAGACGTGTAGCTACTATCATATGTATTCTGGGTTTATTTCTTCAGCTTCATTTAAAAATCTTAAGGACCAGAAATTAGACTGTTTCCTTCTTATTTTTCATCTAGTATGAAGTATAGAGCCACAGTAGGTTTCCATTTAACATTAATTAGATGATTTTTGCTATTCTGCTGCAAAGTATTGTTTGTATTTACCCTAAGACCTGCTGTTTTGTCTTACCTGATTAACCTGGGGAGTAATAATAATAATAATATCCACATATAGCAAATCCAGTATTACCTTTACAGAAATTTGAGTATTTTGTTTTCTTTCTTTTTCTTTCTTCAGGAATTTTAAAATATATTATACATAAACCAAAAGCATAGTGACCATTTCCTTTAAACACTTTTCTTGTTTCCTTTGTGACACAGCATTTTGCCGTGGATTATACAAATATTCAGGAATTGATCAAAGAGACAACTTTAGTATCTAATATCTTGGAACGTTGAGGCTCATGTCAGGAATGATAAAGCAGTCTATTCTACATGTAGGAAATAGGGGTACATATAACCTAGACAGTATTAAAACAAGGAAACTGATTAAACTTGGTATGTTTATTATCACCTTGCACCAGCAACATCATTGATAAAATATTCCTCCCTGCTGGAGGTGGACTACTCCCACTGACACCTACCTCCTACCTCCACCATCACTGTTTGGAAATTATCCTCATAGGAGTTAGATTTTTCTAGTCCATATGGCAGTTCTGACATGTACTTGTGCAATTTTTTTGTATTGAGCTCCAGAGTGAAAACACACTTCATATCATAGCATAATAAACACATAAATTCAAAGGTGTGTTTTATCCGCAGCTGTCTTTCATACCCACAGGTTTGACACTGATTTTGAAAAGCATCACTGTAACTTGATCCTTAGTCTTCTATGGAAATTGTGAAGGTTTCAAGAATGGATGAGGTAATTTTCATAAATTATTATGAAGTTGACATAATTCAAAATAGAAACTAAGTAGACCTTGGTGTTGGATGAAAATGGAAATTAAAGCTCTGATTCCTTCCACGGATGGTAGTAGGCACAGAGAACAAAAGACAACCCTCAGGTTAAGCGTGGGTGTCATCCAGTGCTTACCCATCTTTGTTCTTTGGTTACTACTTACAAGTCTGGCCCCAACCTGAGCACCATCGCTCAAATGTTCCCCAATCCCTACTCGCTATCTACAGCTTGCTTACTACTACTCTCACAAAATTCTGATCAACGTTGTATGTAATTCCTAACTCATATAACACTGAAGTTTCATACATCTGTATCCTTCACTAAACCCAGTGTCATCTTTCCTTAGTTTCCAGCGAGTGCATGGATTCCTTGGTTATCTCTCTTACTATTTATGCCTAATTTAAATACCTATCACTGGAGGAGTTCCTTTATGCCCATAACTCATGAATGAAATCAGTTATGATGCAATTTTTGCTGGTGAGGATTTCCTGATGAGAGCTATAGTTACATGCCCAATTAACAGCACGATGAAAGGTTTATATTTAATGACACATTTCAGGTACTACAAATTATTCTCTCTTATCTACACTTTGTTTAGGGTAGTGACCAATAGTAAACAAAGGCAAATTTATCAACTATCCTTATGGAAAGACTTGAAGGGAGATGGTATATGCTTAGTTTGTCATAGTCATGCAGTTATTTTAACAAGTGAGATGAACTTCAACCTATTTCCATAAGGATGTAGGATTAGTTACAGATAAATATGTGTGCCTCTGCTTACTAGTTACTGTTAATATATGCTTTGGTTTTAACAGTTTTCTTTTTAAAGTTTTAAAAATATTTTATTTAGTTAGTTAAGAGAGAGATAGGGCACTCCAGGGTCACTAAGCACTGAAAATGAATTCCAGATGCATGGGCCACCTTGTGCATCTATCTGGCCTCCATGGGTACTGAGAAATCGAACCTGGGTCCTTAGGCTTTGCAGGCAAGTGCCTTATCTGCTAAGCCATCTCTCCAGCCCTGATTTTAACGTTTTTCTAAGTGATCATGATGCTATGATATGGCAAGAAATTATATTAAAAAATTTATGGCCTGGGGAGGTGACTCAGCAGCTAAAAGTGCTTTCATGCAAAGCCTGCTGGCCTGGGGTTCAATTTCCCAATATCCACATAAAGTCGGACACAAAAAGTGGTGCATGCCTGTGGTATGCCAATTACAGTGGCAAGAAATAATGTCTACACACACACACACACACACACACACACACACACACACTTCTACAAATAAATAAATAAATAAATAAATAAATAAAGTATCTTTAGAAAGACATTTAACTACTAAAGTCTGATGGGTAAAAATACTATTTTAAAGGCAATGTGATTTTTGACCAGAGAATCCAAGCTAAGGAAGAAGAAATTGGCAAACTAGTAAAATATTTCAAAGTGAATTGCCACAAGATATAAATATACCAAATTTAATTGTTTTACTAATATTATGCAAATATAAGTAATGTTCATTTCATTAATAAAAGCAAAAAATAGTATTTGCTATTTCTATGGAAAATATTATAAAAGAGATATATGTATAAAGCCAAATACCATTTTTATATGTGACAACAGGCAATATACAATTATTTAAGTAACATGACTTTTAAACCCTTTCAAATGTGAAAACTCATACTAAATTTAAGATGGGAAGGAAGGTAAGTAGTTTGGGAGGTAGCAAAGAGAAATTAGGAAACGGCTGGAAAACAAAGGAAGAATGTGGGCAGAATAAAATTCTGGAGATTATAATACACAGTTCTTGTAGATATAAATTTCAGTATGTTCTCAGGTCATTTCTTGTCAAATAGTTTTTATCTATAATCTTTCAGAGGCACCAGCTCAAGTCACAATGTTGCCCAAGTAATCACAGTGGATAAATTATACGTGTATGGATCATGTACATATATAGTGAATATGAATTTGCATCAATGGAGACATTACTATGTGGAAAACTCATCTAGGATTTCTAATTTGATTTTCAGCATTAAATTTGCCAATGTCTAATTTAGAACTTGAAACATTAATAAAAACGGGCATCTTACCTCACCAGGGGCCCAGCTGAAACCATAGAGTCATTGGAGAAATAAGCAAGAGTGCTGCTTTCTTGGTGAACCTGGTACCAGCACAAGGGTGAAGGAGATAGACACAAAGAACACTCAACCCCTACCAAATCAGATATCCAGAGACACAGAGGCTCCCAAGACCTCATCACTGAAGTAGACCGGAAAATGAACCCAACATGGCTCAGGGAAATTCGTGGGCGAGGGGGTGGAGAGATTGTTAGAGCCACAAGTTGGGACATTATGCATGGAGACATTGCCTCTTCCTCATAACTGATGGCTACTCCCACAATGCATGACCCACAATCCCCATGGGGACAACTGGCAACCCCAATGAGGAGGGTCCTATCTGAGGGGGGACAAGGATGAGGGTAAGGATGGTACCGACATGTGCTGTTCACACATTGAGTTTGTCCATAACTAACAAAGAAAAAAATAAAAGAAGGTCATCAACAGATGCAATGCCATGAGCCAAAGTAAACCTCTTTTCATGAAAAAAAATATGTATATGTGTATATATGCATCTTCTCTTGGACCAGAGAAGTAGGTAAAACTCTCAAAGATTCCTGGTTTAAGTTTTCAGAACTGTCTTAAAACAGTGATTCAGCATGTTGCCCTCAGGAGAAAGATTATGCAACTCAGCATGTGGAGACCAACAGCAACCAAGTAACATTAGCATTAAGGGGCATGTGGTCAGAAAACCAGACGCAGTCCAAGAATTAATTGCCTATCATCATCTGATGCATCTTTCTTTCTTTCTTTCTTTCTTTCTTTCTTTCTTTCTTTCTTTCTTTCTTCCTTCCTTCCTTCTTTCTTTCTTTCTTTCTTTCTTTCTTTCTTCCTTTCCTTCTTTCTTTCCTCCCTCCCTTCTTTCTTCCCTCCCTCCCTCCCTCTTTCCTTCCTTCCTTCCTTCCTTCCTTCCTTCCTTCCTTCCTTCCTTCCTTCCTTCTTTCTTTCTTTCTTTCTTTCTTTCTTTCTTTCTTCTTGGTTTTTCCGAGGCAGGTCTCGCTCCAGCCCACACTGACTTGGAATTCACTGTGTAGTCTCAGGGTGGCCTCAACCTCACAGCCATCCTCACACCTCTGCTGGGGCAAAAGGTGTGCGCCACCACGCCCAGCCTTTATCTGATGTATTTTCTATAAGTCTCCAGACTTCTGTTTCCACCTTTATCTTAAGAGTTTGGGTGACATCATTTCTAATTTCTGTCTGTGTTCTAAAATAATTATACTTTCAGGATTCACCTCATCCAGGAAAAAAACCCACTCCTAGTTTTATTAGGATCAAACAAAGTTCTAGTCATAAAAAGTATGTATTATTTCAGATCCTCTTCATGATTATGGAAATGACTGGAACCTAAAATGCCTGGGGACTACAGCTTAGCATTAATTAAGATTAAAAATGCCACCTAGGTTACCAGCATTCGGCATTTTAAAGCTGCCTATCTTAGGTCATTAGGTGTGTGTCACCAGAGTGTGAAATACCAGATGGAACGAGTCATTGACAAGAAAAAGAACAGTCACATTTTTGTGGTTTTAGATAGATAGATTTAATCCAGTATTAAGGGTAATAAATGTGCACCCTATCATTATATTGTTCTGTTATGTCTGACTTCTCTTTTCTAAAATCTCAAGCCAGAATTACTCAAACATTTTTGTTTCAAGACCACTAAATATCCCTAAAAATTATTGAAGACCTCAGAATTATGGTTTATGTAAACTATCAACATTCACTGTATTAGAAATTTAAACAATAGAATTAAATCATATATATATAAGATTTATTTTAAATGATACCAAAAACAATATATATATATATATATATATATATATATATATATCTTTTTATTTTCTAAAATAATATTATCTAAAAATAATGAATCCCATTTTCTATGTCCTTTTGAATTTATATTTTGATGCAGTTTCTTTTTATTGAAGCATTATAAAAAAATCTTAAACTGGGCATGGTGCTGCATGCCTTTAACCCCAGCACTCAGGCCACAGATAGCATTCAAGCTTTAAAAACTTTTTTTCAACTTTTTACTTAAAAGTTTACATTTACCACTAACAAAAAAGTAATTGAAGTAATAGGCTTACTTAATTAATTTTTAATAAATTTCCAAAACAAAACCTGTCCAAATAGCCATGGTGTGTCAGGGTTATTTCAGCTAGAATGGTTTTCTATCTTAACTAGTAGCTATTTTAGCTTTTACCTGAATGCTCAAAGCTTTCCTCAAGATAATCATTGCATCTCACTATGAGCTGGAGGGTCCATGCATGCTTTGCTGATACAGCTCAGCACGTTAAAAGATCTGTACCCAGGAGCCAGGACTTAATAAATCACAATTTGTACAGCTTTGTGGAGAATAGACCTAAGTGAAATGGAACTAAATATTTTGGAGTGCTTGGAAATGACAAATATGAGACAGCTGGCAGTTCAGTGTCACTGTCTCAATTCAAAGTATGGTGTCAGCAGATTTATTTACTTTGTGACTCTCTTCAAGGCAAGAATCCCTCTGAATCTATTGTAATAGTGCTAGTACATTAAAAATAGAAAATGATGATTTACTGAACAATTCAGCCTGAGTATCTCCGGAGTCCCCAGGAGACATGGTCCAAATTTAAGAAGCACTGAATTGAACTTTTCAAATGAGATAAATGCCATTTTAAACCTCCCAAGATCCTTCCACATTAGTTGAAAGTACATTTCTTGACAATAAATTGAAATGTAAAATCATTCAGTTTCAGTAGAGAACAAAATTCTGACATGACTGAAGCTCAAAGTAAGTGTAAGGAAAGTTTTTTAAATCACACCATAAGAAGTCTTCACAGAACACACGGAAAACAAATAACTTATAAAAATGTGCATCAAACCCTGTATTGTTTCTCATACCTTGTAGCTACTAATCTTGAAACAGTTCTGTCATCAGATACCATCTGCTCCTTTGGCTGGCAGCTCTGGAAATGATCTTGGAATGAAAATTCTGGAATCTTCTCTCAGAGATCCAAAATAGATGGAAGTTTTGCAGTTATACTCCTTCTGCCAAGATTTAACACTTTGCATCTGACTCACCCATGGGCTACAGATTCAAGAGGGTTCTTGCCTTGAAGCTAGCCATGTGACATTTTTCCTTGTCCAATCACAGGCCTATGCTACAAATGACATCTGGTCAATTGAGACATCTAACAACAGCCTGTAAGCACCAAACTGTCATTATTGGTGGCTTTCTGCCAGAGAGCTCCAGGACAGCAAATAACCCATCAGGTCTTGCAACTTCCAAAATGTAGAAAGGGAACATTACAGTACTCATCTTACACGAGGGTTGTACAATCTGACCAGTTTCAGCGCACCAGGAGCAAGCACACCACCCGAAGAACTTAGGTATGGAATCCTTATTTCAGGAAATATAATTTCCTCATTCATATACCTTTACACTGCTGAAGAAAATAAATGAAAATGATACTATAAATAATTTTAGGATATTCTTTGCCAGTAAACAATATCAGTTTGTGATTACAAAATATCTATCAATGACGTATAAAATGAGCATTTATTCCCCCCTAAAACTGCAGGATATGCTCTGAGACACTGCTGTGATTTGAATGTGTCCCTCAAAGTCTGTGTGTTGATCGGCAATGATCCGGACGGAGAGTTAGGGCTTTTAATGAAGTGATTAGGTCATGAAGGTTTTGCCTTGATGAATGGATTAATGCCACGGTAGGAATCAATTTCCTGAGACGTGCTCATAAGTTGAGGTCCCACCTCCTTTCTCCCTTTCTTTCCCTCTCTCCCTCCCTCCCACTCCCACCCTTTCCCACCTTGCTTTCCACCAGTGATGATGGAACCAAAACAGATGCATCACTTTGATTTTGGACTTTCCATCTTCTTTACTAAGCTCTTTCCTTTATAAATTCCCCAACCTGTGGTATTATGTTATTGTAATGCAAAACACCCCCAAACAAGACAAAATACAAGACATGCCCTAAAGAAAACTTGAAAGCTTTGGCAAATGTTAATATTACATAATTAAATTATTAGCAACATCTTTAGTGTTTAATTC
The DNA here is from genome assembly GCA_036365145.1 of Orientallactaga sibirica. Classification (NCBI taxonomy): domain Eukaryota; kingdom Metazoa; phylum Chordata; class Mammalia; order Rodentia; family Dipodidae; genus Orientallactaga; species Orientallactaga sibirica. Next base: position 5,203,320 of record JAEOAD010000040.1, on the reverse strand, counting down.
AAGCATCCAGTTCAAAAGGATGCTGAGCATATATCCTAAGAAAATAACCACAGCTAGGCATTGGCTGTAAGTTATGGCTAATTTGCAAAGAAGGTATATTCACATTGCTGATTACTGCCTATGCTGTGGTGATCCCCTCGCAGTGCCAGATTTAGAGGTGAAAGAGCTAAGGGGAACAAGACTCCTTAACATCTCCTTGTGGGGCAACTCCTCAGAAAACTTTTGTCTGAGTCTTCCACTTCTTCCCAGCTACAAACTCTTTCAAATTCTCAGGGTTTGATATCCATATATCTTCTCTACCACATTCACTCTCATCCACTCTCTTTGTTTGAAATATGACATCTATACACCCATGATTTTCAGACTTACATTTCCTGCCTTGATCTCTCTCTAAGCTCTAGGGATCATTTGAAGATCACAAATTTAGAGGCCAGAGAGTTGAAAGTATATATAAGATATATCTTATATTTAAATTTCTGCTCACCATTCTCACTTGCATTTCAACTTGACATCTTATATTCAGTGTGTCCACAACTTAATAATTAATTTTCCTTTATAACAACTTCATAACTACTTCTCCCATACTCTACCCAGTCCTAGCAAAAGCTTAACGTCAAGCAACCATACACTGAGCCCTCTGAAACAGCGAGCCAAAATAAATCTTTCCCTTTTAAGTTGTTTATGTCAAGTATCTGGTCAAAGTGATGACAGAATTAATAGAGTAGATATGAATCAAAATTTGAATAAATAATAACCTAGAATTTCTAAGAACTAAAGGTATAGATTTGGGTAGAATAAAGTACATACAAAGAACTTATCTATAAAATATTTCAAGAATATTTAAGAGTCCTGATGACTAAGAAGAAAGATGATCGAAAAATAAACATATGGGGCTGGAGAGATGGCTTAAGGGTTAAGGCACCTGCCTCCTAAGCCTAAGAACACTGGTTCCAATCTCCAGCGGTTCCAATCTCCAGGTCCCACTTTTAGCCAGATGCAAAGTGACGCAAGGGTGCAATGCCGCACTTGACCACAAGGGGGCGCACACATCTGGATTTCATTCGCAGCAACTGAGACACTGCTGGCGTGCCCATCTCTGTCTTCCTCTCCCTCTCTCTCTCTGTCTCTCTCTGTGTCTCTCTCCAAAAAAATAATTAAAATTTTTTTTAAAGTTTTAAACATATGAAACAATGCTTAAGGTTGTCAGTAAAAACTTAAAACACACACACACACACACACACGAGTGCACACACCAATGCTTTAAAACAGGATGCAGGAAAACAGAAGAGGTTGCAGCTGGGCGTGGTGGCTCACATCTTTAATCCCAGCACTCAGAGGCTGAGGTAGGAGGATCACCATGTGTTTGAGGCCATTCTGGGATACACAGTGAGTTCCAAATCAGCTGGCTAGAGTGAGACCCTACCTTGAAAAAACGAACAGAATGCAAAATGGGAAAACTAGAATAATATTTTTAAATGTCTAAGACAAAATAACATAGAGCCAGCACTCCACCTTGAGACATATTGTTATTTAATGGAAAGAAGAAATAAAGTCATTATTATGCATTTACCATCATCTGTCTCTACAATGAACTCCTTTTAGTAAATGAACTCGAGTCCAGAGTGCTAACAATTACATGACAGAACCTCACTAGTAGACTAATTCTAAAACATACTGAACTCCACTAGACTTAGCCATTGCTCCTAGAATCTTGTCATGATCTCTAATCATATCAACAGTTTCTTTCTTACCTAATTTATATGGCATGGCCTGTCTTTACAATCATTATCTTATATATACTTTTAACTCTCTGGCCTCTACATTTGTGATCTTCAAATGATCCCTAATGCTGTTGTTTAATAATCTACTGCAATTATGTAGTAAACATATATATTCTGTCTTTATCCATATTCCCTTAGCCAACTATTTTATATCATACTTTCTTTGTAAATACTTTTTCTGTATTCTCTCTCAGGCTCTTACAATTTTACTGAAGAAATTGAAGGAATCAGGAATTAATTTCCATACTCGCCTAGGAGCCTGTATGTCTACCTTCTGTTGATGCATGAGAAAAGTCTTCTTCTCTGAGGCTCTTCTCCTTGGGACTGAAAGGGGATTCCCACCAGTTCAGGACTCTAGCCCCTCCTCTTTCACATCAACGATTGTCCTACTGTGTGCCACCTTGTTTCCTTTAGCAAACAAACATGTTGGTGCCGGCATGGTGGTGCACACCTTTAATCCCAGCACTTGGGAGGCAGAGGTAGGAGGATCACCATGAGTTCGAGGCCACCCTGAGACTACATAGTGAATTCCAGGTCAGCCTGGGCTAGAGTGAGACCCTACCTTGAAAAACCAAAAAAAGATTTTAAAAAAAGTTGGATAAACTAGCTTCTTAAGAGAGAGTTTCCTTAAGAGAGAGTGTCCGTGTCTTGTTTTCAAATGTTGCTCTTCGCAAGAGCAGCCAGCCTTCTTTGGAGATCTAGCTTGTGCTAAGGCTGAGTCACAGAAAATATAAACTGAGCTTGGAACATTTTGTTCTACCAGACAGTATAAAATTACTCAGCTATTTATAGGCACATGTCAAAAACTGCTTTTGCATGAAGAGATTCACACTTGGTTAATGACTGAATCAAAATAAATAATAATACCATATCCTAATCCATTAAATAGAGCAGGAAACTGAGAAGTAATAGTCATAAGTGACAACTGAACAGGGAAATGAGAAAACAGTTTATCCTTGTAAAGGAATGCTCATCAATAAATATCAGACTCATGAGAGAATTGAGAACAATTCTGTCTGCACAGACAATGACTGAGCTGGTTATCACCGTGTCCTGTATCTAGTAAATAAAGCTTGGGGAAGAACAGAATATTCACAGAGACTCGATTCAGCTCTAATGAAAGACGTATTAACTTTACCAATATTACAAAGGACAAACCGGGCAGATGTCTCCCTAATAAACTGATCAAAATCACTGCACTAGCAATGTTTTGTTAGAAGGGATGTAAAAAGAACATGATTTTTGTGATAGCTTTGGCCAAAACTAGAAAGGAGCAAATTGAAAGGTTTCTTGTAAAATAAGCAGCTTATAGTATTTCTGATTGTCAAGACCACGAAGATCAAAGACAGGTTTCAAAATTCTTCCAGACTCCGGTATGGTCCTGATGTTTTTGTAATGAAGATGGTAGCGGGATTAACCCCGGAATCTTGAGCAGGACATGTGGACTAGAAGAAAGAAACAGATCGGTGTCCACTGCCTGATGTGGGAGCTCTTGCTGCAGGATTCGTGTCCTCTTGAAGAAGAAATATGCCTTCTGCCTGTGGGACTAACGGGGAGTGACCACTGCATATACAGATGGTACGGGAAACAAGTTCGGTTTATTTTTCTTTGAAATTGCTTTTTCAAAATGAAAAATAAAAGAAACCCCTAATGATAATGACACCAAAGGCAATGCCATAGTTTGAGAACTATGGTTGTGGAAATTATTTTCGCTAGCAGGAGGAAAGATAATCATCAAAGTTCAGGCAGAGGAATCCCTGTGGTGTGTGTCTGTAGATATTGTATCTTGTCCAAAAGTTTTGTAGCAGTTGGCATGATTTTGTGTTCATTAATTAAGAATATGTGGGCTGGACAGACAGCTTAGCGGTTGAGGTGTCTGCCTGCAAAGCCAAAGGACCCTGGTTTGATTCTCCAGGACCCATGTAAGCCAGATGCACAAGGGGGCGCATGTGTCTGGAGTTCATTTGCAGAGGCTGGAGGCCCTGGCATGCCCATTCTCTCTCTCTCCCTCTTTCTCTCTCTCTCTCAAATAAATAAATAAAATATATTTTAAAAAATAAGACTATGTAGCAAATGTTGTAGGATCATTCTAGGTTATGCTAGTGCTACAGATAGATGCCTATTTATATTGAATTGTGCGACTCTCCTAGGTTTATAGAGCTTGTATCCGCAAGTTTGAACACCTTGTTCTAGTATTGCTTGTGTCTTGTTAGGGTATTGGTTTTCCATATTTCTTTAGTAATTAGACTAGTTAAACATATTCTACAATTCTTGATAATTTACTTAAAAGGGATAGGTATTAATAACACCTTTACTAGATATATAAAGTGCTATTTATTGAGCAGAGGATCCTGCAGCCCACCAAAGCAATCAGCCTGTCAAGAAGTGTGCACCTTTGCAGTGGTGACACACAGTCGCTGCAAATGACCGACTGCTGTGCGATTTGACATGAGACCTGCTCAGTGGGAGAGAACTCATACTGGATACTGGGAACCACACAGAATTGCATGGATGAGCCAGGCATGGACTCCAGAGTGAACCTCCAGTGCTCCTTGGCTAAAGCGAATGGGCACACGCATCAGAAAGTCTCTCAGGCAGGTGAGGTGGAGCATGCCTCTAATCCCAGCACTCAGGAGGCCACAGTAGGAAGATTTCTGTGAGGTTAAGGCCAAACTGAATTCCAGGTCTGCTTGAGCTAGAGCAAGACCCTACCTCAAAAAACAAACAGAAACAAACATCTCTCAAATAGCTATGCTTATCCACTTTAATCCAAGCTACTCTTGCCTGTGGTGGTAGAATTTGTTCTGTTTTACAGGTGACAGAGAATACTGGGCTGATCCAAGTTTCATCAATATGTTAAGAAAAGATACGGATCACCTACCATGATATATGTCACCTCTTTCCCGTCTGCCAGGGCCGGGAAGGAACTGCAGAGGAAGCAGCTTCACACATAGTGTTCTCACTGCTAGTGTGAAGGCCAGCGCAGAGAAATGGTGACAGACGCTGTAGTCGCTCAAAACTCACCAAAGCAGAAAACTAGAAGCAGCAGAGAGCTCAACATTAAAACAGACTGTTAACACATCGGCCAAAGCTCAGGGAACATTGCAGAAGAAAGGGTGGAAAGAATGTAAGAGTCACAGAGTGGGTCAAATGACCCCGAGGCATGCCCTCCCACCCCCAGAGACTGACCAAGGCCTTCCTGACCCACACTGAATACCAAAACCTCCACTGAGGAGGGTCCTCTCTGGACTGGGAGTGGGAAAGAAGGGATAGAAGTGTATAACCTTTTTAAAAAATAAAATTAGATTTAAAAACTAAAAGTGATGCTTTTCCTTTTTCTATCAAAGATGGTATGGTAGGTTTCTTCCTTGTCCTTGAGTGATATTTAATACCTGTGTCTTTCCATTTAAGTTATTTTTAATAGCTGGAGAAGATGGCTTAGTGGTTAAGGCGTTTGCCTGCAAAGCCAAAGGACCCCAGGTTTGATTCCCCAGGACCCACATAAGCCAGATGCACAAGGTGGCGTCTGGAGTTCGTTTGCTGTGGCTAGAGGCCCTGGTGTGCCCACTCTCTCTGTCTGCCTCTTTCTCTCCCTCAAATAAATAAATGATTAAAATACATTTTAAAATTTTATTTTTAATTTTTCACTCTCTAACTGAACTCCATGAGTTTCTTTTTCTTTAAAAAAATTTTTAATCTATTTATTTATTTAGCAGAGAATGAGGGAGAGAGAGAATAGGTGAGTCAGGGCCTCTAGCCACTGCAAACCAACTCCAGATGCATGTGCCCCCTTGTGCATCTGGCTAACGTGGGTTCTGGGGAATCGAACCTGGGTCCTTTGGCTTTGCAGGTAAATGCCTTAACCACTAAACTATCCCTCCAGCCCTCCATGAGTTTCTTGAATCCAAAGTTCATTTTTTTTTAATCAGGGCTTACCTAACCGATTATGCTTAGTCCTCGTTTATAATTTTTGTTTGATTTCTTAATGCTGATCTTCTCCAAGAGAGTATATTAATGCAAGATTGAATGTTATCTGTTACTTAGGGCAGCCTAGCAGTGGAGGCTGCAGAGTGATGGGAGATGCTCTTGACCTTAACTGTTCGCTGGTCCAGTCCTTGGACTTGGAAACCCCAAAGTGGTACATATCTTACCTAGGTGTGGTAGTGCTACCTGGCTGGCTTGCATCACTACAGCCAAGTCTTGGCCATTTGCCTCTAGGCACAGCTGTTGCTTTAGCCAGTCTAAGCCTAGAGTTCTGTCAGCCCCTGAGCTCTCTAAGCACTTACGCGTTTCCTTATGGATGTATGTGGGAACAGTTTTTCCCCTGTGTACCTGCGGCCATGGGGAATCGGCTTATCTAGCTAGCCAGTCTCTTCCATTGAGTGCTACACTTTTCCCACAGCACATGTGGCAGAGCGGGGTCTGCTCTGCTTTCCTGGACTTTCACGGCTCCCCTTAGCTGTCACATCTCTAGCATTCTGGAGCTCACCATTTCAATTTTCTCTCATCCCTCAGTCGGCTCCGGATGGAGTTCTGTCTCAAGAGAAAGCATGAGGAGGCAGCCATCTGACTTCTCTCTTTCTCCCCATTAATCACCTTATCAGAAGGGGTGTGTGGTAGTTTGAATAGTTAGCCCCCAATATATTCAGTGTTTTATTAGTTTGTAGTTTGCATCTGTAGCCACTTGGCCAGAGACAGTGTCTCTGGGCGGATCTTAAGGTGTGGTGGTAAGTTTAGGATTTCAATCTAAAGATATGCAAAGTGTGCCTAGCTGGAGTTCCAGAGGTGTGCTATGCTGTGTGGCTTTTGGCTTGTGGCTTTGCTCTCTATGTTTGGTCCTGTGAAAGCAGGCCAGGTTCTTCTGCCATTATGGAACTTCCCTTGAACCTGTAAGCTTCAATAAATATCCCTTCCTCCATAGCTGTGCCTGGTCTGGAAGTTCATCTCAGCGAACCTGAAGCTGTCTGCTACAGGGTAGGTAGAATGTCTGCTTCTTTTTCTCTAGCATAGATTTACCTAACTTCCTAAGTTCCTTCTCTGAGACAATAATTCTCAGTTTGTTTTTGAAAAAGGCACCTCCTTTCTGCAATGATGGAAAAGGATTGAAAGATCTGGCCCAGGCTTGGATGAGAAAGTATAATCATGTGTAAAAATAATTTGGAAAGTTCTTCTTTTTTTTGTCTTGAAATAGCTTATCTCTCAAAATTATTTCAGTTTCTTGGCCGGGCGTGGTGGCACACACCTTTAATCCCAGCACTCAGGAGGCAGAAGTAGGAGGATTGCCATGAGTTCGAGGCCACCCTGAGACTACATGGTTAATTCCAAGTTAACCTAGGCCAGAGTGAGACCCTACCTCCAAAAACCAAAAAAAAAAAAAAAAAAAAAAAAAAAATTATTTCAGTTTCTTAAAATTAGATCCTTCTGTCCAGGTATGGTGGCACACACTTTTAATCCCAGCACTTGGGAGGCAGAGGTAGGAGGATCACCATGAGTTAGAGGCCATCCTGAGACTACATAGTGAATTCCAGGTCAGCCTGAGCAAGGGTGAGATCCTACCTTGAAAAACAAAACAAAACAAAACAAAAAAGTTAGATCCTTCTGACCATATATAAAAATCAACTCGAAATGGATCAAAGATCTTAATTTAATGTAAGATCTAAACTCTAAACTCTAAGTCCTAGAGATTGCCAATCAAGAGATTTAAAGGGGGCTAGGAAGATGTCTCAGCAGAAGATGATTGCTTACAAAGTCTGCTGGCCTGGTTTGATTCCCATGTCATCCACATAAGCTGAATACAAAAAGTGGTGCAATGACTGGTGTTCCTTTGCAGTGATTAAAGGCCCTGGTATACACAATGCGTGCGCACACACACACACGTATATGCGAACAAGTAAATAATTTTTTTTTAATTTACAGGAAGTAAAGTGCATCAGTTTAACTATCTTGCAGTCTAGAACTCTTATGAGTTTTTCCAATTTTTCATTCACTGTTAAAAGCAATTGTTCCCATTGATAAATTTGTAAAGTCTTGAGACCCCACTTAAATCCATGTACATAAACATGTGTTAGGGGAGGCTGTAGACAGAGCTCAGCAGTTAAAATGCTTGCCTGAAAAGCCTAATGACCCAAGTTCGATTCCCCAGTGCCCATGTAAAATCAGATACAGTAAATGGCACATGCATCAGGAGTTTGTTAGTAGTGGCTAGAGGCTCTCGTGTGCCCATCCTCTCTCTCTCTCTTTTTCTCTCTCTCTCTTTCTCTCTCTCTCTCTCTCTCTTGAAAATAAATAAATAAAAATTTTTTTAAGTAAATGTATTTGGGCAGTTGTAATTTGAGTGTGCCTAGTTAGGCTGTAGGGAAAAATAGGGTGAGAACATAAAATACAGAGCTGGCCTTTGTGATGCCTCTGAGCTTCTCCCTAAGTAGAACCTTAGGTATCATTGAGAGATTCTTCAGCTTGTATTTTAAGGAGCTTTCCAATGTGAGGAAACTATGTGTGACTTATGTCCTTATCAGAATAGCTAGAGGACACATCACTGGTTCCTCCATTTTATCATAGAACATTCAAATTGTTAGGAAAGCTGAATTTCACAAATGCAATATCTTGACTTATAGAAAAATACTTTATTAACAACTTTGAAATTTTAATTGGAAGAAAATAACATCTAGATGAAAACTGTTGAGTTTTGGTTGTAGGTCATATGTCACATGATGTCAAACTTCATTCATACTGGAACATTGAAAATATGACATTTCAAACGTAAAGGAAACAATGTTCGGAGAAGTTAATGAACACAGTCTACCATGTAGCTAGTAAGCAACACAGCCAAGATTTCAGCTTTGCACTATTTCAGCTAATAATTTGGGGAAAGATATGAATGTATGTGGATCTCTCTTCTATACTAAAGCTCCCTACATCTCTCTGCTCCAAAATTCAAGCGAGCATTGTAGAGTATTAGAAATTCCCATTACCTCTCACTCCTATCTCCAAATCCATAAGCCTCAGGACAATCAAATCCCAGCATGCGAATCAAGGCCTCTCTAGACCTTCATGGGCCTGGTGGACTTCTGGACAGAGAGAATTAAGTCATTTGTGGTCTCACCACCATTTTATGGAAGCTATTACAGAAATTCAAAAAGATGTGATATGAAGAAACTAGACTGAGAAAAAAGGGGAAAAATCTAAAAAGGCAAATATCTCTTGACCAATTTAAAAGGAAATGCAACCAAAATAAATAGTTTAGAGGTAAGTTGCAGAATATGGTTACTGGCACACAAGTAGGCTAAGACCTCAGCTGGAAAGAAAGCAATGGAAATACTAAATAAAGAATCAAAAAGAGCCCGGGTGGTGGTACACGCCTTTAATCCTAGCACCAACGTAGGAGGATCACTGTGAGTTCAAGGCCACCCTGAGACTACATAGTGAATTCCAGGTCAGCGTGGGCTAGAGTGAAACCCTATCTCAAAAAAGAAAGAAAGAAAGAAAGAAAGAAAGAAAGAAAGAAAGAAAGAAAGAAAGAAAGAAAGAAAGAGAAGAAGGGAGGAAGGAAGGAAGGAAGGAAGGAAGGAAGGAAGGAAGGAAGGAAGGAAGGAAGGAAGGAAAGAACCAAAAAGGAAGGAGGCAAGGAATCGGTTCAAGGCCAATTTACCTCTGGGAGAAAATGTTCCTCACCAGTACAAGTGATACCAGCATTTCCCCAAGAGCTGTCATCTGTGTTTTAACCAAGCCAAGGGAGGACCATGACTCACGACTGACACAGCCCTTGGAGAGATGGCCAGGCACAGGGGACAAGAAGAACAGGATCCGTCACTCTGATTCACAGTCTTTTTACTTCCGTCGAGTGATGTTTTAGTTATGTTTTCTTACACCCTTAGAGAAAAATGTTATAGATCAGAAGAACGGAGATGGTGAGTCATCGTAGTGGTGGGAAGAAGGAAGTATGACAGAAAAGAGGGAACGGCAACTCACCATATGGCTTTGTGGTTGTGTGTTTGATACTAGAACTTCCAGCTAGAGGATGAACAAAACTTACATGTTTGGATCTTTGAGCATTTAGTTTTATTTTGTGGAGAAAATCTTAACTATGGATGTCTACGGTCATGTGTTTGTTTATAATGATAGATTCATGAGTGTATACTTATCTTCCAACTGATCAAGGCACGCACATTAAATACGTATAACTTTTTGGGTAAGTGTAATTGGGAGGTTGATACAGGGACTTGTTATGTAGCCTAGCCTGGCCTGAGACTTGCTGTGTGAGCCAGGTGTGGGGGGTTGATTCAGATGTCCCCCATAAATTTAGATGTTCTGAATGCTCGGTCCCCAGCTGATGGCAATTTGGGGATTAAAGCCTCTTGGAGGCAGTGTATTGTTGGGGATGGGTTTATGGTGGGTGTTATAGCCAGCTTCCTTTTTTTCTTTTCAAACAAGTTTAAATTTTTGTTTATTTTTATTTATTTATTTGAGAACAACAGAGAGAGAGAGAGAGAGAGAGAGAGAGAATGGGTGTGCCAAGGCCTCCAGCCACTGCAAACAAACTCCAGATGCATGTGCCCCCTTGTGCATCTGGCTTACGTGGGTCCTGGGGAATCGAGCCTCAAACCGGGGTCCTTAGGCTTCACAAGCAAGCGCTTAACTGCTAAGCCATCTCTCCAGCCCACCAGCTTCCTTTTGGCAGTGTTTGGCACACTCTCCTGTTGCTGTTGTCCACCTGATGTTGGCCAGGGTGATGTCCGCTCCCTGCTCATGCCATCATTTTCCTGCTATCACCGAGCTTCCCCTTGAGTCTGCAACCAAAATAAACCTTTTTTGTTCCTCACAAGCTGCTCTTGGTCCAGTGTTTTCTGTCAGCAATGTGAACTTGACTTCAGCACGAGGCTGCCCTCAACTCACAGTGTCCTCACTCAGTTCCCTTGCTACCGGAATTACAAGTGTGCACTACCTGGCTCAGCCATACTGCTCTTTCAAATGTCAATCATACCTTAGCTGAAAAACGTGATAGGAAGCCCGCCCATCGATTACATATTGAGCAAGACAAAAGTAGGAAGGGTAGTCAGTGTCATTCTATTAATAGGAATAAAATAAATCAGATACAATACAGGATGCCCAATTAAATTTAAATTTCAGATAATAAATATTTTTGAATATGTGTTCCACCCAGCATTTGTCATTCTCCCACCATGCTAACTGTTCCGCCCAAATTTAGAACCTATCACTTATTTTCTAGAATAAACATACTTAGGGCAGAGTTAGTACTAACTTCTTTTTGCTGACTGAATTTCAAATTTAACTGGATATTCCATAGTTTTACTTGATAAATCTGAGACTTTACTTCAGAGTATATTTATTTATCTGCCTATATATTTTCTCTATTTATATTGTTATTAGTCTGTGTGTGTGAAGAGGAGAGGAGATGGAAATTGGATAATTTAAGATGGAGTAGTAATGGTAAGAAATATAACATTCTTTATGCTTCCAGGATTTAAAAAATTAAATTTTCTTTTATTAAATAATATTCTTATAAATTATGGAAAATTAAAATATGCCCAACAGTAAGGTTCAGGCTGTCAGTCTTGGTACTTGAGAGGCTGAGGCAAGAGGATTTTAAGTTTAAGGACAGCTTGGGCTTCGCAGCCAAACCTTGTCTCAAAGAAAAGAATATAAAAAAAAATAAAACCTCGGGGGGAGGGAGGGAAATAACATGGGATATTGTCTACAATTAAAGATTTTGTTAATAAAAAGAAAAAAAAAGAAAAAAAAAAAAAAAAAACTTGAAACTCTGAGATAACCACATAAAATAAAATAATAAAATAAAATAAAATAAAATAAAATAAAATAAAATAAAAAATCTCCAGGCATGGTGGTGCATGCCTTTAAGCCTAGCACTCTGGAGGCAGAAGTAGGAGGATTGCCATGAGTTCAAGGCCACACTTAGACTACATAGTGAACTCCAGGTCAGCCTGGACTAGAGTGAGACCCTACCTCAAAAAAATAAAAAATAAAAAAATAAAAAATAAAATGTACAATCCTGTCATCTGGATATGACTTCTATTAAATTTTGAGGTTTCCCCAAATTCTTCTTCAATCTTCACTATGAATATCTACAAATATATGAAATCCTGACATGATGTAAAGGCTAGAGTTTACTAAAGACAAGATAGCCAGACCATTTCAGTGCGTTATGTGGAATAACTCACCATATCTTCAGCAAGAATCCTATAAGGTAGGAACAAGGCAAATCTTCATTAAATAAGTTTCCCAAGGTCAGCTAGCAATATAGCTGCCCGGCCAGGATTCAGAATGTAACAGAGCTGTTGTTGGGAAAGTAAGCTCAATTGTAATTTCAGCCACTCATTTGTTCACAACATTTAATCTATTAACAATATAAGTATCACAGATATCATTATTTGATTTTTCATTTTAGTCTTAATAAGAGCACGTTGCGGGCTGGAGAGATGGCTCATAACATCAATCTAATCACACATACACTCATTAAAAAAAAAAAAAAAAACCCTGACAAACAATCTATAAAATATGTGAGACCAGTATAAAAGTTACTAAAGCAAATAAAGTCTAAGAAACCATTTCACCACAAAAGATCCCAAGGAGACAAGAAGACAGAAGTTCATACAACATCCTAAATGGAGTCCTAACAGAGAAAGGGACACGGGTGAAAACTCAGGAAGGGAAGTCTGAACTTTAATTAATTAATAATTAATAATTAATAAAAACATTCTGTAATGATTATAAAGAAAGATGTTAATAAGACAGGGTAAATGTGAATTCTTGCAATAGCTTCATAACTTTTCTCTAAATCTAAAATTCTTCTAAAATTAAAATGTTCTTTTTTAAAAAAAAAAAAAAAAAATAGGGTTGGAAAAATGCGTCAGTGATTAATGAACTTCCTGGGTGGGCATGTTGCCCTGAAGGGGTTGACACCACGGAGTTTGCATCCCCAGAACCCACTAAATATCTGGGCATGGTCATGAATGTCTGTAACTCCAATCACGTTGGGTGCAGAAACGGGAAAAATCTCTGGGGCTCATGAAAATGGCAAGCTCTGGGCTTAGTGAGGAGAGTCTGTCTTGAGGAAGACAAGCAAACGAGCGATGGAGGGGACACACCACGTTCTCTTTGGCCTCCGTGCGCACACAGAGTGCCACACGTGCATACAGTACCACACACACCACATGGTACCTACTACACACGCAGGCACACGTGCAAAGGAAAGAGTCAGAAAAGACTGTGGTCTTACCACTAGCAACTGACTTTTAGTTTTAGTAATGTAAAGTGAGAATTAAGTTGAAAAAATGTAACTTTGGATCAGCTCAGGGACCTGCACTCTTTCTCTGACATTTCCCCATTGCACGGGAGTTGGGAAGCTGGGAAGGGGTTGAGGTGCATTGTTCCCTCATCTTAGTGTTTCTTCGTTGCGTTTTTCTCATCTGTTGAGATGGACAGATGGACGTGATCTCTAGGTGCAACTGCCCCCTCTTAGCAGACTAGTCGGTGGTTCAAATCATATTTCAAAGGCTCTCTTGCAGCCCCTTCATCATGACTGCATTTCTCAGGTCCTTCAGCTGCATCCCAGGAGCATTCTCCACTTAGTTATCCATCAGTCTTGTTATGCCTAGCTATAGATAGACTTGTGACCCTGGGTGAAGCTAACCAGAGGATTCATATTTGGTCACGCGCAGTGCTCAGAAGCATCTCCCTGTCTGGATCCTGTGACGGTCTCGCTGCTGACACTGTCCGGCATCTCCCGAAGTAGCCCACTTTCCACCAGTCAGGCTGGCTAGCATCTCTTACCAGGGTCTGCTTCCTGCTGGTCACAGTGCCTGGCATCTCTAATAAAATACTTTTTAACAGAAGAAGCTTAAGGAGTTTTATATTTTCAGTTTTTCTAGACTCTGAAAGTTATGTAAATGGTCTATTCTTACCTCGTAGAGTGGCTGGGGAGTTAAGTAAGACCATGGGCGTTGAACCCAGCTCACCCGTCTGTTGCATGAATGCTCACTAAATGATAGCTATTATTCCTGAGCTGTTCTAAGATACTCACTTTAAGAGCAATCATTCTGGAAATTGTTTGACTCCTCAGTAGAAACTTTAAGTACTTTACAGCAAAGTTATTTTAGTGCCCAACTAATTGGTGTTACGTAACTGGTAGAAGAGACCTGCACAGCTATTTGCATGGGACACATAATTGAGGGAAAAAACTGTTGTTCAAGAGCAAGTCTTATTTAATTAAAATGCCCAGTTTTCTCTTGCTATACTGATCACTTCTCAGTACTTTATTTTCTTAACCTTGCAAGACTGTGAAGTGTTCATGATTGTGCCCACTAACTGGAGTCTAAACTGAGATCAAGTCTGTTTTAAAACCGTCCAGATCACAGTGTGTGTAATGAAATTGTGATTGGAATACAGCATCTGTTACTTCTTTCTCCCACATTGTTTATTACATTCTTCATGGGACATGTTTTGCTTTTTTGGAAACAACAAAATGATTGTGTTTCTTTTAAAAAAATCTAGTCTGGCCAGGCATGGTGGTGCACACCTTTAATCCCAGCACTCTCAATAGGCAGAGGTAGGAGGATCACCATGAGTTCAAGGCTACCCTGAGAATACATATGAATTGCAATACAGGTCAGCCTGAACTAGAGTGAGACCCTACCTTGAGAAACCAAAAAAAAAAAAAGCTCTAGTCTGAACAAATCATAATTAAGAATGACTCTTTCTAAGCTGGGCTTGGTGGTGCACATCTTTAATCCCAGCACTCGGGAGGCAGAGGTAGGAAGATCGGGGTGAGTTCGAGGCCACCCTGAGACTACATAGTGAAGTCCAGGTCAGCCTGGGCTAGAGTGAGACCTTACCTCAGAAAAACAGAGAGAAAAAAAAAGGCTCTTTCTTTATAACTTCACAAGCTCATCTTTTTTTACAAGCTTGACCTCCAGAAATCAGTCTTCCTTACAGGCGCTCCTCTGTCACAAGCCCGTGCTCCTCCATCTCTGCTGAGTCACTGTGGGCACCAGTTTTGTGTATCTGCAGATTCTAGAGCAGGACTTTCCATAGGATGCTCCTGATGGTGATGCAGAAGACTTCTCAGACGTTGCTGGAGGAAAGCTGGCTGGTGCCATCACCATGGGAAGCCTGCTGTCATGGCATTGCAGCAGCTTGGCCAGCCAGTTCCATGGAGATGCCTGTTCCCAGCCTCGTGAGGTTCTCAAGAAGACCTGACAGCGTGTTGCCACGCATGTTCTGTTGTATCCCTTGCTTCCATCTGAATCTTCTTGCTGCCTTTGAGCTTCTGTGCAGGTGCACTGCCTTGCCCAGCCGGGTCTCTGACGTTCTAGACTGGGCATGGACAGGGCTGTGTCAGTGAGCTGTTTCCACCAGCAGCCCATGCCGTGTGCTGCGCCTGATCCTGAGGTTGCCTTCTCTACTCCTCGTGAGATCTAGCTTCCTTGGAGCTGCTACAGGAGCCCCGTGGGACAACCCCAAACTGTGTCACTATAGTGATGTACAACAAGGTGAATTTTGTAATTTAAGATGAGAGAAGGGAAGAAAATTTGTCTCCCTTTTTCTCCTTGGACAGACTTTAGAAACATAGTATCTCCTTTCAAATCTCCAGATATATCCCACTAGCTTGATACAACACTCTCAGAAGCTGGTAATATATTCCTTGCCTTCATCCTCCATCTATTATTTATTCTTTATTCTTTTCCCTCTGTCCTTTCCTAGAATTACCTATCCTATAAAGTGACATTTTTCCCTTCATTTTCTCCATTTCTATTTTGTAGGAAGTCCTGATGACAGTGGTTATGATCTAAAGGCTAACTAGCATTGGTCTCTTTTTCTAGAGTCCAATTATGTTCATCATATTCACCATGACAACTAATTTATGATAAGGAAATATTTTAGACTTATCATTACTTGATTGAGATTCAAATGAGGAACATAAAAGCCAGCCATGGTTATTGAGCATGAACAAGTAGAACCTTCCTCACTAGGAGAACTGTGAGAAATGTCCTGCCTTGGACTTGTGCACTACACACACGGAAATAGTGTGGTGGGTGGAAGGGAGTCACACACTCAACTATTCCAGTCACTCGCACTGAAAATATCTCACTTGATTTGCAAGAGGTGGAGTCAGAATTTTAAGGGCTAGACATGTCAGAAATAGCTTTGATGTAGCAATAGAACAGCATATGGATAAGCAGGTCATCTCATGTGTGTGTTTGACTGCTATTGTGATTTATATCATTGCATGCCATGCGTCCATTGCCAAATATCCAGAACAAAGTTACATGTAACATAGTCAGCTCATATGCATTTGTGGAAAATTTTGAAATTAATATTTCAGTGAATATTTACTAAACTCCCTCCATGTGCAGATGTTATTCAAGGTGTTAGGGTATGGTGGTTAATTCTGTAAAACCCTCGCCTTCATTGTAACTTATGTTCAGAGAAAGGAGACAGAGAATGAACAAAAAACACATCCCACACTGCCAGGTTGTTTCAACGATTAGGAAACAAGCCGAAATGGGCTAAGAAACCAGTAAGGGAAGGGACACGGAACTGTGACAGTAAGGGAAGGGACACGGAACTGTGACAGTAAGGGAAGGGACACGGAACTGTAGCAGTAAGGGAAGGGACACGGAACTGTAGCAGTAAGGGAAGGGACATGGAACTGTAGCAGTAAGGGAAGGGACACGGAACTGTGACAGTAAGGGAAGGGACATGGAACTGTAGCAGTAAGGGAAGGGACACGGAACTGTAGCAGTAAGGGAAGGGACACGGAACTGTGACAGTAAGGGAAGGGACACGGAACTGTGACAGTAAGGGAAGGGACACGGAACTGTGACAGTAAGGGAAGGGACACGGAACTGTAGCAGTAAGGGAAGGGACATGGAACTGTAGCAGTAAGGGAAGGGACACGGAACTGTGGCAGTAAGGGGAAGGGACACGAACTGTGACAGTAAGGGAAGGGACACGGAACTGTGACAGTAAGGGAAGGGACACGGAACTGTGACAGTAAGGGAAGGGACACGGAACTGTGACAGTAAGGGAAGGGACACGGAACTGTGACAGTAAGGGAAGGGACACGGAACTGTGACAGTAAGGGAAGGGACATGGAACTGTAGCAGTAAGGGAACACGGAACTGTGACAGTAAGGGAAGGGACATGGAACTGTGACAGTAAGGGAAGGGACACGGAACTGTAGCAGTAAGGGAAGGGACACGGAACTGTGACAGTAAGGAAGGGAACGGAACTGTAGCAGTAAGGGAAGGGACACGGAACTGTAGCAGTAAGGGAAGGGACACGGAACTGTGACAGTAAGGGAAGGGACACGGAACTGTGACAGTAAGGGAAGGGAACTGTAGCAGTAAGAACTGAACTGTGACAGTAAGGGAAGGGACACGGAACTGTAGCAGTAAGGGAAGGGACATGGAACTGTGACAGTAAGGGAAGGGACACGGAACTGTAGCAGTAAGGGAAGGGACACGGAACTGTAGCAGTAAGGGAAGGGACACGGAACTGTGACAGTAAGGGAAGGGACATGGAACTGTGACAGTAAGGGAAGGGACACGGAACTGTGACAGTAAGGGAAGGGACACGGAACTGTGACAGTAAGGGAAGGGACACGGAACTGTAGCAGTAAGGGAAGGGACACGGAACTGTGACAGTAAGGGAAGGGACACGGAACTGTAGCAGTAAGGGAAGGGACACGGAACTGTGACAGTAAGGGAAGGGACACGGAACTGTGACAGTAAGGGAAGGGACACGGAACTGTAGCAGTAAGGGAAGGGACACGGAACTGTGACAGTAAGGGAAGGGACATGGAACTGTAGCAGTAAGGGAAGGGACACGGAACTGTAACAGTAAGGGAAGGGACATGGAACTGTAGCAGTAAGGGAAGGGACACGGAACTGTAACAGTAAGGGAAGGGACATGGAACTGTAGCAGTAAGGGAAGGGACATGGAACTGTGACAGTAAGGGAAGGGACACGGAACTGTAGCAGTAAGGGAAGGGACACGGAACTGTGACAGTAAGGGAAGGGACACGGAACTGTAACAGTAAGGGAAGGGACATGGGAAGGGACATGGAACTGTGACAGTAAGGGAAGGGACACGGAACTGTAGCAGTAAGGGAAGGGACACGGAACTGTGACAGTAAGGGAAGGGACACGGAACTGTAGCAGTAAGGGAAGGGACACGGAACTGTAGCAGTAAGGGAAGGGACACGGAACTGTGACAGTAAGGGAAGGGACACGGAACTGTAGCAGTAAGGGAAGGGACACGGAACTGTAACAGTAAGGGAAGGGACACGGAACTGTAGCAGTAAGGGAAGGGACACGGAACTGTAGCAGTAAGGGAAGGGACACGGAACTGTAGCAGTAAGGGAAGGGACACGGAACTGTAACAGTAAGGGAAGGGACACGGAACTGTAGCAGTAAGGGAAGGGACAGTGTGACAGTAAGGGAAGGGACACGGAACTGTAGCAGTAAGGGAAGGGACACGGAACTGTAACAGTAAGGGAAGGGACAGGAACTGTAGCAGTAAGGGAAGGGACACGGAACTGTAGCAGTAAGGGAAGGGACACGGAACTGTAGCAGTAAGGAAGGGACACGGAACTGTGACAGTAAGGGAAGGGACACGGAACTGTAGCAGTAAGGGAAGGGACACGGAACTGTAGCAGTAAGGGAAGGGACACGGAACTGTAGCAGTAAGGGAAGGGACACAGAACTGTGACAGTAAGGGAAGGGACAGGAACTGTAGCAGTAAGGGAAGGGACATGGAACTGTGACAGTAAGGGAAGGGACACGGAACTGGGACACGGAACTGTAGCAGTAAGGGAAGGGACACGGAACTGTGACAGTAAGGGAAGGGACACGGAACTGTAGCAGTAAGGGAAGGGACACGGAACTGTGACAGTAAGGGAAGGGACACGGAACTGTGACAGTAAGGGAAGGGACACGGAACTGTGACAGTAAGGGAAGGGACACGGAACTGTAGCAGTAAGGAAGGACACGGAACTGTGACAGTAACAGTAACTGTAGCAGGGAAGGGACACGGAACTGTGACAGTAAGGGAAGGGACACGGAACTGTAGCAGTAAGGGAAGGGACACGGAACTGTGACAGTAAGGGAAGGGACACGGAACTGTAGCAGTAAGGGAAGGGACACGGAACTGTAGCAGTAAGGGAAGGGACACGGAACTGTGACAGTAAGGGAAGGGAACTGTAGCAGTAAGGGAACATGGAACTGTGACAGTAAGGGAAGGGACACGGAACTGTAGCAGTAAGGGAAGGGACATGGAACTGTAACAGTAAGGGAAGGGACACGGAACTGTGACAGTAAGGGAAGGGACATGGAACTGTGACAGTAACTGGGACATGGAACAGTAAGGGAAGGGACATGGAACTGTGTAAGGGAAGGGACACGGAACTGTACAGTAAGGAAGGGACATGGAACTGTGACAGTAAGAACATGGAACTGTGACAGTAAGGAAGGGAAGGGTAGCAGTAAGGGAAGGGACACGGAACTGTAGCAGTAAGGGAAGGACACGGAACTGTAAGTAAGGGAAGGGACACGGAACTGTGACAGTAAGGGAAGGGACACGGAACTGTAACAGTAAGGGAAGGGACATGGAACTGTAGCAGTAAGGGAAGGGACACGGAACTGTAGCAGTAAGGGAAGGGACACGGAACTGTAACAGTAAGGAAGGGACGGAACTGTAAGGGGAAGGGACACGGAACTGTAACAGTAAGGAAGGAACTGAACAGTAAGGAAGGGACAAGGAACTGTAACAGTAAGGGAAGGGACAAGGAACTGTAGCAGGAACACGGAACTGTGACAGTAAGGGAAGGGACACGGAACTGTAGCAGTAAGGGAAGGGACATGGAACTGTGACAGTAAGGGGGGGACACGGCAGTAAGGAAGGGACTGTGAACTGTAGTAAAGGGAAGGGACAACTGTGACAGTACTGGGACACAGTAGCAGTAAGGAAGGGACACGGAACTGTGACAGTAAGGGAAGGGACACGGAACTGTAGCAGTAAGGGAAGGACACGGAACTGTAGCAGTAAGGGAAGGGACAAGGAACTGTAGCAGTAAGGGAAGGGACATGGAACTGTAGCAGTAAGGGAAGGGACACGGAACTGTGACAGTAAGGGAAGGGACACGGAACTGTAACAGTAAGGGAAGGGACATGGAACTGTAGCAGTAAGGGAAGGGACACGGAACTGTAGCAGTAAGTAAGGGACACGGAACTGTGACAGTAAGGGAAGGGACACGGAACTGTAGCAGTAAGGGAAGGGACACGGAACTGTAGCAGTAAGGAAGGGACACGGAACTGTGACAGTAAGGGAAGGGACACGGAACTGTAACTGTAAGGGAAGGGACAGTAAGGGGGAAGGGACACGGAACTGTGACAGTAAGGGAAGGGACACGGAACTGTGCAGTAAGGGGGAACTGTGACAGTAAGGGAAGGGACACGGAACTGTAACAGTAAGGGAAGGGACACGGAACTGTAGCAGTAAGGGAAGGGACATGGAACTGAGTAAGTAAGGGACACGGAACTGTGACAGTAAGGGAAGGGACACGGAACTGTAGCAGTAAGGGAAGGGACACGGAACTGTAGCAGTAAGGGAAGGGACACGGAACTGTAGCAGTAAGGGAAGGGACACGGAACTGTAGCAGTAAGGGAAGGGACATGGAACTGTAGCAGTAAGGGAAGGGACATGGAACTGTAGCAGTAAGTAAGGGACACGGAACTGTGACAGTAAGGGAAGGGACACGGAACTGTGACAGTAAGGGAAGGGACACGGAACTGTGACAGGTCGAGGCAAGGAAATTCCTCAGAGGATGAGAGTTTGTGATGTGAGCGGTAGTCGCTGATGAAAGCTGAAATGTCTGAGTCCCTGTGCTCTTTTAAGTGAGAGTGTGGTGAAGAAGAATTCCAACATCTGCTCATACTCAGCAGGGGTAGAAGATGCACACTCAGTCTCCCGTGTTGCTTGAAGCAGTGGTGGGTTTGAGGGTCTCTGATGTCAACACCACATCCTCCTCCTCCCCTCAGGCTTCTGCTCATTTATACCCACATGCCCAGCCTTATCCCTCTGCTCTTAAGTGTAAATCTTTCCCAGTGCATTGCTCAATCCTTGTCAGAAATGCCAGCGTCTTTCAAAGCTTCTCTTCCCATCAATACCTAGTTCTGAACAACAGAATACCATGGTTTCTTTTTTTAAAAAAATTATTGACAATTTTCATACCTGTAAATAATGTGTTTTGATCATAACCTTTCTCTTACTCCCTTCCCCATCCCTCTTCTACTGACTCTGTCCTTCTAGAGTGTAGAGGTATCTTGGAGTAAGTGCTGATAAACAGATAGTGTAGAAGGAGAAATTACAGATGCTAACAACTTTACAAGGACAGAAAATCTATCAAGTAAATGATCAATGAGTTGATGAGGAATGCGCTTGTCAGTCACATGATGAAATGTATACATGTAAGGTTGGGGACCTTGAATTATTTAGAGTGGTCAAGCAAGCAACTAGAGATATGAAAGTGAGCCCTTGGTCTAAATCTGGCAGTTTTTATACTTTACATATGAATTTATCATGCATTTATACTTTTAGTAAAGCATATGGTTTGGGGGTTGGAAGGATGGCTTAGCAGTTAAGGCATTTGCCTGAAAAGCCAAAGGACCCAGATTCAGTTCCTCAGGACCCACATAAGCCAGATACACAAGGTGGCGTATATGTCTGGAGTTCATTTGTAGTGGCTGACGGCTTGGACATACCCACTCTCTCTCTCTTTCTCTCTTCTTATTTTTTTCTCTCTCTCCCTCAAATAAATAAAATAAGAAAAAATTTAAAAACATTTTTTTAAAAAAAGCATATGATTTTAGAACAGAATCCATGTGCATTTTTATCATTGGACCTGATACTGAATGGAGTTTTTAAGGGACTTTATGCTTTTTTAGGATCATGTTATGTACCTCCGTTATCATGCAGCCCTTACAAAATTTATTTCTCCTTCGTTTGATATTTGGTAAAAACTGATAAGAATGTGCATTAAATCATCTTGTTTTGCATTCATTGTTTAACAAAAATAAAGATTGGATGGGGAGTTTTTGAAGTTGCTGTTCTGTTGATTTCTGGGACTGTACTTCTCTCTCTCTCATGAGAGTTGTAATTAACCACATTGAGCATTTTGGGGAAAGACCTGAAGCCCAATACTTGGGTCCCAGCGCCCTCTGCTGTGAGAAGAGATGGAACACAAGGGTGTTTAGTGATCATAAAAGAAAATGTAGAAGGCCGCAAGACAGAGTAATGATTACTATATTTGCTTGTCATCTTTTAAACAAATGTAAGTGTGAATATGCATAAAATAATTCAAAATAATACATTTAGTTAAATGCTACCTTTTAATAACTTTTCTTTTTAAAAATTTAATGTTATTAGCATACAATGGATTAGGTTTCATGATATTGTATTTCACAAATTTAGGGTTTTGTATCACTTTTCCTCTCTTTTGCCCCTTCCCCCATGTACCCTTACCCCATCATAGACTCCTTTCCTCCTTTCATAGTACAGTTTATAAAATTTCAGTTAACACCAATGTCACAATGCATGTGTGGAGAGCAAAAGAAAATAACTCACATATGTAGCCTTGGAGTATAAAGAGATATGAGTAAATACTTTCAGTTCTTTGTTACTATGAAACCATAGGGTTTTCCCAAGATTATTTGACACAGATTTTCAGCCCTGTTTCAGATAGAGAAAGTATGTTCAGAATATTCATGGATATCTCTTATTATCATCTAATTTCCTGTTACTTACAGACAATATATCATTTTAAAACAACTTTTTTGTTATAAAGCAACCTTTTTGTTATGGAAAATATGATAGAAAGAAATAAATAAAAGTCATTTGTAATATCACTAGAACAAACTATAAAAACAAATCCTTTAATTCCTATTTGTGGTAGTTTGAATATATGTCCCCCAATATATTCAGTATTTTATTAGCTATAGTTTGCATCTGCAATCACCTTGCTAGAGGCAATGTCACTGGGGGCTGGTCTTAAGGTGTTGATGGTGGGTTTGAGATTCCATTGTAAAGATATGCAAAGTGTGCCTAGCAGGAGTTCCTGAAGTGTGCTGTGGGACTTTTTGGCTGTAGTTTTGCTCAGTGTGCTGTGTGCCTGGTTGGCTTTTTCTCTCTCTGCTTGACCCTGTGAAGGCAGGCCAGCTTCTTCTGCCATTATTGGAACTTCTCCTGGATCTGTAAATTTCAATAAATAATATCCCTTCCTCCATAACTGCGCCTGATCTGGAAGTTCATCTCAGCGAACCTGAGGCTGTCTGCTACACTATTTTATCTAGAATGGCCATGCTCCATATCCGTCTCTTAAAATCACGACACACAAGTCTGTGTGATCCTAAAGCTTTGCCAACATGCTGCTTGCTTGTTTTCCCTCTTTCCTCACTTTAGTGAAAAAAGATTCTCCAGTACTAGGCTGAACACTTGATCTCTGTACATTAAGGAAATCTATTTAGCAGAGAACTTTATACTATTTCTAAAAGTTGTGAAAATCTGAAGGCTCCCCACCATTCTGGTCAAAGCTCAGAGCTCTCTGCTGTTTCCTCTGTGAAAGCTCTGTGTTCTTCCCAGCAATAGTCCTTTGCTGACTTGAATGTTTTGAAGAGCTAAGGAACTAAACAAAAAAGCAAAACTATGACAATAAAGAAAAAATACTCCCCAAGAATATCAACTATCAGTGTCTCTGGTCAAAGTTGCTTTCTTGGGATGAGTTTCTGACTGGCAGCATGGGGTGGGGGGTGTTACTTTGTGCCTTTGGGCAAGGTTACTTGTATGGCACAATATAGGCCTGGTCCTAGCCAGACCGCATGGCAGAAGGAAACAGGAAGTGGCTTTTGTGAAAATAGCGTTCTGCGCAGGCTTGGTGTGACAACAGTTACAGTCCCATGCTCATGAGAAGTCTGCTACGAGATGTCCTGTCCAGAGACAGGCTGTCATTGGTCACAAAAAGAGAACCACCCCATACAAGGATTAGCAGCCCCTTAAACCCTATGTGCATTGTACTAAATAAACGAGTTTGTGGATTCTTGCTTCCGCTTTCACCCAACTCCTGGAGTCTGTGTTGTGACTCCGCGCTGCTCACCCCAACTTGGCAGAGACCCTACCGTCCTTCCTGAGCTGGCCTTGGGGGGAACTGCAACATCTGGCGCCCGAACAGGGACTTGACCCCTGGACCCTCTCTGACAGCAGTTACGCTGTTCAAATGACAAAGGTACTGCCCTTAGCCAATCCCAGGCCCTCTCATCATCCCATAGACATTGCCATCTCCACTTTACAATTGCAGATGGAAAACAGATTGTACCCTTGGTTTATTGAGCATGTTCACTCACACGCTGGTCTGTCTGGCTTTATTGCTGATGGAAATTCACAGGTAGACAAATTTATTGCTGTCTCCTCCTTGCCACCTTTAGAACAAGCTAGACGTTTACACCAAAGGTTCCATCTATCCCCCACTAATCTAAAAACCCTATATCCTGAGCTCTCACTTAGCCAATGCAAACATTTAACCTGTACTTGTAAGGCATGTGCCCCCTAGCCCCCCTGGGCCCCCTACAGCCTCAAGGAGTCAATCCTAGAGGCCTTACCCCAAATTCTATCTGGCAGATGGGTGTTACCCACATACCTTCCTTTGGTAACCTCAAATATGTCCATGTCATTGTGGACACTTACTCTAAGCTTACTTTTGCTATTGCTCTCTCTGGGGAAAAGGCGTCCCATGTCATTAAGGCAACAAAAATCACTATGTTGGTCATGGGCATACCCTGGTCAATTAAAATGGACAATGGCCCTGCATACACATCTGCCCAATTCACATCCTTTATGGAATCTTGGGGAATAAAACACTCCCTTGGGATCCCCTACAACCCACAAGGACAAGCCATCATGGAGAGAACTAACCAGACCCTACAGGAACTAATTATAAAACAGAAGTCCACTATGTCGCCCAAGGACCCCCACTTGGCCCTAGTGGAAGCTCTTTTCACCCTCAATTTTCTCACCTTTGATGAGTCAAGACTCTCCCCAGCCTACAAACATTGGAGATCCCAACCAACCATGACACCCTTACCCTTCGTCCGCTGGAAAGATCCTCTTACTAATATTTGGAAAGGGCCCCACCCTCTTTTAACACAGGGCCAAGGGTACGCTTGTGTCTTTCCAGAAACTTCACAGATCCCAGTTTGGATTCCTGCCAGAAACGTCCTTCCAGCCACTGACTCAGTGACCAGCCTTGCTGAAGAGGATGATGCCAAACCCCTCAGACTACATACAGGACCTTAAACTTATCCCCCCCCCCAACCAGCCATAAAGTCCTTTGCAACTCCTTTGATTACATTGAGCTGCTACCATTAAGGACACTCAATGCTACTGACTATGACGCTAGGGTGAACTCACCCAGCAACCTGTCCTACCCCAGTCCTCTTCAGGCTCTCTAGTTGATTCTCGCTCGCTGGGACTGTTCACAAGCCACAGAGCCACGCCCACTTGGCCCTTCCATGCCTCCTAGGCAACAGCCTCATATGTATGGTACAATACATGCTAAAAGCCATACCAGGCCATACCCCTCGGGTTTTCTCACCAGGATGGCGGCTAGCCCATGACGGGTAAGATTCCATGAGATGGGGCAACCTAAGACAAGCACCGTCACATGTGATGTTCCCTTGGGGTCTGGGTTCAACAATGGTCCTAGCTAGACCGCATGGCAGAAGAAAACAGGAAGTGGCTTCTGTGGAAATGGCATTCTGCGCAGGCTTGGTGTGACAACAGTTACAGTCCCATGCTCGCGAGAAGTCTGCTACGAGATGTCCTGTCCAGAGACAGGCTGTCATTGGTCACAAAAAGGGGACCACCCCATACAAGGATTAGCAGCCCCTTAAACCCTATGTGCATTGTGCTAAATAAACGAATTTGTGGATTCTCGCTCCTGCTTTCACCCAACTCCCGGAGTCTGTGTCGTGACTCTGCGCTGCTCACCCCAACTCATCCCTCCTGAGCTGGCCTTGGGGGGGACCCCAACACTTTCCTTCTTTCCTTCTCTTTCTTCTTCTTTTTTTTTTTTTTTTTTTATTTCAAAGTAGGGTCTCACTGTAGCCCAGGCTGACCTGGAATTCACTCTGTAGTCTCAGGGTGGCCTCGAACTTGTGGCGATCCTCCTACCTCTGCCTCCCGCATGCTGGGATTAAAGGTGTGCGCCACCACACCTGGCTTGACCTGCACTTTCATCCCGTGTGTGTGTGTGAGACAGGGAAACAGAGAGATTTCATGTGTATCACATTTGATATATGTGCATTTGTTTATGTGAGCAAGTTCTTTCAAGTCTCCCCATATTTCTTACAATTTCATGTCTTTGAAATGTCCTGATTCTTCTGTTGTTGTTGTTGTTGTTGTTGTTTTTGTAGAGAGACAGAGAGAAAGACAGAGAGGGAGAGGAAGACAGATAGAGATGGGGGCGCTAGCAGCCTCTCAGCTGCTGCTAAGAAAATCCAGATGTGTGCGCCCCCTTGTGGTCAAGTGCAGCATTGCACCCTTGCATCACTTTACATCTGGCTAAAAGTGGGACCTGGAGATTGGAACCGCCGGAGATTGGAACCAGTGTTCTTAGGCTTAGGAGGCAGGCGCCTTAACTGCTAAGCCATCTCTCCAGCCCCTGCTATTATTATTTTTTGATGCAGATTTGTTAGATAAGTGAATGATGTGTTAATGAAACTAGAGTGATAACTGACATTGAATTCATCATTTTTTATGAAATATGGAACACTTCATGAATTTGTGTGTCATCCTTGTGCAGGGGCCATGCTAATCTTCTCTGTATCATTCAAATTTTAGTATATGTGCTGCTGAGGCAAGCACTCATTTTTTTTTTTTTTTTTTTTTTTTTTTTTGAAGTAAGGTCTGCTGTAGCCCAGGCTGACCTGGAATTCACTATGTAGTCTCGGGGTGACCTTGAACTCGTGGTGATCTTCCTCCCTCTCCTCCTGAATGCCCCTGGAATTAAAGGTGTGCACCACTGTGCCTCACTCTAGTTTGTCTTTTCCAAAAACATCTATTGTATGTGGAGTCTAACCATTATTTCTTGTATGCCAGAGACCTGCAAGAATAGACTCATTTTATCAATAAGACTAAATTCAGTTTTTTCAAAGAAAAAATGGGTGTGATAAGTGTAAGTGTTGGAGAGAAAAGAGACAATTTAATTGGTGACTATTTTCTATGTGCCATTTCTAGTTAGGATTCAGGGGATTTTTCAGACCTTTTGCCTGGTATCTAATAGTAGACGCCACTGGGAAAAATGAGCAACTAAAAATGTATATACTTAAAATTTCATTTTCCTATAGCTATAAAAAGATGCTTGTAAATTTTTATATCAGGCAAAGTAAAAGTTACCTAAAAATAGACACCTTTTCCCTCTGGACTTCTCTGTAGTGTCAAATTTTCCCTTAGATCTTTGTGATTTAGGAAGCTTACAGTCACTGGTGTGAAATCACAGACTCATAGTCTTCCCATATGTTGTGGAGTCAGAATGGCAATGGCACCCTGTGGAATGCGGTAAGATCTTCAGGGGCTCTAGTGTCTGATCAGCTCTGTGTGAGATAAGTTAATAATAAATCCTCAAGAAATGCATTTTATCGCCAGTCCTGGAGTCTGTGTTGAGAGCTAACATAAAATTGAGCCTATTTTATATTTATCCTGAGTTTTGTTTCTCCTTGACAGAAGAAGGCATGCTTTCAAACTTCCCTTCATTCAAAAAAGTCTATATGAAGCATATTATACCTGATATTTAGGTCGGCATAGGGTGCCCACCTTCCATCTCAGCACCCATAAGGCAGAGGTAGAGCACTGTCATAAGTTTGAGGCCATGCTGAGACTACATAATGAATTCCAGGCCAGCCTGAGCTACAGTGAGATCAAAAAAAAAAAAAAAAAAGGTTCATAAGCATGGACAACTATGTGAAAAATATCAGCTAATGAGTAGGGCTGGAGAGATAGCTTAGCAGTTAAGAAACATGCCTGCAAAGCCTAACAACCCTGGTTTGATTCCTGAGCATCCACATAAAGCCAGATGCACAAAGCAGTGCATGCATTTGGAGTTCATTTCTAGCAAGGCCCTGGCATGCCCATTCTCTCTGCCTGTTTCTGATCTTTCTCTCTCTCTCTGCTTGAAAATAAATGAATGAATGAATGAATGATGAATAAATAAATAATATTTTAAAAAACTGATGAGAGCTGGAGAGATGGCTTAGTGTTTAAGGCCCCTGCCTGCCAAGCCTAAGAACACCTGGGTCCCATGTTCAGCTAGATGCAAAAAGTGAAGGGCACGATGCTGCACTTGCCCACAAGGGGACACACACATTTGCTGTTTGTTCACAGTGGCTGAAATGTGCAATAATATCAGTTCTTTATACATCATGTGTCAATATGAACGAGGTCCAGAATTACCTGACAGGCATCAATATTTCCTTCATCATAACCAGCACATAGCATTGTGTCTGATACCATACCATTGTAAGCTTCTTTAGCATTACAAGTTTTTGAGTCAATAATTTTCACAGATGCCTTCTGAAGTTGCAATGGATGTTCACCTAAAAATAAGTGAACTATATCAGCAAAAGATCTGCCCAGGGCTGGAGAGATGGCTTAGCAGTTAAGGTGCCTGCCTGTGAAGCCTAAGAACACCCGATCATATCTCCAGGTCCCACGTTTAGCCAGACGCAAAAGTGACGCAAGCGCGCAAAGTCACACATGCGCACAAGGGGGCGCACGAGTCTGGAGTTTGTTCGCGGTGGCTGAGAAGCCCTGGAACGCTCATTCTCTCTGTCACTCTCTCTCTGTCTCTCTCCCAAATTAACAGAAGATCTGCCCAGAATCAGAGCAGGATGGGTGCCTTGCCTCATCTTCTGCACATAATGCCTATATTGGGATGTTGCTTTCTCATGGGATCAGAAAGCCCATTCTCTTCTCACTCAAGATAATGAAGAAAATGTTCACACTGTCATTTGAAGCACTTTTCAACTGTTGCCCAAAGTTCTTTCCCTTGCATATCATCAGTCTAGATTGTCTCAATTAGGTCCTCTGGGTGAGTAAGACTCAATACACTAAAACTGGTCTCCTCCGAATATTCTAATCTGAAGCAATTGGCAGTGATTTACTCCATACCCCACGATTCCTGAGAGATCACCTGGACCTCCTGAGCACTGAGTGGTAGAATAATGCCTCCAACACTGTACTGACTTCATGTTTCTCACCGTGTACTGTGTCTTGTCTTCAATAGACTTACCATTATACGACAGTGCTCCCCATCCTGTAACAACCACACCTTCGCCTGGTGGGAAGACCTGTGTGGCTTCAGGGAGGCAAACTCGATGGACATCATTCTTGAGTGACACTTTTTCCGTGAGCACTATGACTGCAACATCATCATGGTGTTGCCCCCTGATGTAGTCTTCGTGAATGATAATTTGTTGAACATACTGTGTCATATAGGGTGGGCTTACTCTAGTGCCAAAGCTAACTGTATACTTTGTTGGATCATCACTGCTAAAAAAAAAAAGTCATTTATTATTGTATTTATTTTAAAATAATAGAAATGGTGCATTCTTTGTCAGATAGAAATTCCACATCTGCTGTACCTGTTCATAGCATTGATAGTTCCTTGTTGTATCATCTATTCCAATGATACAATCTAATTTTTTTATTTATTTACAAAACATCTTATTTGATTCCTTTCACAGTACACCACATAAGACAATAAGGATATAGAAATGAAGGAAAATAACCCCAGCTTCAAGAAGCATAAAGCCAGTAAAAGATGAACACACACACAGACAGTTACAACTGTTTCATTACTGTGCATTTAATTAGTGGAGATATTAAATCTGTAACCTTTGTGAAAAGAAAAGATTTATTGTTTGGGCGGGAGATTAGTAGTGTTTTAAATATGGGGAAATGGCTTAGCGGTTAAGGCATTTGCCTGCAAAGCCTAAGGACCCCAGTTCAATTCCCCAGGACCCACATAAGCCAGATGCACAAGGGGCTCAGTGTCTGGAGTTCATTTGCCATGGCTAGAGGCCCTGGTATGCCCATTCTCTCTTTCTCTCTATCTGCCTCTTCCTCTCCCTCTCTTAAATAAATAAATAAATAAATAAATAAATAAATAAATAAATAAAATATTTTAAGAAATAAATAAATATGGCTGAGTCATATTTGACAAACATACCAAGAGATATGGGGAGAGAGAGAGGGGAGGAATGATACAGGATGTTGTATCTTGGTAACTCCAAGTAGTTTAGGATCTGGAGTATAAACTGAAATGAGATTCATGTGTGAAAAAAAGTGGATCAAAAATTACTGGAGCCGGGCGTGGTGGCGCACGCCTTTAATCCCAGCACTCGGGAGGCAGAGGTAGGAGGATCACCGAGAGTTCGAGGCCACCCTGAGACTACATAGTTAATTCCAGGTCAGCCTGAACCAGAGTGAGACCCTACCTTGCAAAACCAAAAAAAAAAAAAAAAAAATTTACTGGAGGGGCTAGAGAGATGGCTCAGTGATTAAGGCACTAGCCTGCAAAGCCTAATGACCTGGTTTTGATTCTCCAGAACTCACATAAAGCCAAGTACACAAAGTGGCACATGCATCTGGAGTTCATTTGCAACAGCTAGAGGCCCTGGCATACCCATTTACATTCTCTCTATCTCTCTCTTTCTCTCTCCTTGCAAATGAACAAATATTTTTTTAATGACCAGATCATCTCATTTTTTAAAATACTTTTATTCTTATTTATTTGAGAAAGAGAGAAGCAGAGAGAGAAAGAGGGAATGACATGACAGGACCTCCAGCTGCTGCAAATGAACTCCAGATGCATGCACCCCATTGTACATCTGGCTTCTGTGGGTCCTGGGGAAATGAATCCGGGTCCTTTGCCTTTGTTGGTAAATGCCTTAACTGCTAAGCCTTCTCTCCAGCCCCACTGTTAAGGGTACGATAGAAAAGGCTTAGGGTAGTTTTGCTATATGATTTATGTTTCAAATAGAGACACCCATGAGGAAGATACAGTATGATTCAGAATTCCAAAGGGATAACAGGTACAAACAGGGGTTGTCCTGGGGTCTTACAGAACATGGTGGACTTACTTTTTAAAACAGTGAGCCGCAGTTAGCAGATGTCTGTCACTGATCAGGGATGCCCCACAGTACGGTTGACCGTTGAAATTAAGACTTGCTTGCCATGGCCATTCTCCTTCCTGAGCCGTGGAACCTCCTTTGATTCTGTCATAGGTAGCCGACATCCTTGGTCTTCTCCCACAGCCTGTCAAAAGCACCAGTTTGACTTGTACAATTGTGGCATGCAGCCTCTCTGAGTAGCCAACTGTGCTCTTATTGGACACGAGACCTGATCAGTGGTAGAGAACTTATATCTCGCACTGGAAACCAAGTCAGAATCCCATTGTCAGGTGTGGTAGTTTGAATAGATGCCCCCCCCCACCAATAGATTCAGGAGTTTATTAAAACTTCTTGGATTTCCAGCCACCTGGCTGGAGGAGGTTTTCAGTGGGTGGATCTTAGGGTTCAGCCCTGAGGTGTGGTGGTGGATTTGAAATTCCAATCTAAAGAGATGCAAAGTGCCTGGAGTTCCTGAAGTGTGCTTGTTTGTGGTGTGGTTTTAGAATTTTGGCTTGTGACTTTCTCTCTCTCTGTTTGGTCCTGTGAAAGCAGGCCAGCTTCTTCTGCCATAATGGAACTTCCCCTGGATTGGCAAGCTTCAATAAATATCCTTTCCTCCATAACTGGAAGCTGTCTACTACAGAAATTGGTCACCATGCCCGGCTTTACATTAGTAATCATAAGGAAGATGCCTGAGGAAAGACTATGATAGAAATGCAAATTCTTTTGAAAATTGTGACTGGAGAAGGAACCTGCTTTTCAAGGTCATGGTTTATTTCATCCCTGAGTTAAGAATATGGCTGTGTCCTGCACACCTGCTATTGGTAGCATGAAAAATGTGTGGAGTGGGTCAAGAAGTGCACACACAGTTCCAGGAGCTGCTGCTGAGATATGACATGAGGCAGGGTATGATGACCCTGATAGGCTGGAAGAGCCTTTGGAAGATAGACTGTGGTTTGTGTGGAGACCCAAAGATGTTTTGGATATACCAGGACTGTGCAAGGGCTGCCATGGAGGCTGTTGGCTAGAGATGGAAGTTTGGCTAGGGATGGAAGTTTTCCATCCCTACTCAGACCAGCTGGAGGGGTAGAATTGGAAAATTTGGAGACTATCAGTCACTGGTTATATTGGACTTAAACTGCAAAAGTTTGATGTTTGCTTGATGGCTGTTGTTTGCATTATTGTAGTCTCTCCTTGGTATGCCTTATAGCATTTGAAAAATATCTACTCTGCCTTTATATGTTGAAAGTATATAACTTGTTTGATTTTACAGGACTCACAGCTAAGAGACGATCTTAGATCTCAGAGGCTTGGGACTTTGGGACTACCACAGTTGGTAAAGATTGTGGAGACCTTTGAAAGTGGACTGATACAATTTTACAATGTGTGATGGTTATAAATCTATTGCAGGACAGGGGCAGAATGTTTCCACACCCCCTATAGATTTAGGAGTTTATTAAAACTTCTTGGTTTTCCAGCCACTTGGATGGAGGAGGTGTCACTGGGTGGATCTTAGGGTCCAGCCCTGAGGTGTGGTGGTGGTGGATTTGAAATTTCAATCTAAAGAGATGCAAAGTGCATGGAGTTCCTGAAGTGTCCTTGTTTGTGGTGTGGTTTTAGAGTTTTGGCTTAATAAAAGACTTTTACGCCAAGATGTGTATACCCTAATGCAAAAAAAATAAATAAATAAGAGATCTCCACCAAGGTTGCCTAGTCCCACAATAGAAGTCTCCAATGAAAATACAGAGGAGATGCAGAAATTGCATCCCAAAATGAAGACACAATAAGCTTATTTACCTGGAGCTACTAACAGACCCAGCCATTCCTCTACTGGGCATCTACCATAAAGGCTCCACTCTTCACTTCAGAGATATTTGCTCAACCATATTTATAACTACTCAATTCAACCCAGATGCCCAGTATTTAACAAATGGATATTAAATACATGATATATATACACAATGGAATTCTATTCAGCAGTAAGGAAAAATGACACAATGAAATTTGTAGGAAAATGGATGGACTTGGAACAGATCCTCCTAAGTCAACTCACACAGCACAGAAAGACAAATGCCGCATGTTCTCCCTCATCTGTGGTTTCTAAGTGGGAATAGCGTGAGTTACAGGCATACCTCACTTAATAAAAGAAAAGGAGCCAGGCGTGGTGGCGCATGCCTTTAATCCCAGCACTCGGGAGGCAGAGGTAGGAGGATTGCTGTGAGTTCAAGGCCACCCTGAGACTACATAGTGAATTCCAGGTCAGCCTGAGCTAGAGTGAGACCCTACCTCGAAAAACCAAAAAAAAAAAAAAGAAAGAAAGAAAGAAAGAAAGAAAGAAAGAAAGAAAGAAAGAAAGAGAACCTATTATAATTTATATAAAATTAAAAAATATTCCGGGCATGGTGGTGCACGCCTTTAATCCCAGCACTCAGGAGGCAGAGGTAGGAGGATCGCTGTGAGTTCAAGGCCACCCTGAGACTACGTAGTGAATTCCAGGTCAGCCTGAGCTAGAGTGAGACTACCTCAGAAAACCACACACACACAAAAAAAAAGTGAAAAATTTAAAAATACTAAAAAGTGTCAGTTTTGTTCCATTGACAATAGAAAGAAAATGTTTACTGATGACAATGAAGAGCAGAGCTCAATATCCTGTCCCTATCCACTTACATCTGAGGCTTTCTTACGCTGTGATGACTAGAATGTCATACACACAGCAATCACTAGGGATCACTGGATCATCTGTGCCCTGGGAAATGCTATGGAAAGAAAGGTCATGGTCAACCATGGGCTCTGCAGCAAGACCCTGCCTTTGAATCTTGTCCCCGCCATTCACAAGCCGAATCAATCTGGACAATCCTTTCCCTTCTCCATGCCTCAGTATTGTTTCTAGAATGGGAATTCCAGCTGCTCCTATTTCCTGGATTGCTACAAAGATGCAGTGAGGGTTTAGAACTGTGCCTGGTCATGAGTAAACATCTTGACTATTGCAATTTTCTTGATCTCAATATTTAACATGAAAGGGATTTGAACTTACGATTGTTGATAATCTTTTCAGCATCGACTTTACTGATTTCTGAAAAAGAACAAAAAAGTCCATAGGAAATGTCATATATGGCTGACACTTGGGTGATAAGAGAAAGATGGTAGTTTCCATAGAACAGGAGGGTCCAGAAATAATATGGCATCCTGAGATACAATGTCCAGAGAAATGAAAGAAAACTGGCTTACTGGAATTTTTTTCTGCTACTCATGAACATATACTATAGAAGCATCACCTTTCTAACTCCATGCCAGAGACTATTTTTTCACTAATTGGAACTGTATCCTACATCATTTGCAGTGGAAAATTGAGAGTATTTTCCATTTAGAAGAGAAAGTATATCTGATTTCTGTCAGTATGCAAACAACACTTCACAAAAAGTGACCAGTCTTACACTTGCAGGTGCGATGTTAATTTTTATAAGCCATGAAGAGAAAGTCAAAAGACATCATTTCTTTTAAGGCTTTTCTTGATGGTGTCAATATCTACTTTAGAATGAGAAGCAGTCTGTCCTTATGCAAGTTGTCATAAAAAGGTGCAGGAATGTTTTATGTAATAGTAAATAAATAAATAAATAAATAACCGTTCTGATACAAAATTCATTTAAAATTATATTGAAGATCAAATTTGTGCTTAGTGTTTGTGATAATGTGTTAGGGCCAAAATGATGAAGTAACACTGCCTCCCTCTATTGTTAAACTTACCCGTCAGCTTAAGAGAAGTAGGGTCTGCAGTCAAGGATCTTGACTGGTTCCTCAGCATCTGCTGTAAGATATTTTCAATTCTTCTTCTTGTGCTTTCCTTCTTTGACAGAGAACCCTTGAAGACCAGCCATATCTCTACTGTCACAGTGCTGCTATCAGGACTGGAAGCCACAGAAAGTTTGCATAATGTTGCTAAAAATAGGATTGACTCTGCATCATCCAACCTTTGGTATCTCGATTTCCTTTGCTCTTTTGTGGGCTTATGCAGTGACTTCACTTTAAGTCAAGCTATGACCATCCACCTCCCTGTGTCTGTGTGCTACAAAATGCACGCAGCTCTGTGCTTCCATCTGCAGGACATGCAAGTGTATACATCTTGAAAAACAAAAACGATCTGAAAAACCCCAAGTAACAATGGTGATATTTGCTCATGCACCTGTCAGTCATTTATCAAACCACTATTTTAGATATGTAACTATGCTAAATGCTATTGGGCAACAAGCAAAACACAATTCCTCCAGGACTTTCCAGAACTTAGGGAGTGATAAGACATCTATGCAAATGACCATATTAAGCCAGCCCTAACAGTAGGATATTTATCTTCACTAGAAGTTCTCAGAGGAACATTGCATGATTTTTTTCATTTATGAATCAGTTTTGTGAGAATGTCTATAATACGCTGGACCTTTTTAAAAATTTTATTTATTTGTGTGAGACAGAAGGGAGAGAGAGAGATTGGGCAGGCCAAGGCCTTCAGCCACTGCAAACAAAATCCAGATGCATGCAATACCATGTGCATCTGTCTTACATGGGTCCTGGGGAAGCAAACCTAGGTACTTTGGCTTTGCAGGCAAACACCTCAACCACTAAGCCATCTCTCCAGCCCTCATGTACTTTAATTTCTACTTTGTTATCAAACACAAAGTTTCATCAAAGAGCGTTGAGGAGGGTTATTCTACAGAGTAACTAGATGGCGATAGCATTGCTTGGCATTTATTGGGTATCACTGTGTTCCAAGGACTTTTTGTCACATCTACTAGCAGAAGTTTGATAGTCTCCACCACAACTCTGTAGCATAAGTTTCATCATCTCATTTTATCTGTTTCAGGGTTTTTTGGTTGTTTGTTTGTTTGAGGCAACCCCAACAGACAAGCCTTGTTAATGAGAGAAAGAGAGAGAGAGAGAGAGAGAGGGGAGAGAAACAGAGAGATAATTGGCATGCCAGGGCCTCCAGCCACTGTAGTCGAACTCCAGGCATGTGTGCGGACCTTGTGTGCATTTGAAATCTTGTGTCCCCTTGTGAATCTGGCTTATGTGGGATCTGGAGAGTCAAACATTGGTCCTTAGGCTTCACAGGAAAATGTCTTAACTGATAAGCCATCTCTCCAGCCCTGTTTGTTTCTTTTTGAGGTAGGGTCTCTCTCTAGGCCAGGTTGACCTGGAATTCACTATGTAGTCTCAGGGTGTCCTCAAATTCACAGCGATTCTCCTACCTCAGCTTCACAAGAGCTGGGATTAAAGGCATGTAACCACCACGCCTGGCTCATTATCTTATTTTGTAAAAGACAATTTGAATCTCTGAGAATTTATATAATGTCCTCAGGAATTAAGTACAAATTTACATCTGCTAAAGCAGGAATTATGTTCAGTGCAGATGGCTCCAGGCTGTGGGGGCTCTTGACACTGTGCCTCTGTCACACTCTGCTTCATCACCCAGTGTCTCCCTTGTCTAGGGTTAGGGTTCAGATGGAAGACACCTCTAATGATAGCCACAGTGAAGCATTAGTGAGACGATGTTAAGAAAAATTGTCCTTGAGGGCTGGAGAGATGGCTTAGCGGTTAAGGCGCCTGCCTCCTAAGCCTAAGAACACTGGTTCCAATCTCCAGCAGTTCCAATCTCCAGGTCCCACGTTTAGCCAGATGCAAAGTGACGCAAGGGCGCAATGCCGCACTTAACCACAAGGGGGCGCACATCTGGATTTCATTTGCAGCAGCTGAGACACTGCTGGCACACCCATCTTTGTCTTCCTCTCTCTCTCTCTCTGTCTCTCTCTCTCTCTCTGTGTCTCTCTCCAAAAAAATAATAAAAAATTAAATAAATAAAATAAATTAAATTAAAAAATAAAAATTGTCCTTGAAGTGTGATGTGCTGGAAAGACTTGTTTGGAATTGAGACAATAGTGGATAACCTGAAAGACTGACCAGTGAGCGCGTGGAGATTCTCAAGGAGCCCGACACTCTTGTCTGAGCTGTCATCATGCTTTGGGCTGGCCTCTGTATAGACATTAACAATAATTCCAAGGAAGCACACAGCTCACCTAAATTTGATTTTTATGTGTGTGTGCATGATGTGTGCACATATTCAAGAGCAGGTATGAATGTGCACAGGTAGTGAGAGGTCAATTTTGTGTGTAGATCCTTGCTTGCTTATCTCCTTGCTCTGAGATGGGCCACCCAGCTTGTGAGCATCCTGGTGGCTCTCCTCTGTTTGCCTCCCTTTTCTTTATAGGCACACGGGGGTTGCAGACGGTAGCACTTCAGTATCCAGCTTTTTAAATATTTTTATTTATTTATTTATTTATAAGCACAGAGAGAAAGAGTGAGGAAGAGAGAATGAGAATGGGCATACTAGGGCCTCTAGCTGCTGCACACAAACTCCAGATGCATGAGCCCCTTGTGCATCTGGCATTGTGCAGGTACTGGGGACTCATACTTAGGTTGTTAGGTTTTGCAGGCAAGCACCTTAACCAATGGGCCACCTCTCCAGCCCAGTACCACACAGCTTTTTATGTGGGTTCTGGGGATCCAAACTCAAATGTTGATGCTAGCATGGCAAGCTCTTCGTCCATCTCCCAGCCCTCGTTTGATTTTTGCAGCAATGCATGCAGAGTAGAGTACTCTGGTCACTGCCTCTTGACTCACGCTACCCATAGATACTCGAAAGTTCCATGCATGGGGAAACAAGACAGAGACCCTCCTCCCGGTGGGTGTAGTCACTTGCAAGAAGCACCCAGGCTTTTCTGCTTTAGTCTCCTTTTCTGTCAGTGGAAAGTGACCCTCCTCAGTGAATTCCAGCTGGGATGTAACCCATGCTTCACCTGCACGAGTCACAAGAATCCAGAAGCCAGAAAAGAAGAGTGGGTTTGGGTGAAATAGGTGGAAGTAACAGCAATCAGCATTTTTTTCAGAAATGTGTTTGCAAATATTTCTGCACCCAGTAGCTTTTTTGATTCTGAGAACAAGTCTGTGAGTAATGCAGGGTAATGTATTAATGCTAATTCTTTAACACTTCATGGGACAGAGAAACAGATCAACGTGGTTGAGTGATGTTCTTAAGGCCCTGCAGCTCCTAAATGGTAAAATATGGGCTTGGGCTGTAGAACTATTCTAGGGCTCTTCTGCTAGTCTCTGTGAACCCAGACCCAGGCCCAAGGAACCCAGCGTATTTCCATTTTCGCTGTGCTGAATCGATATTTTCTCTCGTTATCAAAGCTGGGTGTAGATATTCCTTCTTCTGTCATATATCTAATAAGAGCCTTTGGAAAAGTTGCACAAGATAATTAGCTAACTTGCTAGTAGAAATACAGGAGAAAATAAAGTCTGTATTTCTTCTGTAAAGAGAGTAGAGATCAAACATTGAACGAAGGGATTATCTAATTTTTATGGACATAAATACTCAGCAAATGAGAAGGATAAGTTAAATGCAATTTAAGGATTAATACATTCTCAATAGAGCCAATGAACTCAATAATATAAGCTCAGTTTTTGCTTTGGCTTCATTTTGAGCAATTATGTTGACATTTATAGTTTATTGGCTAGTCACTGCAAGATATCAGTTGCAATTTTTCCTGGATAACTTGAATTATTATGGGATGGATGTTGTATTTATCTTTTCCAATGATTAGTGAGTTACTTACACCAGTGTGATGACTTGGGAGTTGATATACTGTCTGTAAATTTTGGAATTTTGAAATGCATCATACATCTGTTAGAAGAGAGCATAGTGTCAAACATAAGATCACAATAATATATCTATATTTCAAAGCATTAAATATACAAAAACACTGACTTACTTTAGTTTCCAGGATTTTACTAAGATAGTTATTTTCTGGTGATGTCTCTCTTTCATAATTTCTATTATATGGAATATCCAACACTTTGAAACTACCTTGGTAATAGTAGGTTTTGTTTTCTGTGAGATAAAGAAATGGTTCAAGAATTATTTAAATTAAGTGGACTTCAAATCAAAATACAAGTTGCATAATACACACTGTTATGTATTGTGGTCACTGTATATTGATCACCCAATGCAACTCTTGTCCTTCTTCTTGTCCAGTTGAGTAGATAACCTAGGCATTGTGAAATCTGGTCATATGCCCTATAGTAAAATGAACACACATACATACATACACTAACACTAATTAAAGGTCATAAAAAACAGAATAGCTGGGCTGGATAGATTGCTTAGTAGTTAAGGCACTTGCCTGAAAAGCCAAAGGACCAAGGTTTGATTCCCCAAGACTCACGTAAGCCAGATGCACAAGGTGGCGTGTGAATCTGGAATTTGATTGCTGCTGGAGGCACAGGCATGCCCATTCTCTCTTTCTCTAGCTGCCCCTTTCTCTCTCTCTCTCTCTCTTTCTCTCACTCTTTTTTTGGGGGGGGATGTTGAGGTGGGGTGTCGCTCTAGCCCATGCTGACCTGGAATTCACTATGTAGTCTCAGGTTGGCCTCGAACTCATGGTGATCCTCCTACCTCTGCTTCCCAAGTACTGGGATAAAAGACATGCACTAGCATGCCCAGCTTCACTCTCTTGTTTTGTTGTTTATTTATTTATTTGAGAGCGACAGACAGAGAGAGAGAATGGGCATACCAGGGCCTCCAGCCATTGCAAATGAACTCCAGATACATGCACCACCTTGTGCATCTGGCTTACATGGGTACTGGCAAATAGAACCTTGAACCAGGGTCCTTAGGCTTCACAGGCAAGTGCTTAACTGCTAAGCCATCTCTCCAGCCCCTCTCTCTCACTCTCTTAAATAACTAAATAAATAAATAAAGTACCTACTTTTATTAATTTTTTTAAAAAGTGAAGTATGTTGGTTGAGAAAGTATTGTCTACTCTAAGGGCTTCTGTTTTGTGTAATCAATTGCCTGGCTAACACAGCTGGAGGCCCTGGCATACCCATTCTCTTTGTCTGTCTCAAATAAATTAAATAAATTAAATAAATAAATAAATAAATATATTTTTTTTAAAGCTCTATTATCTCTTTAAACCACGAGTATATCTACTTTTGGAGGAGATAAACAGCACATAAGAATGACAAAGCCATGGAAAAATATGCATAGGGAGCATGTAAATTATCTAAATAAACAGTTGGAGAAAGATGGATTCCAAAGCAGAATAAAGTGCTAAAGCATTTGACTTAAAAATCTCTCCAGCTTTCATCATGCTTTAAAAAATTTTCAAGAATCTATGTAGAAGGGAATCTTTAAAATGATTTTATCCTTTTAAAAACATATTTTATTATTAGAGAAAGAGAACGTCAGGGCCTCTTAGCCACTGCAAATGAACTCCAGACACATGTGCCACCATGTGCATCTGGCTTATGTGGAATCTGGGGAATCAACCCTGGGTCCTTAGGCTTCACAGGCAAGTGCCTTAACCACTAAGCCATCTCTCCATCCCAATTTCATCCTTTTTTATTTATTTTTATTTATTTATTTGAGGGAGAGAGAAATAGGAAGATAGAGAGAGAAAGAGAGAGAGAATGGGTGCACCAGTGCCTCCAGCCACTGTAAATGAACTACAGACACATACACCACCTTGTGCATCTGGCTTACATGGGCATTGGGCAATCAAACCTGGGTCCCTAGACTTTGCTGGCAAGAACCTTAACTGCTAAGCCGTCTCTCCAGCCTATAGGAGGGATTTTTTTTATAGAAGAGGTTTTTATATTGTCTTTGCAATTAATAATAAATGAACTTTTAATATCCTTTGATATCTTTCCTGTATCTACAACCAGTGTGATATCTTAATTATAAAATAACATAGAATATCATCTTGGTAGAAATTTTTGCTTATTGACCACTTATCTATGCCCTCACATCTCTAAATCCATATCCACCCTTTTACTTGTGTATATTTAAAATATTTCTGGAGGCTGGAGAGATGGCTTAGTGGATAAGCGCTTGCCTTTGAAGCCTAAGGATCCCAGTTCAAGGCTCGATTCCCCAGGACC
Source organism: Orientallactaga sibirica (assembly GCA_036365145.1). Taxonomy (NCBI): domain Eukaryota; kingdom Metazoa; phylum Chordata; class Mammalia; order Rodentia; family Dipodidae; genus Orientallactaga; species Orientallactaga sibirica. Next base: position 5,162,297 of record JAEOAD010000040.1, on the reverse strand, counting down.
CTTGTAAGCCAGATGCACAAGATGATGCAAGCATCTGGAGTTTGTTTGCAGTGGCTGGAGGCCCTGGTATGCCCATTCTCTCTCTCTCTGCTTCTTTCTCTCTCTGTTTGTCTGTCGGTCTCAAGTAAATAAATAAAATGAACAAAATATTTCTAAATATATTGCAATGGGCAAATGCTAATGCTTCTTACTGAGAGGATCCAGGGTATTTGATGCCATCTGAAAGGGAATCACTCATTGTTTCTTTTCATCTCACAGAAATGGAAACAAATAGTACAACACAATGAAAATAACGCAAATGTTTACCAACCTACTGCCAGAAAATGAACCAAGAGACCAATAGTTACTCCAATGATTGCCAAGACTCCAAACACAGCAAGGGCGATTACCCACAGGGGCGGAGCTCCACGGGAGGCAGTCACTGGCCTGCAAAAGAAGGTCACAGGAATGAAAATTACCTTAGGAAACCCCAACTCTTTCCAAAGCTATATTGCTTTCCTCTAGCTGCCCCTAAAATCTCCACAGTTATCCATAAGTAATGAGAAGACAGAAAAGAAGGAGTGAAGGGAGGAAAGAAAAGAGGTGCTTCTCTTAAAGCTTATGACTTGTTTCATGCTGCAATGTTTTATGCATTTTTCTGTATTGGTACCATGAAGATATTTTTCCAGAATATGCTGTTATTGCCTTGTCAGCTCTTCTGCAATCTACTTTCTTTCATGGCCAATGGCTAGGAATAGATTTCTCACCAGTAACCAAAGGCATCATCAGGTCAGGCAGGAGAGGAAAGGAAGAGAAATGTCTTGGGAAAGTCTTGTGCCTACGAACATGGTGAGCTCTCACATATGGTTACGACACAGTATGGTTACACCCTTAAGATATCCACACAGCATGAATGTGAAGTGCTGAGTCACGTATGGTTACGATACAGTATGGTTATGTCCTTATGATATCCACACAGCATGAATGTGAAGTGCTCAGTCACATATGGTTACGACACAGTATGGTTACACCCTTAAGATATCCACACAGCATGAATGTGAAGTGCTGAGTCACATATGCTTATGATACAGTATGGTTACGCCCTTATGATATCCACACAGCATGAATGTGAAGTGCTGAGTCACATATGATTACGACACAGTATGGTTATGTCCTTATGATATCTACACAGCATGAATGTGAAATGCTGAGTCACATATGGTTACAATACAGTATGGTTACGCCCTTATGATATCCACACAGCATGAATGTGAAATGCTGAGTCATGTATGGTTACAATACAGTATGGTTACACCCTTAAGATATCCACACAGCATGAATGTGAAGTGCTGAGTCACGTATGATTACGGCACAGTATGGTTACGCCCTTATGATATCTACACAGCATGAATGTGAAGTGCTCAGTCACATATGGTTACGATACAGTATGGTTATGCCCTTAAGATACCCACACAGCATGAATGTGAAGCGCTGAGTCACATATGGTTACGATACAGTATGGTTACGCCCTTATGATATCCACACAGCATGAATGTGAAATGCTGAGTCACATATGGTTACGATACAGTATGGTTATACCCTTATGATATCCACACAGCATGAATGTGAAGTGCTGAGTCACGTATGGTTACGACACAGTATGGTTACGCCCTTATGATATCCACACAGCATGAATGTGAAGCGCTGAGTCACGTATGGTTACGATACAGTATGGTTACGCCCTTATGATACCCACACAGCATGAATGTGAGGCGCTGAGTCATGTATGGTTACGACACAGCATGGTTACGCCCTTATGATACCCACACAGCATGAATGTGAGGCACTGAGTCACGTATGGTTATGGCACAGTATGGTTACGCCCTTATGATACCCACACGGCATGAATGTGAAATGCTGAGTCACATATGGTTACGATACAGTATGGTTACGCCCTTATGATACCCACACAGCATGAATGTGAGGCGCTGAGTCATGTATGGTTACGACACAGCATGGTTACGCCCTTATGATACCCACACAGCATGAATGTGAGGCGCTGAGTCACGTATGGTTACAGCACAGTATGGTTACGCCCTTATGATACCCACACAGCATGAATGTGAAACGCTGAGTCACATATGCTTACGACACAGTATGGTTACATCCTGATGATACCCACACAGCATGAATGTGAGGCGCTGAGTCATGTATGGTTACGACACAGCATGGTTACGCCCTTATGATACCCACACAGCATGAATGTGAGGCGCTGAGTCACGTATGGTTACAGCACAGTATGGTTACGCCCTTATGATACCCACACAGCATGAATGTGAAGCACTGAGTTGGATCAGAGCACTGTCCATTCATCTTACTGGCCTGCTTGTGGCTTCAAGAAATCATTTCTAAAAAAGCAAGCCTTAGTTAAAAACTGTAAGAGAGAGGTTTCAGCTGCTTCATTAGCAACAAATATAGGTCCAAAGCCTCAGCCTGGGTTGAGACAAGGATCTGTGGGAATTTCTCAAAAAGCCATAGGCAGACTGTGGAGGAAGGCGAAACCATAGTGCTCTAAGAATGACGGATGGGCGAGCTGGAGAGATGGTAAGTGTATGTTCTGAGAAAGCGGGAGGACGTGAGGAGGCCAGAAACTGAGTGTGAATCTCCAGATCCCACATGGACAGCTGGGCATGGCCACATGGACCTTTGGACCCAGTCCTGAAGGGGGGAACAGAGACCAGGGAACCACTCAGGCTCACGAAAAATAGTAAGCTCCAGTATCAGGAAGAGACTGTGGCTCAGAACAAGCAGGCACTGAAGAGCCGTGGAGAGGAACACCTAACATGCAGTGCAGGCACGCGCACGAGGTTCAGCAAGAGCAAGCGTGTGCACACGAGGAAAACAAGAATGATGAAGCCGGGCGTGGTGGCACACTTCTTCAATCCCAGCACTCGGGAGGCAGAGGTGGGAGGATCACCATGAGTTCGAGGCCACTCTGAGACTACAGAGTGAATTCCAGGTCAGCCTGAGCTAGAGTGAGACCCTACCTCAGAAAACCAAAAAGAAAAAAGAAGAGGAAGAAGAAGGAGAAGTAGAAAAAGAAGAAGAAGAAGAAGAAGAAGAAGAAGAAAAAGAATGACGAGTCATTATATCATTTCACACCAAACTTGTAAGTCATGAGGTGGCTGAGAATGACATGGATCAATTTCATCTCTATAATAGTGTGATAGGTATTGACTTTGGGTTGGCTATGGTGGCCACCTATTTGGTCAAAGATTAACCTGGATATTATTGTGAAGGTTTGCAATGTCTTGGATTAACAGTCACAATTAGTTGATCTGAAGTTAATAAAACTACCTTCCTTTAATCATGTGGGCAAGCCCTGCTCACTCAGTGAAGGGTCTTAAGACCAAAAACTGATGTTTTTAGTGAAAAAAAAAATACTACCATGAGACTGCAACATATAGATCCTGCGTGAGTTTCTGGTCAGTTAGCCTATTCTATGGATTTCCAACTTGTCAACCTCATAATTGTGATCCAGTTCCTTAGAAAAGATGTGTGTGTGTGAGTGAGTGTGTGTGTGTGAGTGTGTGTGTGCATTTATAATATATACATACATGGAAGTATGAACACAGGTATGTGTATATAGAGATATATACTCTATACTGATCTCTATAACCATCTCCATCTCTATCTTGTGTTTCTTCTGTTTGTCAGGAGAACACTGCATGACAGATACACAGCAGCAAGAAAAATAACTCTTGATGTCAAACAAAGGTGCTGAGATTCTTTTTTCATGTTGAGGACACCTCACATGTAACTGGGGCCTTATTCAGTCCCTTGAAGGTCCTTATTCATGTGCAGATTGTACAATCATACTCCAGATGCAGTGAATTTGAAGTGAGTAGTGATGAGCCAAGATGCAGTGAATTTGAAGTGAGCAGTCCCAGGCCCAGGTGCAGTGAATTTGAAGTGAGCAGTCCCAGGCCCAGGTGCAGTGAATTTGAAGTGAGCAGGCCCAGGTGCAGTGAATTTGAAGGCCCAGGTGCAGTGAATTTGAAGTGAGCAGTCCCAGGCCCAGATGCAGTGAATTTGAAGTGAGCAGTCACAGGCCCAGATGCAGTGAATTTGAAGTGAGCAGTCACAGGCCCAGATGCAGTGAATTTGAAGTGAGCAGACACAGGCCCAGATGCAGTGAATTTGAAGTGAGCAGACACAGGCCCAGATGCAGTGCCCAGGCCCAGGTGCAGTGAATTTGAAGTGAGCAGTCCCAGGCCCAGATGCAGTGAATTTGAAGTGAGCAGTCCCAGGCCCAGGTGCAGTGAATTTGAAGTGAGCAGACACAGGCCCAGGTGCAGTGAATTTGAAGTGAGCAGTCACAGGCCCAGGTGCAGTGAATTTGAAGTGAGCAGTCACAGGCCCAGGTGCAGTGAATTTGAAGTGAGCAGTCACAGGCCCAGATGCAGTGCAGTGAAGGTGCAGTGAATTTGAAGTGAGCAGTCACAGGCCCAGATGCAGTGAATTTGAAGTGAGCAGTCCCAGGCCCAGGTGCAGTGAATTTGAAGTGAGCAGTCCCAGGCCCAGGTGCAGGCCCAGGCCCAGTTGCAGTGAATTTGAAGTGAGCAGTCCCAGGCCCAGGTGCAGTGAATTTGAAGTGAGCAGTCCCAGGCCCAGGTGCAGTGAATTTGAAGTGAGCAGACACAGGCCCAGATGCAGTGAATTTGAAGTGAGCAATCCCAGGCCCAGGTGCAGTGAATTTGAAGTGAGCAGACACAGGCCCAGTCAGTGAATTTGAAGTGAGCCCAGGCCCAGGTGCAGTGAATTTGAGGCCCAGGTGAGCAGAGACACAGGCCCAGATGCAGTGAATTTGAAGTGAGCAGTCCCAGGCCCAGGTGCAGTGAATTTGCAGTGAAGGCCCAGATTTTTGAAGTGAGCAGTCCCAGGCCCAGGTGCAGTGAATTTGAAGTGAGCAGTCCCAGGCCCAGGTGCAGTGAATTTGAAGTGAGCAGTCCCAGGCCCAGGTGCAGTGAATTTGAAGTGAGCAGTCCCAGGCCCAGGTGCAGTGAATTTGAAGTGAGCAGTCCCAGGCCCAGATGCAGTGAATTTGAAGTGAGCAGTCCCAGGCCCAGCAGTGAATTTGAAGTGAGCAGTCACAGGCCCAGATGCAGTGAATTTGAAGCAGTCACAGGCCCAGATGCAGTGAATTTGAAGTGAGCAGACACAGGCCCAGATGCAGTGAATTTGAAGTGAGCAGACCCCAGATGCAGTGAATTTGAAGTGAGCAGACAGGCCCAGATGCAGTGAATTTGAAGTGAGCAGTCCCAGGCCCAGGTGCAGTGAATTTGAAGTGAGCAGGCCCAGGTGCAGTGAATTTGAAGTGAGCAGTCCCAGGCCCAGGTGCAGTGAATTTGAAGTGAGCAGTCCCAGGCCCAGATGCAGTGAATTTGAAGTGAGCAGTCCCAGGCCCAGGATGCAGGAATTTGAAGTGAGCAGTCCAGGCCCAGTGCAGTGAATTTGAAGTGAGCAGTCCCAGGCCCAGGCCAGTCCCAGGCCCAGGCAGCAGTGAATTTGAAGTGAGCAGTCCCAGGCCCAGGTGCAGTGAATTTGAAGTGAGCAGTCCCAGGCCCAGGTGCAGTGAATTTGAAGTGAGCAGACACAGGCCCAGATGCAGTGAATTTGAAGTGAGCAGTCCCAGGCCCAGGTGCAGTGAATTTGAAGTGAGCAGTCCCAGGCCCAGGTGCAGTGAATTTGAAGTGAGCAGACCCAGGCCCAGGTGCAGTGAATTTGAAGTGAGCAGTCCCAGGCCCAGGTGCAGTGAATTTGAAGTGAGCAGTCCCAGGCCCAGGCCCCCAGGCCCAGGTGCAGTGAAGAAGTGAGCAGTCCAGGCCCAGATGAATTTGAAGTGAGCAGTCACAGGCCCAGATGCAGTGAAGCAGACACAGGCCCAGATGCAGTGAATTTGAAGTGAGCAGACACAGGCCCAGATGCAGTGAATTTGAAGTGAGCAGACACAGGCCCAGATGCAGTGAATTTGAAGTGAGCAGACACAGGCCCAGGTGCAGTGAATTTGAAGTGAGCAGTCACAGGCCCAGGTGCAGTGAATTTGAAGTGAGCAGTCACAGGCCCAGATGCAGTGAATTTGAAGTGAGCAGACACAGGCCCAGGTGCAGTGAATTTGAAGTGAGCAGTCACAGGCCCAGATGCAGTGAATTTGAAGTGAGCAGTCACAGGCCCAGGTGCAGTGAATTTGAAGTGAGCAGTCACAGGCCCAGATGCAGTGAATTTGAAGTGAGCAGACACAGGCCCAGATGCAGTGAATTTGAAGTGAGCAGTCCCAGGCCCAGGTGCAGTGAATTTGAATTCCTGAAGGAGTTTGGGATATGACACTTTCCCAATCTTGTGTATTGTCACTAAACTATGGGCTATCTTTATAAGAAATATTGAAATAACTTTAATATCTTTGGAGATATTGTCAGATATTTTCAGATTAAAGATAGCAAATGGGTGCAGTGTGTATGATATATGGAATCATAGGTAAACAGAGATTAGATTCATGTTTTCAGGATAATAAGATCTTTTGTTAAGTTTTTTGAGGCTTTATAATTCTCCTGGGAAAAATATGATTTAATACTTCTCTTTTTCCTTAGCCTGTCAGTTGAATCTTACTCTCACTGAGAAACTGAAAGGCATGACAAAAAATGTTAATGGCCCATCCTTACACTTGGGAACCCTTCATCTCTGCGCCACATGCAAGGGGATTTTTGCTCATATTTGTACAGTAGGTGACCTGCTTCTGTCTTAGACCAATCTCTTCCCACCCAATCTCCTCTCACTCTTTCACAGATAACCTCATTTCTGATCATTTCAAACCACTCAGAGTTCTGTGGTATCCCAGATTCTCCATACCTGGATGTCCTTGCACCCTGTTTTTTTTTTTTTTTTTTTTTTTTTTTTTTTGCATGTCCACATCAAGTTTCCCCAGCAAACTGCCATATTCTGGCATCTCCTCTCCATTGACATCTTCCTGGGCCAGCCCTGTTCTAGCCCCACATTAATAATGCTTTTACTTTTACATGTCATTCTTGCTCTGGTCATTTGCATATGATTTATTACCACATTATAATCTATTATTTTTATATTCAAATTATAGCATGGTGCCTAGTATCATGGATAACATTTGCTGAATGTTTAAATGAATAAATATAGTCAGATCAAGAATTATAGCTTAGAGGGGAAAGAAAGCAGAAGGTTATAGATTATAAGGCTTTCTGGGCTGCTTAAAAAAGTTTTGTCTGGCTGGAGAGATGGCTTAGAGTTAAGGCGTTTGCCTGCAAAGCCAAAGGATCCTGGTTCGATTCTCCAGGACCCATGTAAGCCAGCTGCACAAGGGAGTGCATGAATCTGGAGTTCATTTGCAGTGGCTGGAGGCCCTGGCTCTCCCATATTTTTTTTTTCTCTCTCTCCCTTTTTCTCTCAAATAAATAAATAAATAAAATATAAAAAAATTAAAAAAGAGTTTTGTCTTTATTCTGTGAAAATTATTAACAGGGATTTTCAGTGCTTAAGAGATAAATTCTTGCAGGCTGTGTACATGATCATGGTTTAAGTGGGGGGGGGATTAAAGGGAGCATCAGAAAAGAAACTATTCTAACTCTTGGGGTTAGAGAAGTGGGAACCTGAGTGATGATGGTAGGAAAGTAAAGGAAGAATTTTGGAACCTTTACAGAATTAGAATATTTACTAAAACTTGGCAATTAATAAACTATATTGATAACAAGCAGGAATATGTTAACGATGGTATAATATTTGACCTCAGCATAAGGTGAAAACAAAATAAAGCCTAAAGGAGATAATTTGGGAAGGAACATATAATTTCTTTTTAAATTGAGAGTTTGAAGACACTTCCAATACACAAATTGGAAATGTCATATTGCTGGTTAACTGAGGAGCGATGTTTGTAGATAGAAACATGGGAGGTCTCTTACAATCAGAGTAGGATGGAGGCTGTGAAACTGAATCAATATAGAAAGTGTTTATTGCATAAAATATTGCCCAAAATTCATTCTCCTCCTTCTCAGGTATATATTTGTTTCCAATCTAGCAATGACTAAGTTATCACAAGCTTTTCATATGCTTCCTACATTTTGCATTCTCATTGTTTGACATCTTTTAAATGTATAAGCCTTTAAAGTGTGAGCCTCTTTTTCTGAGCCAATCTTTAGTACTTACCTCAGCTCACAAGCACTCAGATCTGCCAGTGCTGCCTTGCTCACTGCAGGTTCTCTAATCTCACTGCACGCCCTTTCTTGTCTGAATTCCAGAAACTTTTATGAATTATGAATTTCGAATTATCTCCTAATTGGGGCTACATTTATATGTTTCTTATGTTGACTAGTTCTACTTATAAAACTGTCATTTGGAACAGGGCTTTGTATAGTTTGGGGGGATTTTGAATTTTATCTCTGTAATTTGTCTTTGTCATTTATGCTCATATAAAACCACAAAATTATACTTCTATTATTTTTTTCAGACAAAATGCCTTAGGATTCATGCAGACATTGGTTGGAAAGGTGAGAACTGAAATAACTTCTTAAATCTCAATCTTATTTCTCTAAACTTGCTTTAGGATTTTGTTTCCATACCGTTGTCCCTTTTTCCTTTTTATTATTTCATGTCACACCTCAAATTTTTCTGGGTTTTAGCTATCTTCAACATGCCACCTAAGTACTTTACGGCATGGGTTAAATTTGAGATTTAAGATAGATATTTTAAAATAACAAAGATACTTCTTAAGCACAAAAGAAACATAAATCAGCTATTAGCCAGTTTCAGTTGTCCATACATAAATTCTTCAGGAAAACCACATAAAAGTTATTGCAAGATAATGTAGAGTACGAACCGGAACTTTCCTTAAAAAGTCCTGGCCATGAACTTCTCGCTGTCATGGTCACACAGATCTAAGTGTGGTGCTGGGCTGGAGATGGCTGTTCTCCAGGCACTTGGGTGACAAGTCCTTCTGAGGCAAAAGCATATTCTTACAATTTTCTCATTAATGGCCGCTCTTTCCTTAAGGCAGTGATTATCTGGATAGATACTAGATAAGGCTTCCACTATATGGTTAAACTATCCTGGTTTGTGAATATTTAACAAATGAACATGTGTGTATTTACATAGGGTTCTACAGAGAACATCTATGAAGTAGTGTTACTGTGAAATATTCAAGATAATATTCCTGAAATCATGAGCTGTTAAACAGATACAAGGAAGCCACAATCATTGTCATTATTAACAACCATTTAGCATTCAATTTATGAGAAAAGAAAATTTCTCTCTGCTCCCATCTCTCTATGGAATCACAGACCCACACTCATACTATTTTCATTCTCAGGACATTAAGCTGCACGCCACATTTCTGAAGCACTCCCCAAATTAGTGCTTGAAGCTATGCATTGCAAACACAAGTATGCATTTGTGCAAGCCCAGAATGCTATGGAAACACTATACATTTCCCACTTAAAGTCAAACCCTTTACTGCGACCCTTAGGTGGGATTCAGATAGAGGAGAGAGTGGAAGTCTACTGTCAAAACCTTAGACAGGTAGATCTGCACTTACCTGTACATGCTGTGCTGATATATTAGCCTCTGGTGCTAATGAAGGTAGAGTAACTTCTGCCGTTGTTGTATGCTGATCAGTGGTTCTTAGGTGAATGTGCAAACCACAGGATAGTCAAGATTTTAAGGGCTGGGCATTTCACAAAGTAATAAAAGGAAACTTGTTTAACAAGTGTGATGACAGCTGCAGATCTGTAGTTTAAAGGAAGAAACAAGAATTCTCTTTGCGTTGGATACTTAGAATAAAAACAATAGATTTTACTTAGATTGGTCATCTGAGAGGCCCACCCAGAAAACACCACCACAGATCAGTGAATCAGTGTTCTGACTCAGGTTCCATCCATTTTTTTGGCACATGGTGCCTCCCCAGCGAAACTAACAAACCCATCAGAGCAGTCTCTCAGAGGACTTAAATCTCAGCTTATAAGCTTGGTTCTGCTTATAACAATTCTATGAGAGCATTTATTCATTTGAAACCTGCATAATTTTAAAAGGTCTCACTCTAGCCCAGGCTGACCTAGAATTCAGTATGAAGTCTCAGGGTGGTCTCGAACTCACGGCGATCCTCCTACCTCTGCCTCCCGAGTGCTGGGATTAAAGGTGTGCCACCATGCCCGGCTCTGTACATATTTTTGTAGGAATAGATTTACAGAGAAAAGTAACTTTGAGCAAGAAATGGTTCTGTTTTTATGGTCATTGCAGAAATGCAACTAGTTATTTAGCTGATTTGTTTGACTAAACGAACATATGAAGGTTTTGTGAGGCACAGCAGATTCTTATGAAGGCAAAACTCAGGAGGCATACACATTTCTACATATTTGGAGCCTTTTTCATATCTGCCAGAACACGCTTCCCCTAACTACTGATGGCGGACTTCCTGCAGTTTCATGGTGTTCTCACAAGAGGCAATCCAGCAATAGGTATCACAAAGGCTCTGCCTTCACACATCTTATTCTCTAATGGGAAAACCCAGCAAACCTAACAAAGCTTGAGAAATAAAGCAAGGTGAATGAGTACAAAGCAGTGAGTAGGGTGGACAGGCCATCTATGGAATGTTCAGGAAAGTTTCTCTGAGGAGATGCAATCGCCGTGATGACAACTGGTGCAGATCATTCACCTAAAGTACATATTTGTGATATTTTTCTATTTAAAAATATTTAGGGGCTGGAAGATGGCTCAATGGTTAAAGGCACTTTCTTTCAAAGACTGACAAACTGAGTTAGGTGCCCCAGTACCCACATAAACGATGCACAAAATGGCACATGTGCCTAAAGTTCACAGCTGCAAGAGGCCCTGGTGCCTCTCTCTCTCTCTCTCTCTTTCTCTTCTTGTAAATAAATAAATACATTTTAAAAACACATAACTCTCAACTGCTTACAGGATGAGATATAAATGTATTTGTTTGCTGTTGTATGTTTTTTGGAATGTTTCTCTCTTTCCATGTTGTTCCATAGCAGTGTGCTGTAACAGATGATGGAGTGATAGCCAGCTGTGTCACATAAATCTTTCTGAGCTTCCACTTTCTTAAAGCGAAACCTGTGGAATAAGAGTATCTACCATGCAGGCTGGAGAGATGGCTTAGATGTTAAGGCATTTGTATATGAAGCTTAAGGACCTACGTTTGGTTCCTTAGAATCCACATAAGCGAGATGCACAAGGTGGTACATACGTCTAGAGTTCCTTTGCAGTGGCTAGAGGCCCTGACACGTCTATTCTCTCTCTCTCTCTCTCAAAAATAAAAATATTAAAGAAGAGTACCTACTATGCTTGTAAGACTGTTGTGTCATTTGAGACCATGTACGACTACAGGTTTTTGTCACAGTGCCCAGGACATGGTTTTGCCTTAACAATGATCAATGCTTGACTTTACTTGAACCTTTCTTGGTCTGCTTTCTCAAATGGCAAGTGTTTTCCTACTTTAATAATCTTATGCAGGCTGTCTGGTACTCCACACGTCCCACGTCTGTCATCAGTACACATGCATGCCTCATGGTCAACCTACTTACATTTCTTTCTCCAACACTGGCTCATGGAGCAGCATCTTCTCACAACCCCTCTGCCTCATCAATACTAATTTTGCATTTAATTACCTGCTATCATATCAGTTCCTGTTGAAATCTGTGTTTTAGACAGCCCTGTCACTCCAAGTGCAAAGTGCTTGAACTTAAAGGTGAGAGCTATATCACACACTTATTATCACAACATTTAATATTCAGTAAGGTTTCAGAAAACAAATGTTTCAGGTATATAATTAATATCCAAGATTACACATACATATAGAGATGTGTATATATGTAAGATATATATCCTAAAAGTGAATAAACTATATTACATATGCATAATAAGTAGATAGAAACATATCTGTGGCTCTAGTAGGGTCTCGATAGATGACATACATGTAGCCAGTTAGCATATAAAAGGGGTTTATTCTCATTATAATCAGCAACTATAGAAATAAATATAAAACAGTAACAGATCACTACTAAAATCAAAAGCATTTACTATGTAAACATTCTGTAGAATACAGTATAGTGGGTCATGCCTATAATACTAGTACTCGAGATGTGGAGGCAGGAGTCTTGGGATACACAGTCTCCTCAGCGTAGAGATGTAGCAAATTTGAGACCAGCCAAGGCTACATGAGACCCTGTATCAAAAAAAGACAACACTGCTGGAGAGATGGCTTAGCAGTTAAGGTGCTTCCCTGTGAAGCCTAAGGACCCAGGTTGGATTCTACAGGACCCACATAAACCAGATGCACAAGGTGGCGCCTATCTCTGAAGTTCGTTTGCAGTGGTTAGAGGCTCTGTCGCACCCATTCTCTCTACACGTTCTCAATCTCTCTCAAATAAATTAATTAAAAGACAAAATTAATAATAATAAGAGTTTTAAGATGATGGGTGAATATAGCCTCATGTGTTGCTGATAGTTTGAAGTAAGAGGGCCTTAACAGAGGCCAGTTTTAATACCATCTAAAGACTAAAATGACCTCCCTACAATCAAACAGTTATCTATCGAGTATATGTATTCAAACAGGAATACATGATGAAATTTATTATAAAATTCATAATAAAAATCACTCAACAAAAGAATAGTTAAGTGAAATAGGTCATGTGATATGAAATGCTACGGAAGTGTTAAGAGGAATGAAGTCATGGTAGATCTTGTGGGTTAATTCTTCTTCCATTCCAAGGTCCCCGTTTGTGAAGATGTGGTTGAGAAGCAAAAATGTTTAGCTCTCATAGTCCCTTACAATTAATATGCTGGATGCAAATTGGGCTTCTTCTGGTTAGATGAAACTACCAAGAAAGAGGTTTTGAAGGCAGAAGTGGGTTACTGAGGTTTCCCCGTCTAAGGTCACGGGCATCTGCTGCTTCCTGCGTTGGTATGCACTGTCTGCTCTCCATCTTCTGTGTGCTGAGAATCAGTTTTAGAGTACCCAGAGATCAGTCTGGCTTGCAGTTTCCAGGAAGCTGTATTGTCAATGTCACTGGCAGGAGACCCTTGAATATTTTTCCACTCAGGTGCTCCACTGCCCCGCCAGGCACGTATCTCTCTTGTCTCTTAGCAAGGCTTCTTGCTCCTTTGCTGTCTGCATGTGTCTTTTCCAGTGCTTTCAATAAAGTGCCAGGAACCCAGAACCGTGCGGAAACCTCCCATGACACCGGGAAGAACTCTGAAATAGCATTACAGTACTTCAGGGATAGTGGGAGGAACAACTGAGGCGGCATGTGATATCTTCCATAAAGGTAGTCAGCAGCACTCTGGAGGCAGAGGTGGGAGGACTGGTGTGAGTTCCAGGTCAGCCTGGGCTAGACTGAAACCCTACCTCAGGAAAAAAACTGGTAGTCAAACAAACTGAAAATATCTGGTTTGATCATGGCTTTATTTGATTCCTTCTAATCTTGTCTGTTTTGTGAAATATTTGGAAAGAATAAAATGAGAACAGTGTCATTATTTGTTTTCTGTCTCACCGAATCTTGCTTTTGGGAGATGATGTGGTTGAACATAAAGACATAAGCCAGGCCTGGCAGGGACTGAGGTGGGTGGACAGCAGTGGGGGCTCCCTGCAGACCCACCGAGCACATTTTGGAGGTGGTGGGGTGCGTGTTCATCTTCCTGGCCACCAAAGCATTGCTAAGTGGCCAGCTGGTGCCACTGACAGTGGTAGGCACCGAGTGTCGCAGACCACTGAAGTGTGACTTGAATCTCGCGTAGCATGGCCAGGCTGGCCACCAGGATGCTTGGTCCTTGAAGCAGAGGAGCAGAGCCCGAGTGTTTAAACCTGACCTTGGACAGCTTCTTCTTCAGCTGATCCGGAAACGTTCATGGGGATAGGAAGGCAAGGAAACACCACCTGCCCTTCAGAAGTGATTCCCGCAATGATGCCAGCTCCTTGGGATTGTGAACCTGGGCTTGGTAGAGACTCCACTGGGATCAGGCAGTGACCAACCTCAGGAAACAGAAATTAGAAAATCTGGCTTTGCTTTATTTACTATTCCCTCAAATTAAAAGAATAAAAATTTAGCCCTTCATTTTATTAAGGAACCAATAAATTTAACACTAGAGAGGCACCAGCTTACTGAAGGGGGTCTTCTAGACAACCCCATGCTTCTGGGGGTCTTTGACCATGTTGTAATTGCTGTAAGTGGGAGACAGCAGCTTTCAGTGAGGTGAGTACCAGCTTGGCTGAGACCAGGTGGACGGCTTGCCATCACTACTTCTGAGGGGCGCCCTCTGGATATTGAAGTCGGGGTGGGGCTGGACTGTCCCACTCCAGAGCGCCCCAGTTCTCCTCAGTGAGGCTGTGAGGGATGGGAGGCATGCCAAGGTGGCCACGCAGGACCTCAGAGCAGCCAGCATTCCAGGTCTGAGCACCACTGGCTTTGTGACCGCATGAGCTGGCCTGGGGCTTCAGCACTACACCTCCAAGGGGAGTGTTGAGCCTGGCACGTTCCCGAAGCTCTTTCCCGGTGTTCCCTTGTTTGGCTGCTTTGGCACTGGAACTTCAGGTTGAGGAACTGTAAGGAGGGGAGGTTGGGTGGTGGGCCCCATAGACACACATCAAGAACAGCGCTCACTCACCTGTGGTCACATAAAGAAGCCGGCTGTAAAGTGCCTCTCACTGGACGTGACTTTGGGTCTTGCCTTTTCCAGAGAAGTGGAAATTTGGGATATGTGTATTTTAAAACAGAAATAACTTTAGCTACATCTGTTGTGTAGCTTTGAGTGATGCTCTGAGACCATAGTGGGATAATTTGAATATATTATATGAAGGATAACTTTATACACAACGCAGAGCAAGAATTGAGAGGCCTGTGACAGGCGCAAGCAAATCAGCTGCGGCCACACTGCCAGATGACGCACCATGATGCACAGTGCGATTTGTAAACAGGCTTCCTGGGGCTGGGAAGGTAGCGCAGTGGTTAAAGGTGCTTGATGTCTGACTACAAGAAGCTCTGCCTCACTAATACCTACTCTCCTTGTCTCTCCTCTCTCTCAAATAAATAAATAAAAATATTAAAAACATAAAAATAGCTTTCTTTCTCCCTGGCCATCTTGGCAGTTGCTCGTGGTTGGGGCCCGTCCCGCACCTAAGGCAGGAAGATGGTGGCTGCAAAGAAGACGAAAACTTCCCGGGAGTCCATCAACTGCAGGTTCTGATTTGTGAAGAGTGGAAAGTCCACGCTGGGGTGCAAGCAGACGCTGAAGATGATCAGACAGGGCACAGCAGAACTGGTCATCCCCGCCAGCAACTGTCCAGGGCTGAGGAAATCTGAGATAGAACACTATGCTATGTTGGCCCAAACTGGAGTCCGTCACTATAGTGGCAATAATATTGAGTTGGGCCATGCCTCAGAGTGCGCTCAAGGCAGTGTACACCGCTGCTCAATCACCTTCTGATATTCAAGGATGGACTTCCTGCAGCATGTCTGAAGAAGGAGGAGGGAATATGCTCCATCTTCAAGTCTTACTCTGAAAACTCCACAGAGGTAAGAATTGTGTTCATCCTAGCATTTAGTCTGCTGTTTGTCCACAATAAGATTAAGAAATTTTGCCAGGGGTTGTGGCGCACGCCTTTAATCCCAATGCTTGGGAGGCAGAGGTAGGAGGATCGCCGTGAGTTTGAGGCCACCCTCAGACTACATTGTGAATTCCAGGTCAGCCTGGGCTAGAGTGAGACCCTACCTCAAAAACCAAAAAAAAAAAAAAAAAAAAAAAAAAATAATTGATGTGAATGGAAAAGAAGAAAAGAACTATGTGGAACATATTTTATGTTGAATAAAAGCCTCTGTTTACTCGGCCTTTTGAAAGAAAATGAGGGGAGAGCAGCTGGATGCACTGACAGGCGTCAGCTTCTCCTGACAGGTATCCCGCACACAGCATCGTGTCAGTCATCAAACCAGACAATGCATGTGGGGTGTTGCAATTTTTGTTGTCAATAATGTTCAAAAAAGCTTCTTGAAGCATCACTGGAAAGGACCTAAAGACCATAAATGCTGGGTGTTACAGGGACCTTAGCCTCATTTCTTGTGATAAAGACCACTTCAGAGATTTAAAATATTTTGTCACTAAGTACCTGACTAGTCTCAGCTACATAAGTCTCTTTCATGTTTATATTACAATTGACTGCCTTGCGCAAAAGAGTATGTTTCCAAATGCCATTCCCGAAGATAGTTAATGGAAGAGGATACCAGCCACTTGGTTTTCCTTTCAACATATGAACTTCATGGGGGGAAGGTGGTTGATGGATGTCTTGTTTACATAGTAATTCCCGTGAATCTATTATGCTGATCGAAAAACTTACTTTTTAAAGGTAAGCTGGAGAGATGGTGCACACCTTCCCAGCATCCCACCATCGGCAGAAGGGTCACTTTGGGTTAAGAGCTAGCTTGGACTGGAGTGAGACCCTACCTCAAAAAAAAAAAAAAAAAAAAAAAGAACAAGGACAAAAAGGACAAAAATCTTACCATGCAAATAAAGTCTTCCCCATCCTGTAACTACAACATTGTCATTTTCAGAAAGTTTCATTGTGGCTTCAGGAAGACAAATTCTGTGAGTCAACTTTGTAAACGAGATTTCTTTAGCCAGCTGCACAAGGGCAATGTCGTCATGAACCCCAGGACTACGATAATTTTCATGAAAAATGATGTTGTTGACTTTTTGTGTCATAATCGGTTGATTTACAGCAGTTCCAAAGTTGACAGTCCAGTCATCTGAATTATTTCTCCTGGAGACCACAATTTTCTTTAAGTGCATTGAAATCTTATCAATCAAGATCTCATAACATTAAGGCAAAAGGTTTCCAAGCAGCACTATAAAGTCTTAGTTCAAAAATTGTCTCTGATATGGTATCAACTTTGCATGGCATAAAATTATGGTTCTCCCTGTCTACTTTTCCCAGCAATGATTCAGGATGTTAGCTCTGCTATGTCGGCTCCATCAGATTTTGAAAGATTCGTCTGGGCAAGACCCACAAACAGATGGGCTCAGCTTAGCCTCATTGCAATGCACCTGGGTTCTCAAACACTGTGGCAGGCTCTGGGTACTTGTGCATCTTAAATGCAATTCTCAGCCCCCCCCCCCTTTCTCTCCCCTCCTACTTTTACCTTATCAATGAATCTTCATTTCCAGTTTAGATTTCCTGGCCATTTCATCCACTTCCTTGGAGACTCTTTCTTAACTTAGGACAAAATATTCTGCTATTTTTCAGCTCTGTCTCAAAGCATCAGCTGTTTTCTAAGGCTCTAAAGACTTCCATATTCTGTCTTCTATTTCAAACCTTTAGAGACTCCTGGTGTCATGCTTGCTCAAGTTCATTTTTGGACCTGGCCTCCAAAACTGATATTTAAAAGGCTTAATGAGGGCTGGAGAGATGGCTTAGAGGTTACGGTGCATGCCTGTGAAGCCTAAGGACCCAGGTTCGCTTCTCCAGGTCCCACATAAGCCAGATGCACATGGTGGCACATGCATGTGGAGTTCGTTTGCAGTAACTAGCAGCCCTGGCATGCCCATTCTCACTCTGTCTCTCTCTGTCTCTGATAAATAAATAAATATAAATAAACAAGAGGCAATGAGCTAATGAGCTGTTTAAGGGTTGACACTTTGAAGCAATGCCTAGGTGGCGGTTCAGGGCCACTGGGCACTTTTCAACAATCACTTCTGGAAGGAAAATCCTGTGAATATACTTGGTAAAAGATACTTCTTCCACGAGTTCCTTGTCATTTG
Source organism: Orientallactaga sibirica (assembly GCA_036365145.1). NCBI lineage: Eukaryota > Metazoa > Chordata > Mammalia > Rodentia > Dipodidae > Orientallactaga > Orientallactaga sibirica. The sequence goes on along the minus strand of JAEOAD010000040.1, from coordinate 5,144,477 downwards.
TCCACAATGAATGCAACTAACCACTGTCAGCATATTGTCTACTGCTCTCTTCTTAGTGCCTGAGGAGAATGGCTGATGTTGTGCCATCTCCACACATTTGGACAAAGCTGCTTTCCCAAGCATATTTTCCTTCCTCGTTTACCCACTTGTGCCAGTCAAACAGATATCTACAGTCCAGATCAGACCTCACATCTTTGTGCCACAGCTAGACATGCTTTCTTTCTTCACAGTCCCATAGCACATGCTGTCAGCTGAATATGGAATTTTACCACATCATTGCTGCCTTGCACTTTGAATGCTTGTCACTTGTCCTTACTCAACTACACAGAAGATCCCTACAAGATAAATCTCATGACTGGAATACTAGAGCAGGCGGTTCAGTTTCTGTTTGAGAGCTGTGTCATCTTAGCCAAGTAAAGGATGTTACTTTTTCTGGCCCTTCGATTCCTCATCTTTAAATTGGTTAAATTTTACTGTCGTTCAATAATTATTGTTATGATTAAATTAAATGATATTAGTAAAGCATTTAAGGACAGACAAAAATAGGTATTTAAAATTGTTCTTTCTTTTTCTCAATTCTCACTCTTTTCTCATATTAAAATGCTTTTTGTTCTTCAGTTATGCAAGTGATAATGAATTTTATATTTGACTGGAAATCTTGTATAGGCTTGGTGATCTTTCATACATTTGGATAAACTCTTGCACATGGCACCCGACATCCCACATGTAGTGAAACTTTGGAACTTACTCCACAAAACAGTGAGCTGCAGATAACAGCCATCTGCTACAATGAGGGAAGCGCCACAGCTGTGTTGGCCTCTCCACTGCAAGCTGGCCTGCCATGGCCAAGCCCCCTTCTGAGCACGCTGCCCATTCGCAATTCCGTTGCCAGCAGTGAAGCTGTGGGCCAACTGTCTCCCACAGCCTGGAGCAAGATTCACACAGGAGCAGGTATTTTTCATTATGCATCATAAGAAATATTATCTGAAAACATCCTTGAAACCCATTACCCAGAATCACCTAATGGATTCTGTTCCTTTCCTTTAATGTACTGCTGTGATTCCTGAATATATTCCTGACTCTTAGTCTCATCTCCAGCCTCAAGCATCTTATAACCACTCACTGACTTTTATTTTGCCTGCTTGTTAAAATTCTCCTCTCCCCAAAATGGCTGCAAAGTTTTTGAAAGCAGTCTTTGTTTCCTGAATAACAAAATCAGATCTTACTTAGTATATTCCATCCTACCTGGGAGGCACCGTGTAGATAACAATACTCTGTACGTTCCACTGAGTTGGGCTTAGGATGTAGCTAAGTGGTAGGCTGCTTGCCTAGCATGCCCAAGGTCCGAGTCCAATCCCTAGTACCACGCCCCCCCACACTGAGTTAAATGATTATATCTATGTCTCTTGCGAACAACATTTTTTAAAAATGAACAATTGTTTTTGTCTTATAGTAAATGATTTGATATAATCTGCATTGTCATGTTTTTGTCCTTAGTTGTCCCCTTTTTGCCTTCTTTTTTATTTGAACTTATTCACATATTGCATTCTTTACTCACAGTGCCATTGTTGGAAATCATTCTAGTTCAAATTGTTACAAGCACTAAATGAATAGCCTGAGGTTTTTCAAAAATGATTTCCAGATCTATATCTGGTATAACCAGTTATATAAAATAGAACTATAAATCTCAACATGGTATATGTTGAAATCTCATGTAGGAGGAAAGCTACCACTGCTTGTTGGCTAAATGTATAGGTTATGCCTTCTAAATGTATATGCTTATGTCTGTTGATTAATGCTGTTTTCATTTTTGGTTAGAGAAGCTTCTTTTTACAGATGGTGGTAAATCCTGGGGAGACTCAAGACCCAACAAGATACAAGAAGGAAAGAAAGCCCAGTGTTTAGCACTGGACCTGTCAGCTCTGCCACACTGCCAGAAGCAAAGCACCACTGCAGAGGAAGGAGAGAATGGATACTCACCCTGCTACTCTGAGCACCTTCTCCAGGGAGGTAGACACTGAGGAGACTCAAAACTCCATCAACCCTGAAAGTAAGAGCTGCTGAGAGCGCAACGCAAAGGGATATTTCTATCATCCCCTTCAAGGCTCAGGGAACATTGCAGAAGATGGGGTGGAAATAATGTCAGAGCCACACACAGGATGGAATGGGTTAGTGTGGAACTTTGTCTTGACAACATGAACCAACTGGTACATTTATGATCTCAGAGTAGCTGTTGTTCCTGCACAAAAACTACATTGTATTGAGCCCATCAACATATTTTTAAAATTTTGTTTATTTTTATTTATTTATTTGAGAGCTACAGACAGAGAAAGACAGACAGAGAGTGAGAATGGGTGCACCTGGGCCTCCAGCCACTGCAAATGAACTCCAGATACATGTGCCACCTTGTGCATCTGGCTTACATGGGTCCTGGGGAATCAATCCTCAAACCGGGGTCCTTAGGCTTCACAGGCAAGCGCTTAACCACTAAGCCATCTCTCCAGTCCTGAGCCCATCAACATTTTGACATGGAGGATGGAGCCAAACAAAAAGAATGAGACATCAAAACAGAAGAAGGACAACTTGGAAAGAGGAGGGTCCTTGGTAGAGTGGGGGCAGGGGAGACAGAAGAGGACAAAGGGTGGGAATAACATCAAACTACAGTATGTCCGTGTAGTAAAGTTCTCAATGAAGAAAAAGTTCAAATATCTTTTTTTAGAAAAGAACATAGAAACCGTTGCATCAAATTTATAATGAAGTTTGTTAACTTACAGTTGTTGACAAGCATTTCAGAATTAGCCTTGCTGATTTCTGAAAGTGAAGAGGAAAAATTTGAAATTAATAAAAGATCACCAAACAGGTGATTCCAACTCAGGTACATAAACGTGACCTTTTTCAGCCTGATTATGACCAACATATCACTACTCAGAATTTCAATAAAATAGTCAGAAAGGTTTTTGTTGCTGTTGTTGTTGTTGTGGTTTTGAGGTAGGGTCTCAGTCTAGCCCAGGCTGACCTGGAATTCACTCTGTGGTCTCAGGGTGGCCTCAAACTCACAGCAATCCTCCTACCTCTTCCTCCCAAGTGCTGGGATTAAAGGTGTGTGCCACTATGCCTGGCTAAGTCTTTGTATTTTTTCAATGATAATTTATTTGAAAGGTTGATGGTTATCCGTATTTTAAGAAAAAAGTCTGACCCGTTCCTAAAACTCTTATTCAGTTTTTCTAGTGCTTTTTTTTTTTTTTTAAAGTAGTCCAAAATCCCAATAGGAAAAGAAGGAATGAGTAAAAGTAAAGTACCCGTCACGGCAACAGATGCAGGAACTGCGCTCCAGGACGCCGCGTTCCCCATCACCGTCTGGTGTAAGACGTCTCTGCCGAGCGTCCTCATACCCTGCCTCTTCCCTGGAGGAAACTTGAAGGACAGTTGTAACTGGACCCTCGATCCATCTGGATGCAGCCTAGAAACAACAGAAATGTTTTCATTGCTGAAATTCCTAAAATTCTTTTGCGGTCATGGATCCTGATGTAGACCCCAAACTAGAAATCAAAATATTTCAAGTATGTGCCGGGCGTGGTCGCGCACACACTCAGCACTCAGCACTCAGGAGGCAGAGGTAGGAGGATTGCTGTGTGTTCAAGGCCACCCTGAGACCACAGAGTGAATTCCAGCTCAGCCTGGGCTAGAGCGAGACCCTACCTCAAAAAAAAAAAAAATTCAAATGCATTACAAGGAACTGAATACTGACTTGTAAATGATTGGCATGAAATTTTATTATACTATGACAGGACAAAGTGCCTCATATAGATTTTTTTCTAATAAGTGCACTTTTGTTAAAAAAGAGAACAATGAAAAGTTATGATAAAAATATGGAAACAGACAACAAGACAATATTTAGGAGCCAGTACTGTATCTCCCTATAGTTTCTTTCAAAGAACAACTGATCTATTCCAATGTACCAACACCCTGCACAGACATGGAGAAAGAATGTAGAGAATGAAGACAACCTAAGTTACCTGTCTATAAACTCACTGCTTTTAAATTTATATCCCTCATGTGAGTGCATTGATGGCCTTTAAATATACCTAAAAAGCTATATTAATTGTTCCCAGTTTTTTTTAATTAACTTTTTTTGTTTTTATTTTTTGAGGTAGTGTTTCACTCTAACCCAGGCTGACCTGTAAATTAGTTTTACAGTGGCCTAGAACTCACAGCAATCCTCCTACCTCTGCCTCTTCAGTGTTGAAATTAAAGGTGTGTGCCACCACACCCAGCTTTAATTAAAGTTCTTTTTAAAAAGCCACAATTGTATTTTCAAATAAGTATGATCAAAGAGGTCATTGAGGGCTTGTTTTTCTGTCACAACATAGGTTGGCTGGTCCGCTTGACCTTTTGTTTGTCTTATTTGGGAACTTCACAGTATCTGGAATTTAGTTGTACTTACAGAAGTCTCATGACCCAGGAGTTGACATATTCTTTATATATACTAGAATTTTGAAATGCTTTTAGCATCTGTTGAGAGAAAGGGGAAAAAGTTCCACCATGTATATTTCTCTTTATTTATTTTTATTTTTTTAAATTGTTTATTTATTTATTTTTATTTATTTGAGAGCGACAGACAGAGAAAAAAGAGGCAGATAGATAGAGAATGGGGTGTTCCAGGGCCTCCAACCACGGCAAACGAATTCCAGATGTATGCACCACCTTGTGCATCTGGCTTACATGGGTCCTGGGGAATTGAGCCTTGAACCGGGCTCCTTAGGCTTCACAGGCAAGCACTTAACCACTAAGCCATCTCTCCAAGCCCTATTTTTTCTTTCTTTCCTGCTCCTTCCTCCCTAAATCCCTCCCTTCTTCCATTCTTTCCCTCCTTCCTTCTTTCCTTTATTTGAGACAGGGTCTCACTATATACTCCATCAGCCTTGAACTTCTATGCCTCTGCCTCTGCTCTTGAGTGCTGATATTACAGGAGAGAGACCCCATGCTTGGCCTCACCATGAATATTTCAAGCAAAATTTTAGTGAAGTTAACTTAAAATACTAGGGTTTACCTTGGTCTCGATGTGTTTGCTCAGTTCATTGCTGGTTGTGAAGGAGCATTGTCACAACTGTCATTGTATGTGACTCTAGAAAGGTGAAATTCACCTTGATAATAGTGCATATTTCCTACAAAATCAAGAAATGCACAAAGAATTTTGGAACAGGAATGAGACTCAAGTCCATTCATATTTCTGTCTCAAAATTAGCATCAACATACCTTTTTACTTATAGTAGCCAGTGTATATGAAAATCAAATGTAGCTGGGGTGGGGTGGGGGTAAAGCTCAGGGGTAGAGCATTTGATTGCAAATGTAGCTGGGTGTGGTGGCGCACACTTTTAATCCCAGCACTGGGGAGGCAGAGGTAGGAGGATCCCCATGAGTTCAAGGCCACCCTGAGACTACATAGTGAATTCAAGGTCAGCCTGAGCTAGAGTGAACCCCTACTTTGAAAAAACTAAAAAAAAAAAAAAAAAAATCAAATGTCAGATTCTGCTTACAGTCATTGAGAAGAAATTATGAGGCCTGGGTTTGGGCCTGGCTATGTGACTGAAAGTTTATTGTATCTAGCAAGCCATTTAGTTTTCTGAGCCTCAGTTTACTAGCAGTACCACTCTCTAGTTCAAAGGATTCCTGTGAAACTCAAGTAGAATGCTGATGTCAAAATTCTTTAACTGGATCAAATCACAATTTAAGAGCTGATTTTTCTCAAAGGTAAAAATAAATTGGAAAATTAAACATAGTATGATTGTTCATATTGTGTTGAAAATATAATCAAATTTGTACAGACATTAAACCATGCTTGGTGATCTCCAAAGAAGAGAGTCATTTATGGGTTATGCATTGCTTCTTACCGCTGTATCTTAACAGTCAACAGCAGACATTAACCATTAGCAGGGATCCTGCAGCGTGACGAAGGATTCAACAACCCACCTAGGAGCCCAGCAGATACGCTCTGCACGTAAGCACCAGCACTGAGCACTACAGTCTGACCCATCCTGACACAGTTAGTGACAGAGCTTATCAGGAGGTATGTGATCTCAAAATTTTATAGAAGGGAATCAAATATCAACAGAAAACAGTGGCTTGTCGGATGAAGGTGCTTGCTTGCAAAGCCAGATAGCCCTAATTCAATTCCCCAGTACCCATGTAAAGCCAGATGCTCAAAGAGGCACATGCATCTGGATTTTGTTTGCAGTGCCAGGAGGCCCTGGAGCACCCATGCTCATCTTCTCTCTATATAGCTGCCTCTCTCCTTCTCAAATAAATTATTTTTAAAATAACAGTAGATAAATAAGAAAACCTTGAAGAAATCTAATATTCATGTTTCTTCTCATTTTTGAGAGAGAGAGAGACAGAGACAGAGAGAAACAGAGAGAGAGAGAGAAAGAATGGGTGCACCAACAGCCTCACAGCCGCTGTGAACGAAGTCCAGGCGTGTGCGCCCCCTTGTGGGCAAGTGCAGCATTGCACCCTTGCGTCACTTTTGTGTCTGGCTAAACATGGGACCTGGAGAATCGAACGGCATTCTTAGGCTTAGCAGGCAAGTGCCTTACCTGCTAAGCCATGTTTCCAGTCCCATGTTTCTTCTTAATCTTATGAACTAAAAGAGGGTTAGTGGTAGGGATTAAAACTGAAAGTAGTGAATACTTACAACTGCAAGAAAATGAACAAGGAGGCCAATAGTTATTCCCAAGGCGGCCACCACTGCAAGAAAAGAAGGCTCACCATCCATCGCAGCCAAGATCTCTGGGAGGATATGCTGGGTCTATGAAAGGGGGAAAAGGCTCAAATTAGATGGTAGATATCCCAAATCTATCTGGCTTTCATTCAACTCAGACATGATTTGCAATTTGTGTATTACTTCTTGTGTGACTTTAAAACATACAAGCCTCAAATGTCCCAGAGGATCGATCCTGAGGCTCATGCACTTCAAAATCATATATGAGGACTGTGTTCAGTGCTGGTGCTCCATCCGCTGAGCAAAATAGACATTGTTTCTGGTCTCATGTGTACTGAGGAAAAAAATGACTTACCTTTTTTTAAAACCAAAAGCAGATTATAGGGTTGGAGAGATTGCTTAGTGGTTAAGGTGCTTGCCTGTGAAGCCTAAGAACTAATGTTTGAATCTCCAGGTCCCACATAGCCAGATGCACAGTGATGCAAGCACGCGATGTCATGCATGTGCCACAAAGGGGCGTACATGTCTGGAGTTCATTTGCAGCAGGCTGGAGGATCCTGGTGCACCCATTCTCTCTCTCATCCTCTCTCTCTTTTTTTCTCTCTCTCCCCCTCTCAAAAATAAAAAGGCAGATTATAAAAGAATATGTGCAGTCTTATTCTATTTTTGTAAACTATAGCCATGTCCTGCACATGGCTCTGCAAAGACACAATGAAATCCATAATATAACATCATTTACAAGTGTACTGAATGTAGAAGGAAGCATTATGGTGTCAACTTCGGTAATCTCTGCATTATAAAATTATGGATAGATTATTTTCCTTGCTTTTTAGTTTTTCTTCTACTATATTTGTTGTTTTCCTACAGCAAATACCAATTATTTATTTATCATAATTAAATGATCAGGTAGTTGTTTTGGCATTAAAATTAAGTACATGAAAAAGAATCATGAAATATAATGGCTTGTCATTGTGTAGTTAGAATAGTTTAAGGCTATGGCTAGATTTTTTGTGGCAACATTTTAACATAGTCTATATGCAGTTTGGACACTAATTATCTCTTACATCTTGAAAGACATGATGTCATGTAATTGCCTCTTTGAAAGGAGAGCTATAAAATACATACAAATATACACAAATTTTATTTCCAATTTTAAAGTAGCCTCAACTGTTTCCCAATCTGTTCTACATCACCCTAAATAAGCCTTTTTAATCATCAAATCTGAAATCTGTGATTGGAACACATTGGGCAGACACAATATTCCCTATGAATATGGTAATGCTTTTGTTCTCCTCGCTTCCAGAACAAATCAAGTATTAGGTAGTCAGCTTTTGTGATTTATTTTCATCTTTTTGTTTTGCTTTGGGACTCTTTTTCAGCACTACCTTATACCGCAACTCCACCTAGTTTTATTTCCTCTTTACTGCATTCTCTGCACTTAATCCCACCTCTTCCTTGTACCTGTCTCTCTTGATGACTTGTTAATTGATGCTTCCCAGAAACATGACTTTTCAAGAGCTTGTCAACGTGACACGCCCTCGGTCAGACTTGTTCCATCTGTGCTTTCACGTTGGAGCATTGCTGGCTAATCTCACCCTCTGGGCAAAAAGGCTATTCAGGTATACTGTTCCCTCGAGAATATTTATACTCTATCACTGCTTTTCCTCACGTCTCTCTCTCAGAGTAACTATAAAAAGTGCACTGTGAGAGTCAGATGCAGCGTTTGTTTTGAATTAGCCATTTAACTTCTTCTGGTAGCTAGTCTTTCTGGGCTGGGCATATTATTCTGAAAGACTCAAACATCATGTAGCCAAAGTCATTATTCTAGAGCGATGAAATGGTTTCTATACAAACGATCACTACACGATAGCTTATGAGACATTCTCTGAAAAGCACTTTTGGATACTCTGGAAAATTCCAGAGAATTCATATTTCAGTAAAGACACCTTTTAAAAAATTGAGAGAATTACATTTGCACAATATTCAAACATCAGTCTCACTATGATTCTATCTGCAGAGTCCATGAGTGGTGCCCTTTCCTAGCTCAATTTCCTTACAACCACATTCCAGTGCCCAGCACTGGAACACCTCTGTCACACCCTACAAGGCTCAGGGACCATTGCGGAAGAGGGGGCTAAGAGTTGCTAAGCTGCAGACACACAAGAATGTAGTTTTCACTTAATAGAATTTGATTTACAAATATTTGGAATTAGATACACCTGAATCCTGTTATTAAGGAAATGAATTAAAGCAAGATTCCAGTGCAAAAAAACTGGAATTTTATAAAAATAAATATACTTGGGGGCTGGAAAGGTGGCTCAGCAGTTAAGGTACTTGTCTGCAAAGCCTAACCACCCAGGTTTGATTCCCCAGTACCCACATAAAGCCAGATGCACAAAGTGGTACATACATCTCGAGTTGGTTTATAGTGGCTAGAAGCCCTGGCATACCCATTCTCTCTGTCTGTCTCTCTTCTTTTTCTCTCTCTTTCTCTTTCTCTTTCTCTTTCTCTTTCTCTTTCTCTCCCTTTCTCTCTCTCTCCCTCTCCCTCTCCTTCTCCCTCTCCCTCACCCTCTCCCTCTCTCTCTCTCTCTCTCTCTCTCTCTCTCTCTCTGCTTGCAAGAAAATAAATATTTTGTCTATGCAGGACTTCCAATCGCTGGTGTGAGAATTATACTGATAGCCCTGAAGCATAATAATTGATTGGGCTGAACAACTCCTGCCTCCACTCTCCAGTGGAGCTCTGGAGAGGAATAGAGCCTGCGTAAAGGAACCCATTTATAAATCTATGGCATTTGACAAATACCTGCTCTCTGCCACTTGCTAAATTAGAAAAATCTTGATAAATTCTTATTCTTCCGTCCACACCCCATTGTTTTTACTTTTTTGGAATCTTATCTGCAACTTTAAAGGGCATTTAGACATCAACAGAGCACACGCCTAAAAACTTACTTGGAGAAAGCAACAAATTAATTTTAAAAAAAAGCTAAAGAGCCGGGCATAGTGGCGCATGCCTTTAATCCCAGCACTCGGGAGGCAGAGGTAGGAGGATTGCCGAGAGTTCGAAGCCACCCTGAGACTACATAGTGAATTCCAGGTCAGCCTGCACCAGAGTGAGACCCTACCTCGCAAAACCAAAAAAAAAAAAAAAAAAAAAAAAAGCTAAAGATACTTTGTGACAACTTGTTAAATTTTCAGACTTACTCCCAAGTAGTCCATTTACCTATACATAATATCCTGACCCTGTGGTGGTGGTGATGAAGGTGACGATGATGGTAATGACAGAAATCAAACACTTCTGGTTGAAGGTTTTTATTTGTTACACCCAGTGTTGGCTGGTTGGTTGGTTTTTATGGGCAGGGTAAAATGTGAAGAACAAACACAATGAAACTTGTCTGACTAGTGGTACTGAAGTCACATTAAATGGTTTCAAGATAGGAGGCATCCAGTGAATGCAATTCCCTTGATTTAGCTGTTTAGACAAAATTAATAACCAAATTTGGATTGGTCATCTAAGAGGGACACGCCAGAAGCAGCATTCTGGTAAATAGGAAGAGCGCAAACTCTATGTAAACAATTCCATTGTGTTGGCTTGTGCCTTCTCAGTGGAAATTAAATATAACCAGTTAGATCTTTTTTCAAATGATTTTTGATAAGGTAACAGTTTTAGTGTAACTAATATTGTCACCATTCGACTGTAGTTTATGTTTACATTTGTATTTCCCAAACTATAGCAGCGATCATCTTTTCATATATTTGGGGGAAGTTTGGATTTCTATCTCTCAGAATACTCTTAATAAATTTAGCCTTTTTTCCTTATTACATTATTAATCATTTTTCTTATGAATATATATATTTATTTATTTATAATTATATAATTGAAGACACATATACTGGATATCAGTTAATTATATTCCCTTAACCACCAATTCATAGGGTATAATTTCACATTTTATTATAAAGTGGTATCTTTTTACCTAAAGGGATTTATTTTTTTAATATATGTGTATGTGTGTTACCATTTAGAAGCACAACTGATATTTTAATATTGGCTATGTATCAAGAAAAGCTTGGGTTGAAGAGATGGCTTACCAGTTAAGGCACTTGCCTGTGAAGCCTAAGGACCCAGGTTCAATTCCCTAGAACCCACATAAGCCAGATGCATGTAGTGGCACATGTGTCTGGATTTCCTTTTCCAAGTATACTCTTATTTTACCAATTCTTTAAATTTTGGAACTTACCTATAGAAGAACCAATACAAACATTATATTTAATTAAAAAAATCATATTTGATGTTTACAAGTTTTTTAAATATTTTATTTATTTATTTGCAGACAGATACAGAGAGAGAGACAGCATAGGTGCATGTCAGGGCCTACAGCCACTGCTTACAAACTTCAGATGCATGCACCACTTTGTGTATCTGGCTTTATATGATACTGGGGAATTGAACCCGAGTCATTAGACTTTGCGGGCAAACCCATCTCTCCAGCCCGTGTTTACAAGCTTTTGAGACAGGTTCTCCCTTTATAGCCCAGGCTGGCCTAGAACTTTTAAAATGCCCCAGCTTACCTCAAACTCATGATCCTCCTGCCTCAGCTTCCTGAATTGCTGGGGTTTATAGGCCATGTGCCACCTTGCTGGCTAATAAGAGACTTAATTTCTTTTATTTTCAGCACATTGGTTCCAAGGACACTCCCATAAACCGCCAGCTTCAATTCCGCTGTGACATCTCCCTGTCAGCCTGGATAAGAGTGAGCCCAGCGCTCGCTTGGGAGCAGCCAGAGGTCTCCGCCCAGACCAGCACTGCCACTTCCTAGGTTTGTGTTTACCAAAGAGCTTTATCGGGGAATTTGCATCTGGACCTATTTCTTTTCAATCCTGGAAAAAACGTTCAAACCTCCCTTAAATCTTCTACTAAATCTCCTGTGGAAATTCATACCTCCATAAATACTATAGTCTGAGACAAAAATTACTCCTACCACATAATAAATAATTGTTACGTCTGGGCCATGATGTTTCATGACAAAGAATATATGCTTCTGAAATTAGGGTTTATGTATTAGACTGATTTCCCATATATTTCAGGTTCTTAATAAGCCTGAAGAGATTGTGATTTTTACAACATGGAACAAGAAGAAATACCCCCTTTCCCCTGTTGACACTACCTACTTTTAGAATTTATTACTACCATGTTCTTTTCATTTGCAATAATATTTGGGGGGTTAATTTTAATTTCTTTTTAATTAATTAATTAATGTTTATTTATTTGAGAGAGAAAGGCAGATAGAGAGAGAATGGGTGCAGTAGGGCCTTCAGCCACTGCAAACAAACTCCAGATGCATGTGCCTCCTTGTGCATCTGGCTTATGTGGGTCCTGGGAATTGGTCCTGCAGGCATGTGTTTTAACTGCTAAGCCATCCCTCCAGCCCAGGTTTTTGAGGTAGGGTTTTGCTCTAGCCCAGACTGACCTGGAATTCACTATGTAGTCTCAAGGTGGACTTGAACTCATGGCGATCCTCCTACCTCTGCCTCCCAAATGCTGGGATTAAAGGCGTGTGTCACCACGCTCGACTCTATTTGCAATGATATTTTAGATTACTTGGCTGGGAAGTTTTCGTTTTCTTGTTTTATTTTGTTTTGTTTTGCCTTTATTTGTTTGGGGCCTCATTAAGCATCCCAGCTAACCCAGAACTTGCTATTGTAGCCCAGGCTGGCCTTGAGCTCTCTCAATTATCCTGTGTCAGCCTCCTGAGGCTGGGATTGCAGAAAGATACTATCATGCCAGAGAAAATGTATTTTTATTTATTATTTAAATACATCTGTAGAATGGTTTAAGGTTCATAGAAAAAAATAAGTCAAAAGTACATAAAGAGGCTGGGCATCATGGCACACACCTTTAATCCTAGCACTCGGGAGGCAGAGATAGGAGGAGTCCATGAGTTCAAGGCCATCCTGAGATTACATAGTGAATTCCAGGTCAGCCTGGGCCAGAGTGAGACCCTACCTCAAAAAACAAACAAACAAAATAAAATAAAATAAAATAAAAAAATAAAATAAAATAAAATAAATAAAATAAAATAAAATAAAATAAAAATAAAATAAAATAGATTCCTAATAGCTCCAAACTGCCTCACCTACACCTACTGCCCCTCCCCCGCCACCATGTCCACCACCAGAGAGGTAGTGTTTCATCTGATGAACCTAATTTGACAAGTCTCTCCCTGGTCCTCACGTTAGGGCTCATCCTTGGTGTTGTCCATTCTATGGCTTTTGACAACCAAGGTCTTCTGTTCACCACTACAGTGTCACACGGACAGTGTCACTGCCCTGAGAATCAGCACCTTTTCCTTTCACTTTTTGCTGACAATTTCCATACATGTGGACAATACACTGTGAACACAATCCCTCCCACACCTCCCTTTCCCTCTCTACCCTCCCTCCCTGACCCCCTTCTTTCCAACTCCTCTCTCTCTCCTCTTCCTCTTCGTCACCCTTTTAAAGATGTTTATTATTTATTTATTTATTTATTTATTTATTTATTTATTTATTAGATGTAGAGAGAGAAAGAGACAGAGAGAGAATGGGCATGCTAGGGCCTCTAGCCACTGCAAACGAATTCCAGAGGCATGCACCCCCCTATGCTTCTGGATTACGTGGGTCCTGGGGAATTGAACTTAGCTCCTTAGGCTTTGCAGGCAAATGCCTTAACCACTAAGCCATTTCCCCAGCCCACTTGTCACCTTTGTAGTCATACTGTTCCTCCTGGACACAATTCTCACTAGACCTAGTTCTGAAAAATGTATGATTAGATGCTCTGGCCTAATTCCTCAATGGAACAGTTTGGGAGTGTGGGCCAGTGGGAGATGTTTTGGATATGAGACTGAGCTCTGGGGAGTAGACTGAGCCTTTCTCTTCGTCACAGTCAGGAACGGCAGGTGAAAGTTGTTGAGTTTGATTTCCTCAGCTCTCTAGTTTCTGTTCCACACGATGCTGCTCATGCGTCAGCATTTGGTTGGGCATTGAAGCGGCACAAGGCCTTTCCAGGAAAGAAGCACATGCCAGGGCTATGTTTTTGGACTTCTCACCCTGGAGAACAATGAGCCCAAACAAACCTGTTCTTTACAAATCACTCAGCCTCAGGTGCTTTGTCATAGCAACAGAAAAAAAGAAAAAACCAAGGCATCATGATTCTTCTCTAGTGGCTTATTTCACATTTATGATTCATGAGACACCTTATTTAATTAGCTAAATAATGGAAACTAGCTTATTGTATAGCCAGGAAACTCTCAAAGGGTCTGTATTACCTTGTCAAGTAGACCTGTTACTTAATGAGGTATATATGTGTATCAAATTAAAATATTCTAGAATGTGTCTGCTCACTTCCTGTAAGCCTACGTTTATAAAATTATTTCTCCAAGTTCTAGGCTAAACCACCATTTCTTGTGCACTGGTTATTTCTATGATGGAAAATTCAGGTTTTACAATTACTCTATGAGCCAGGCATGGTGGTGCACACCTTTAATCCCAGCACTCAGGAGGCAGAGGTAGGAGGATCTCCATGAGTTTAAGGCCACCCTGAGATGACATAGTGAATTCCAGGTCAGCCTGAGCTAGAGTGAGACCCTACCTTGAGAAACAAAAAAGAGAAAAAAGAAAAAAAAGAGTTGGTTTGGGCTAGAGAGATGGCTTAGCAGTTAAGGCACTTGCCTGCAAAGCCTAACGACCCCAGTTCGATTCCCCAGGACCCATATAAGCCAGATGCACAAGGGGGCACATGCACCTGGAGTTCATTTACAGTGGCTGGAGGCCCTGGTGCACCCATTCTCTCTTTATCTCTGCCTCTTCCTCTCTCTTAAATAAATAAATAAATAAATAAAATCTTTTAAAAAGACTATGATTCTACTTCTTCTAAGCTTATTTAAATAAGGGTATATTCATAAATGGAAGTTGAAGTCTCTTCTACTACAATTATTATTATCATTATTAGATGTTAAATAAATGTCCTAATTATGTCACCTAGACAGGCAGGTTTTTATTTCCTGGTTTAAACTATGATTTTCAGATTAGTAACACTAGGTAGAGTGCTACCTTCATATTTCTGTGGAAAAGATCCATTTTAAAATTTATTTATTTAAGCCCAGCATGGTGGCGCACGCCTTTAATCCCAGCACTTGGGAGGCAGAGGTAGGAAGATCGCTGTGAGTTCAAGGCCACCGTGAGACTACATAGTTAATTCTAGTTAATTCCAGGTCAGCCTAGACCAGAGTGAAACCCTACCTCAAAAAAAAAAAAAAAAAAAAAAAAAGTCTATTTTTAAAATGGCACATTAAGTAGAATTTGTACAGAGTGCTATGTTCATGTTTATGTGTAAATATGTTCCTTGCAATTACCAGCATTATAATTTTTAACAGAGCAAAATGTAAGTATAGAATGCATAGGTTGGACATAAATATGGATACTTGCAAAATAAATTATTCTTTCCCACACAATTCTGGCAAGGACTTGACTGAGTTCATCTGGATATCTCTTCCCTTTCTGTGTGACATCCTTGAGAAGTCTCCTAAGTTCCCGGTGTTCTCCTTTCACAGATGTACGACCACAGATTGACCGCCATGGAGACCTTCAGGGTTAGCCCGTCCTGCCTTGTACCCTGGTTCCCTGTCCTCATCTCATGGAGCTCTAAGCTTAGCTCATGCTTGTTCCCTTCTTTAATACGAATTCTACGCACTTGTTCAAACAACTCCACAAGTCCTGCTGTCGTCTTTTCTGAAAGTCACAGGGTTTTGTACCTTCCTCATGTCCTAAGTCTCTTTTTCAGACACCATTTCCGTCTTGTTGCTCTAAACAGAAACAAGGTCCTAATCCCTGGAACTTATAAAATATGATTCTCAAAAGGATTTGGGTGTGAGAATTCTTCATTTTTCTTGTGGGTTTTATATGTGATCACAAATGGCAGTATAATAGAGAAACAGCAGGAAATTAGGAAGGAAGAGCAGGTTATGGAAAGACAGGCAAAGACTGGGCGATTGGGACCCAGCCAAGGAATTCCAGGGCAGCCACAAGAAGTCTGAAGATGCGCACAGAACACTGCGCCCTACATCCTCCAAGGGGAGTGCACACCTACTGACACTGCCACTCTTGTCCCAGTTACATTGATGGTAACGTTACAGCCTCTAGAAGTGTCAGAGAATACACTTCTGTTATTTTATTCCATCAAAACGTGGAACTGGTCACGACAGCTACAGAGCTTAAATCTACATTTTGAATCTTCTAAAGGGAGTTGCCCATAGGTGACAAATAAATTAGATAGAAATTGTGCTAAGTTGATGTGCTTGAGTGAGTTTTGGTTGTTAGCCCCTTGCTTCATATCACCAGAAAATGGACATACAGGAGACAAATTAAAGAGCCATTCCTGAATGTCCTGAAGCTAGCTGGGCATGGTGGCACATGCCTTTAATCCCAGCACTCGGGATGCAGAGGTAGGAGGATTGCCATGAGTTCAAGACCACCCTGAAAGTACATAGTTAATTCCAGGTCAGCCTGGGCCAGAGTGAGACCCTACCTCAAAAAAAAAAAAACAACAACAACAAAAACTAAATGTCCTGAAGTTTCAGGCTGCTGTGATGTCAGTAAGCAGCCCGGATGCTTGGATGGTGATAGAGGCAGGGAAAGGAACTTAGGCAGATGCGTGCTTGCGTAATCAAATCCATGGCTATTCACAGGACACAGGCTCAGGAACAGGGAGGTTAATGTGACCTGAAGTACAGTTTCAGCCCAGGATGCCAGAAAGTCATCCATGAGACCCTTGCTCAGCCCAAGTGAAGGGTTGAGAGGTTTCGGTGGGATTTAGGTAAAAGAATGCAGCCACCAAATTCCCAAAAACATGTGTGAAAAAGACACAACTTGGGCAGCTGTTAACATTGTGACTCATGTGTTAGACAGACTATCTACAGCAACGCTAAAGAGAGGTTATTGCTTTCCTGCAGGAGGAAGAAAGTAAACGTAAGCAAACTGTTGCAGTCAGGTTCGCATTGCTGGCAGAAATCACCCGACTAAGAGAAGCTTGTGGGAAAAAAGAGGTTTATTTTGGCTTACAGGCTCGAGGGGGAAGCTCCATGATGGCAGGAAAAACGATGGCATGAGCAGAGGGTGGACATCACTCTCTGGTCAACATAAGATGGACAACAGCAACAGGAGAGTGTGCCAAACACTGGCAAGGGGAAGCTGGCTATAATACCCATAAGCCCGCCCCCAACAATACTCTGCCTCCAGGAGGTGTTAATTCCCAAGTTGCCATCAGCTGGGAACCTAGCATTCAGAACACTTGAAGTTTATGGGGGACACCTGACTCAAACCACCACACAAACCCAGAGGGTTGATGTGGGATTTTCCTCCGTCGGGCTGTTTATTGATTGACTGGCTGATTGGTTGGTGGAGCTAGGGTTTGAATGCTCGTGCTAGGTAACTGGCCACTCTGCCACTGGACTATGTCCCCAGATCACTGGTCAGTTTAAAGCCTCATTGGTATATTTCATTACTGAACTGCTTATCTAAACTTTCCCTTGCTGACTTTGTCCTGTCTGGGTGCTTACCCCTCATTTCCACTAGATGGAGACTGAAGAGACAGAAAATCAAAGGTTCCAGCTTTTACTTTTGTTGCAATAAAGCATATCATTGAGAAAAAGAGATGACTGCACTGTCTGATTGAAGGTCTGGAACTTTCTTTGGATCTCATTTCTTCTGCTAAGTTGTTAAAACAATTAAAGGAGGGCTGGAGAGATGGCTCAGGCTTAGCAGTTAAGGCAGTTGCCTGTGAAGTCTAAGGACCCAGGTTTGGTTCCCCAGTACCCACGTATAGCCAGATGCACATGGAGGCACATGCGTCTGGGATTTGTTTGCAGTGGCTACAGGCCCTGGCATACCCATTCTTTCTCTCTCCAAAATAAATAAATAAATAAAAGTAAAATATTTTTTAAAAAAACAATCAAAGGAACCTATATTAGAGAAAATATACTTTAGGAGCTGGGAAATGGTTCAGTACATAGAAGTGCGTGCTATGCAAGTGTGAGAACATGCCAGAGCCTGAGACGCACCTGCATAAACAGCTAGGCATGGGCACACATGCCTATAATCCCACCCCGAGACGCCTGCATAAACAGCTAGGCAGCTAGAATTACACGTCTGTAATCCCACCCCTGAGACGCCTGCATAAACAGCTAGGCAGCTAGAATTACACGTCTGTAATCCCACCCCTGTGGGGAGCAGAAACCAGAGAATCAGAGCCCAGGTCCCTGGAAATGGCTGCTTTGCCTTCAGAGGACTCTGTCTCAAGGAAACATGCAGATGAGTGACGGAGGGGGATACCAGAAGCCCTTCTCTGGCCTCTAACACTAGGGTACATGCACCTACATATACAGATGCATTTACTACACTCAACATACATACTACACACAAAAAATGAAACAGAAAGTTTCTCAGCATTAGAAATTGACTAACATGAGAAATATTGCTGCGTAGGCATTATGCAGGAAAAACGAAAGTCCGCCAGAGGGAATGATTTTCCAGAGTGTAAATTACCTGACAATGGGAGTGACCAGTTTTGCTTCTTGACTACGAGAATCCAATGAACTTAGAAAATTATGACCATCTGTGCTGGTTAATCTTCAATGTCAACTTGACCAGATTTAGAATTACAATGGAAACACCCCTCTGGGTGTATATATGAAGGCGTTTCCAAATGGCTTAACTGAGTAAGGGGACACACCCTGCATATGGGAGACACCAGCCTAGGGGCTGGGGTCCTGTACTGAGTAGAAGGAACAGAGCCGCCTCCCCTCTGCTTCCTGACTGCACATGGAATGCGACCAGCTGCCTCATGCTCCGGCCACCATGTCCTCCTCAGCACGATGGGCTGCACCCTTACAGACTGTGAACCAAAAACACACCCTCCCTTCCTTGGGTTGCTTTGTCAGTCATTTTGTCACAGCAATGAGAAAAATACACCATCCTTTTAACCTGTTTCCAACTTCGGGACTTGACTAAAGCCCAAGCCCAATTTCTCTTTTCAGCTCAGTGAAGTTGAGCCTGTGTTTCCAAATTGCAAATTCAGTTGCACTCAAATAAGACTAGCTTTAATTGAGCCTCAGTTATGATGTGTTATCTTATAATTGTCAATAATTCCACTCTAGAATTACCCAGGCTTCAGCTTCCACAAAACACGCAGTGTTGGAGATCTGTGCTTGATTTTGTTGTCCTGTCATGCTTTGGGCTCTTGCCACCCAAAAGACATTTTAATGACCTCAGAAAGATGACTTTGTAATAAATTTTTGCAAAACCCACAGAAGAGGGAAAGGATCACCAAATGATTTTTAACAACCCCCCTAGTAGTTCCCCTGGGAATTCTTCTAAGCATTTGTCTTAAAGGGGTGACATCTCAACTTTCCCATGTATTTGTGCACCTGAAGAAGTTAGGGTTAAGCCGGGCGTGGTGGTGCACGCCTTTAATCCCAGCACTCGGGATGCAGAGGTAGGAGGAGCACCATGAGTTTGAGGCCACCCTGAGGCTACATAGTGAATTCCAGTTCCGCCTGGGCTAGAGCAAGACCCTACCTTGAAAAACCAGAAGAAGAAGGAGGAGGAAGAGGAGGAGGAGAAGGAGAAGAAGTTATGGTTGACAATTAATGTGTGTTTATATAGGACTTTGTATAAAGTTCAGAAAAAAAAAAGATGTAAACACTTGGCTTGGTGCTATATTAACTAGCTACTTGGCTGACAGCTCAAAATAGTATTATCACAACTCAGAATCTAAAGACACTCATTATGAATAACTAAAACACTTCTGTCATTCAGGAATCCCAAGGCGTCTAGGGGGGAAGTTGAGACAGAGAGCAAAGATATCCTTCTTCTTCTTCTTCTTTTTTTGAGTAGGGTCTCACTCTAGCCCAGGCTGACCTGGAATTCACTCTGTCGTCTCAGAGTGGACATGGATGAGAATGTTTCCGTGTGTCAGGCATTTATCAATGGAGAACGTGAGTCTTACATGGTCTTCTCTGGTGCAGCAGTTACTGAGTTACCTTCCCATTGCCAGGATGAAATACCAAACCAGAGGCAGATTTGGGAAGGAAAGGGTTTATTTCAGTTGACAGTTTTGAGGGGAAGTTTCATCATGGCAGAGAAGGAAGCTGGATCACCTCATCTCAGATGAGCCGGGAGTCGGCCAAGAGTGAGTTGGCAGAAGGCCCAGAAAGCCAAATGTCACATGTTCTCTCTCATATGTGGATCCTAGCTACAGATGTATAGACTTGTGTGTGAGCTGGAACCAAAAATCAGTAACAGAGGCCAGTAAGCTAGAAAAAGGCTGTAAGGGAGGGAGGAGAGGGAAAGACTTAAGGGGATGGTATTGTATATATGTAGGTAGCAGAATAGATTACAGGGAGGGGAAAGACCTAAGTGAGGCCAGGGAAAGAGACTGTGTAAAAGAAGGGCAGGGGGAGGATCAATCAAAATTCAAGATATTCTGAATAAGACATATGAAACACTACTTTTTTGAGTAATGGCACATCCAGAAGCCATAGATTGCTACTAGAAAATTTTCAGTGCCAGGAATGGGATACCTTGCAGTGAGTTGTTGGCCAGGAAGGACCCTGTTGCCTGCAAAACATTATAGGTTATTGCCAAGGTCCTTGGTTTCCCTTGAGAAACAGATGGCACAACCCTATTGCTAAAGACTTCACTTGCCTGAGCAGCAAGGTCACTGAGAAAGCAAGCTAGTGCTGAGCAGAAAACCTTCTCTCTGTAGACCAGCCATCTGAAAGCTGGAAAAAGCTGCACTGCATGCAGCCGTATGGGAGACAGAAATCATCAGCAGTGAAAACAGTGGACATTGGAAGCATCAGTTTTGGCTAGACAGGCCCAATGACCGAACAGGTGCAATACTGGCATGTCTGCTCTGGGGTAACCAACTGCTCCCTAATTGGACTCAAGGCCCGCTCTATGGGAGGGAATACATGCCTGGTACTGAAAAACCTAATCAAAAGCCTATGGCAAGGAAGGTCATGAGCCTTAAGGGTATAAAGCCTGCTCTTGTCTGGCTAAATGTATATATTATTCCCACCAAACTGCCCTGAAAGCACTATACTTAATGTTCATATTCATGTATTAATGTTACTCTCACTTTTGGTTAGAGAAGCTTCTCTTTTCAGATGGCGATGACCACTGGGATGACCCAAAAGTCAACAGTGCTGAGAAGAAGGGACGGAGGAGTGCTCAGAACTCCCTCCAAGTCTCAGGGTCCATTGCAGAAGAGGTGGCAGAAAGAATGTAAGAGCCAAAGGAAAGGTACGACTCCTTACAATACAACTGTCCAGACCGAAATTGGCCTCGATGTCCATGACCTCCCAGTGCCTAGCAAAACCTTCACAAGACCCTCATAATAGGAGAAAAAGAGAGACTAATGGAGAGAGGAAGGGGATATGATGGAGAGTGGAGTTGTGAAGGGTAAAGAGGGGTGAGGAGGGAAATATCATGGTTTATTGTCTGTAAGTATAGAAGTTGTTAATAAAAAATAAAAATTAATAATAAAAAAAAGAGTGAGCTGGTGGAAACCTCCTCCCTGTTGACCAGCTGTCAGAATGCTGGAAAGAGCTATGCTGCATGCAGCCCTATGGGAGAAAGAAGTCATCAATGGTGTTAAACAACATGGACCCTGCGAGCCTTAAGGCTGGCCAGTCAGGCCAAGTGCTGCCAACTGGTACAGTAGTTGCATGTCTGTTATGAGGAAAACCAGCGGCTCTCTGATTAGACGTGAGGCCGGCTCCATGGGAGGGAATACGTTCTTGGTGTTAGAAACTTAGTCAGAAGCCTGTGGCTGCAGAGGTCATAAGACATGAGGGGAGTAATGACTGCTGTTGTCTACCTAAATGGGTCTATCATGCCCACCAAACTGCCTTCTAAACACTTAGATTTATGTCCATATATTAATGCTCCTCTTACTTTTGGTTAGAGAAGCTTCTCTTTTCAGGTGGCAGTGCCTATTGAAGTTACATAAAACTCAGCACACTGCTGAGAAGTGACAGCAGAGTTTTTAGCACTAACTGAGACATCTCTATCACACCCTGCAAGACTTAGGAACTATTACTGAAGAGGTGGTGGAAGGAATGTAAGAGCTAAAGGAAGGGGAGGAGTGCTTACAATACTGTCTTCCAGACACAAAGCGGCGTGATATTCATGACCTCACAGTGGATGACACTATATACACAAGTCCTGAATAACAGGACGAGACGGGAAAGGACATCAAAATAGAAGAGAGACCAGTTAGAAAGAAAAGGAGATTCAGTGGAGGGGGATTCAGAAGGGAAAAAAGGGACAGTGGAGAGAGAGGATTAGGATCATGGTATATTATCTATATTTATGAAGGTTGTCAATAAATAGTTTAAAGAGAATTTAAAATTTTTAAAAGAAAAGAGTGACTGGCTATGACTAGCCAATGGGCTGGACTAATATACTTCAGGGTCTGCCCCCAGTGACACACATACCAAAGACTCCACAGCGTTTCTAAATGCCCATCAGCAAGGGACCAAGCACTGAACACACCTGAGCCTGTGAGCTACATTCCATTCAAATTAGCACAGGTAGAAAGCTCATTTCAAGGTTGTGTATACTGTAAAAGAATATAAGACAATTCTTACTAGAAGCTAAGCACATTTTCTCAGACACGTGCTAGGTTATGATGTTTTTTTTTTCAAAACTTTACTGATAAATTTCAGATATATGAAAATCACGTCCATAATAGTCACATATATATATATATTATTTATTTATTTATTTATTTATTTATTTGAGAGAGAGAGGTGGGGGTGAGGAGAATGGGTGCGCCAGGGCCTCCAGCCACTGCAAATGAACTCCAGATGCATGCGCCTGGGTCAAACCAGGATCCTTTGGCTTTGCAGGCAAATGCTTCAACCTCTAAGCCATCTCTCCAGCCCCCATAATAGTTTTGTTCTATGAAAAATATTGGAAGAATTTTGTGCCCTTGTTCCTCAAAACTGTAAAAACAAGTTAAACTTAAAGATTTCAGTGTAAGTAAAATCTACGAAAGAAAAATATTCTAATTTATTTTGAGAAAATAGAAATTTTCAAGTATTAGTATAGAGCTTACAGAAAAAATAGGATAAGCAGAGCACATGCTGGTGAATATTTATGAACTGTCCCCAGTGATGGAGGTATAGGGAAGAGGCACAGGGAAGCTGTGAACGTGGAATATGCAAATATTCCTGCCATGACCCATTTCAAGCTCCCACCTTGGGGTTAGAAAGATATGTACACAGTCAGATCTCAAGAGCTGTGACAAACACAAAACTGGTAATTAATTGTCATGGGATCTTAACTACACAGGCTGTTTCTTCCTCCATTTATGCATGTTAAGAGTTTGCAAAAATATTTTCAAATGTCTTATTTGGTACTCAAAGAAACTAGTTTTTCCAAGATCATGGAAGGTCTAAAACCCAGCTGGCTCTAATAGACATCTATAGGACACAGCTGCCACTAAGACTAGAAAAACATCATATTTTCAGTTGCATGTTACATTTTCCTAACAAAGCCATTGTAGGCATACAAATACATCAGTAACCTGTAAGGGTCTGAAATCATAAAGTGTATTTATTCATCATATAAAATAGAATGACTTTATAATTCAATGTTTTTAATTGGAAAAAATCACAAACACCTGGAAGTTAAACAACATACTCCTAAATAACCTATGACAAAGATAAAATCAAAAGACAAAACAGATCCGGGCGTGGTGGCACACGCCTTTAATCCCAGCACTCGGGAGGCAGAAGTAGGAGGATCTCTGTGAGTTTGAGGCCACCCTCAGACTACATAGTGAATTCCAGGTCAGCCTGAGCTAGAGTGAGATCCTACCTCAAAAAAAAAAAAAAAAAAAGAAAGAAAAGAAAAGAAAAGAAACAACTATAAAGTTATGTAAAAATATAAAAACAGAATCAAATATTCCAAAAATTATGAAAAGATAGTATTTAAGGATAAATATATTACATTAAGTGCTAAAATTTACAAAGAAAGCTTTGTAATATATAATGTACATATATATCCCCTTTTTATAATTCAAGAAACTAGAGTGAAAAAGCAAACTAAACCCAAAGCTGATAGAACAATGAAATTGACAGTGCTGAAATAACCAAACACAGAGTATTAAAAACAAACTAACTTTGGTGGAAAATACCATAAAGTTATTAGCTATTCTGACCTCATGAAGAGCGACAACCCACCCTAATCAAGACGGTATGACAGTGGAGATTCCACTGTTCACACAGAAGTTAAGGGAGTACACGAGCATGCTGGGAACGAGTCATGCCCGGCTGTTTTCACACAGGATGATAAAACAAGAAGTTATTCGTGAGATGTTAATGAATCGTGGACTTTCCAGACTCTGGAATGAACTGTAAACCAACATTGTGTTATTGCTTATAATAAACTGCCCAGTCTCTGGGCACTGTGTTGTACATAGCAGCACAAACGGGATAAGAAGTAGGCAGACTCAGAATCGCCGTCTTTCCTCGGAAGTTCTCCCTGCTGCACTCTTCCTCCAAGTGCCCAAAGTTCTCTTTCCTTGGCCCGTGTTGTGCTTAATGCATTTATTTGCTTCCTCCTTTAGGATGCTGGAAGCAGCAGTTACCTGTATTTCATTCACCCTGTGCCCCTTAATAAAATTTACCATTATTCGATTATTAAATGAATGACCTGGAGAAAACCATGACTTCTAAGTCCATGATTTTGGTAGTTTTCCTCTAAAATAAACTCTTGTGTGGCTGGAGAGATGGCTCGGCACACTGAGAGTAACACTGGAGAGCATTTGATGTTTGCACTCCTGGTCTCATGGCTGACTGGGAACTGTGGAGTATCTGCACGGCCTGCCATGAGTATTGTGGTACATACTGCTAGTCTAGGGAAAGATTCAAATTAAAAGTGTGAAGTATAGTTTCCTCTGAACACATAACCCTTTCAGCCTGATAAAATCAAACATTGCAAGTCAAGCCTTCATAGATCAAGGACCACGAGGAACTGGCTTACACAATTCCCAACACTGAGAAGTTCCAGTAACTGTCACCCACAGATGGGACTGAGGAAAGCTGGTGGAATATAACCCAGTGCAGGTGTGAAGTTCTGAGAATTAAGAATGCTAACAAGGAAAATCCCACTTAGAGGGCAGCTGCGGCATGTCATCTGAGGAAGCAAAGGAAATACAGTCCAAATTACTTCTTCCTCTTCCCTTCGCTTTGTTCAGGCCCTTAAATGACTGAATGATGTCCACTTACATTGAGGGAGAAAATCCACTTTCCTGAATCCTGTGATTCAGGTGCTAGTTTGATCGTAACAGCATCACAGACACGTCTGGAAATGATGTGAATCTGGGAACTCACTCAAGTGGACAGTGATTTAGGATTACATAAGCAATTTCATGTCTTAAGGAAAAATGAGAAGGAAGATGTGGGAGACAAGACAAACAGGTACATCATTTCAAGAAGCCTTGCTGTAAAGTCTTGAGGCAGCAGCTAATAGAAGATGTGGAGTCAAGATCGTTTTTTGGATGTTTGAGATCAAGGCAGTAATAAGAAGAAAAGTTGATCAGAAAAGAGAGGGAGAGAAACAATGAAGAGTGAGTTTCTTAATAGATGAGAGAAGATGGGCTCAGGTGGAGGTGGTGGGTTTGACTTCAGTTCAGAACACCCTGGTAACAGGTGGGAAGACACTGTGTAGGTGGAGAGGTGAAGGAGGGATCCTGAGTACACTTTATTCAAATTCCTTCCACTTGGGGCTGGACAAATGGCTTAGTCGTTAAGATGTTTGCCTGCGATCCCAGTTCGATTCTCCAGGATCCACACAAGCCAGATGCACAAGGGGTGCATGCATCTGGAGTTTGTTTACAGTGGCTAGAGGCCCTTGTGTGCCCATTCTCTCTCTGTGTCTGCCTCTCTTCTCACTTTCTCTCTCTGATTGCAAATAAATAAATTTTAAAAAATCCTTCTATTTTCAATGAAAGCCGTGAGAAACAAAACAATCACTGTAAAAGGTAATTGATAAGAACAAGTGGGGCATAATGGCGCACGCCTTTAATCCCAGCACTCAGGAGGCAGAGGTAGGAGTATCACCGTGAGTTCAAGGCCACCCTGAGACTACATAGTGAATTGCAGGTCAGCCTGGGCTAGAGGAAGACCCTACCTCAAAAAAAAAAAAAAAAAAAAAAAAAGGGATTGTGGGGAGAAAAGGTTGTAAAGAGTTCATCTGAGAGAGTGACTGAGGCATAGACGGAATATACAGGGGCAGGGTAGCACTGAGAGAACCCTGCCGTGCGTCTGAACTAGACTAGTGTTGTGGTTTCAGTGTGGGTTATGTTCCTCATGATTGCATATTGAATACTTATTCCCAAGCTTGCGGCTATATTGGAAGGCTGTGGAGGCATCACGAGATGGGAGCTGGCTGGCAAGGGAAGGTCTCTAGTGGTGGAGCCCTGAAGGCTAGCTCAGTGCTGACTTTGGTTCCATCCCCATTTCCTGCTCCGCTAGGTGAAGAATCTCAGCCTCGTGCTCTACCACCTGAATTCCGCCATGCCCTCCCTGAAGAGAGGACTGGAATCCCTCCTAACCACGAACCAAAACCAATCTATCCTCCCTTAAGTATTTTCTATTAGGTATACAAGCAATGTGGAAGCAGCTAACACAACCAGTCCATATAGATGCATATTCTCTAGACATGCGTGACCACATGGTAAAGGGAAAGAGGAGGTAGCGAGTATGATTTTCAAACAGGATAGCAGTAAAACTGAGCATCACCAAGCAGCAAAGCAGAAGAGTTTATAGTGACTGAGTACAGAATGGAAAGTGGATACGGTTACGCCAAAGAGAGGAAGGGCTTCATGTTAATGAAAGGAGACCTCGCAGCTATATTTCTCAGGACTGTCATACCACCTTGAGAGTGGTGTAATAACAGTTATGTGAGGACAAATTATAGAGTCATGGTTATAAGCATTAAGCAATAAATGCTCATGGGGTTTCAGCCGCCACGGGAAACCACCCCATAAGTGCAGAAACAAATCTGACACAAAGGTGGATTTCCTATGCAAAACGTGTTTTCAATCCAATCGAAACAACGTGGTGAAGAGAAACATAAGACTTAATATAAATTAAGTCCAGAATTACAGAAATTTGGCCCTACTACATCCATGGAGGCAACACTGTCATTTTCTACCCAATTTCTATAGACCTTTGCATATATTTCTGTGCTTTACTTTAATTCCCAGTATAACCTTTTACTTAACAAACCTACATTTAGCACTTACCATTAATAACACTTTCCTGTGAGCTGTAATATAATTAATGAGTTATGTCCCCTCCGTCTCATGAAGCTCTAGAGTCTAGTCGCTGACATTACATCTATGGAGAGATGTCTAAAATGGACGCAGGTGCACAGGATAAGCATGGAGAGGTTGAAAGTGGAAAGAAGCCAACGAAAGAGAGCATGGCAGTTTCTTAACAAGATAAACATGTCCTTACCCTGGGCTCCAGCAACTGCCTCTAAGTCATTAGTCTCAAAGCAGTAAGATTTATGTCCAAATAAAAACACAGACATAAGCTGGGCGTGGTGGCGCACGCCTTTAATCCCAGCACTCAGGAGGCAGAGGTAGGAGGATCATCGTGAGTTCGAGGCCACCCTGACACTACAGAGTGAAATCCAGGTCATCCTGGGCCAGAGTGAGACCCTACCTCAAAAAAACAAAAAACACAGACATAAATACTCAGAGTAATTTTATTTGTAATAGCTCCAAATGAGTAACAAGGCCAATGCCCTTTGAGTGTGAGTAAACAAACTGTAACACTCCACACTATGATATACTACTCAGCGATAAAATTTTAGAAGCAGGAATGGATAATTGACACATACAGCAATGTGCAATCTTCCAGGGATTATACTGAGATAAAAAAAAATAAAAAGCTAACATACACTGTGTGATTCTATTTACATGAAATTCCTGAATTGAAGAAATTATACGCTGGTGGTTGCCAAGGTTTAGGCCTTGGACAGGCCAGTAGCTGGGGGCAGCATGAGACATCCTTGAGTCTGTATGGAAATGTAATCTACAATGGCCTGAGGTTTGGTAGTAAGGATTGTCAGAAGAGGATGGCACCTCCTTTAAGAGTCAAAGAAAGCATTTATAGAGGAGGCAACATTGAAAATGACACCATGTTGTTTTAAGCAAGACTACAGTTTAATTTTAGTAACAGTAGCAGTAGCTCCCATTGGTCGAACACCAGTGCTATTCTAAGAAACGTCTTGAGCATTATGTGTTTATGATTCAAACTATTTGAGTAGATATTATTTCTGTCTTACAGACTAGTGATTTGGGCTTACAGTATTTAAATAACAGGTTTAAATCACACAGTTAATGTAAAATCTAGTATCAGTTTTTAAAAGTTCATATGTAAATACAGCCATGCGTTGTTTTCTGATGGGATACAATGGAAAAGCCTCATCGAGCTCTTTCAACAGTAAAGGTCACAGAATGAATTTGCACAAACCTCCACAGTAGCTCAGTTGCTCAACACAAGCTGGATGTTGCCGCTGCAGGCACAAAATGACACAATGCTTTACAGTGAACCTTTTTATAAGTAAAGGAAGAACCCTAAAGCAGCAATAAAAATCTTGGAAGAGTAAATAGATAAATTATTGTTAGAGTCATTCATTGTCTTTACTAAATGCCATGTATTAAACCTAGCTGCATTCACAGTGCTCGTATGTGAATGACAGTGCAGTGGGTCTGTGTACACCAGAGTCGCTACATACAAGTGCATAATGCACTGCACTACAGTGACATCATAAGGTGACAGGGATTTTTAGCACCATTATAAACTTATGGGACCACCATCCTGCATGTGGTGTGTCATGGACAGAAATATCTTTATATGGCCCATGACTATAATAATGAAGCTATTTTCTACCTAATGCAAAAATAAAAGAGCCACTCAACAGCATTTATTAAGGAATTGTCATAAAGAAGAAAACTTTACTAAGTGCTATGGGAATAGACATATATGATACTGAGAGAAAGTCTGTTCTCTTGTACAGTTAATTAATATTAGAGTCACTACCTCAAACCCTTCTCCAATGAAAAATGGTTCACACAGGTATCCTGAAGAAAACTCAAACCATTTCTAGATTATTTTTCAAAAGAAGTTATTTTAAGAATATTGCATGCATTACCTATTTCACATATAGTTTGAACTATTGTCAATATTTTTGCTGTGACCCAAAATTTGATTTCTTTAACTCTTAGAGAACAAAATATATGCCTCATTAGTAGTGCAGTAGAGAACACAGCAGTCTCATGAAAATTAAACTTGTGACATTTCTCTTCAATTTAAATCTTTAAAAACTTATTTGTGCGAGGCGTGGTGGAGCACAACTTTAATCCCAGCACTCGGGAGAGGCAAAGATAGGCGAATCGCTGTGAGTTTGAGGCCACCCTGAGACTGTGAAGTAAATTCCAGCTCAGCCTGAACTAGACTGAGAACTTATCTCGAAAAAACCAAAAAATAAAAATAAAAATAAAGCTTGTTTGTAGAAAAGGTTTCTCATATCATACATTATTAACTTTTAATTTGGAACCAAATCTCCAGAACTCTGGAAACTATGGAAAAATAATACCAATTAACATGAATTCATTTATAAATTAATGTTCAAAGCATTTTGAAAGTAAGTGTATTTTGGGGTTTGCAAGATTCTAGTGCAGAATTTTGACTACTGTTTCTGGTGTATCTTGCAAGTAGCCAGGTGTGGTGGCACACACCTTTAATCCCAGCTCTCAGGAGGCAGAGGTAGGAGGATCACCGTGAGTTCGAGGCCACCCTGAGACTACATAGTGAATTCCAGGTGAGCCTGAGCTAGAGTGAGACTCTACCTCTTAAAAACAAAACAAAACAAACAACAACAAAAAGTACAAATAAATACACTTAACTTCAGACAGAGGATGGCCTTCCCTGTTTCTTCCTACAGCTTTAGGGTGCCACCTAGAGGCCCTTGTGCAGAATGTATTTCCAGTATCAATTTTTAACAACTCTGGGGGTAATTTAGCTTTGAGTGATCCTATACATGTTTTAATATTCATTGTTTTATCAATTTACCCAAAAGAGTTTATTAACTAGAATAAAAATGTGGAAAGTTTTTAAGGCTAATAATTCATATGTTTTCATATCTTAGCTTATGTTAGACAAGTGCCTAAGTTTTATCAGTTCATCATGTGTTACTTGAGTGAAGAAAGTGACGTTTCCTGATGGCAGTGATTGTGTCACACGGTATTTCTGAACATGTTCTCTTGTCCTGCACATGGCACTGCACACAAGGAGGACAGGCTTGCTGAGAGACTTGGTGGACTCTCACCATATGACATCTCTCTGTGACATCAGTCCTAACTTGTTGTTCAAATATTAGAGCTGTCATTGCTGATTGATAATTCATCACACTAAAGTTAGAAAGGCATCCAATATTAGATTTTTGCTCTTCAGGTTTTCGTCCAGGGGGTTAGCTATTCAGCAGTGTGCTGAGGGTAGCTGAGAAGTAGCTTCCGGTGGCATCGTCCCAGATGCGTCTGAGAGGCTTTCCTGATGACGTCACCTCCCATGTGCACACACTGGAAATGACAGCAGGGAGTGTCTGTCTGCCGTCACCTCACATCAGAGCACAAGGCACGTGACCATAGCGACATAGTGACATCTGGACCTTATTCTCTTCAAGCTCTACAACTCAGAAGAAGTTGTGAAAATGCCAGTTCCCTCAATACTTCACTGTTTCTCTTTTCATGCATGCCCATTCAGCTATACAACAGTCCTACTGAATGAGGTATGGTGATCATCCTGAAATAATTTTTTATTCTATAC
Organism: Orientallactaga sibirica; assembly: GCA_036365145.1. Lineage (NCBI taxonomy): Eukaryota > Metazoa > Chordata > Mammalia > Rodentia > Dipodidae > Orientallactaga > Orientallactaga sibirica. The sequence continues at coordinate 5,113,811 of JAEOAD010000040.1, read as the reverse complement.
CTTTCAATAAATTTAATAGTAACATTTTCCCGTCTTTCTTGTACTTGGACTAGCAGGTCATAATGTCAAGCATGCAGGCAATTTGCTTATCTCATTGTTGTACTATATTGGCATCTCAGCACCGCAATGCTCAATAAACATCATTTCCTTTAACTTGTTAAGAACAAGTACATTACAGGGAGTTTATGTGATTTTCATAGTCACAAGGAAAGTCATTCTGACTCTGACCTTGGTGGTTGTTTGCAAATAAAAATAAAACTTGGGCTGGAGAGATGGCTCAGCAGCTAAAGACACTTGCTTGTAAAAGTAAAACTATATCTTTGTTTCTCTTTGTATTTTCTCAACTGATTCTCCATTCTTTCTCTATCAAGAAGTTTTGAGTAGCCTGCTGCCACTTCTACTTGATTGATCTTTTATAATGAAGATTACTGCTCACAATCCAAAAATCCTAACGTTTTTCTGTACATAAATACGTAGTTATAAACCAACTTGTAATATGTTCATATAATAAAGTTCTCAATTTTTTTAAAAAAGTAGTTATTTTCTTTTATAGATTTTTTACATTCTTTGGCTTAGACCTTGAAAACATAAATCCACTAAGAAGGTGAGGGAATGAAGACATTGTTTAAGTTGTAGATATGCATGGGAAATTTGTGTCAGCAAGTTAAAATTGTGATGGCACAGAACTTCCTGAAAATGTATGCCATCAGATTGGTGGCATCCATCAGGCAGAAGGGAGATGTTCATGTGTGGAGCAGAACTGGGAGTGAAATAAACATCCACGTCAAGCAGAAGGATTAGTGACACGGGTGAGATGTGCGTGATTGGCTAAAACATCCATTTCACCCCTCTGTGTGTTTTTCTCCTAGATACCGGTGTGGGCAGCGATCCACTCCCGAAAGGCCGTCACTCTAGTGTAAACACCAGGCTTGTTGGGTTGCCCGCATTCATCTCCCCAGCTCACTATTCCAGCAAGGTACCATATGTCTCTAACATCGGAAGCAACCAGGGGTCCTCCAGAGTCACCCTAAAGAAAAGAGCGGGAGATTAGTAATTCACCATGAGGTTCACTACAGAAAAATGTATCCTTGCAAGTTATGAATATCATGTGAACGTTGACCTTCCGGTCTTCAGTATGTTGAAACACAGAAGCGCTTCTCTCGCCCTCGGTGTCAGCGACGGGCATAGAGGAGGAGCTCCAACCCGACCTAGCCTCAGGTTTCAGCACACTGAGCGTGGAGGCATCGTCTTCTCCAAGAACAGAATTCCGGGCTGACCTGGGCGTCTGACAAGACAACTGCATACACACAACGCCTCCTCACTAGTGTGACACAAGTCAGCAGAAAAGAGTGAGGAGTCTGCCACTGATAAGAAACACAGACATTCTCTGCACCCACCAATTGTGGGCTATATATAAAATTCTCTCTAAAATAACAATGGTGGGAATGGATGGGACTGGAGGGATGGCTTAGGGGTTAAGGCATTTGCCTGCAAAATCAAAGGACCCAGGTTCGATTCCCCAGGACCCACGTTAGCCAGATGCACAAGGGGGCACACGCGTCTGAAGTTTGTTTGCAGTGGCTGGAGGCTCTGGTGTGCCCATTCTCTCTCTCTCTTTCTCTCTCTCTCTCTCTCTCAAATAAATAAATAAATAAAAATAAAATATTTTAAAAAATAAAATAACAATGGCCATCCAATCTATCTGGTACTGACTTCTCTCTCTGTTGGAGAATTTGCTTCTCTTTTTCAGATGGATGCAGAACCTGAGGGGAGGATCAGCCTATGGCACCTCACCAGGGCCCGGCTGAAACCATAGAGTAACGGGGGAAATGGGCAAGCGTGCTGTTTCTTGGTGAACCCGACACCAGAACAAGGCTGAAGGAGATAAACTCAGAGAACATTCAACTCCTACTAAGCCAGATATCCAGAGACACAGAGGCTCCCAAGACCTCATCATGACTAACATGACCATAACGTGGCTCAGGGAAATTCATGGAAGAGGGGGCAGAAAGAGTGTTAGAGCCACAAGCTGGGTCATTATGCACACAGACTTTGCCCCTCCCCCATAACTGTTGACTACCCCCATAATGCACGACCCACATTCCCCAATAAGGAGGGTCCTTTTGGAGGGGGGAGGTCAGGGAGGAGGCTACCGGAGGCACCAACATGAATGTAAAATTAAAATAAATAAATAAATGAAAAGAAAAATAGACATAGGAGACAGACAACTGAATTCACTCTCGAGTTTGAGCTTTCAAATCCTGCTGAGACCTTTAATTGTTCATAAGTGGTCTTAATAACAATCCTGATGAGCACAAAAAAGATTAAGACAGTGACATTTACAGCACTAAGTAGAAGTGAGGAAAGTCACATATAAAGCCACAAATACCAATTGTTTGTACCTTGAAAAGCCCCGAGTTCCGTTATGTGTGTATGTATGTATGGATGGATGGATGTATGGATGGATGGATGGATGGATGTATATCATTCTGATTTTACATTCATTCAGAAGCCCTAAGAACAAGGACTTGGAGGACCGTCCCGTCGCACAAGACGCCCTCTAGTGTGAAACAGAGAGTAGAAGACAGCGTCAAAGAAACTGCCCAACCTGAGGAGCAGAGAAAAGGAGGGTGGAAACAATAATGAAGAAAAATTCATGAACCTCTGGGATCATAACCCAAAAAAAGCTAACATTTTTATCATTAAAATCTGAGAAGAAAAGGGGAAAGAAGGTGTGAGTAAATATATATATATATATATATATATATATATATATATATATTCAAAGAAGTAATGTCTGAAAATTACCTTGATCTAGCAAAGAACATGAACCTACAGATTCAAAAAAACTGACCCAGGGGCTGGAGAGATGGCTGTGTGGTTGAGGAGCTTGTCTGCAAAGACTAAGGACCTGAGTTCGATTCCCCAGTACCACATAAAGCCAGATGCACAAGGTGGTGCTTGCATCTGGAGTTTGTTTCAGAGGTTAGAGGCCCTGGTGTGCCCATTCTCTCTCTCTCTCGCTTTCTTTTTCTCCCTCTTTCTCTCACTCACTCACTCTCTCTCTCTCTCTCAATGAATAAGTAAATTAAAAACTGTGCCAGAAGTGTCTTTTTTTCACACGACAGTGACCACTGCGGAGACTCAAAACTCATCAAAGTGCTGAGGAGAAGTGACAGTGGAATACACAAATAACTTACAAGTAACTTTTCTACAAGGACATAACCAAAAATAGTAGGATATGAACCCAAATGAAATTTCAAAAGTCCTGTATGATTTCATTTACTTAGCATTCTGTAAATTATAGAATTATAGGGCTAGAGAAAAAATAGCAAATGCCAGATGTTAGAGATGACAGGGGAGGTAAAGAGTTTGTCCTCTTAACATAGATCTTTCTGTGATTAAATATACTCTGTCTTAACTACAGTGGCAATTGCACAAATCTACACATGTGACAAAATACCACACACATAGACACACAGTGCACTAACATTCTCTATAGTTTAATCAGCTATGTATGTGATGTGTGACCATGGGAGAAAACTGAGTAAAGGGTGAATATTACTCCTCTGCAATATCTATGCAGCTCTCTCTCTCTCTAAATCTGTAATTATTTGAACAAAGTTGACCAAGACATTTGACAACATATTAATAAGGAAAACCACATACCTGACATGCATCACTTTTTCCTTTTAAGAAGCCAGCACACAACATCCTAGGTGTAATGACACCGTTGTAAACATCAGGTCTATTGCAGGTTTCAGTGTCTATGTAATCCACCTGTACCTGACGAAGGCGATTCTGAGCGAAACCTAAAGGGAAGACAGTTTTCATTGCATGTATAATGAAATGTGTGTGTGTGGCTTTCGTAACTTTTAGATAAGAGAGTACTATCAAATCTTATCTTAGAATATGTTTGTTTTAGACATAGTGTTATTTGGAAAGAAAACCCTCTCCTAAACAGTTTAAAAGAATAGTCAGGTCCCCAGGAAGGAAGTTCAAGGTGTTCTGCTCCATTACTCGGGTTAGAAAGGAATTTTGCTGGGGGAGAACAGTGGCTGGGTGAGTGTGTGAGATTTACAATCGGGTTCATCAATGAACCTTAATCTCCTTCATGGCTAATTCTCTGGTAAGAAATGCAATGGCTGGGGGACATGTGCTCTTACATAACTTACAAACATGACTACACCAACAGCAGAACTGCAAACAGCAGCTAAAGAGAGGAAGGAACGTGTGCCTCTTCCAGAGACACAGAACCTGCCTTAGGCTTGGTCCATGTGACCAAGCAAACAGCACGATTTTTTTCCTTTCATTAATTTTTTGTGGTGTGTGTGTGTGTGTGTGTGTGTGTGTGTGTGTGTGTGTGGTGTTCATATGCGTGAGTGCTCCCTAGCATGAGTGACAGCTCATCGTCCACCTTGCTTAAGGCAGGGTCTGTGGTTAAGTACTGCTAGCTGAGCCGGGAACTTCCAGATACCCTCTGGTCAGCACGGCCCTTCTCGCAGTAGCACACTGGGAACTGCACACGCATGGTAGCACGTCTGGCTGTCATGCAGCTCTGGAGATCCTCGCTCTGGGTAGTCATGCCTGTGCGGCAAGCACCGTCTATACCGAGCCACCTCTCCAGCCCAGCCGACACTTGTTCACAAAACACTCTTCTCTCCCTTCAAGGCCTTAGAACACCAAGTAGGTCATTAGGGCTGGGATTTCTCCCAGCTGCCCACCATCATTTTCCGTGGCTCCAAATCCTGTCACAAACATCCGCTGTCCTGGGTGGAAGACGTGGTTTGCTTCAGGGAGACAGACCCTATGCACTGCATTTGTGCAGGAAATGGGGCTAGAAAGTTCCGCAAGGGAGATATCATAGTCATGGGATGGGTAGTTGTACTTTTCGTGCATGATTATCCTCCGGAGGCCTCGTTTCATTTTGGGGGGGTTTATTTTTACGCCAAAGGAAGCAGTCCATCTGGATGGGTCCTTATGCCTAGGGAGAAAAATCAAGGAGAAATTCTAGTTTTCCATGCCATCAATGAATGTGTCTGATCTGCAGGTGTTCAGTATAAAATTTCATTTTCAAGTTCACATCAACAGAAATAAACTCCTCCTAACCCAAGAACCAGGCCCAGGGATCATGGCAGGTGGAAAAGACACAGTGGCTCAACCCATGGGCTCTGCCACTCCCTGTGTCACTCCGGACCCTTGCACTCTTGTCATTTATGAAAGACGATGTTGCACTGAATGAGAGAACGAATCTCCCATGCGCAGTTGACATGCGCCTGCCTCCTCTTCCCACAAGCATGCGTTCTTCACCACTGAGGTCACAATAACGTATTAATACTGTATTGAGGGTATTTTTTTGACATTGGATTGAAAACTCCAGCATTCCTTATAATGTAACTAGTGAATCTACTCAAGTGTAAAATTTGCGACTTTATTATCTTTATTATCTTCCTCCCTACCTGAAATTTTACCCACTGGGGTCAAATCAACCATCTGCCCAGCCTCTGGTTCTGACAGAGATGCTCAGTGGTTGCTCAGCTCTTCTCTTTGACAACAAGTGCAAAGGTCAAAGATGCCTTTAAGATGGACGTGGTGGCAGAAGCCTTTAATCCAAGCACTTGGAAGGCAGGGGTAGGAGGACTGCCATGAGTTCAAGACTGGCCTGGGGCTACAGAGTGAGTTCCAAGTTAGCCTGAGCTAGAGTCAGCCCTTCCACACACATAAAAAAAAAATTATAGATGCTTTTGAACTTCCTACTTTCTTTGACAAACTCATGAATTTATGAATGGATAATTTTATAGTAATGTGTACTTTATACTATTTTATTCCAGACCAAAAAACCTCCTACTAAGTTTTATAAGATCCCCACTCCCTTTTATGATGAAAACATTATTTCTAATTTATACTAAATTCACCTCCCTATAAAATTCATGAACGATTTCATGAACACACTGTGAAAAGCCCAGTGAATGCCCCTGTCCCATCACATACTCAAAGTTCAAGATTTACCTTCGAAAGCAGTGAGCCGCACTCACAAGCCATGTCTTGTTGATTAAGGTCGCGCCACAGCGGTGGGCCCCATCCCAGCGCAGGCTAGCTTGCCATGGCCACTCACCCTCTTCCACCTGGGTCCCACCAATAATCCTGACACTAGTCTGATCTGTCGATTTATTCCTTCGTGTCCCACAGCCTGCCAAACAGGAAGGACACACTTATTAGCAGATGTTTTAAGCATCAAACTGTGTTGCTACATCCCAAAGTTCTTGTGCTTTGTGTTCCAACAGTATCAAATATGTTCTCAATTTATCTCTCATTTATATCTCAAGCAGAGATAGAGAGAATGCGAAAGGAAATGGTTGTGTCAGGGCCTCTTTCCACTGCAAACAAACTCCAGGTGCATGTGCCACCTTGTGTATCTGGCTTATGTGGGTCCTGGGGAATCGAGCCTCTAACTGGGGTCCTTAGGCTTCACAGGCAAGCACCTAACCACTAAGCCATCTCTCCAGGCCCCATTTTGCCTCTTTTGTATCCCTGTTTCCTAACACAGTGCTAGCACATGGAAAGTTCCTAATCAATATTTATGTTCACAACATATGAGTCACTTAGAGAAAGGGATTGTATTGTATATCTTAGTTCCAGGCTTGGAGACGCTCACAAATTAACCAACATTCTGAGCTACTGAGAAGCACATCTTCCAGATTCTTTAAAGAGAAATATAGTGTGAACAAATTTTTTAACTGTTAAATGTATTCTTTGAATCATGATCACTTAGAGTAACTGATCTGTAAGAGAGAGAAGGACTAAGTGTAGAATCAACACCTTTAAACTATGTATGCAGAGCTGGGCGTGGGGGCGCACACTTTTAATCCCAGCACTCGGGAGGCAGAGGTAGGAGGATCACCATGAGTTCAAGGCCACCCTGAGACTACATAGTGAATTCTAGGTCAGCCTGGACTAGATTGAAACCCTACCTTGAAAATCCAAAACCAAAATATATATAGGCAGTATTTTCGAGTCATCTGCAACTTCATCAAAATATACCTCAACACTATAATTGCCTGCATTTCCGTATTGTAAAGTAACAGCATTAAGATGATTTTATGTAAAGTAGACTGACATTTAAGTTTCTGCCTCTCACTGAAAAATACAAACACATAGCTTCGTTTTATATAACCTTCAGGAAACTGCATGAATATACATATGCAAATAGAATGTTAATAACTGGATGTTTTGCCTCCAGCAGTTGTGTTGTCCAGCTCACTTCCAACTTGTGGTGGCTTGGATCATATCTTCCCCATCAATTCATGGGCCTTGAATGCTTGGTCCCTGGCAGGTGGTAATGTGGGAGACGCAGCCTTGCTGGGGGTGTGTTGCTGGCTCAGGCTCCGCCTCGTAGAGCTCAGCTCACTCTCCTACTGCTGTTGTCCACCTGCTGGGCAGAGGTGACGTCCAGCCTCTGCTCACGCCAGGCTTTCCCCTGCCATCATGGCGCTTCCCCTCAAGACGGTGAGCCAAAATAAATCCTTTCCTCCCATCAGCTGCGTTGGGTTGAGTGTTTAATCCAAGCAACATAAAGGTAACTGCCACATTACCCCCATGGTCATGGGAGCCTGCCTATCCTCTGAAGTTTTCCGGATTCTGTATCTCTTAGTGGACCTCGGAGATAAGGTCAGTGCTAAGAGCTGAACATAGATTTTCAAACTCCATTCTGTTCCCACGACTCCAACACAAACAAAGTGACTGCTTCAGGTAATACAGATTTAATAAGTAAATTGAGGGCTGGAGAGATTGTTAAGTGGTTAAAGTCACATGCTTGCAAAGTTTGGTGTCCTGAGTTCAAATCCCCAGTACCCATGTAAAGTCAAATGCACAAAGCATCTAGATTCATTTACAGTGGCAGGAGGCCCTGTTATATCCACTCCTCCTTCTCTCTCCCTCTCTCTCCTTCTTCTTACCTCCCTCCCTTCTCTCCCTCCCTGCTCTGGAAATAAATAATAAATAAAATATTTTTTTAAATAAGCATATTGAAGCCGGGCATGGTGGTGCACGCCTTTAATCCCAGCACTCGGGAGGCAGAGGTAGGAGGATCGCCGTGAGTTCGAGGCCACTCTGAGAATACAGAGTGAACTCCAGGTCAGCCTGAACTAGAGTGAGACCCTACCTCGAAAATCAAAACAACAACAACAACAAAAAGCATAGTGACTTACAGTTATTAAGATAGTTGTCTGTTTCTGTCTTGTTGATTTCTGAAACACACAGAGTTGATGAAAATTTGAGAGAGCATCACAGAACAAAGAAAAGCCTTATCATTTTAGTAACATGTCCAAATGCATTTTTCTTGCTTTTTGACAAAAGTAGGACATTTTCACTTTGCACAGACCTGCATGAATTATGTAACTGGCCCTGTCACAGCTAAGGCCTCCTTTTCTAAGCAAGTAGGATTGGTCCCCATCAGTTTGGGCTTCTACTTAGATCACTTAGCTTTTATGTTAGCACTCTGTGATCATTCTGTCTGTCTGACCTCTCTTCTCTACTTCCTTGTCTACCATATGCATTATTGTACACGTAACCACATACAGCCAGTGAACTCTTGAAGTGTGGCTAGTCTAAATTAAAATGTGCTATCAATATAATATGTACACACCCACCAAGGCTCAGAAAATTTCTCGGAAGAGGGGGTGGAAGGAATGTAAGAGCCATAGGGTGGGAGGGAATATCCAGAAGCATTGTCTTCCCCCTGACAATGACTGACTGTTGCTCTCACAACTCATAACCAACAACTCCATGGTGAATACCAGAAACCCCACTAAGAAGTGGGGGCAGGGAGGAGGGAAATGATGGTATTAACACATGCTGTATCCATACAAAGTTTCTACTTACTAAAAAAAGAATGATATAATATGCACACTAGACTTCAAAGCCTTAGTACAAAAAATAATGAGTTAATTATGCAAATTATTTAAATCAACTTCAAATATTTATGTTCACTGTTTCAATAAAGTATCAAAAATTTTGCTTCTAGCCCACATAGTACGCAGTGCTCTCCTGTAACATGGAAGGCAGCTCTAAAAGAGACCAGAATGTCCACTCATTCCACATCGGATCTCATGAGTCTCATTTTCTATTAATAAGAACCTTTTCCCATGTATTATGTTCTTTGTGGTCCTGGGAAAATAAACATTAAAAAGTCTACCTAACCCACCAAGGCTCAAGGCATTGGGGAAGAGGTGTTAGAAAGAATGTACGAGTCAGAGCATAGGGAGGAGTGCTTTGGAACGCTGTATTCTAGACATGAGGTGGTGGCCTTTGCATTCAGCAGCTGTCCTCACCTGCATGATAATGGGCCCATCAACATGTTATCATGGTTGATAAAGGAAGATGAAAGGAAAAAAAGGTATCAAAATAGAAGAGGGACTGGTTGGGGAGAGAGAAATCGGTTCAGTGGAAAGGATATGCAGTTGGGGGACGAGTATGATGGGAGGGAATTGTGATCAAAATACATTATGTACATATATGAAATTGTCAATCAAAAAGTCTACCTAAGGGCTGGAGAGATGGCTTAGGGGTTAAGGTGCCTGCCTCCTAAGCCTAAGAACACTGGTTCCAATCTCCAGCAGTTCCAATCTCCAGGTCCCACGTTTAGCCAGATGCAAAGTGACGCAAGGGCTCAATGCCACACTTGACCACAAGGGGGTGCACACATCTGGATTTCGTTCGCAGCAGCTGAGACACTGCTGGCGCGCCCATCTCTGTCTCCCCCGCTCCCCGTCTCTCTTTCTCTCTGTGTCTTTCTCCAAAAAAATAATAAAAAATAAAAAGTTTTTTTTAAAAAAAGTCTACCTAAGATTTTCAGTTATATTTGTAAAACATACCAAATTTAAACATCAATAAATATATTTTAGGTAAATGAGCTAAGAGAAGCAGTTATGACAAGGTATATTCATGAAAATAAATGTGTAGATGGCACCGACCTTCCTGAATATCATATTCTCAGAACTTATCATGGAAACCAGAAAAAAATAAGAGTGCTACACAAAGCCACTTCCTCCATTTCTAACTGGATCCTGCATCCAAGCTATAAGGGACAATGCAGAAGACCTTTCTCTTGAGTTAATGACAAGCTTGCAAGGGAGGTGTGCATTTAGAGCACTGTTTCAAATTGAAAAACTCTGCTAAGACCAATTTAATTCCAAAGCAATGAATGTGTAAGTGACAAGAATTGAGAATTAAAGAGATCTTAAGTGCCCAAATCCAACACAGGATTATTCCATGGAAGAAGAATAAATGTGAGAAACTAACTTACTCTTTTTATTAACTTTTTATTGACAGTTCCCATAAGTATAGTCAAGAAAACCATGATAGTTCCTTCCCTCCACTCCCATTCCCACTCTTAACTCCGCCCTCCATCCAACTTACTCTTAACTGAAGTGAGTGCCCAAGTCCAACATGGGATTATTCCATGGCAGAGGAATAGATGTGAGAAACCAACTTACTCTTAATTTCCACTGATTCAGGATCAACTTTAGGGGGTCCTACAGCATTCTGCAGCTTTGCATGTAGAATGTGTTCAACAATCTTATGTACAGTTTCAGGATCCTCCGTAGAGCGAAATCGAAAAATCAGTAGCATGTGAGCCAACACTCCATCAGCCTCCTGACTGTGGACCACAGAGAAAAAGAAAAGGGAGTAGAAGGGAAGGAGGAAGAAAAGGAGGTAGGGAGAAAGGGAAGAAAAAGGAAGGAAGGAAGGAGAGAAAAGAAGGGAGGGAAGGAACGAAGGAAGGAATATACATATATATGTATTATATATTTGAATATCCATCCTCTCTGACAGTGCATGCATCACTTTTGATATTAACTTTTCAACTATACACTTATGTATTTAAAGACATGCATATGCAGTTAAGAAGTCCAGCTTTAGGTTAAGTTCAGAAGCGAGCATTTTAGGACGGGCGTGGTGGCACACGTCTTTAATTCCAGCATTCCAGAGGCAGAGGTAGGAGGATCACTGTGAGTTCAAGGCCAGTCTGGGACGACAGAATGAGTTCCAAGTCAGCCTGGGTTACAGTGAGACCCTACCTCAAAAACAGAATAAATAAATAAGTAAATAAATAAATAAATAAATAAATAAAGTGAGCATTTTAGGTCTACATACCTGAACTTGATAATATGAGCCTTGACAAGCACTCCCCTGAAAGGAGATTTGTAAAACGCATTGTTCACCTGTTCAAAAATAGTTAAAACAGGTCACTGAGAACAGTTTCTTAAAATTCTACAAATGAATTCAAAGCTCTAGGGAATATTGAAATACAAGACAACACCAACAAGGAAATTGGCCAACATTTCACGATGTAGTGAGCTTGAGGAATCTTCCATGGATCCCACCTAGAGACTGGATTGAACTCTGCCTTGGGAATGGCAAGCTCCACAGGCATCTATGCGCCACTCAACTGACTTCAGATATGAACACGAACGTGCTGCTTCCAGAAAAGTAAGAATTCACTGTTTGCCCTGGAGATGAGGGCTGCCACTGCAGGTGGGAAAGTGATGCACCTCTTCATGCTTATTTTTATTGTGCAGACCTATACACTGAGACAAAATACTTGAGAAAAACTAGGGCGTAAAGATGTGTTTTGTGTCATGGACTCAGAAGAGGAATGAAATGGTTCTTCATAGCGATGGTTGGGTCATAGAAAGGAGCACGTGACTGTCCTGTGGCTCCCAGACCTGGTGAAGATGTTGTCACGTGTCCTTGAATCATACGGACCCAGATCAGCATCAGAAGTGCTCCCCATTAGAACCATGAGCTGGGCCTTCAGAACCACAGCTGTGAAGCTTCTCTCATAAAACGGGAGTTTAAATTGTCTCCTTTCTTCTTCATGTGGATATTTTCTAGACACGCTTACTACAAGCTCATGATTAAACTTTTTATCTTTATTTACATTTAATTGACTTTCTGAGTCAGTACCACAGAACAGAGCAGAGCTGACAACTGTGAGACAATCAATGCAATGTAAATAAGACCTCCAGAGAGGGACTTACATGGAAGATTTTACAAAAGGATTTGGTTTTTTTTTTTTTTTTTTTTGGTTTGTCGAGGTAGGGTCTCACTCTGGTCCAGGCTGACCTGAATCTTACTATGCAGTCTCAGGGTGGCCTCAAACTCACAGCAATCCTCCTACCTCTGCCTCCCAAGTGCTGGGATTAAAGGCGTGTGCCACCAAGCCTGGCTAAGGATTTTTTTTTTAATTTTTTTATATTCATTTTTATTTTGGAGAGAGACACACAGAGAGACAGAAAGATAGGGAGAAGAAGACAGAGATGGCCCCCTTGTGGTGAAGTGCGGCATTGCGCCCTTGCGTCACTTTGCATCTGGCTAAACATGGGACCTGGAGATTGGAACTGGTGTTCTTAGGCTTAGGAGGCAGGCACCTTAACCGCTAAGCCATCTCTCCAGCCTAGGATTTGTTTTTATCAAGAAATTTCAAAATAGTAATTTTGAAGGTATTAAATAATCTTATCTATATTCCTTTAGATTTAAATTGATCTGTATCTGTTTTGGCAAGTGGCACATACAAGGGAAACAGTTAAGGCCTTGACTTTTTGGGTTCTATTCCTTGCCTTACTTAATATGCTTGTTAGTCTTAGAGAAGGTTCTCATGCATTTTCCTCATCTGCTTTTTGCAAGGACAAGTGGAACCAGGGTTTAACTTCCTGCTCAACAAGGTACACATTTTATGGGGAAGGACTCGCTGTCATGCTTGGTTTAGAAATGATTTGAATGTCTCACAGGGTTTCGTGCATTAAAATTTAATCCCCTTTGCAAGATACCAAAAGGATAGAAATTTAATCCACTAAGGTGTTTTAGGGGTGAGGGTTTGGGAGGCTATTCTGATGAGATAGGATTATTAGGATGGAGGCCCATGATTGAATCCTGGCAACTACAAAAGAAGGAAAGAGCAGAAAACACTCATATATGTTCCCTTTCTTTGCCAAGTGATGCCCTGGGCCCCTCGGGACTCTGCCAACAAGAAAGTCATCACCAGATGCATCACAGGCTTATTTGACCTTGCACCTCCTGAACCATGAGTCAAAGTTAACCTTTCTTCATGAAACCTTTTCTTTATTAGCTACCTCAGGTATTTCTCTATAGGGAAGGAAAATGGGCTAATGCACCTCCTGAACCATGAGTCAAAGTTAACCTTTCTTCATGAAACCTTTTCCTTATTAGCTACCTCAGGTATTTCTCTATAGGGAAGGAAAATGGGCTAATGCAGGTTATATCCATTTTATTCCTATTCTGAATATTGAAACTGGAAGATGATTTGCAAATTATATTTAATGCATCTCTCTCTATATATGTGTGTGTGCCTGTGTGTGTGTGTACATATGGAAATTTGTCCAGAATAATAAATTGACATGCCAAGTGACACATCACTTGATGTTGATGATATTAGAGCTAGATATTCCGCCTTCTAATTCAGTTCCATCAGACCACAAGTTACCACGCAAATTTACAGGACATATCCAAATTATTCTTTAGGTAGTATGAAGAGAATGACAATCCATCTCTCATGCCCTTGTTCTTTTGGTACATACTGCTGTTCTTCTCATTTCTTTTTTAAATATATTTTATTTATTTATTTGAGAAAGAAAAAGAGGCAGAGAATGGGGGGAAGACAGATACATGCGCCCCCTTGTGCATCTGGCCTATGTGGGTCCTGGAGAATCAAACCAGGATCCTTTGGCTTTGCAGGCAAACTCCTTAACTGCTAAGCCATCTCTCTAGCCCGTTTTTCTCATTTCTTAACTATTAAATTCCACACTTGGGATGATTATTGATGCCTTGAGGGCAGAAATAAGTACCTATGAATTTCCTGTAGCCTTATAGGCATTGATTTATTTTATGTGCTAGATGCCATATATATATATATTTTTTTGGTTTTGTGAGGTAGGGTCTCACTCTGGTCCAGGCTGACCTGGAATTCACTATGTAGTCTCAGGGTGGCCTCGAACTCTCAGCGATCCTCCTACCTCTGCCTCCCAAGTGTTGGGATTAAAGGCGTGCACCACCACGCCCGGTTCTATATATGGTTTTTGAATAGTGTAAATCTCCACAATCTTTTGCTCTGAGTCTCTTCTTTAAGGTGCCTAGCCAAATCTTGGGTCTGCCGCTCCTAGAGTTTCTGGACCAGTTTCTGCACAAATGAAAATGAAGGAGAGCGGCCAGACGTTCCTGAATATCGAGAGGTCATCTGGTCTGGCCTGGCTGGCTAATACTTGTATAGTCATGGATTGCAGGTTTTGTTTTCTGTCCCTTAAGTATGAGCTCAACATTTTGAAACATGCCTAAACAGGAACTAAGTAAACGGATATTTCAGGAGTGGATCCTAAAATATACGAGAAAAGTGACCCCCAAGACCCCGTAGCAAAGGAGTTACTTACCATTGACTCAATTCTCTGGCTCATTTCGGTGAAATTTTTAGAAGCCTCTTTTCCAAACTCAGAATATAGTTTGTTGCTTGTGAATGACAGGGTGGTGTAATAATTGTAAGTCTTCCTTTGATCTACAAGGAAATAGGCAAAAGACCCATCATCACCTTTATCAGATGTGTGGAAAGTACCATGATCATTGCACTGGTGACCGCCAGAAGGAGGTGACCGCCATGAAGGGATGCATCACCACATGCTGTCAGCTCCATCACTCTGCTCCAGGCTTCAGAATGACCTCGGAGCCAAAGACAACATTGTTCATCACTCCATCACCCTGCTCCAGCTTCAGAGCGACCTCAGAACCAAAGACAACCTTGTTCATCACTCTATCACCCTGCTCCAGGCTTCAGAACGACCTCAGAGCCAAAGACAACCTTGTTCATCACTCCATCACCCTGCTCCAGCTTCAGAACGACCTCGGAGCCAAAGACAACATTGTTCATCACTCCATCACCCTGCTCCAGCTTCAGAGCGACCTCAGAACCAAAGACAACCTTGTTCATCACTCTATCACCCTGCTCCAGGCTTCAGAACGACCTCAGAGCCAAAGACAACATTGTTCATCACTCCATCACCCTGCTCCAGCTTCAGAAAAGACAACCTTGTTCATCACTCCATCACCCTGCTCCATCTTCAGAATGTCCTCGGAGCCAAAGACAACATTGTTATCTTAATGATTTAGACCATGGAAGTGGGTAGAGGTGCCTGGTGTTCTGGGAATATTGTACACATCTTACACTGAAGCTGTTATCCATGCCTGAATTAGTCACAAACGACAGCAAGCCATGCCATCTGAGCAGACAAACATGGTTGTATTCAGAAGATTCCCACAGTTGCATTTTTATTTCAGAATTAGATTGTCCCCCAATTTAGATGGCACCAAAACGATAGTATAAGGAACTATACTTTGGCCAGCAATGAAAATGAAGGCAGGAATAAAAATGTCTTGACTCAGTAAATAGAAGTTTGCAGAGCTAGAGGAAATACCTGGCGTAGCCATCCAGGGACACTCTGAAGTGTTTCCTGGCTCCTGCGTCTTGACATTTATTTTCTCCCTCCAGGTCCTGAGGATGTTCTGTCTGTGTCTAAGCCACCTCGCCCTCTCTCTGCTTCTAGCTCACACCACCCAGAGGTTTGGCCTGTTGAAGAGTCACTTGAGGTCAGAGCCCTCAAGACTCATGTCTTCATCCAGTGAGGAATAATGCTGACTGCATTTCTGTGAGAGACACTGCCCAGCATTACAGCGACAGCAGTGACCCAGAGAGTTGATGTGATTATCATAAGAACAGGACTGGGCTGGAGAGATGGCTCAGCAGTTCAAGGTGCTTGTTGGCAAAGCCTGATAGCCTTGGTTTGATTCCCCAGTGCCCACATGTCTGGGGTTCTTTTTCAGTGGCAGGGGTCCTGACTCACCCATATTCTGTCTGTGTGTGTGTGTGTGTGTGTGTGCGTGCACTCACACACCTCTTTCTGTCTCTGCAGGCAAATAAATAAATAGAATATTTTTAAGAATATATACTTGCTGGGCATGGTGGCGCACGCCTTTAATACCGGCACTTGGGAGGCAAAGGTAGGAGGATCGCCAAGAGTTCGAGGCCATCCTGAGACTACAGAGTGAGACCCTACCTCGAAAAACCAAAAAAAAAAAAAAATATATAATATATACTAAAGGGTTGGAGAGATAGTTTAGCAGTTAAGGCATTTGCCTCCAAAGCCCAAGGAACCTGGTTCGATTCCCCAGGACCCATGTAAGTCAGATGCACAAGGTGGCACATGGGTCTGGAGTCCATTAGCAGTGGATGGAAGCCCTGGCATGCCCATTCTCTTTCTCTCTACCTCTTTCTCTCTCCCTCTTTCCCTCTCTCAAATAAATAAATAAAATAAAATAATATTTTTTAAGAATTACATATATATAGGTGGCGCACGCCTTTAATCCCAGCACTTGGGAGGCAGAGGTAGGAGGATCGCCGAGAGTTCGAGGCCACCCTGAGACTACATAGTGAATTCCAGGTCAGCCTGGACTAGAGTGAAACCCTACCTCGAAAAACCAAAAAAAAAAAAAAAAAAAAAAAATTACATATATATATATTTTTTTTTTTTTTTTAAATAAGGACTGTCTGATCAAGTCTCAGTGTGTCTCTTGTCCCTTTTTATTCTTCACTTAAACCCAGAGGAAAAGGAAACTAAATTGAAGTACAATGTCTCCAGTATATTTACACACTTCACTTAACTAAAAACTCCGCTAGAAGGAAGTGTTACACATAGTTATGGGGTTCCCACCTCAGAAATGTAAATCACTTCCCAAAACTAATTGGACATAGCCAGAATATATAGAATTTGATTTCAAGACAAAGAGCTGCTTGGTGGGTAAGGGAGGCCGAAATGGCGGGCGAGATCACCAAAGCTAAGGCCGCCCAGCTTGGAGGCGACACCATCTCGGGAAGATATCCGCAAGGAAAGTCCGGCCAAGATCATCTCCACGGAGATTCATCCCGTGTCTTGCCTTCCATGACTTTTCCCCTCAGGCACCAGCATATTTTTCTGGTGGTGCCCATGAAACCAGTGACCCAGATTTCTGTAGCAGAAGATGATGACGAAAGTCTTCTTAGACATTTAATGATTGTTGGCAACAAGAAATGTGCTGCTGATCTTGGCCTGAAGAGGGGCTATGGAATGGCGGTGAGTGAAGGCGCTGATGGGGGACAGCCTGTCTATCATGTCCATCTCCAGGTTCTTGGAGGTCGGCAGAGGAATTGGCTTCCTGGTTAAGATTCTTGGGATAATTTTCCCTTCTCTAGGTAATGAATAAATTTTCAGGTTCCAATATGTTAAATGGCACACTTATTCTTGCCTATATTTGGAGAGACAGATTTAAAAACCCTAACCCTAAAAAGGACATTTTTGCATGCTTTACGAAAAATAAAACAAACTACTATTCTGGTTTAGATTTTCAACATCTGGCTCATGGTTAAATGAAATGTTCTGTGTAGCCGTATTCATTGGCTTATAGTGTTTCTTCTCAAACTGTATTGTACAAATGGACTTCCTAGGAATCCTGTTAACATACAGAATTTGGTACTTGAGGTCTAAAGTTAGACCTGAGGTTTGTGTTTCTAAATGCTCAGGGGTGATTCTGATGTAGCTGACACTGGTCACATTCAACAGCAAGGTTCTACAAAGGTAGTGATTTGAATGCAACGTGTTCCCAACAGCCCCATGAGTTTGTGATTAAGCCTCACACTTACTACCCGGCTGGTGGAGCCTTGCAGGGGTGCAGCCTTGCTGGAAGGGATGTGGCTTTGGTGGCAGGCCTTGGGACTTTTTAGCCAGCCTCCATTGCCTGTGCTGTCTCTCTTAGACTGTGGCCTTCCCTGCTGCTATGGGGACGTGACAGCAGCTGTCTGCCTGCCATGCGTCCCCACCAGCCTGAAACTGTCCCTCAAAACTGTCTATCTAAATAAACCCTCTCCTTCCATCACGTGCTTCTGACTGAGTATTTTGTCTGAGCAACGAGACGGTAACTATGACAATAAATGAGGCTCGGCTTTTTTGAATTATTAGATTGGATCACTTGAAATGCCATTTGCTTAGGTCATGGTCAAATATTGGCAGTGTCATATGGATCACTAGTATTTAACTTTGCACTGTAGACTTAAACCAGCCACTAAGTGTTAATAAATATTTTCCATTTCTGGAAAAGTGCTATCGTCAATTATTAAAACATACATGCATACCTCTAGTTATTAAGAAGACACACAGGGACTGGAGAAATGGCTCAGTGGTTAAGGCACTTGCCTACAAAGCTAACAACTCAAGTTTGATTCCTCCGTACCAACGTAAAGCCAGATGCACAAAGCAGAGTACACATCTGGAGTTCGTTTGCAGTAGCTAGAGGCCCTGGTAAGCCCTCTCTCTCTCTCTCTCTCTCTTTCTTCTTTTCTTTTCTTGGAAATAATTTTTTTTTTGTTTTTTGGTTTTTCAAGGTAGGGTCTCACTCTGGCCCAGACTGACTTGGAATTCACTCTGTAGTCCCAGGGTGGCCTTGAACTCATGGCGATCCTCCTACCTTTGCCTCCTAAATGCTGGGATTAAAGACATGCACCACCACTACTGGCTTTTTAATAAATAATTGTTTTTAAAAAAAAACACAGGGCTCGGGAGATTGCTCAGTGATTAAATGTGCTTGCTTGTAAAGCCTGCTGGCCTTGGTTCAATTCTCCAGCCCCCACATGAAACCAGAAGGTAAAATAAAAAAGTGGTATAAACGTCTGGCATTAATTTTCAATGGCAAGAGATCCTGGCATGTTCACACACATATTCACACAAAGAAATAAATTTAAAATTTTTAAAAAGAATACATACATATATTCAGTTTCTAGGTGTATGCTATGAATAAAATTTTTAGAAATGACACTATTAACACAGTAAGAGCACTATAGAGGGACGTTGTGATTCTACAACTTACACTTACACTGCTCAGTGACAAATTCACCTCTGGGATCCAAAGCACAGAGCAGAATGAGCGGCGCCCCAAAGACCCTGGGCGCACCGGACACAGAGTTTATAAAAAGATGCTTTCTCCCAATCTGGTTACATTCCTCTTTCCTCACGCAGCAAATGTGTTTGCTTTGGTTATCTTGGACTGTGAGTCCTAAACACTCATAATTATAGCCGCTCTGTTATTAGTTTACACCCCCAGGTGGCCCGTCACACGTGGAAAACAATAACATACACCATTACAATCATTGTTGATCCAGGTGCAGTGTGTGGGCAGTGTGTTCCTGTTTCTGAACTGATCATCCAAGCAGCACGGTACCTGAGCAGGTTACTGGGAAACACTGTCAGGGTTTCATTGCTCACATACATACCAGAAAAAAGTCAGAATAAAGAGGGGGGGGGCTTGTTCTTGATTCCTTACACACGTGGAAGAGTTGAAACTTGATTGAAGGACTTAAAACATTCACAAGCTTAATTCATGGTTTGTGAAAAATCTGTACTGTGGAAAAGATAATAACTTGGAAGCATTACTGTGTGGGATTGTGCTAATTGACGTTGGTAACACGCCACTGGAAACACGGTTTGGGGAGAAGCTGTGTAAGCTGTCTTGTTGCTCAATTGCAATATAAGAAATAGTGATGTTTTGGAAATGAGTTGTCAACATGTTTCTTTCTGTTTTATATTGTTTGTCATATTTTTATGTAGTTTGAAATGTCTAAATGTTCTAATATCAATATTAACAAATATAAATTTATGGTGCATTTAAAAAAATAACCGGCTTGTGAAGGCAAAGGAGAAGTAGCAAGGAACATTTTCTCTCACCAAAGGGATCAAGGCCCTAGCATTTCAAGGAATTTCTTGTGAAATCAGAAAATCCTAAGAAGGGGCTGGAGAGATGGCTTAGAGGTTAAGCACTTGCCTATGAAACCTAAGGACCTCGGTTCAAGGCTCAATTCCCCAGTACCCACATAAGCCAGATACACAAGGTGGCACATGCATCTGGAGCTTGTTTGCAGTGGCTGGAAGCACTGGTGTGTCTATTCTCTCTCTCTCTTTCTGCCTCTTTCTCTTTCTGTCTGTCTGTTGCTCTCAAATAAATAAATAAAAAATAAACAGAAATTGAAAAAAAGAAAGTCCTAAGAAAATAAAGGTATGATTCATTTGTTTTTATCATTCAGTATTGAATAAATATGCACTTAATATATGCCAGAATTCTACAACGTTCTGGAAATATCAAAGTGAAAAAAAAACAAAACAAAACATAGTCTTACACATTTGTGGGGAGAAATAGCAATGTTTATAATATAATGAGACTCCCTCACTATATTCATAACAGATCTGTACAATTGTAATGCCATCTTAGCAATTCTTTATCAATAAAAGCACATTGCAGAGAAACCTTCATCTGAAAATGAACATAACTCAATCTTAAAGACTTGCATGTGGGCAAACTGTATTATGGAAAAAAAAAAACTCTATATATATATATATTTTTTTGGAGAGAGACAGAGAGGGAAAGGCAGAGAGAGAGAGAGAGAGAGAGAGAGAGAGAGAGAATGGGCTCGCCAGCAGCCTCTCAGCTGCTGCAAACAAAAACCAGATGCATGTGCCCCTTGTGGGCAAGTGCGGCATTGCACCCTTGCGTCATTTTGCATCTGGCTAAACGTGGGACCTGCAGATTGGACCTGCAGATCTTAGGCTTAGGAGGCAGGCGCCTTAACCACTAAGCCATCTCTCTAGCCCAAAACATCTCAATTTTTAAGTATTTGATTTTTCTTTAAACTATGCAGACATGATTCATCCACCTTGCTTTGGAAATGGAGATTGGATTTGTGTGGATAGTGGAGGAAGATAACCAAATTACAGATCATTTCTCTGTACAGAAAAGTGCCTTTTTCAAATTCCCAATTAAATTAGAATCAAATGATTAGCTTCTATAGTTTCAAGGCCTTGAACATCAAAGCACAATCTAGTCACAGTGGGAGATTTTAAATGCAAAGGTCAGAGTTGAGTCAACTAATTAAAGCCCAAGGCATGGCATAAGGAAACTTTAGAAGGGTTGTTACACCTCAGAAGAGTAAACCTGTGCTACCCTGGAGACCTTTCTAATCACACAGCAACTCGCAGTTCATCTGGAGAGGGATAGCCGATAACCACAGAGTGAATCTCTTCGTAATTAGCCCTCTCAGCATAGCCTGTCCTCTTTAATCACTTGTAATATATCCCAAGATGAGATTTTTAAATAACACACATAAGTACTTACTCTGCTGTATACCACCATGAGCATACTTCCAAATTACTAGCCCAGAACAGAGCCCACTTCTCCATGATGTGTACTGGGGTGCCAAGATTTTCATGGGGTTAAAATTATTTTATTTTTATGATTTTATTTTATTTATTTATTTTGGTTTCTCGAGGTGGAGTCTCACTCAAGGTGATTGCCTGGGACCTCAAACAACACAAGACAGTGGATTCTAACCTGTGATCTTCCCCTACTTAGGACCCCATTATCACTTCTTAATAGCATTGTTGCATCAACAATAGAAAAATGGAAAAACGAAAAAGGAAGCCTCCTTGGCTTTTGAGGATTAAAAGGAAAGGCAAAACAGGTAAACTTCTTTGTCCCAGCTATGCAAATGAATCATCCAGATGAATGGACATGCCCAAGGCAAATGAAAACAGGGAGGTGCAGGAGGAAATATTTAGAGTAAATCTCATGATGAGTACCAGGGCAGTTCATACTTACTGTATCTCACATAATGAACGGTGAGTCCAATGCACACGGCCAGGGCAATCAGGGAGAGAAAGGAAAGGAGACCAATGACCCAGGGCTCCAAACAAGCTCTTTTCCTGGTCCTCACAGCTGGCCTAGGACGAAAGGGAAGAGGTGACAGATTTTTCACAACACACAACATGTCTACTTCTGAAATCAAAGACACTCCGGTAGTTTGGGGTTGACATGGTTCCCCCAGCTATCCAACGTCAAGAAAATGCTGTGACTCCTCTGTGCCATAGTGTCCTTGTTCATAAAATGAAGACGACAGCCCCAGCACCCATTTGATAGGGTTCTAGTAAGGATTAAATAATGCAGAGCGCCCACAGTGGTAGCTGGTCTGTTCAGGAAGCTTGTGTGGGCATTAGCTGATTGATTGACCAAGCTGTGCTCAAGCTACAGCGTTGGGCGCTGTAGGATCTCATGTATAAAATCTGCTGCCAGCACTGGAGAATCCCACACAGCCTGGGAAGTGGATTTCAACTCAAACCATACCATCTGTAGACATAACCCTACTTGCCTTCTAATTTTCTGATTTATTTCAGGCCAAACTTTAAAGATACACAGAAGGGATGACCAGAGCCCTCCTCCTAAGAACCTAAGTCTTTGAGCAAATATATATATATATGTTTTTGGTTTTTCAAGGTGGGGTCTCACTCTGGCCCAGGCTGATAGTTTCAGGGTGGCCTTGAACTCACAGCGATCCTCCTACCTCTGCCTCCCGAGTGCTGGGATTAAAGGCGTGCACCACCACGCCCGGCTTAATACTTTTTTTAACCTCTAACTTCAGGGAATCTGCAAGAAATCCTTTCTGCATGAGATAATCTCATCCTCTCCCACTTGTTCTGAAAATATGACCCAATCGTTTATATATATATATATATATATATATATATATATATATATATATATGAAATCGTTAAAACCTGGTTTTTTGTTTAATTGATAAAATTGCTTAGAGTACCATCATTGTCAAGCAAACTCAAAAGCTAAAGAAAATTTAGTGCTGGCTAAGGAGTTTGACAATGACACTGCTATTCTGAAATTTTTTAAATATATTTTATTTATTTATTTATTTCAGAGAGAGAGAGAGGCAGAGAGAAAGGGTGGGGGGAGAGAATGGGCACTCCAGGGCCTCCAGCTACTGCAAACGAACTCCAGGTGCATGTGCCCCCTGGTGCATCTGGCTTATGTGGGGCCTGGAGAATCAAACCAGGATCCTTTGGCTTTGCAGGCAAATGCCTTAACCACTAAGCCATCTCTCCAGGCCTATTCTGATTTTTTTGTGTGATTTCTTGGGCCCCTAACATCAGTGCCATGCACTTCCTTTTTCTTGAGAATGCTGTCAACCTGGTACATGAGGGATGGAGGGAAATGCATTTTCTCATGGAGAAGTGCTGAGTGTTGAATCAGAATCAAGAAGTCTGTAATTCCAGCCCTGTCCTTACCAGCTCTGTGACTCAGGCACAAATCCTTTAAATGCTGAGCTAAGTTCCTCCACCTACCAATAAGATTTAGGACACCCATTCTGTCTCAAGCACCACTATGAGGTCAGGAAATCTTTTGCAAACTGCAAAGTACTTCATGGTGAATCTTACAGAAATTGAGAGGACTCACTCACTACCTGTGACATAGGACCAGGAAATATCATTGTCATATTGGCCCTGCCCTCTGTCATTACATCCCTGTACCTGGACTCTAAGGACCAATGTCACAGAAGTTAATGGTGTCATCATCACTACAGTATTGTGCTCCTGCCAAAGACACCAGTTTGGAATGGTTGGCCCCAGAGACTGCCTGCTCTCCTCTTGTTCCTTCGATATTCCCATGGGGTAGTAGCCAGGGAAACTGCATCTTCCTCTCCCGAACTCTGCTCCCCGGCTTTCCCTTGAGTAAGATTCCAAACACCTGTTCCTAGAATGGCAATTACTTCCATATAAAATGTGTACCCGTGAGGAGCTTGTTCTTCCGTGCACAACTGTGCCTAAGGAGCTCCCCGCACCATCCCTGGCCCTCTGTCTCCGAATGCTTGCTGTTCACCTGCTACAGAGGAAAGGAGATGCATACAGCAGACGTAAGCAAGACCTTGTGGGAGAGGCGGGATGGGGAGGGAAGGGCTTCCCAACAAATGGCTGCACATGCCAGGTGAAGCATATGAACTTATGCTTGTAGAAAATATGATGAAATATGGTAAAATCATGTGCTTACTGTGTACAATTGTGAAGTATGACAAGTTGTATTTGTTCTACAGTGACTTTTAAATAAGACAGAAAAGAAGCAATGCAGCCATTAAATTAATGAGGGTAAATTTACCACACTGATGTGGAAAAGGCCAAGATGTTTAATGAAAAAGGTATTACTGAAGAATATGTATTTTACATTTTAGATTTTAAAAAATAATAACACAATGTCATATGTAGATAGAAAAAGTGAAGGTAACGGTGAATTATTGACAGTAAGAAGTGGAATAAGAAATGAAGGCTGGGCCGGGCGTGGTGGTGCATGCCTTTAATCCCAGCACTCGGGAGGCAGAGGTAGGAGGATCGCCAGGAGTTCGAGGCCACCCTGAGACTACAGAGTGAGTTCCAGGTCAGCCTGGGCTAGCCTGAGACCCTGCCTTGAAAAAACAAAAATAATAATAATAAAATAAAATAAAATAAAATAAAATAAAATAAAATAAAATAAAATAAAAAGAAATGAAGGCTGGAGAGATGGCTTAGCGGTTAAGGCATTTGCCTGCAAAGCCAGAGAATCCTGGTTTGATTCTCCAGGGCCTACGTAAGCCAGATGCACGAAGGGCACATGCATCTGGAGTTTGTTTGCAGTGGCTAGGGGCCCTGGCATGCCCATTCTCTCTCTGTCTGCTTCTCTTCTCTCTCTTTTCTTGCAAATAAGTAAATAATTTTTTTAAAAAATCTTAAAAAATAAAAAAATAAAAAAGAAATGAGAGAAGCTGTTGGGCGTGGTGGCACTCGCCTTTAATCCCAGCACTCAGGAGGCAAAGGTAGGAGGATCTCTGTGAGTTCAAGGCCATCCTGAGACCACATAGTGAATTCTAGGTCAGCCGGGCTAGAGCGGAACCCTACCTCCAAAAGCCAAAAAAAGAAAAAGAAAGAAAGAAAAAGAATTTATGTGTATTTTGATTTTATGGTGGATTTTTTTGAACAACAAATAGGCTTTTGAATAAGTGGGGGCAGGAGAAACAGAGAGAGAGGTGGAGTAGAGGGAGAGCACTTTAAAGGACCAAGAATCAGCCGAGGAATATTAGGCATGTCTTCCAGCAAAGCTCATGTCACCACTGTGCCAAGGCCCCATGGTCCCTCCCTTCCTGATTCCCACCAGTGACAATTGCCTCAGTGACATGCTTTTGTGCTGGCTGAGGTGGTTAGAAGGATACCAGGGGACAAAGACAAAACAGATTCTAGTCAAGAACAATTGTAGTCAAATAAACAATTAAGATAGCATGTTTCTGAGCACGGCCACCAAGTGATTCATTACATAGTCACACCCCAGCAGATTCAACACTCTCGTGTTTTCTCCATGTGAAAAGCAAAGACTCCACATGTCTAACATGATAAGCTACGTGAAAGTAAAAATGTTAAGTCATTTTAGTACTTTGAGCTCCTAAGTGAAAGAAAAAAAAATCTCATTGTACTCATATCAAGAATGGTTATTGCCGGGCGTGGTGGTGCACGCCTTTAATCCTAGCACTTGG
This sequence comes from Orientallactaga sibirica, assembly GCA_036365145.1. Classification (NCBI taxonomy): domain Eukaryota; kingdom Metazoa; phylum Chordata; class Mammalia; order Rodentia; family Dipodidae; genus Orientallactaga; species Orientallactaga sibirica. Next base: position 5,088,334 of record JAEOAD010000040.1, on the reverse strand, counting down.
GAGGCAGTGGTAGGAGGATCGCCATGAGTTCGCGGCCACCCTGAGACTACATAGTTAATTCCACGTCAGCCTGGGCTACAGTGAGACCCTACCTCGAAAAATAAAGAAAAATAAAATAAAAAGAATGGTTATCATAATTGCTCCAAATACTAAGGACAGTGATAATAATCACATTTGCAAGAATTTGATATTTGAAAAAAAATCTTAGTTTTCCTAATTGATTGTATTGCTTTTTTTTTTTTTAAAGTAACCCTTTTCTTAAGTTTACCTTTGTTGAGGTGTAATTTACTGTTTCTTAGTTACATTTTCCCAAACCATTCAGTATTAAATTGCTACAAATTAGATATGGTTAGAAAACAAAGAGCAGTACATGGAGGACTACATCAGTGTTTCCTATCAATAGTCATTTGTAGAACTAACCCCCTCCTGCTCACGGACAAACACTTGTCGGAGCATTATTTCCAGCTTCTGAAATTTATCTGAACTTCTCACCTCTCTTCACCGTCTCACAGACTTGATGAAGTCTGATACCCTCAATGGGATCAAATTTCTCTCTAATTTTTCTTTTAATTTGGGACTTGACTGATTAGGGAGTGATTTGGATGAATATACCAGTCAAAGCACAGGTACGTTTTATAAGCCCTCACTTGCCAGGAACATGACATCTGTCCAGTATTGTAGTACCGGTATTTCTTGTTAGTACTTTTCGAGTGATGCTCACAGGAGAAAGGTAAGGGACTTGAAAGATAGTTCTGCAAATACTTCCTCAGGGAAGCACGGAAGACAGGTAAGGCACGCATGGCTTCTAAGAAAAGTTTGTCAGAACAAGCCACGCACAATTTCCACTGCTGAGTTTGCCACAACAGTGGGTCTAAGATTCCTGGTTCATTTCTCCTGATGACAAGTGGTCCTGATGCTGGGGGTCCCCAAGTCTCCCAAGTTCAGGACAGCTGAGGTGTGTAAATGAATCCATAACTAACCTGCTCACCGTATGTAGCTACAAAGTTGGTGATTCCAGTAAATTTACCATCAGCCTATTAAGCCAGAGTTCAGTCCGCTTGTGTGCGGGCTCAGGGACAGGCCTTCCAGGCTGCAGCTTCTCTCCCACCGCTCCTGAACTCTGCGACTGTGGCACAGAGACTAGGGACTCTACATAATGGGCTCAGAGAAGCAGGGGTGTGCCCAAGCACGATGCATTTCTGCAGACTGATATTTAAATGTTTTATAATGTTCATCTATCAAAAATATTTTTATAACTTAGTTTGATTTATTTTCAATCACTTAACAAAATGTGCAAACTGGGACTAGAGAGATGGCTAAGTGGTTAAGGGCGCTTGCTTGCAAGACTGTCAATCCGAGTCCAATCTCCTGAGTGTCCACTGTCCAGCCCGGTGCAAAGTGGTGCACACGTGGGTAATCCTGATGCCCCTAAGGCAAGTGGAGGCAGTGGCTGAAAAGACTCTGCCTCGATAGTGTGAGAAGAGAAGAAAACACTCCAAGACTGAGTTCTGACCTCCACACATGCACCACTCCACACACATGCCCATACACACATGTCATATACAAACACACATACACGTACACACAAAGAAATGATAAAAATAGAAAAAAATTAAAGACAGGGAACACATTCTTAGCTCAAATACTGTATAAAAGCACGGGATCAGCCATATTCGCTCCCCAAGTCATGGTGGTTTGTCTTGAGTGACAGCCTGAAGTCAACAGCAGCTGTGTTGGGGTGTCATTGCGATCACTGCCCGTTCGATCTCGCCTGGGATCAGTCTGTATCCAGTCTGCCCACTGCCTGTGAGCTGGTGCCGGCACCTCTCACCAGCGTTTGCACTGTCGCTTGATGAGTGATGAGTGCTTTCTCCACTGTCCCAGTGTCAGAAACTGGGTTTATAGTCAGCTGTCTTTGTAGAAGTGCTAGAGACAATGGCTTAACCTGCTTGAAACCCATATTGCTTCCGTACCTAGTACCCCCCCCCATGAGCTCATAGCCTCATAAAAGCAGCTTTTTTGTGGATTTAAGAGGCAGTTTTAAACCCTTTACTCTGCTGGTCTATTCACACTGAAAGAGTATACTTTGATCTAGTGGAGGAGACAGTCTAAGCCTCAGCTCTGTCCGCTCTCCTGCTACACACTACGGAAGGACGGAACAGGATACAGGTTGACTAAAACCAACTGCAACTATGATTTTACAGGTCCACACGATAGCTTTTGTTTTCTCTCAATGTATCAGGAGTCCTCCTTAGTCAAGGGAATTAGCATGAAATATTGCACACAAGAAAAGACAAATCAGATGTTGTGACGAGTAATTTCTAGTTCAATAATGCCCAACTTCAATAAAATGCTTCATATAACAATCAAGGTTCGTGGTTAACATTTCTACTATTTGCGGTTAACATTTAAATATCATTTATATGCTTAAAACACATGACTTGCCGGGCGTGGTGGCGCACGCCTTTAATCCCAGCACTCGGGAGGCAGAGGTAGGAGGATTGCCATGAGTTCGAGGCCACCCTGAGACTACAGAGTGAATTCCAGGTCAGCCTGAGCTAGAGTGAGACCCTACCTCACAAAAACCAAAAAAAAAAAAAACATGACTTTTCAATGGTAATTTCTATCTACCATGAAACCATGATCACAGTACAGAAAAAGACCAGTCAGAAGACATGTTTAAGAGTCATTAAGTGCTTGTATGTTACAATATCAAACCAAAAGCCAAAAAGAAAGATACCACAATATATTAATGGTGTAGAACCTTATGACAGTGCAAATTTCCTACCGTCACTTAAGGCACACATATACATTAACAAGATCACTTAGAACTGACTGTGCATTTGGCACTAACTTGGATTATAGGTCTGGCCTGCTTATCCTACCCACACAAATGCATCAGCTGCATCTTACTTCATAGGAAGCAGTGTGACTTTCACTCTTATATTTCCAGAACAAACACACATAAATATTCAAGGTGGGAACAAAATAAAAAGTATATGTCTTCCTTGATCATGTGTTTTTATTGCTATATAAAAAAATACACGGGCTGGAGAGATGGCTTAGTGGTTAAGGCGCCTGCCTCCTAAGCCTAAGAACTCCAGTTCCAATCTCCAGTGGTTCCAATTTCCAGGTCCCACGTTTAGCCAGATGCAAAGTGACGCAAGGGTGCAATGCCACACTTGACCACAAGGGAGCGCACACATCTGGATTTCATTCACAGCAGCTGAGAGGCTGCTGCCGCGCCCATTCTCTATCTATCTCCCTCTCCCTCTGTCTCTCTCTCTCTGTGTCTCTCTCAAAAAAAAAAAAAAAATACTGCCAGGCATGGTGGCACAGCAGCTGGGGAATGCCTCAGTGGTTAAAGGCATTTGTTTGCAAAGTCTACCATCCCTGTCTCAGTTCTCCAAAACCCTCATAAAGTTGACGTTTCCAGTGATGAGAAACCCTGGAGCAGCTTGCTCTCTCTCTCAATCTCTCTCTCTCTCTCTCTCTCTCACACACACACACACATACACACATGCAAATTATTAATCAATTTAAATTAAAGGCACATGCCTTTAATCCCAGCACTTGGGAGGCAGAGGTAGGAGGATCACCATGAGTTCGAGGCCACCCTGAGGCTTCATAGTGAATTCCAGGTCAGCCTGAGCTAGAGTGAGACCCTACTTCAAACAACCAAAACATAAAAAATAAAAATAAATAAAAATTAAATCAAAATATAATGTTGCTTGACAAAGCAATGAATTTTTTATGTTTATTGTTAACAACATATTTTGTAAGATACATCCTGTGTTGGGACCCTCTTTTCCCTGGTCCCTGCCCCCATTCTGCAGGGGTCTTCCTCAGTGGAGTTGCAGGTATTCCCCATGGGGTTGTGGTTTATGCATTGTGGGAGCAGCAGTCAGTTATTTGGGGTGGGGGAGAGGGAATGCCTCTGGTCATGATGTCTCAGCCTGTGGCTCTTAAAATCTTTCCACCCTGATCCTTGGTGTGTTTTAAGTCTGCTTCAGTGATGAGCTCTTAGGAGCCTCTGTGGTCCTCTGCTTTGGCAAGTGTTGAATAGCCTCAGGGTCTGTCTCCTGCACCCAATTACATTATATACATGTGTGAGATTGTCAAAAATAAATAAAAAATCCCGATAATTTTTTAATAATGAGATAATGAGAGTAGGAAGGAGATTAGTTGGGAATAAAAAGGGTTTAATGGGGGAGGAATGGGGCTAAGAGAGGGTAAATGGGGGAATGAAAAAGATAAAACTACATTATATACATGTGTGAGATTGTCAAAAATAAATAAAAAATCCCGATAATTTTTTTGACAATCTCACACATGTATATAATGTAGTTTTATCTTTTTCATTCCCCCATTTACCCTCTCTTAGCCCCGTTCCTCCCCCATTAAACCCTTTTTATTCCCAACTAATCTCCTTCCTACTCTCATACCTTTTTGTGAATCTCTGAGTTAAGTTGGGGTTATAAAACAGTAAATTCTTACTAAATATTTTGACAGGAAATCCTACCACTTAGTAACTGTTAATTTGGGCAAAACCTATTGTTTAAGCATTTCTATTGGGTGATAGTGTCTTTCCCCCAACCCACTTTAGAGTAACACTGGAAGAGTGAGTATAATAGCCTCAGACCTTGTTATATGACCTTGTGTCATATAAATACTAGTGGCACCTGAGTGGGAAGGAATGGCTCTGATCTTGATGGTATCATTATCAGGCCTTTAGGGCTTTCTTAACATGATATGATATGATATGATATGATATGATATGATATGATATGATATGATGATATGATATGTTCTGGCACAGGTTACCACAAATTGGCATTAGTTGACACTTTGCCTGACCTCTATAAATTTATAATTATAGATAGATGGGTCACAAAAATTATAAATATGTCATGAAATAATTAACTATTGGTTTACAGACTTATTAATTGACCTCTTGTAAGTTTGGGGTTTTTTTGTTTGTTTTGTTTTGTTTTGTTTTTTTGGTGTTTCGAAGTAGGGTTTCACTCTAGCCTAGGCTGACCTGGAATTAGTCTCAGGGTGGCCTCAAACTCACCGTGATCCTCCTACTTCTGCCTCCCGAGTGCTGGGATTAAAGGCGTGCGCCACCACGCCCAGCTTTCTTGTAAGTTTTCATGCCACAAATGTATTTTCTTTCCTCTCCTCACACTTTTCTCAGACCGAAATGATCAACTGGCCTGCTCTGAATGAGCAATTTTAAAAACCACAGTTTGTCACAGCAAAACATATCGTTGCAGCTAGTCATGGGGAGCTGTACAAACAAGACCGAACAGGCATCTATCTGCAGGCGGGTGTGTCCCAGAGGAAGACCCGGAGAACACGAGAGACCAGAGCTCCACGCTTTCTTATGACCGCTAACAGGGATCCTGGGCCTCACAGATACTTTTGATTAACTTAGCTATCTTTCTGCCAAATTCTCCTCAAAACCACTGGCTGTGCATCTGCTGTGCACTTGGTTTGATACAGGGAAGTGGCTCTGAGCCACAAGACAAGTGGCATGGGTCCTTGTTTTCATTGGAACAGTTAAATCAAAACATCCCATAACCAATGATCATTAAAATATAATCTACAGTTTCCTGTGTATTGTATTATAAAATCCTATCGGAATTAGCTGAGCAATGGAGTATAGCTGGAAAATTTTGGGATCCTGTTGATGTTTATATAATTATTCAAAAAAGTGGGTTTACCTGATTCATGGATTCCCTGCCCCAGACACTAACCTACAATGTGTGTCTACTAAGTTTTAGTTTTCAATTAGTGAAATTTGTGAAGCTCGCCATTATATACTCAAATACACTGTAACATATTAATTAGCATTTTATTAATTTATGATAAAATATTCTGATCTATATTAAGGGTAGAATTTTCTATGCAAATTAATATTAAATTTACAAGGAAAGTATTGTGGTCAAAAGACCAAGACATTGTAGTTACCAATATCTATGACTTTAATTTATAGCTATAAACTGATGGTTACCAAATCTATAACCACAGCTTACTGACTTGTTTAGACTAGACAGCCATGCACGCACCCACCTCCCTTATAGGTGTCTACCTACTCCTAGGTCTATGGCAGATAATCCTTGATGCCTACTCCAATTTTGGTTCCTTTTTTTTTAGATTGAGAAATACAATGTGCAAGAGAGATTGCTCAGTGGTTAAAGGCACTTGTTTGCAAAGCCTAATAAGCCAGTTTCAATTCCCCAGTGCCCACATAGAGCCAGATGCACAAGGTGGCATATGCATCTGGAGTTTGCAGTGGCAATGCCCTTTACTCACTCTGTCTCTCTGCTCAAAAATAAATTAAAAAAAAATCATTTTAAAAAAGAAAAGAAATCCAGGGGCCAGGTGTTAAGTTAAGTTCTAAGATAAATTAACTGACTTAAGGCCAAGGAAAATTAACTTTGCCCCCAGTCTGCGTTTAAAATGTTGAGTTTTAGTTAGCTAAGAAGAGTTAGTTCAAAGAATCTATTGTGCCACATGGTGAGTGGCATATAAAATGCCTTTAATCCCAGCACCAGGGAGGCAGAAGTAAGAGGACCACTGTGAGTTCAAGGCCACCCTGAGACTACATTGTGAATTCTAGGTCAGCCTGGGCCAGAGTGAGACCCTACCTTGGAAAAACAATCCATGCTATTTGGTTAGGGAACATGATGGGCTGCAGAGTGGAAGTGTCCCCTGTGCATAACTGTCTCATGAAGCCGGGTTTTCTTGCACAGCCAACACCATTATTCGGGAGGCTGGGGCAAGGCAGCCTGAACAACCCAGTGATGACTGAAGAAGATGACTGGAAATACAGCTCAGTGGAGAGTGTTTGCCTAGCATGCTTGAACCCCTGTGTCCAATCCCAGCACCACACACACACACACACACACACACACACAGTCACCATATGAATAAGTTATGACCACTGGAGTCAGTGTGGTGTCTAGAATCCTCACGTATATTCCATAGTTAGGATACACGATAATTAGAGCTGGGGAATCCTTATTAGATCACGTTTTAGAAAACACATGTTCATTTTGGTAGGACAGCATGAATAATAAATAAGAGGACGGCTGGAGAAATGGCTTAACGATTAAGGCATTTGCCTGCGAAGCCAAAGGATCCCCGTTCAATTCTCCAGGACCCATGTAAGCCAGATGCACAAGGGGCACATGCATCTGGAGTTCATTTGCAGTGGCCAGAGGCCCTGGTGTGCCCATTCTCTCTGCCTCTCTTCTCTCTCTCTCTATCTCTCTCTCCTGCAAATAAATAAAATATATATGTATATTTTAAATTTTTAAAAAATCTAAGAGGAGCCCAGGTTCCTAATTTCTTTGTGAATGTTTACATGATCCCCATACCTGTCTATCTCTGAATCAATTTTACACTCAACAAAATGAAATTTCTTATATAATCTACTGGGTTCCTGTCACTCATAGCTATGTTTGGCACCATCGTAAGATGCAAAACAAATAAGTTGGAGTCAAAGCCTTTTTTTTAATATATAAATTTATGGCATCCCAGATGAACTGTTATGAATTGTTTTATTAATTATTTATTTGCAAGCAGAGAGAGAACGAGAAAAGAGAGACAGAGAGAATGGGCATGCCAGGGCCTCCTGCAAACAAACTCCAGACACAGGTGCCACTTTGTTCATCTGGAAATACATGAGTACTAGAGAATCATACTCGGGTGGTTTGGCTTTGTAGGAAAGTGCCTTAACTGCTGAACCACCTCTCCAGCCATTTTTATTTGTAGATATATTTGTGGGGACAAAAAGGACATCAAGATACAAGATTACTGATTTTCTTGTAGATTATGTATATGACAAAGATGATAAAATATTCTTGCTTAGTTTTCTCTAATAGTAATGTAATTTTTGACATATAAATAATAAATACAATAGTAACATTTCAAGACACCAAGGTTCTAATCAAGGATCTTCTTGTAACAAGCTCTATCACTTCAAGCAAATGACTTGTTTTCTTGCCTGGTAGATGAAGGCCTAAGCTTTGGTTACAAACTGCTTGGGTTTATTCCTGACTGTGCCTCTCATTTGCTAGGTGGTGCTAGGAAAGTTACTCCCCCTGGCTACATCTACAGTTCCCCACCAACAAATTGGGGTCATGATAAAACCTAATTCATAGATTTTTCCAAGGTCAAATGGCATAACACTTACAGAGGTATTGGGGCCTCACCAATGTTAGATGTTGTCAGATGGTGCTCTCGATCCAAAACATGAAATCAATTTGCTTTTCAAGTGGGTTGAAGCGCCCCTCCAGGCACCTTGAATGCATTTGAGAGAACAAAACAGAACAGAGGAGGTTCCCAGACCCCGTCCCAATCCACACACAGAAGTGCTGCTCCAGACATGAGAGATCTGCATTAGACAAAGGCGTTAGACTGGAGAGAGAAACTGCGAGCAAGCCTAAATCCTTGGACCTGCCTAGTGCTAAAAATCTATGAGTCGGGCAGATGACCACTGCCAGCCAAGATGGAAACAGTTTAGTGAAGCACTCAGACCTCTATGAAGGCCAAAGCCAGCTTGGTGTTGAACTCAGTAGAAAAGTTAAGTTCTAAGATAAATTAACTGACTTAAGGCCAAGGAAAATTAACTTTGCCCCCAGTCTGCATTTAAAATATTGAGTTTTAGTTAGCTAAGAAGAGTTAGTTCAAAGAATCTATTGTGCCACATGGTGAGTAATTAATAAAAACAACATGGTCAGGTGTGGTGGCATATGCCTTTAATCCCAGCACTTGGGGAACAGAGGTAAGAGGATCACTGTGAGTTCTAGGCCAGCCTGGGCTAATAGGAGGCAGCTGCCTCACTACCCAGAGATGCTTAGCACTGGAAGGGTCTAGTTTATTCACAATTTCTTGAAAAATGCTGAAAGAATGGCTGGGGAGATGGCTCAGCAGCTAAAGGCACTTACTAGCAAGCCAGCAAGCCTGAGCTCAACTCCCCAGCACCCGCATACAGCCAGAGGTGAAGTGGTACATGCATCTGTAACCCCATGCACCTACAGCAAGATTGCAGAGGAGGAGCCAGGAAAATCCCGACGTTTGCAAACCAGCTAGACTGGCACAAATGATGACAAAATGGCCAAAACAAAATAACAGGGGAGACCATGTCTCAAGCAGGGTAGAAGGAGAGAGCAACACCCCAAGATTGTCCTCAGACTTGCATGCGTGTATCATGGGGTGCTGCATCCACACATGCACATGTAACCATCATCGACACCTACACATACATACAGATAAACATGCATGCATCACATACATTTACACACAAAAACATGAACAGTGATGGACAGTAGACATTACTGTTCTCACTGCAAAAATCTATGTGAAAAAAATGTACTTGTGGGCTGGAGAGACGGCTTAGCGGTTAAGGCATTTGCCTGAAAAGCCAAAGGACCTCGGTTTGACTCCCCAGTACCCACGTAAGCCAGATGCACAAGGTGGCGCATGCATCTAGAGTTCATTTGCAGTGGCAGGAAGCCCAGGCATGTCCCTATTCTCTCTCTCTCTCTCTGTCAACTAAATAAACAAAAATAAAATTTTAAATAAATAAATAAATAAAAATAAAACGTTTTTAAATGCACTTGTTTATTCAACATTTGGCCATTCTAAAATGTATAAACATTTCAAACATGTTGTACATGATACATTTTTAAAGGGTCATAGAATTTTATGCGAGTTCAAATGGTATTAGTAACGACACCAGCAGCATTTCCTGGGTCATGTATTTACCTGTATCACTTTGACTCTTCTGCTTAACTATGTGGAGGTGCACAGGGAGGTCAGATTCTATCTCTGGCACTGACTCACCTGTTCCTGTGGCCCTATGCAAATTATCTAACTTAGCCATGTTCTCACCTCTTACTCTTTAAAATACTATGGTATGGTAATGCTTCTGTCTACCAGTTGCAGAAGTCAAGTTTAAAGAACTTTTAATGAATACCTGAATTAATCCTCAAAAGTGTATATTTTGGGCTAGAGAAATGGCTTAGCAGCTAAGGTGTTTGCCTGCAAAGCCAAAGGACCCAGGTTCGATTCCCTAGCACCCACGTAAGCCAGATGCACAAGGGGCATATGGATCTGGAGTTTGTTTGCAGTGGCTAGAGGCCCTGGTGTGCCCATTCTCTGTCTGTCTTCTATCTCTCTCACTGCTTGCAAATAAATAAAATTTTTTTAAAAAGTGTAAATATTAGCCGGGCGTGGTGGCACATGCCTTTAATCCCAGCACTTAAGAGGCAGAGGTAGGAGGATCTCCGTGAGTTCAAGGCCAGCCTGAGACTACATAATGAATTCCAGGTCAGCCTGGACTAGAGCAAGACCCTACCTCAAAACCAAAAAAAAAGTGGAAATCTTAACCTTGTAGTACAATTGGGGAGTTAAGCCAGAGTCCACAGAGAACCCACATATTTAAGCAGCAGAGACCCTGTAATGATGGTTAAGCACTGTGCTTAATAACATGGGCTTTGCATCCAGACACATCTACATTGGTTCCCATTTCTACCATTTATTAACAACTGGAAAAAATGGTGCCCCTTTGAGCCTCTGCTTCTATGTACTCATCTATACAAAAGGCATAACATAACCCAGGTTGTTGTGAAGATTAATATGCCTGATACTGTAGAATGGTACTTGGCACAATATCTGACAGCAGTTATTGCTTTGCTCTGACCTGACTCACAGATTGACTTAAAACAAAGTACAAAAAACCCTCTGTTTGTTTGTTCAGCTGCAAAATAGAGATATCATCTGACATGTTCGGATGAAAGGTTGCAGGATAGAATTTAATGGTGCTTATATGATATTTTGGATTTCCCTAAAACTAGTTCCATCCCTTCAGAATTATTATTCTAAAGTTCTGAGAACTCACCTCCCACACAAGTCACGTATTGGCCTGGAGGAAGATTGAGTTTACAGGTTCTGGCATGATGTCATGTGGTCTCTGCAGCCCGTTTCCTTCTCTGCTTCTTAAGTCCTTCCTGCTGTCTGGTTAGATTTTCTCAGCTATGGCACTGGGCCGGAATCTATGACTGCATTGCTTCCATTTCTCACCCATTATCTTCCTTCACGCAGGCCAAGGAAATGTGCTTGAATAGCTTCTACTTTGTTTGGGTTTTTTGTTTTGTTTTGTTTTGTTTTTTTGAGCTGGAGTTTCACTAAATTGCCCAGGCTGCTCATGAACTTGTGAACTGAAGAAGCCTGCTACATCGGTTTCCTGAATGCAGGGACTAAAGGCGTGTTCACCTTGCCCGGCTTAAGCAACTTCTTAATGCCATTCCTGTAACAGTGGAGAGCCATGCCACAGGACCCATTCTTCCGCATGCATCACAGGATACCTACCCCACAACCCGGCAACCCCGCAACCCCCAATCCCGCAACCCCGCAACCCCGCAACTCCACAACCCCACAACCTATACAATTTTTGCAGAAAGCCAGCAGGTCGGTGTATAAACCTCACTGCTGATTCTGAGGCATAAAATATATTGTTTCTCTTGAATGATTCAATCTGTTCCTTCTTTATGCTGAAACAATAGCATTTTTAGGAGAAAAGAGACAATGACAGAAAAGCAAGGGTCCACTAAACAAGTGATAGGAAGTATTGATCCATGAATTAATTCCAGGAAAGGCTACACCTCACTCTTCACAATATAGCGAATGTTGTAATCGTCTTTTGAAAACACTGGGGAGTGATGTAAGTCCTGTGCTCCACTCACTGACCGCCTTTGAGACAGTGGGAAACGTTGTGTCATGTGCTCCTTTTATACCAAGACAGCTTTTAAAAAATCGAGTGAGTTCATCAATGGATTCTTTAAAGTGATTTGTTATTAGTGTGTGTTTGTGTGTGCATGTATGTGTGTGTGTGTCAGACCTCCTGCCACTGCACACAAATACCACAAAGTGCATGCTGCACTTTGCATCCAGCTTTAGATGGGCACAGGGGAATTGAACCCAGGCCAGCAGACTTTGCAAACAAGTGGCTTTAACTGCTGAGCCATCTTCTTTAAAATGTTTTAAAACCTACAAATGAAAGTAAAACTATACCTCTACTTCCTCCCCATATATATATATATATATATATATATATATATATATATATGTATATATAATTTCTTATTGACCTTTATAATAATAGTATCTGTCTCTGTCAATATACATATTTTCTCCATGTATGTATGTACTTTTCCGGTTCTCTGCTAAACTTTCCAAAGACCCTGTATTTAGATTCCCGCACATCGTAGACAATGTGTTAGGAGCAAAGGAGCCCAGACCTTCAAACCACAAGGGGCCAGAAGCTGTATCCCGCTTATGAAGCCTGGACCATCTAAACTGTAGTCACCCACATCTGCCAAGAATCACCAAAATTTAGTGAAATGACATTTAGGAAAATATACAACATGGGTCCACCTAGGACACAGTACTCATGAAAGGTAGTGCCATGAATCAGGGAAGGTTTGATGAAGAGAGAAACAAGAGCACGTTGGCCGCCTGTAGCAGAGACGTGGAACAACTGTGGACCTAGCTGCAGATGGCGGGTCCCTTCAGTACCACTACCGACTAATCTCAGGGCGTGACATAGTTTTAGGGAAGGCTTTCCCCATAAACAAATTTTTTTTAATATTTATTTTTATTTATTTGAGAGAGAGATATATAGAGATAGGCAGGTAGAGAGAGAGAGAGAGAGAGAGAGAGAGAGAGAGAGAATGGGCACACCAAAGCCTCCAGCCACTGCAAAGAAACTCCAGGTGCATACAACCCCTTGTGCGTCTGGTTTACGTGAGTCTTGGGGAGTTGAACCTGGGTCCTTTGGTTTTGCAGGCAAGCGCCTTAAGTGCTAAGCCATCTCTCCAGCCCAGCAAACACATTTTTAAGATACAGGTAAGATCAGCCTTCCTGTATGAACAAAGTGCCCCAATATCCTCCCTTCAGTTTCCATGCCTTCTGAAATCACCCTCAACTCCTCTGTCATCGCCATATTGCATAAGTAAGTGCTTTTCTCCCTTGGAGGGAAAGGTGACTAGGGAGAGAGCACCTCCCATTAAGATATAATTACACCAATTTAAACAAAACAAAGGCTGGTGACCTCTTTTTAACAGCTGAGCTATTTCATGTATTTTGTTCAGCCTTATAATTTCCCTTCTTGTTTGTGTCTATACCATATCAGTTCTTCTCAGACATTAAGGAGGTAAGCTTTCATTGTGTAAATGTTTAAAATATGGCTCCCATGCTTCAACCACAGGTTCACTGGGATTTCTGGGATGGGAGCTACATGTCTGTTTTGAATGAGCACATAGGAACTCTAAGGGGGATGTGAATGAGCCACTCTGAAAGACGGTACTTAAGAAAGTAAAAATCAAAACTGTGTGTTTTTGTTTCATTTGAGTATTACTCATTTCACCTTCAGTTAGCTATGTATGTAGGGATGTTAATTCACATAAATTTGATCTCTTTACCTTTAATTCTCATCATAGGTTAATGGCGAACATGGCACATATCTCATCACTAATAAAAATATTTAACAAGAATTTTCAGTAGCTGGGTGCGGTGAAGCACGCCTTTAATCCCAGCACGGAGGAGACAGAGGTAGGGGGATCACAATGAGTTCAAGGCCACCCTGAGACTGCATAGTGAATTCCAAGTCAGCCTGGGCTAGAGCAAGACCCTACCTAAAAAAACAACAACAAAAAAAAGAATTTCAAAAAAAAAAAAAAAAAGAAAAGCCGGGCGTGGTGGCTCACGCCTTTAATCCCAGCACTCGGGAGGCAGAGGTAGGAGGTAGGAGGATCACTGTGAGTTCAAGGCCACCCTGAGATTAATTCCAGGTCAGCCTGGACCAGAGTGAGACCCTACCTCAAAAAACAAAAAAAAAAAAAAAGAATTTCCAATAAACACATTCTTTTCCTTTTAAATATCTTTCTTATAAACTACTCCCTGGTAAGATTTTTCTTTAACCTTCTATGTGTGCTTATAAAATTAATGTGTTAATAATATTTTTATGATCAAAGAATAGTATAAAATAAGTGTTTGAAGAAAACCACGACATAAGACTAATGCTCTGATTTTTTTTTTTTTTTTGTTTGTTTGAGGTAGAGTCTCACTCTAGCTCAGGCTGACCTGGAAGTCACTATGTCATCTCAGGGTGGCCTCGAACTCTTGGTGATCCTCCTACCTCTGTTTCCTGAGTGCTGGGAAGGTGTGCACCACCACTCCTGGCTAATTTTTTACCTTCAAATATTTAAATAGTGATTATCATTTAAGTGTATGGGGGGAATGGCTGTCAGAATTTGGCTGAAGAGGAAGGAGTATACCATTTAATACAATTCACCTCAGCCCTCAAAGAAACATTGTTTCCATATCCTTCAGTTACCCCTCTTTGCTCACACACTCTTGCTAAAACCAATCTAAAAAATGTGGACTAAATTTTATCCCTTTCTCCCTTAACATTCCATCTCAGGTACGCCCATCCTAACATAGTTTGCTCTATGTTTCATAGAATCTTCAGCACATTAAGATGTTTTTGTTGGTTGGTTGTTTTTTTTAAAGTTTTAAAATTTTTATCCTTGAGAGTAATTTGCATCTATTCTGAAGCAGGATATTTTTAAATAGGCACATCTTTTGTCCCATATTAGAGTCTAGAACAAAGTCAATGCAACAGACCTTTCATGATAGCATCTCTACACATTGACAATAAAATCCAGATTCAGTCAGATCTAACTAGTAGAGTCTGTTTGTTGAGCATGATAGACCCTTTTCCTATTGTAACGTTCTTAAAGATAGTGAAGGAAACAAAACACAAAACCATCAAGGATTACAAAGAAATACTTGCTCCTAGCACTTGGGAGGCAGAGGTAGGAGGATTGCCAAGAATTCGAGGTCAACCTGAGAATACAGAGTGAATTCCAGGTCAGCCTGGGCTAGTGTGAGACCCTACCTCAAAAAAAACAAAAAATAAAATAAAATAAAATAAAATAAAATAAAATAAAATAAAATACTTGCAAAAGGAAGAAGGCCTTGAGAAATCTTCCCTACTGCATAACATCTATAACTCTTTTTTTTTTGGTTTTTTGAGGTAGGGTCTCACTCTGGTCCAGGCTGACCTGGAATTTACTATGTAGTCTCAGGGTAGCCTTGAACTCACGGCAATCCTCCTACCTCTGCCTCCCGAGTGCTGGGATTAAAGGCGGGTGCCATCACACCCGGCCATCTATAACTCTTAGTCCCTTCATTGAAAGGCATACAGTGTATGTAGCACTCTGTACCCAACAAATATAAAGTTTTATTAAATGAAGACAACAGATGCCACTGAAAGTTTTCTATTCTTTTCTTCCCAAAGTATAAATCAAACAAAAAACAAATTGACAACACGTCAGAGAAAATGTTCTAACATGAAAACAAGATGATTTTGAGTCCAAATTAGTACACTAACACCTTGCTACTATTTACTGTCTAACACTGAAAGAAAACAACACAGAAAGCGATTGAGGTGTGTGTTTGTGTGTATGCCAGTGTGTGTGTGCATTTGTGGGAATTGAACCCAAGGTCTCACACTCTCTCACATGTCAGGTAAGTGTTGTACCACGGAGACACCACATCTCCATCACTGGCTCTATCTTTAAAATCGAACTGTGACAGTTTACTTGTATAAGCAGTTACCCTAAATTGCTTCTTATTCTTTCAAAATATCTATAATTTTTTATGTTGAACTACAGAGGTAAACAATTTTGCTTGGCACAAGCCCTTATATCTTTCTCGTGAAAGATATAAGATTAGAGAAGGTGTTTTAAAGATGATTCTTTAAACACACAGTAAAACAATAAAGCCCAAGTTAAAAATACATTCCATTATTCCTGAAATGAGTAAACTAAAAGAGCTATGTAGCGCCAGGCACCTTTACATTTTGGAAAGCTCTCGTGAGAGTGGACAGACACATACAAGAAGATATGAACCACTACTGCAGAGAGAAGGGAGGTCTTGCTCTTGACATAATGTCATGTAAAATCTCAAAAATGATTATCTATTAGAGATAGCAAGATATTGGTCCACACATCCCTTGGTTTGGCTTATGCCACTTCAAAGTACAAGTTTCCTTGAGACAGAATTGGGTAAGGAACTCACCGATACATTGCTGACCAGCAAGGGAGAGTCCTGTGGCAACCGGTCTGTGCATTCACCCAGCTCTGCCTCTGACTTTGTAGGCTGCATTGAGGTGAAGGAAGCAGCCCGCGATGATCCACAGCGAACCAGTCTGACGAGTCTTCTGGGCTGATGCGGAGACTGTGTGACTAGGAGGAGAGCGGGAGGCAAATTTTATTATAGGGAGTAAGAACAACAACAATTTACAAGCACTTTCTAGGAGTGGGAACTTATAAACTGTTGTCAAAATAATTTCAAAATATGAACATGACAGAGTTTTTAGAAAGCTCAGATCCTGGACTCTACAGCCAGCCCTCTTAGCTCCCCAGTTTCCCAGGAAAGAAGTCGAGTTCTCATTGAGTTAAACGACTAGGTCAATGCCCGCATTATTAGTGAACTGCTAGACAAGGCCTAATACCAATATTATTTTAAACTAATCTGACACATTTTCTGCTCAGTCATGCATATAATGACAGTTTTCCTTTGGCATTAACTATAAGCCTGCTGTTAGAAAGAATTAGACATTAGAAAAGCATTAATATCTTGGAGTTAAGTGTTTTATTGCTCTAGGAAAGTCATTTACAAATGGTAACCTCTTATGGAGACAGCCTGTGTCATTTTACTGGAATCATACATATCAGCTAACTCATTACTTTTGTATTTATGAAAAGCAAGTGATATATTTTGAATGTGTGTTCGTGCACTGTGTGTAATATCTGTGTGTTGTCTTGAAGCATAATCTTTAAATTACCTTCTTAATCCCCATAACCAGATTAGGTGGTTTTCCTGTGTGCTTTCATGACACTGTAACACTTAACACTGTACTGACATGTTTCTTAGTCTTTCATTCCATTTGGCCAGGAAATTTTAACATAACAAAAAAAATCTTAACACTGCCTTTAATCTCAGCATTTGGGAGGCAGAGGTAGGAGGATTGCCATGAGTTCGAGGCCCCCCTGAGACTACAGAGTGAATTCCAGGTCAGCCTGAACTAGAGTGAGACCATCCCATGAAAAAAAAAAAAGAGAGAGAGAGAGAGAGAGAGAGAGAGAGAGGGCTGGAAAGATGGCTTCGTGGTTAAGGCATTTGCCTGCCAAGCCAAAGGATCCTGGTTCGACTCTCCAGGACGCATGTAAGCCAGATGCACAAGGGGGCACATGCATCTGGAGTTTGTTTGCAGTGGCGTGCCCTCTTTCTCTCTCCCTTTATCTCTGCCTCTTTCTCTCTTTTTCTCTCTCTCAAATAAATAAATAAACAAAATAGATTTTTTTAAGAAAGAGAGGGAAGGGAATATATGTGATAATTCCTAAGTCACCAAAAGAAAGCAAATAAACACTGTGTGATTTTACTACGCATCCAGTAAGCCAAAGCCTGCTTGAACAGATGCAGAAGTTGGGTTTCATCATGAGGAATGGGGTTGGAATCATTCTAACAGTAATATGAGGACATAACCATGCTGGGCATTCTGGACTCGGGCCCAGAGAGATGTACTCATTTTTTGTGAGATATGATCTTATGTAGCCCAGGCTAGCCTTAAACTTGTTATACAGCTGAGGTTGACCTTGAACTCCTGATCTTTCTATCTCTACCCTGAGTGCTAGGATTGCATACTTCCCCCCCCCATGTCTGGTTTTATGTGGTGCTGGAATCAAATCCAGAGCTTTGTACATATTGACAATTCCTCTACTAACTGAGCTACACCCTCAGCCTTAAGACGTGAAGCCTTTATATCCTGATCAATAAGTTACTTAACACTGGTGAGTGCTACGCACACTCAGTTATCGGAAGTTATTCAATATACAGTATCATAGTTCTGTTTATTCATTTGTGATGTGCAGTTAAGTTTCTCTTCATACTCATGGTGGCTTCTTGACACTCTAGATTGAGTGAAACAGTGGACACAGCTGAAGCACCTCGGGCCAGGCAGCCTGCGACCTGCTTGCCAACAGAAGCCCAATTCTGTTCAGGGCGGCACTGTCACTGCAAGTCCAACCCCTTGGTCACTTGCTTTTTTCTAAGACTGTCTTTGATCAGGGAGTGAACATAACTTGGTTTAGCTAATGCAGAACAGAAGGAAGGTTGCTGGGGGGCTTTTTGTACCCTTTGCAAATGAACGGAAAGAGCTACTCCAGGAATGAGATCAAACAAAACCTTTCACTGCTACCTCCATCTTTTCATATATATTGTTTCCAATAGTCCACACTCTTATTTATTTGTTTGCTTATGTATTTGAGAGTGACAGACAGGGAGAGAAAGAGGCAGAGAGAAAGAGAAAGAATGGGTGCACCAGGGCCTCCAGCCACTGCAAACGAACTCCAGATGCATGCACCACCTTGTACATCTGGCTTATGTGGGTCCTGGGGAATCAAGCCTTGAACCAGGGTCCTTAGGCTTCACAGGCAAGCGTTTAGCCACTAAGCCATCTCTTCAGCCCTCCTTCTTTTCTTTTCTCACTTCTTTTGATTTTTACTGTGATGCATAGAGCTACAGCGGCCACCTTGGGCCCATGAAACAATCAGCAGTGGGATAAAACATTGGTATGTTGGGCTGGAGAGATGGCTTAGCAGTTAGGGCGCTTGCCTGTGAAGCCAAAGGACCCAGGTTCAATTATCCAGGACAGATGCACAAGGCAGCACATGCGTCTGGAGTTTGTTTGCAGTAGCTGGAGATCCTGGTGTGCCCATTCACTCTCTCTCTCTCTCTCTCCCTCCCTATCTGAAATAAATAAATAAAATTTTAAAAATATTTTAAAACATTGGTATGCTGAGAAAAGCAATGAAAAGGTATGATCCCTAGTGACAATAATAAGCTGAGTGAATGCTAGATCTTCCTCCCTCTAGATCTCTATGAAAGAATGAAATGTCTTCTTTGCCTCAGTAAAAAAAAAGGGCCGGGCGTGGTGGCGCACGCCTTTAATCCCAGTACTGGGAAGGCAGAGGTAGGAGGATCGCTGTGAGTTCAAGGCCACCCTGAGACTACATAATGAATTCCAGGTCAGCCTGGACTAGAGTGAGACCCTATCTCAAAAAAAGGGGGGGGGCAACAAAAACATAGTTTAAAAAATCGAGATTTTGAGATTAAATTGTTTGTACACTTGATCTTTGTAGCTAAGAAGTGATAACTTATTCTTACATAGCCTTTGAAAATGAAATCGCTGCTGACTAAATGTTAGTGGGGCTTAGACTCCTAAATCTTATCCTATCCTCCATTTTCCGAAGTACACAATTACCAGACATGCACACACTTCACTTGGATCTCCAGAATCTCATGCTTCTGTGCCTGGCCTGACTGGGCATCACTGGGATCTGCATCCCATCCTTGCCAGCCTCAGTGCCCGCCCCCCCGCCCCCGGTGCTTTCTCTCCATGCTCTTTAGGGCTCTTGCTTTTCAGGCTTGGGCTCTGACTTTGGAGATTCAGGTTTTATCAGAAAACCTTGCAGACCTCTGTGGCTCATCTTCCTTTTCCCCCGACCCCCGCTCCTTCAGCAATCCCCCAGACCAGTCAGCCTTTCTTCTGAGCAATGTGGTACAGAGGTGGCAAGGACAGGGATCCAGAAGCATGCAGCTTCTGCCAACCTGGGAGTCATTCTCGTCCCCACTGCCTCCTCCTCCTCCCCCTCCCCCTGTTCCTCTTTTCTTCCTCTCCTTCTTCCTATTTACCTTTTTCTTTGCCACTTTTCTAAAATGATTGTGCAATGCTAATTCCTAAGCCACTGTGAGGAGAAAATGTTTTCAAAGCTTATCCTTCCCCTACTTTCTCCCGAGGGATGAATCTGTTGTGACTGTGCCATTCTATGCAATGGCACATACGGAATCCAGAATAGATTTGTGGACTTGGAAACCCAACAAGTAAAATTAGTAACTTGACCACAGGCAATTTTATCAGCCAACAAATTATTACATAGTTCTTCCTTACACTTAGCAATTTTATAACCATGAGCCTCTGGCCACAGCTGCAGACATGTAGTACCAGCATGGCTAGTCAAGGGTGATTTTTATCATTGTTTAAACATCCCCTAGCTGTACCAAGTTCTTTTATGCTTGAGAATACATGAGAGTCCATAATAATCAGGAGGCTCTCAAAATTGTACAGAGGTTATATATCTCTCTAATACTAAAGCAATGCTTTTATTAGTCAGTTTACTGGGATGTGTATTACATATCAGCCAATATTGTTAAACTAGTGAATGAACTAGTTGTCTCAATAAACACAGTAGCTGCGGATCCATCCTCTCCATTCACACACTGTTTTGAGGATACCACACATCTCCATTTGTTTAAGCTGAGAAATCAAAGTCTATCCAGATAAATTAATTAACCATTGTCTCTCTCAGAAGGGATCTTGTCAAGCTTCCAGTGGAGAATAAGATGTCACTACTCCAACTGACGTCATCTCCCTTTTGCTTGTGTTTCATTGCTATCTAAAATAGCATTTGTGGGGCTGGAGAGATGGCTTAGTGGTTAAGGCACTTGCTGGCAAAGCCAAAGGATCACAGTTCGATTCTCCAGGACCCATGTAAACCAGATGCACAAGGGGGCTCATGCATCTGGAGTTCATTTGCAGTGGCTGGAGGCCCTGGGGCTCCCTCTCTCTCTCTCTCTCTCTCTCTCTCTCTCTGCCTCTTTCTCTCAAATAAATAAATTTTTTAAAAAATAAAATAGGATTTGTTTTCTCTAGTCCAATGTAATATATCCTGAAATTGCCATTACTGTCTTCATGATGTTGAGATTACATTTCCAATGATGTAAGGAACTGCTGATCTTTACATGATGACATGCATAGTTAAAGCCAGAACTAAGAATTTTAGAATTGCTGATATTAATGCTAAAAGTGTTTGGCTTTTTTAACTTATTGGGATATATGATCCAAATTGTTTAATGTTAAACGAGTGGGTAAAGGAAGACAACAGTTTTAGACCCATCTTAAATATCAAAAACTTTTTTGGTAATTAGTCCTTGAAAACCCCCTTGTAAGAGCAATCAAGTTCAGGTTGGGGGACTCACATGAAGTTACGTTCTAGATCTTGCATAAAGCGCTTACAGTGCTAGAGCAGCTGTGTTCTAGATCTTTCTTCCTTTTGATAGAGCAGGTATATTGTAGATCTTGGTTAAGGCATGTACATTGATGAAGAAGCTACGTTCTAGATCTTGCTGAAGGTACAACATTGATAGCACTAACAACAAGGATGGCAGAGGAAACAGAAAAGCAACCGCCATTATTGAAAAGAAAAGGAAACAAGAGAGTTTTTCTTGTCACTTAACTTGATGAAGAAATTCCTCATATGAAGATTGCACTGAGCAATGTGTAAAATACTATTACCAATATTTTTGCCCCCAAAATGGAAAGGAATTTGATGTATTTCTTATGATGAATTCAAAGATGTCTGAGAACTTAACTGAGGTTGGGGTAGATGAGGGACTTGGAGGATATATTTTACATAGTGGTGGAGGCTGTGTACTGCTGGTAAGATTCACTCTTAGCTGCCTGGAACAGTGGTACAATGTCCTGTAGAAGACCTTTGTAAAATATTACTTCTCAAGAGCCAAACACACACACACACACACACACACACACACACACAGAGCTGGCACTACTTACACAAGACCTGCATAATAGGAGGGAAAAATGATGATGTCAAAATACAAGAGAGACTAGTTAGAAAGATGAATGGATTCAATGAAGGAGGAAGGGAGAGGGTGGGAGGGAGGGTGGGAGCGGGAATTACGATCATGCATATTGTCTATACGCACAGAGATTGTCAAAAAGCTAAAATATGAGCTGGAGAAACTGCTCAGAGGTTTAAGGTGCTTTCTTACAATGCTTATCAGCTGGGTTCAATTGCCCAATATCCTTGTAAAGCCAGGTGCACAAAGTGGCATATGCATCTGAAATTCGTTTGCAGTGGCCAGAGGCCCTGGAGTACCCTTTTATCTTTTTTTCTTTCTTTCTTTCTTTCTTTCTTTCTTTCTTTCTTTCTTTCTTTCTTTCTTTCTTTTTTTCTTTCTTTCCTTCCTTTCTTCCTTTCTTTCTTTCTTTCTTTCTTTCTTTCTTCTCTCTCTCAATAAATAAAGTAAACGTTGATGGCAAAGCTTGTCTAAGTGTGATCATCTTTCTTCTACATAAGCTGTGCTGCTTACTGCTGGGAACCGAGAAGTTGGAAAACATTCTGATTCTGAGGCATCTCTCTTCTGACCCCACTGCTGTACTTTCCGCTTTTGAGCTCAGACAGAGAAAACAAGAGTGAATATAGCTAACTTTCATATTTAGCTATGTGTCCATATGAGTATATCACCTAGATCTTTCTCTTATTCAATCCAGCTTTGGGGCTGGGCGAGATGGCTTAGCAGTTAAGGCGCTTGACTGCAAAACCAAAGGATCCTGGTTCAATTCTCCAGGACCCACGTAAGCCAGGTGCACAAGGTAGCACATGTGTCTGGAGTTTGTTTGCAGTGGCTGAGAGCCCTCGTTTGCCTATTCTCTCTTTATCTGCCTCTCTTTGTCTCAAAATAAAATAAAACTTTAAAAATAAAAATAAAATTTAAAAATCCTCTCCAGCTTTGTCTGCTGCTAACATTCTGGTACTGAGACCTTTTCCTGGTGATGTGCCTGGCTTCTATAGACGTTGCTCATTTTTACCCTAGTCATCATATCTACTCTGAGCCCCTGATACCAGCCCGTTTCCCTGCCTCCTTCCCCAGCTGATGTCCCCTTCTTTACCCACTGTCCTGGCCCTCTCCTTGCCTCCGTGATGCTTACAAATAGCCTGGTAACCACAGCTATCCTCCGAGCCATACAAGAGCCACAAAACACCAGATGCAGTGAAGTGAGAATTTTGTCTCAGAAACAAATTGCAGGCTTCCGTCCCTCCTGCTCTGTTAGTGCGACCTACTCCTGCAGACTCCTCTGCAGGAATCTTAAGAGTAGAAGTATCCGTCTTTTTGTCTATCTCATAGACAGGGAGTCAATAGTTCCTCGTCTATTCAACTGTGACCAGTCAAAACAGTCCTGCTGAACAGAAACTGCCCTCAACTACAGTTTGTTACAATAATGTTTCCTTGCCAAAAAGCCGCTCTTGGTCTGTTTTTGTTTAAGAAGGATATAATGAGATGCATGAGTGATAACAAAGCTTGTCTTGTATGCAGGATATGTGAGACATAAATTAACAAAACTAGAACCTACAAGCAGGCTGCTGAAATGAGTGAGTCTTTTGTTTCTGAGATCCTGGGGATTGAATGCAGGGCCTTGGATTTACTAGGCAAATACTCCACTGCTGAACTCCCTTCTTAGTCCTGTACGTGACATTTGCTTTAAGGAAGAGTGTTGTGTACGAGGAACCACATGCCATCACCTTTTCATCCTTCGCATATATTTGAAGTTGGAAAAGAAAAAAATCCAGACCAGCACCCAAAGTTCTGCTTCAATAGCCTGAAGTGTGGTGTCACACATCCATCCGTAGGTGGACATGGCAGGTGTGAGCACAGGACTTCTTAATCAGTCATCCCATGCCTCCCCATTACTCAGCACTGACCAGCTGTGTCTCCTCTATTACCACCTCGAAGGAAGGAGCTCACCAGTGGTTGGGTGTGCCTGCTTCTGTCTGAATTGCTCAATGAACATTAAGTCCCACTTCACATCTCAGCTTTCAGAACAAACACAGTCACCACCAGCACCTTATTCTTTGATTCAGAAATAAGAAAGGTAACATAAACCTGCACTTTCTAAATACAGAGGTGGTATTTAGTGATAGAGTAATCAAATCTAAAAATAAAATTAAATTTAAATCAATGTAATACATAGGATTTTTTAAAAAAATTTTGTTTATTTTTTATATATTTGAGAGTGACAGACAGAAAGAGAAAGAGGCAGATAGAGAGAGAATGGGCACGTCAGGGCCTCCAGCCACTGCAAACAAACTCCAGATGTATGTGCCACCTTGAGCATCTGGCTTATGTGGGTGCTGAGGAATTGAGCCTTGAACCAGGGTCCTTAGGCTTCACAGACAAGCGCTTAAGCACTAAGCCATCTCTCCAGGCCTAGGGATTTTTTTAATGGCTCTTTGTCCAAGTGCCAGGCTGAGGTGAAAAGGTGGAACAATTAATTTTTTCTGAAGCAGGAGAAGAAGGCAAATAGAGCTCTCTCACTTGTGATGTGGAAACAAAGAGCCAGGGACTGAACAGGTGAAACCGTGGTTCTGCCTGACAGAACACTGCATTTCTGTGAAGGGAACACATGGATTTCCTTTTTTTAGTTTTTGGTTTTTCAAGGTAGGGTCTTGCTCTAACCCAGGCTGACCTGGTAGGAGGATCACCATGAGTTCAAGGCCAGCCTGAGACTACATAATGAATTCCAAGTCATCCTGGGCTACAGCAAGATCCTACCTCAATAAATAAGTAAATAAATAAATAAAGATAAAATTGTGTCCTTTCTAACCACAGTGGCCTCAAGGTTTAGCTAAGTGCCAAAAACAAGGGTAGTGCCCAGAAATGGTTTCTTCAGTGAGTGAGAGCCTCGACAGTTAGGGGTCCAGAATCTTCTTACAGGACATTGGACCAAAGCCTAACCACGTCATGTGTTTTGGACTAGAAATTGGGGCAAGTAGGGTATACCATGCAAAGAGAATAGTGTAGAAAAGGCATAACAAGAAAATTTAAGCCCCAGTCTTCAAAGAGTGTGGAATGTCAAAACCAAGGACGGGAAGGTACACTTACGAAGGGCAGGGAGACACATCCAGGCTGTGCCTCTTAAACCGGGAACGCTGTGTTCACAGGAGTACTTGTCAGGGCGCCTCCGAGGACAGGGAGCCATAGAGCCAACATGGACCATCTTCCCACCGCACCCACAAGTTTATCCAATGGTGAGTAGTACTTTAAATATCCTGTTTCTGTCCAATGTAGGTCAGTAAGATGAAAGTTTTCATAGATTATTTTAGAAACAAAAATAACTGTTTTTGGTGAGCTACATCGTTTCGTTCACCCGAGCTCCTAGCGTGGCATACCTTCTCTCCAGATGCTTGGGATACCACAGTACAAATGTCAGAGATGCACAGATAAAGAGAACTGAGCAGAACTAAAATTTCAGAGAATACATTATGTGCAGCCTGAGAGGAACCTTGAGAAACTGATCGTGAGGCTGCTCCCACGGCACACAGCCCACAACCCCATGGGGACCTGCAACCCCACAGAGGAGCGTCCCCAACACAACGGGGCAGGGACAAGGGAAATGAGGGAACCAACACATGATGTATCCGTATGAAATATGTTGTTAATAATAATAATAAGCATTTTAAAAGACCCTTAGCTAAAGTTTGCTGATTTGCAAAATAAACAAATGACTAGATCTTAGATCCTTTATAACTGAAATTAACATTTTTATTAGGGTACACCAGGGCCTCTACTCACTGCATACAAACTCCAGACACATGCGCCATGTGCACCTGGCTTATGTGGGTTCTGGGGAATCAAATCTAGGTCCTTAGGCTTCATAGGCAAGTGCCTTAATCATTAAACCATCTCTCCAGCCCTAAAATTAACATTGATTTCCTATTATGAAATAATTTATAAAACAATATTTCTGGAAGTTGCTGATGATATATGCACACATATAAAGGGAGCGAGATGTGCATTGGAGTTTACTATATTATACTACTTGCTTTCTGATTTATTGGAAACTTTCCATATTAAAACGTTAAAACAAAGAGAGCATGTGTTTTGTTTACTGATGACTATTTCATATAGGCAAATAAAAGGTAGAAAATTAGAGAAAAATATAATTCATTGTTCAGATCCTGCCATATTATAGCATTAATTTTATAGGAGTATTCAGAGATATGACAGACAAATACAGATTATTAAAACATCTATAAAATGAGACTGGGGAAATTGCTCAATGGTTAAAGGTACTTTCTTGCAAAACCTGATGGCTTGTGTCAATTCCCCAATATACAGGTGTAAAGCCAGATGCACAAAGTGATGTATGCATGTAGAGTTAGTTTGCCATGCAAGAGACCTTAACACATGCATACTCTCTTCTCCCTCTCTCTATATATCTCACATAAATAAAAAAAAAATTTTTTTTTTTTTGGTTTTTCAAGGTAGGGTCTCACTCTAGCTCAGGCTGACCTGGAATTCACTATGTATTCTCAGGCTGGTCTTGAACTCTTGGCGATCCTCCTATCTCTGTCTCCTGAGTACTGGGGTTAAAGGCATGTGCCACCACGCCCGGCTTCAGATAAATAAAAATAATATTTTAACAAATCTATAAGAAATGTAATTGTATGGGGCTGGGGAGATGCCTCAGTCCATCAGATACTTGCTGTGCAGGTAAGAGAACCTGAGTTTGGACTCCAGAACCCACATAAATGCTGGCTTGATGCAGAAGCCCACCTTGAATTCCTACACTCAAGAGGCAGAGGCAGGGGGTCCCCAGAACAATCTACCCAGCTAAACTATCTGAACTCATAACCTCTCACTACAAGTGAGAGATCCTGTCTCCGTAAATAGGGTGGAGAGAGATTGCAATCAAGGGGAATAAACATAGACATGTAGAAGACTTTTCACAGGTATAACTTCTCCGTTTAGCCAAAGAACTGTGGAAGCCTCCCTCTAGGGTCTATGACCTTCCAAGTCATGGGGTTTGACTTAGTTCTCAGTACCAGGCATGAATTCCCTCACATGGAGCAAGCCTCATATGTGATCAGAGAGCAGTTTTTACCCCCATAACCTGTGTGTCACTATGGCACCACTGAGTACACCTTTAAGCAAATCACTCTGGATAAAATCCAAGATTGCTATAAACACGGGATTGGTGAGGCTGCCACTGACAAATGCAGCATACTTCTTTGTAGTAAACTTTTAAAATAAGTAGGCTTATGCTCTAAAATATTGATAAAACATCTGGTATATTAAATATATAAGCCAGGGCTGGAGAGATGGCTTAGCTGTTAAGGCATTTGCCTGCAAAGCCAGAGGATCCCGGTTCGACTCTCCAGGACCCACATAAGCCAGATGCACAAGGGGGCGCATGCGTCTGGAGTTTGTTTACAGTGGTTGGAAGCCCTGGTGCTCCCATTCTCTCTCTCTCTCTCTCGCTCTTTCTCTCTCTCTCAAATAAATAAATAAATATTTAAAATATAGGGCTGGAGGGATGGATTAGCGGTTAAGGTGTTTTCCTGAAAAGCCAAAGGACACAGGTTCGATTCTCCAGGACCCACACTAGCCAGATGCACAAGGTGGTACACACATCTGGAGTTCGTTTGCAGTGGCTGGAGGCCCTGGAATACCCATTCTCTCTCTCTCTCTTTCTCTCTCTTCTTCTCTGTCAAATACATAAATTAATTAAATTTAATAAAAAAATAAAATACATAAAAATATAAGCCAGTACCATACTCATTATCATCATCAAATATATACTATTCATGATTGTATATGTTCTGCTTTTATTTACTGGCAGTGCAATAGAATTGTTCCTGCCACAATGTTGTCATACTAACAGCCTCATAAGCATGTGAGTAATGCATTGTACTGTAATGTTGCTTTAGCCCATGAGGTCATGACAGCCACAATATCACGAGGCAATAGCAGTGTTTCATGTTTATTACAGTCCAATGAGGTCACTATTATACATGTGGCCAGCCATTGCCTGAAACACTATGTGGTTCACAGTTTTACTTTTTCTAAAAGCAGACTTTCCCCTTCATTGGATAATCATTATAAATCAGACAGTAACTATACTCACTCTAGTTATATATGAAATCCTTTTATCTGACACCAATATAGTACTTTATTATGAGCTCATGGAAAATCTTACATGGTGTTGCCTAATTAAGGAAAGGGTTCTGTAACACAATGCTGTAACAATCTTGCCACCTCATCTAGGATACCACAAGACATTCCTCCTCACTGAGCTCCATCATAAGAAGCGTTTCATGACTATTTTCCTGACATAACCATGCACCATTCATAAAGGGCAGAAAGCCAATGACTCATAAAGGAACTCTGGCTATTATAGGCAGGTTTTGAGAAAGTTTCATCTAGGGATTTTTAACCCTGATACTCCATGTTAACCTATGATTCTTCAGCTGGCTACAATCTTATATTGATTGCAGAACAGTATATTACCAAATTGGATTTAGAAGTGCCTAAGGAGAATAAACAATAATTTATCTATTCACCATCATATTCCTGTTACTAAGGATTCCCAATCAGGGTAGAGAAAATACAAAATAAAGAGCAAAGTTCAGATCTGTTAACACTACAGAAAATACCCTATTCTAAACTTGACTGTATCTGTACCACTTTCCTCCTTATGGCAAAGAGTCATTTGCATGAGTTCATCCAGAACATCTGGGTGGAGAAACATAAGAAGCAACTTTAAAGAGAGTCAGTCTTAATAAACATCCTGGGGCTGGAGAGATGGCTTAGGGGTTAAGGCGCCTGCCTCCTAACCCTAAGAACACTGGTTCCAATCTTCAGCAGTTCCAATCTCCAGGTCCCACGTTTAGCCAGATGCAAAGTGACACAAGCGCAATGCCACACTTGACCACAAGGGGGCGCACGCATCTGGATTTCATTCGCAGCAGCTGAGACACTGCTGGCGCGCCCATCTCTGTCTTCCTCCCTCCCTCTCTCTTTCTCTCTCTCTCTCTCTCTCTCTCTCTCTCTGTCTCTCTCTGTGTCTTTCTCCAAAAAATAAGATAAAATAAAATAAAAAAAAAAAAAAAAATTCTGAACCTGCATGGTCGTGCACGCCTTTAATGCCAGCACTTGGGAGGAAGAGATAGGAGGATTGCTGTGAGTTCAAGGCGACCCTGGGACTACATAAAAAATTCCAAGTCAGCCTGGGCTAGAATGAGACTCTACCTTGAAAAACAAACAAAAAAATTTCTGAAAATATTGTCCACCCTCCCTGTGGTTTCCTGTTGGATTTTCCCACTGACTGAACCCAACCGGATGCCAGAGGACACAGGAGTCAATTATCTCCACATACACCAGATTCCCAGGCAGAGAGGAGGCTGGGTGAGGGGAGAATGGGTTCATAAGCGTAACTAAAGGGGAGGCAAAGGCATGGTCTATCCCAGTCTGGCCCATTCAGACACCATTTAAACCTTAGCGAGGGCAGATTAAGAACATTAGTAT
Source organism: Orientallactaga sibirica (assembly GCA_036365145.1). NCBI lineage: Eukaryota > Metazoa > Chordata > Mammalia > Rodentia > Dipodidae > Orientallactaga > Orientallactaga sibirica. The sequence goes on along the minus strand of JAEOAD010000040.1, from coordinate 5,059,027 downwards.
CAGAAGAGATTTCATGTTGTTTGAGTTTCCAGCTACAGTATGGCCATAAGAAATCACAGCAAATAGAATTCATCCAGACAGGGGTTTAAATTTTATCCAGGCAATGTGTCCCAGGCCAAATGTTTATGCCTAAACATATTTCTTCCATAAAAAGATGAATATATACCCTCCAAGATCATTGTTCCTACAAGTTATATAATGTACGTAAGGGGCCAATCAGTAGACTGTCAATACTTGCATAATTATTAGACACAAAAGCGAAGCACACCCTCACTGAGACTGTGATGCTGACCTGTGTCTGTCCTCTTCCACACGCATCCACAGCACTTCCTCACTGGGTTTTCATTCACTGGACCCCCTGTGTGAAGGCAGTAACTAAGGAAAGAAATTAAAACAATGATACGATTTTTAAAGTTATGAAGTAGCCCTGATTAAGGGGTGTGTTACACCTTGTCAAAGACAGTACCTCCTAACCTTTTTAAAAATAGTTTATTCTTATTTATTTATTTGACAGAGAGAAAGAGGCAGAGAGAGAAAAGGGAATGAGTGCCCCAGGGCCTCCAGCCACCGCAAACGAACTCCAGAAGCATGAATGTGCATCTGGCTTACATGGGTCCTGGGGAATTGAACCAAGGTCCTTTGGCTTGGCAGGCAAGTGCCTTAACAGCTAAGCCATCTCTCCAGCCCCCTCCTAACCTTTTAAAGCCTATTTCTCATCTGTTTCCATCAATGTAACTATCCATGTGAATATGTTGGGCAAATGTATGATAGAATTGTGTAGAACATGAATTTGTAGAATTTAGAATAGATAATGTATAGGTTTATGCTCTTATACTTACATGTGGAAGGACCTGATATGGTACAGGTGAAAACTGAGAAATTAAGAGAACTTGAAAGACCTGCAACTGGGTGCAATGAGAAAATGTGTATGTGAGGGGTGGGGGAGGGTGGAGTGGTCCTCTATTTGAAAAGGAGTTGCTTAAAACAAAGGTGGAGCTGAGCATTGTTGTACATGGAAGTGCATCTCAGTTTTTTTTCAAAGAGTTATTTCTAGTTCTAGACAGTGTGGTATTATGGATATTAGAAAAATAGACAAAAACATAGAAATCTGCATATGGTTTCATCCTGTCCCTCCACTATTTCCACGTGTGTGGCTATTTTGAAAAAACAATCCATACATATTATTTATAATTTATTTTTAAATGTACTTTATGATTATTAAACATAACTATAAGCAACACTCACAAGTCACTATTTTTCTTTTTTCTTTTTTTTTGGAGAGAGACAGAGAGGGAGAGGAAGACAGATAGAGATGAGCGCTCCAGCAGCCTCTCAGCCGCTGGGAATGAAATCCAGATGTGTGCGCCCCCTTGTGGTCAAGTGTGGCATTGCGCCCTTGCGTCACTTTGCATCTGGCTAAACGTGGGACCTGGAGATTGGAACCAGCATTCTTAGGCTTAGGAGGCAGGCGCCTTAACCACTAAGCCATCTCTCCAGCCCTATTTTTTTCATTTTTTATATAACATTGCATAAATGCAAGTGAAGCAAGTGAAGTAAATGAAAAGACACAAGAACCTTCCAAACTTTAAATGGATGATAGGATGGCATCTGTTCAACTTTACCAAATTTTGCCAAGTTGCTCACCAATATAATTTACTTACTTAGACTCCTCTAAGCAGTGTGTGAGAACTCCCATCTCTCCTTGGTTATTTCTCTCATTACATCTCAAATAGCTACCAAATGCTTAACACATGGTAAGTGAGAGTAAGGATGGGTGGATGGATGGATGGAAAATTGAATGAATGAATGAATGATATGACCCACAATTTGTTTGCCATTGGGTCAGTTTAAAAGACAAGTCCAGTATCAGCTGCTGTTGGAGGCATATAGCAATTGTTATAATTATGCAACGATACACTCTGAGCAGCAGAGACCACTATATAGACAGAACAGTGGATGGGACACAATCAGGTTCCACATAAGAAAAGTGTAAGTGATGGTGGGTAAGACGAGGCAGCAATGCAACCTAGAGATAACATACAAAGATCTCGGCAGTGCGAACGCTGACTCTGAAGGCAAGGTTTCTGCAGGTGGGCACCTACGAGGCCCAGACCTAACATTACAGAAACAACTGGCTTGTGTAGAGAAACAGCACATGTGCTAAGGTCTTTAAGGAATGGGTCGTTGACTGGGAAAATAACTAGAGACTTGTACTAACTTTAAAACCAGGCTGCCTAGGACCTTCCATCTCCAGCAATGTCAGTGTATTTCAAGCTATAGTTCAGGTCCACGTGTCACGGCTAGAAGACTTGTTTCCTTTCCACGGTTCACGTCACCCTGGCCGTCTTCTCCCTGGTGGCCGTCATTTGAGTCTCATTGGCTTTTCTACCTAGTGTTTCTTGATCTAGAACTCACCAGGTAGCTCTGGTTCTCATACTTTCACACCGAATTGTGGCTTTTCCAAACTTTAGCTCCTTTCATTGATGCAGTTGTTGCAAGGTAATCTGCTGGTGGTGACTGCAGTCCATCTCACACACTCTATTGTCTGTTGGCTATTACTGAACAAAGTTCCTCATCTTACTCACTTTAGGAAGGGCTGCTTCCAATCAGTGGAGGGAAAGGATGCAACCAAATGATGATTCAATATTGAGAACATGATAATTACGGTACCGTGGAATTAAAATCTAGCTTTCGTTTGAGAAAAAAATTCTACAGCACTGAATCAACATTGATTCTGCCACGCCTTAGATTTATGTATTCCAATGATATAGCTACAGAGTCTGAGGAAGTATCTGCACGGAAGTCTACGTGAGGTCATTATAATGGCAGAACTGTGTAACTGATCACAGAGACCCCTCCTCCGTTTCTGTTCCATGTTTCTCATACTGAAGATATAACACCATTTCTTTGTGACATACTAGCTTCTCTACACACTAAAGAGATAAGGTCATTTTATTCCCTTAAAGTTATTAACATTGGTTTTAAATTTGATACTCTTAAAAATTTCAGAGAACATTCAATAAAGAATCATATTTTGGGCTGTGGAGGTGGCTCAGTAGTTAAAAACCCTTGTGTGGAAAGCCTTCCAGCAGAGTTCAATTCTCCAGTACAAAATGGAGTCTGGAGTTCTTCTACAGTGGCAAAAGGCCCACCTGGTATGCCTAGTCTCTCTTTCTCTCTCTTTCTCTGTCTGTTTTTTTAAAAATAAAAATATGTTTAAACCGCACATGGTGGCACATGCCTTTAATCCCAGCACTCGGGAGGCAGAGATAGGAGGATCACAGAGAGTTAGAGACCACCCTGATACATAGTGAATTCCAGGTCAGCCTGAGCTAGAGTGAGACCCTACCAAAAAAAAAATATGTATACACACACACACACACACACACACACACACACACACATATATATATGTTAAAAGAAACATATTTGGGGCTGGAGAGATGGCTTAGTGGTTAAGCCACATGCCTGTGAAGCCTAAGGACCCAGGTTCGATTCTCCAAGTCCCACATAAGCCAGATGCACATGGTGGCACATGCATCTGGAGTTTGTTTGCACTGGGTAGAGGCCCTGCCATGCCCATTCTCACTCACTCTTTCTTTCCCTCTCTCTGTCTCTAATAAATAAATAAAATAAATAATAAAATCTTTTTAAAAGACATTAAAGGCTGGAGAGATGGCTTAGCAGTTAAGGTGTTTGCCTGCAAAGCCAAAGGATCCTGATTCGATTCCCCAGGACCCACGCAAGCCAGATGCACAAGGGGAAGCATGCATCTGGAGTTTGTTTGTAATGGCTGTAGGCCCTGGCGCACCCATTCTCTCTCTTTCTTTCTCTCTCTCTTTTAAATAAATAAATAAATAAATAAATATATTTTTAAAGACATTTTAAAAAGAACCATATTTGGGCTGAACAGATGGCACTTACCTGCAAAGCTTAAAGACCTGGGTTTGATTCCCCAATACCCACATAAAGCCAAATGCACAAGGTGGTGCATACATCAGGAGTTTGTTTGCAGTGGTTAGAGGCTGTGGCATGCCCATTTTCTCTCCCTCTCTCTCTTTCTTTTTCTCTCTCTCATAAACAAATAAATAAAAATATTTTTTAAAAAGATCCACATTATCAAACACACAAATATTAGTGAGGGGCAAGTTCTAAAATATCTTTGAAAATTCTGATGATAAATATAAGCTTTAGCTATAATTCAATATATGCATTTATTAAACTATGAGTTCTCTCAGAAAGTTCCATAAGCTAATGCTTTCATAGAATTTAAACAAATGACATTTTTTTTCCTCACACCTTTCCTGGCACTCAGGGAGAATTATCCGAAAAACAGAAAAGCCTTCACACCACTTAGGTAATGTAATCATGATTAAACTGAGATTTCTAATTAACTTTATTCTGCAATCTGGGTGCCCACTTCAATAGCAATAGGTCTGCTTTGGGGGTGAGGCTTCACTGTAACTCTTTGGCCAATGGAATCTGTAACATGGGTCCTGTCATAGGTCCACAACTACCTTTTCGTCCAGCTGTGTTCCCCAGTATTGTCCCTGTAAGGATTCAGTGAAATTATTTATTTAAAAAGTCAATATAAACAGCCAGCCATGGTGGCACACACCTTTAATCCCAGCACTCGGGAGGCAGAGGTAGGAGGATTGCCATGAGTTCAAGGTTAGCCTGGGACTACAGAGTGAGTTCCAGATCAACCTGGGCTAGAGTGAGACCCTACCTAGAAAAAAATTAATATAGAGCCAGGCATGGTGATGCATGCCTTTAATCCCAGCACTCGGGAGGCAGAGGTAGGAGAATCGCAGTAAGTTCAAGGCCACCCTGAGAACACATAGTTAATTCCAGGTCAGCCTGGGCCAGAGTGAGACCCTACCTCAAAAAAAAAAAAAAAAATTAATATAGAGCTAGAGAGATTGTTCAGTGGCTAAAGGCACTTGCTAGTAAAGGCTGACAGCCTGGATTTGATTCCCCAATACTCACATAAAGCCAGATGCACATGTGTCTGGAGTTTGTTTGCAGTGGAAAGGGGCCCTGGAGGCATCTCTCTCTCTCTCTCTCTCTCTCTCTCTCTCTCTTATATTTTAAAAAATAGTTATCGCCAGGCGTGGTGGCGCATGCCTTTAATCCCAGCACTTGGGAGGCAGAGGTAGGAGGATCGCTCTGAGTTCAAGGCCACCCTGAGACTACATAGTGAATTCCGGGTCAGTCTGGGCTAGAGTGAAACCCTACCTCGAAAAACCAAAAAAAAAAAAAAAGTCTATTTATTTATTTGAGAGAGAGGGAGAGAAAGAAGCAGAGGGAGAGGCAGATAGAGAGAGAATGGGTGGGCCAGGGCCATTAGCCACTGCAAACGAACTCCAAATACACACCTTGTGCATCTAGCTTATGTGGGTATTGGGGAATCGAACTTGGGTCCTGTGGCTCTTCAGGCAAGTGCCTTAACCACTAAGCTATCTCTCTAGCCCATTAATATTGTAAAAGATAAAAATAAAATTCAATATAGAAGCCAGAGCATCATGTTACTAATTTATTCATTTATTCATGTAGCATTTATTCCTGGAAATATTTCCTAATGTAGGGCCTAGCACTGTGGCCTTGTGCTTGGATACAATCTAGATGTTACACATATTCTAAAGATGTATGTGCAAACACATGTACATCCAGATCCATGTAGTTTTCTACTGAGAGAACAAAAAAAAAGTTATTTGAAGCAGGGGAAAGAAGAAACGCGCTGAAGAGGAAGGGGAGAGAAGAAGGGAAGAGAAAACATCAGTGATATTCTAAAATGATTCTTTTGTTTGTGTTTTCTCTATGGTCTACAGTTTACTTGTCTTTTAATTAACTGGCATCCCTCCTCCTTTTGTCTCTTTATTTTTTACGTTCTCAAATCTTTCCAGTCAGCACACATTACCTTAGAGAAAATGCAAAAGGAGATTGTGGGAAAGCTGAAAATAAAAAGACAACTTTTAGGTTACTAGCTGTTCCCACAGTCAGTTTGTGTTCGTGTGTAGCTGATATGCCTTCATTTATTGACCCGGAAGGGCCTCCTGCTTTGGCAAACCTGAAAGTGGGTAGAGGTGGCTGCGTTAGGCCTGGGCATTATTAATAAGTCCTGATAGGTTAAATCCAATGAAGATAGTAACTGCCATAGCACAGATGAGTCAGGATAGTTTCAATTTGCTTTTTTAATATTCACTTACTTGCGCGCGCATGTGTATGTGTGTGTGTGTGTGTGTATGTGTGTGTGTGTGTGTGCGCGTGCGCACGCACACCAGGGTCTCTTGCCACTGAAAATGGAACACCAAACACTTGCACTACATTTTGACTTATGTGAGTGGCTGGGGAATTGAACCTGGGCTGTCAGGCTTTGCAAGCAAACACTTTTTTTTTAATTGTGGAGCCATCTCCCCAGCCCCTCTATCTACTACTAAAGGAATGGGATGACTAAGGATTATTCAAATCAGTGGCAAAAATATCCTTTCTTTTTAAATCTACTACCACTAGAAGCTAGGCATGTAGTCAATCCTCATGAATAAGAAGCAATAAATAGACCCAAGTCTCATCTGTTTTCTTGTTAAAAATTGATTTATGTCTTTACTTGAATATTAAAGTGATTTCAGGTACATTTCATGCATCAATAAATTTTGCCTTGAATCTTCTTTTGAAAGCAGTATAGAAATGTTTCTTAATGGAATAATTGCCAAATGACACATCCACCTGTGGGTACACAAGCCCTCATTAGGCATGACAAATGCTTACCGGCTGATGTGTAGAAGCTGAGTTTGGCAAAAATCCTGACAGACAGCTTATGGCTATTTAGAAGCCTCGTGTAGCACATATGCAACCATATCTTTTATCTTAGGAAAAGTGCTTGTAGTATATTCATTTTGCTATACCAAATGGGAAGACATTTGAAAACAGTTTTGCTTAAATCATAAAACAGAGACTTGTAGCCTGAGAATTATATCACAATGAATTAGGCAATAAAATATTTGCTGAAAAACCTGGGCGTGGTGGCGCACGCCTTTAATCCCAGCACTCAGGAGGCAGAAGTAGGAGGATCGCCGTGATTTCGAGGCCACCCTGATACTACATAGTGAATTCCAGGTCAGCCTGGGCCAAAGTGAGACCCTACCTCGAACAACCAAACAAAAAAAAAAAAAACAGCACTCAGGAGGCAGAAGTAGGAGGATGACATGAGTTCAAGGCCACCCTGAGAATAGGTAGTGAATTCCAGGTCAGCCTGGGCTAGAATAGGACCCAACTTAAAAAAAAAAAAAAAAAAAAAAAAACTTTGCTGAAAGAACAAATCATGACTTTTCCTATGGTGTTAACATTTTCCTCTCACATAAAATACAAGATCAAGGGCTGGAGAGATGGCTTAGCAGTTGAGGCATTTGCCTACGATGCCAAAGGACCCAGGTTCAATTCCCCAGGACCCTCGTAAACCAGATGCACAAGGAGCACATGCATCAGGAGTTCGTTTACAGTGGCTAGAGGCCCTGGCATGCCCATTCTTTCTGTGCCTGTCTCTCTCCTCTCTCTCTCTCTCTCTTTCTCTGCTTGCAAAACAAAAAAAGCTGGGCATGGTGGCACACACCTTTAATCCCAGCACTTGGGAGACAGAGGTAGGAGGATTGCCATGAGTTCAAGGCCACCCTGAGAGTACATAGTGAATTCCAGGTCAGCCTGGGCTTGAGCAAGACCCTACCTCAACAAACCAAAAAAAAAAAAAAAGTGGGAAAAAAATGCAAGATCAAACTGGGCATGGTGATGCATGCCTTTAATCCCAGCACTCAGGAGACGGAGGTTGGAGGATCACCATGAGTTCAAGACTGTCCTGAGACTATATAGTGAATTCCAGGTCACCCTGGGCTAGAGCAATAACCTACCTTGAAAAACAAAACAAAAGTACAAGATCAAAGGGAAAATCTGCTTCTATAAAGCTTATACACACCGTTCTGGCACACCGTTCTGGCAGAAAGTACTACGACATTTGAGGAGAGATCTTTCCACAACCTTCTTTATTATACTACTGGGGAAAAAAAGTATAAAATGTGGTGAATGATCCAAATAAGGAAGAAATATTTCAATTTTTAAAATTTTTTCTTCCTAATCTCAGAATTAATTACAGGTTTTCTGTTAGAGTCTTCATTTCAATAACCATTTATATTTTTACCATGAAAAGTTATATTGTAAAATTTTATGCTAAAAAGTGCCATAGAAAATTCAAGGACAAAAAGAAAACAATGGGGCTAGACAGAGCGCTCAGAGGGCGAGCATGATCCTTCCTGTACAAGCATGAGAACCTGAGACTGCCGAAGTTCAAGTCCCCAGATCCCAACTAAACAGCTGGGCATGGCCACAAGGACCTGTCACCTTAGTCCCACAGACCCTCAATGTTCTGCTCTGGCCCCCACAGGCAAACGCTCCCCCACCATCTGCCAAGGATGAGAGCATTGGGCTCTGCAAATACATACACACTTGTATCCCAGACACACATGCCCCCCCCACACACAAGAAAAAAATAACACTTAAAAGTGGGTTTGGATTTCTATAAATTTTGTGAACCATTGTGATTGTCTTTTCTATGTTTTTAATTTTTTTAAATTTCTTTGAAAGAGACAGGCAGATAGAGAGAGAGAGAATGGGCACACCAGGGCCTCTAGCCACTGCAAACAAATTCCAGATGCCTGTGCCACCTTGTGCATCTGGCTTACTTGGGAATCAAACTGGGGTCCTTAAGCATCTCAGGCAAGTGCCTAACCTCTAAGCCATCTCTCCAGCCCATCTTTTCTATATTAACATCCTTGATATCTCCAGGAGGGCTTCCACACCTGACTTTGTGTTTCATGAGTCCAATTTTCTCCATTAGGCCTTTAAGGATATTGATTATGCTTTACTAAAATAATATCTATGGGGCTGGAGAGATGGCTCAGTAATTAAATGCATTTGCTTGCAAAGCCTGACTGGGTTTGATTCCCCAATACCCACATAAAACTAGATATGCAAAGTGGCACATGCATCTGAAGTTCATTTACAGTAGCAAGAAGCCCTGGAAAACCCACTCCTTGCCTCTCCCCATGCAAATAAGTAAATGAAAAAATATTTTTAGGGCTGGAGAAATGGCTTAGCATTAAGGCACTTGCCTGTGAAGCCTAAGGACCCCGGTTCAAGGCTCAATTCCCCAGGACCTAGGTAAGCCAGATGCATAAGGTGGCGCCTGCATCTGGAGTTTGTTTGCAGTGGCTGGAGGCCCTGGCGCTCCCATTCTCTATGTTTCTCTCTCTCTCTCTCTCTCTGTCACTCTTAAATAAATAAATTATAAAAATTAAAAACATTTTTAAAAACTTTAATACGAATTCTCCTTTCTGTCCATTTATTTGGCTTCCTTTTTTAATAAGATGTCTCAGCTTGCTTTCTTCCCCTGGGTCATACTTCTATTCTTCACATCTTATGTTATTTCCCAGTGAACATATTCCTTTAGGATCTGTAGTAATATGAAAATGATTCAGAAATCAGGTCAGCATGGATGCTGACTAGCCCAGACATAATATTGGACATACTAGAAATTCTAAATAACCATTGCAGCTAGTGGTTGAAAGTCAGACCAACATAAAGTTGGCTGTCAGCTAACCCCACTACTATATATACCATCATACCATAGTTCACACCTGCAGGCTACAAAATGCTTGCAACAAAGTCACTCCTGGTGTTCATGATCTTGACTAAATTACTTGGCAACAAAGCTTCTAACTTTGCCAGGCATGGTGGCACACGCCTTTAATCCCAGCATGCACGAGGCAGAGGTAGGAGGATCACCATGAGTTCAAAGACACCCTGAGAATACATAGTGAATTCCAGGTCAGCCTGGGCCAGAGTGAAAGCCTACCTAGAAACACACACACACAAAATTTTTTTTCTAACTTTATTCTCTGTAACTATTAAAATACAATTCAACATTATTTAAGATTTAAAAATATGATTTTAAGGGTTTAAGATGGAAAGGTTGAGCCCTTTCAAAAAGGCCTATAGTTGCAAATATTCAGCCAGAAAAGATTATTTTCACTTCACGACTTAACACCAGGTAAAATCACAATCATATTTACCATAAAAGCTTATTTATATAATAGTTTAACAAAACAAAGGTGAGATGGTCTGGTGCTGTGATGTTTGTTGCTCTCTCTTTAACTTATTTAGGCTCAACACAGAGACCATTTATTCCTTAGGACCTTGCTTTCAATTAGCCTCTCTTACCACTAGGTGGAGCATAGTGACAGTTTTCAGTTTTGTGGTCCACCTAGCCTGCCCCTAAACACAGTTGTTAAAGGATCATGTCCATGACAAAAGGGTTATTTTAATATGGTGAAAAATTAGTATTGCCGAGCGAGGTGGCACACGCCTTTAGACCCAGCACTCTGAACTAGAGGACAGCCTGAGAATACAAAGCGAATTCCAGGTCAGCTGGGCTAGAGTGAGACCTATCACGAAAATAAATAAATATTACTAACTGGGCTTGGTGGCACACGCCTTTAATCCCATTACTCGGGAGGCAGAGGTAGGAGGATCGCTGTGAGTTCGAGGCCACCCTGAGACTACATGGTGAATTTCAGGTCAGCCTGAAATAGATGGAAGGAAGGAAGGGAGGAAGGGACGGAGGGAGGGAAGAAAGAGAAAAATCAGTATTATAGTTTCAAAATGTGGCTTAGCGGTTAAGGCGCTGGCCTGCAAAGCCCACGGACCTAGATTTGATTCCCTAATACCCATGTAAAGCCAGATGCACAAGGTGGTGCATGTGTCTGGAGTTTATTTTGCAGTGGCTGGAGGCCCTGGTGCACCCACCTCTCCCTCCCTCTCTCTCTCTCAAATAAATAACAATAATAACTTTTAAGTGAATGGAGAGCATATTCTTTCCCTTTAAATTCTTAAGTGTGAGTAAAACAAATCTTGTTTTTTTTTTTTTTTTTTTTTCCTTTGCTGCCTCTCAATCTCCCTATAGTTAATTTGGGAAGGAAAGGGAAGATGTTTAGCACTAGGAAATACAATAGTAACATAAAAGTTATCCCACAATAATAAATAAATAAATAAATAAATAAATAAATAAATAAATAAAACATTATTCTACCATTTCAAACTGAGAGCTCTGGGTTCTTGCTGCTGGAAGACAGGGTCTCAGGAGTCATTTGCTGGAGGTCTTCTGAAAATCCCCCTGGCCTCAGGTAATCAGGGGAGAAGAGTTGTTTCCGAGGAGGTTTCAGTGGGCAAAATGACCACTTTGGATCTTAAATCTACTGAACGTCCCAGAGTTACAGGGTACTTCCTTACAGCTTCCTCCCATGGCTCTTGCTACAAACAGCTAGATCTTCAAGCTTGAGATGTGTGCAGGAAATCTCTACATACCACAAAATTAAACAAGATATTCCTGGGGTCGGGAATGTAGTTGAATTGCTAGAGCGGTCCACAACATTTTGCCACAAAATTAAACTAATAGTATTGATGGGATTGGGAATATAGTTGAGCATGCATGAAGCCCTGGGTTCATTCAGTGAAACACACTGAATAAACTGGGAGTGATGCCTGTAGTCCCTACACTCTGGAGGTAGAGGCAGAAGGATCAGAAGTTCAAGGTCATCCTCAGCTACTTAGTGAATTCAAGGCCTTCCTGGGGTTCATGAGACCTTGTCTCAAAAATAACTAGAATAAGCCGGGTGTGGTGGCGCATGCCTTTAATCCCAGCACTTGGGAGGCAGAGGTAGGAGGATTGCTGTGAGTTCGAGGCTACCCTGAGAGTACAGAGTGAATTCCAGGTCAGCCTGGGCTAGAGTGAAACCCTGCCTCGGAAAACCAAAATAAATAAATAAATAAAAATAAAAACAAATAAATAAATAAGAAATAAATAAAACAAAAAAAATAACTAGAATAGAGGCTGGAAAAATAGCCTAGCAGTTAAGGCACTTGCCTGCAAAGCCAAAGGACCTCAATTCAATTCCCCAGGACCCACCTAAGCCAGATGCACAAGATGACACATGCATCTGGAGTTTGTTTGCAGTGGCTGGAGGCCCTGGCTCTCTCTCTCTCTCTGCCTCTTTCTCTCTCAAATAAATAAATAAAATTTTAAAATAGCACTTTGAAAAAATAACTAGAATAAATCTAGGCATGGTAGTGCATGCCTTTAGTCCCAGCATTTGGGAGGCAGAGGCAGGAGGACTACCATGAGTTTGAGGCTGCTCTGAGACTACATAGTGAATTCCAGGTCAGCCCGTGCTAGAGTGTGACCCTACTGCGAAAAAAAAAAATTCCAGGCCAGCCTGGGCTCAAGTGAGACCCTACCTAGAAAAACCAAACTAATAATAATATAATTACCATAAATCCATAGCTACCCAGATGCCTACATTTCAAATCTGGCACTTACATCTGTATTCGACTGACGGCAGTAGCATAATTACAATCTTACCTTTAAATTAAGGCCTACTATCTTAAGTAAATTTAATTTGGGGAACAGTACAGGAAAGAAGCCTTCCTTGGTATTTACTTGAAAACCTAATGCAGAACTCTGCCTATGAATTTAGAACCACAGTAAGGGATCACTAGATGTTAGAGCTGTCTACTTTGCTGGTAGAACTATACACACAAGGGCCAGGTACACAGCTCAGTGGGTAAAGTGCTGGTCTAGCGGGCACAAAGCCTTGCGTTGTCTCCAGTATTGCATAAGCTGGGTGTGGTGGCACCTACGTATAATACCAGAGCTTGGGATGTAGAGGCAGGTCATGTTCAGCTACATAGCAAGTTTGAGGTCCGCAGCACTACATAAGACCCTGCCTCAAAAAAAAAAAAAAAAGATGGGATGGGGAGATGGCTTAACAGTTAAGGCACTTGTCTGCAAAGCCTAATGACCTGGGTTAAATCTTTCAGTGCCCACTTAAAGATAGATTCAGTGGCATATACATTTGGAGTTTGCTCGCAACAGAGGCCCTGGCACAACCATTCTCTCCCTCCCTTCCCACCCCCATCTGTTCTCTCTCTGTGTCTCTCTCTGCTTGTAAAAGAAAGAGAAAGTAAGAAAGAAAGAAAGAAAGAGAGAGAGAGAGAGAGAGAGAGAGAGAAGGAAGGAAGGAAGGAAGGAAGGAAGGAAGGAAGGAAGGAAGGAAGGAAGGAAGAAGATGGAGAGATAGCTAAGTGGTTAAGGTGCTAGCCTACAAAGCTAAAGGACCCAGGTTCCATTCCCCAGGATCCACATAAGCCAGATGTATAAGCTGGCACATACTTCTGCAAAGCCTAAGGACTGTGGTTCAATTCCCCAGGACTCACATAAACCAGATGCACAAGGGAGCACATGCATCTGGAGTTAGTTTGCAGTGGCTGGAAGCCCTGGCGCACCCATTCTCTCTTTCTCTCTGCCTCTTCCTCTCTCTCTCTCTCTAATAAATTTTAAAAAATTTTTTTAAGTTTTAAAAAATATGGCTCATGATGGGGGAAAAGAGGACAGATGAGACCCTCTACAGAAAATTCATATAGTGACTTCAGGTTTTGGAAACTTTCTGCCTTTTCTTTCTCTAAAAGATTCAATAGAGCTTTAAAAACATGCCACCATTAATTGTGTAAATTTATTCAGATATATTTTTTTTTGCCTGTGTGTGTAGTAAGTGGTGGTGGTGGTGTGTGTGTGCACGCACGCACAGAGGTCAGAGGACATCGTACGTCACCCTCCAGTGCTCATTTATGTGTTTCTTTGAGACAGAATCTCTCACTGATTCTGCAACTTGCGATTTTCCATGAGCCCCCGTGTTGCTCCTAATCTCTGCTTCCCCGCAGAACCGGACTCACAGAAGCGCATGGCCACAGCCAGATGCTGACATGGGTGCTGGGGTCTCGGGCTGGGGAAGAAGCCCTCCTACTGACTGAGTCATCTCTCCAGCCCCGCTCAGCTTTTAAGAGAGGTTCCTTCCCTTTTTATTGTTCCTTTCTCCACTTACACTGGCATGTGAACTGGTTGTTCTGGTCCTGGGAGTCAGTGCAGGTGGGAGCATTAATGCACGTGAGCCTTGGCGTCCTTCAGAGGCACTCACAGTACAGGCAAACACAGTACATGCTGCAGCCCTGTGCTCTAAACAGCCAAAACAGCGTTGTAAAGGCCCGGGAAATAACACACTTTTAGTCCCAGTGTACCCCAGTGAGGCATCTCCTCTTGATACCTTCAACTGCTTCCTACTCCTGACACACTGTTGATCAAAAAGAGGAAAAGAAGGGCTGGAGAGATGCCTTAGCAGTTAAGGCACTTGCCTGCAAAGCCAAAGGACTTCAGTTCAATTCCCCAGGACTCATGTTAGCTAGCCAGATGCGCAAGGTGGCACATGCATCTGGAATTCATTTGCAGTGGCTGGAAGCTCTGGCACACCCATTCTCTCTCTCTCTGCCTCTCTCCCTCTCTTAAATAAATAAATAAATAAATAAATACATTTTTAAAAAAAAATAGGAAAAGAAGGGGCTGGAGGGATGGCTTAACAGTTAAGGCGTTTGCCTGCAAAGCCAAAAGACCCCTGTTTGATTCCCTAGGACCCACGTTAGCCAGATGCACAAGGGGGTGCACGCATCTGGAGTTCATTTGCAGTGGCTGGAGGCCCTGGCGTGCCCCTTCTCTCTCTTTCTCTCTCCATCCCTCTTCTTCTGTCAAATAAAATATTTTTTTTAAAAAAAAGAAAAGAAAAGCAAAAATGATAATGATGATTTTGCCACATGTCATGCATAGTTAAATAAAATAAAGCTAGGGTTGAAGAGATGGCTCAGCTGTTAAAGCCTGCCTGCTCAAGTTCAATTTCCCAGTACCTATGTAAAGCCAGATGCAGAGTGACACATACGTCTGAAGTTTGTTTGCAGTGGCAAGAGACCCTAGTGTGCCCATATTATCTTTCTGTCTGTCTCTTTCTCTCAAACAAATAAATAAAAATATCTTTAAAAACAAAGAGAGAGAGAAATGGAGCTAGAGAAAAACTAAAAGACTGCGAAGAACCTTACTTAAATTTTTACAGCATTTTATGTTTATAAATAAATTTTATAGCTGGGTGTGGTGGCGCACGCCTTTAATCCCAACACTTGGGAGGCAGAGGTAGGAGGATCATGGTGAGTTCAAGGCCACCCTGAGAATACAGAGTGAATTCCAGGTCAGCCTGAACTACATCGAGACCCTACCTCAGAAAACCAAAAATAAATAAATAAATAAATAAATAAATAAATAAATAAATAAATAAATTTTATCAGTATAGACATATGACATTTCATCATTACAATGTGATGTAGCTAACATTGTCTTCATTGCATGTACGAAGAAATCATATCTACATGACATACCCACAGTCAAAGAAAATTCAAGTCTAATTTCTTTTTGGATAAATGAGAAAAATGAAGGCATAAAGAGAATAATTTACAGACTTAGTAGGATGATGGTCACTGACAGAATACAGATCTCCTAATGTCTATTCCATTTCTGTTTATTCCTTTTTTCTTTTCTTTTTATTCCTTTTTTTCTATTGTCATTAACTTCTTTGGCTCCTGTTATGTGCCAATCACTTTGATAAAGATTCGTAGTAGCTTATGATGTATCTATAATTGCACTTGTTATAAAGGACACAGGTATTAACACAGAGAGAATGCAAAAGGGAAATTAAGGACTGGAGAGATGCCTTAGTGGTTAAAGCACTTGCCTGCAAAGCCTAAGGACCCAGGGTTGGTTCCCCAGGACCCACATGAGTCAGATGCACATGGTGATGCGTACATCTGGAGTTCGTTTGCAGTGGCTATAGGCCCTGGTGCACCCATTCTTTCTCTCCCTCTCTCTCACTCGATCTCATCTCTAATAAATAAATAAAATCAATAAATCTTTAAAAAAGTGGGGGACAGGGCTGGAGAGATGGCTTAGCAGCTAAGGCGCCTGTCTGCTAAGCCTAAGAACGCAGGTTCCAATCTCCAGCGGTTCCAATCTCCAGGTCCCACGTTTAGCCAGATGCAAAGTGAGGCAAGGGCGCAATGCCGCACTTGACCACAAGGGGGCGCACGCATCTGGATTTCGTTCACAGCAGCTGAGACACTGCTGGCACGCCCATTTCTGTCTCCCTCTCCCTCTCTGTCCATCTCTCTCTCCAAAAATAAATAAATAATAATAAAAATATTTTTTAAAAAGGGGGGACAGCCGGTTGTGGTGGTGCACGCCTTCCATCCCAGCACTCGGGAGGCAGTGGTAGGAGGATCACTGTGAGTTTGAGGCCACCCGGAGACTACATAGTGAATTCCAGGTCAGCCTGGGCTACAGTGAGACCCTACCTCAGTTAAACTATAAAAAAAAAAAAAAATTACGGCTGGGCATGGTGGCACACACCTTTACTCCCAGCACTCAGGAGGCAGAGGTATGAGGATTGACATGAGTTTGAGGTCACCCTGGGGATACAGAGTGAGTTCCAGGTCAGCCTAGGCTACAGTGAGACTCTGCCTCAATAAAAACACACACACACAAAATTACAATAGGCTGGGGATATGGCTCAGTGGGTAAAGTACTTCCTGCACGAGGGTGAGGTCCTGGGTTTGGATTCCCAGTATCCATGTAAAAATGGCAGGCACGGTGGCACACGCTTGTTCCAAATGCTGGAGAGTCACAAACAGGAGGATCCCTAGGGCTTGTGGGAGAGCTAGTCAAGCTGTCTTGGTGAGGTCTAGGTTCATTGCAGGACCTGTCTCAAAAAACACGGGAGCGCACGCCTTTAAGCCCAGCGCTTGGGAGGCAGAGGTAGGAGGATTGCCTTGAGTTCAAGGAGGCCACCCTGAGACTACATAGTGAATTCCAGGTCAGCCTGGAGTGTGACCCTACCTAGAAAAACCAAAAAAAAAAAAAAAAAGCAAACAAGGTGGGAGTGACTGAGGAAGGCACCCAGTGTTGACCTCTAACCTCCACATGCACACAGACACATGTGCATGTACACACCCATATGTGCATGTGCTCCTCCATACACTTGTTCCCACACATATGAACATGCATACATACATGCATGTATACCACTCACACACAGAGACATGAAAAATGATTACAAAACAATATGCAAAAATGTCTGTAAGGCTATACCAACAGTAGCCTCATATGTACACATCCCTGTTTACCAGATCTCTTAAACTCGTCAAAAGATCACGCCAAAGCCGGGCGTGGTGGCACACGCCTTTAGTCCCACCTAGCACTTGGGAGGCAGAGGTAGGAGGATTGCAGAGTTTGAGGCCACCCTGAGACTACACAGTGAAATCCAGGTCAGCCTGGGCTAGAGTGAGACCCTACCTAGAAAAACAAACAAAAAATCATGCCAAGTATGTTAGTGTGGTGTATTGTTCCTCACACCAAATACCTGTGAAATCTCACTCAAAGAAGGGATGATTTATTTTGGCTATGCTAGCAGGATTTTGCCTGTCCATCATGGTGGCAAGGGTGGGAGAACAGAACAGCTCTCAGTATGGACGTGCCAGGGCCTCCTGCCACTATAAACAAACTCCAGTGGAATGCGCCACTGTGTGCATCTGGCTTGACATGGGTACTGGAGAATGGAACCCGAGCAGGCAGGCTTTGCAAGCAGGCGCCTTTAACCAGTGAACTGTCTCCCCAGCTCCTACACTGAGAATATTAACCATGATAGTTATGACCCAAGATGGCCAGAACTCTATCACTCTATCAAGCTGAGCTGTTTCTTTGTTTTGGTTTGAGGTAGGGTCTTTCCAGACTGACCTGGAATTCACTATGTGTTCTCAGGCTGGACTTGAACTCACAGTAATCCTTCTACCTCCGCTGGGATTAAAGGCCTGCATCTAGTTTTTATGAGTTCTTAATTGAACTTTTCATTATTTATTTATTTATTTTTACAAGATTATGGAGCCCAGCGTGGTGGTGCCCGCCTTTAATCCCAGCACTCAGAAGGCAGAGGTAGTTCAAGGCCACCCTGAGACTACATAGTGAATTCCAAGTCAGCCTGGGCTAGAGTGGTGAGACCCTACCTCAAAACAACAACAACAATTAAAGACTATGGATAGTATATTAAATTTGACCAAATTTCTAACAGAACAACTTAAGGTGAGGATTTGTGTTCACAGTTTCAGAGGGAAAGAGACAGATAGAGACCGACAGAACGGGCTGGTCAGTGCATCTTGCCACACTGCAAAAACTCCAGACGCATGCGTCAGTTTTATTTATGCGGGTCCTGGGGAATCGAACCTGAGCAGAGAGACTCTGCAGAGTCGAGAGGTAAACACACGTCCTTAACCCCGGAGCCTACGACGATGCTGAAAGAGAGTCAACACTACTAGTTAAACTAATAAAAAAGATTTTTATTTGAGTCAGCCCGGGAAAACCACATCCCTTGCGTCGTGCCCAACAGCACTGGGGAAAGCTGACCCTGGAGGCAGGCTCACTTCCGGAACGTGCGGAGAGGGGCGGGGCGACGCGCTGACGTCAGCACGCCGCCTGTACGTGCCGGCGTGACTGCGCACTGACGTTCTTCCCGGAGCGGCGTCGCGGGCGCAAGGCACTTCGGGAGCGGGATTGTCCGAGGCAGGAAGCGGGCTCCATTTTAGCGCCGCCCGCCGTCGCCATCTGTGCGTGCCGTGCCCTCGGGCTCGTCCTTCGTCGGGAGCCGCCCGGGCGGCGAGGCCGCGGCGGGGCCGAAGGACCGGAAGGCCGGCGGGCGGGTGGGCGGGCGCGGTGCGGAGCGAGGCCCGAGGACGGACGGGCTCGCGCGACTGCGGCCGCGGCTGCGGCGCCCGAGCGAGGCGCGTCCCGGCGGAAGCGGCGGCGGAAGCGGCGGGGCGGCCATGGCTGCCGACAGCCGGGAGGAGAAAGGTGAGAGCGGCCCGCGGCCTCCCCCTCGCTCGGGTCCCAGCGTGCGGCCTCGGGCCTCCCCGCCGGCGTCCTCCGGGGTCCTGCCTCGGCCGCGCCGGGTCCGGGTTCCGCCCCTTTGCGGTCCCCGCCCTCCCCAGCTTCCCTGGGACCCCGAACCTGTCCAGACCCTGCAGCCCTGGGACCCCAGAACCTGTCCAGACCCTGCAGCTTCCTCCCCCCAGCCTCCCTGGGACCCCGAACCTGTCCAGACCCTGCAGACCCTTTCCCGTCCTCCCCAGCCTCCCTGGGACCCCGAACCTGTCCAGACCCTGCAGCTTCCCGTCCTCCCCAGCCTCCCTGGGACCCCGAACCTGTCCAGACCCTGCAGCTTCCCGTCCTCCCCAGCCTCCCTGGGACCCCGAACCTGTCCAGACCCTGCAGCTTCCCGTCCTCCCCCTCCCTGGGACCCCCGCCTCCCCCTGGGACCCCCAGCCTCCCTGGGACCCCGAACCTGTCCAGACCCTGCAGCTTCCCGTCCTCCCCAGCCTCCCTGGGACCCCGAACCTGACCCTGCAGCTCCAGACCCTGCAGCCTCCCTGGGACCTCCCCAGCCTCCCTGGGACCCCCCTAGCCTCCCTGGGACCTGTCCAGACCCTGCAGCTTCCCGTCCTCCCCAGCCTCCCTGGGACCCCGAACCTGTCCAGACCCTGCAGCTTCCCGTCCTCCCCAGCCTCCCTGGGACCCCGAACCTGTCCAGACCCTGCAGCTTCCCGTCCTCCCCAGCCTCCCTGGGACCCCGAACCTGTCCAGACCCTGCAGCTTCGCGTCCTCCTCCTCCCTGGGACCCCCTGAACCTGTCCAGACCTCCCCCGTCCTCCCCAGCCTCCCTGGGACCCCGAATCCATCCAATGATGGAGGCGGGTTGAATGAGAATCTAGAGAAAGACTGCTGGTAACTTCTGGTCTGTTAAATAGGCTAAGGATTAGCTGTAGTTAATTAGGAGGAAAACAACAACTGTGGTTTCTGCCTGTCCATTCTTTCACTCCAAGGTCTTGGCCACTCCTCTGCTACAAACACATGCATTACCTCCCAAAGGGTACAGCAAATGACTTCAGGTTATTTAAAGTTGGAGGGTTAAAAATGGAAGTGTTTACCTTGCTGAGATAGGGAATGTCATTCTGAAATTTAGATTCCCAGACACTATAGACATGAATGTAGATTCTAGGTCAGTATTTCTCCGGAGAGTAGTGTACATTGCATGTTGCCACATAAACTCTGTTGCCACCTTGGGTCTCAGATATTTTCTGCATGGCGAATTAATTTGGAATGTGGATTTGTTAAGTGGGCTCTAGTCAGGAGGCCTGTGATCTCCAGTTTTCTGGTGTCCAAATCAGTGAATTGCCCAAGGAGGACAAGCTTGAGAAGTGGAATGGGGATGTGTTCAAATAATATTTTTGTCATAAACAGTTTTTTTGATTCCATATTAGCAGTTTTATTTTCTGTCCTTAAGATAAGCTCCAGAAGTTTCCCACTCAAAAAAGAGATATCTGGAAAGAATCTAAACAATACAATTGCATGGTGAAATAGTAAAATCAGTTATTAAAATAGATGACTTTAATCAAGATTAATTTATGAGTTCTGAGGATGGAATTCTGGTGGTTGCCACAGTAAGATGAACTAAACATAACAGAAATGAGTACAGTCCAGTTCTTAAGAATATATTGTCCAAACAGATAAAGGTAATAATAGATTGGTATTAGTAATGCACAGTGAAGAAGAAAAAAATGAGATTTTGTTTGTTTGTTTGTTTTGTTTTTCAAGGTAGGGTTTTGCTGTAGTTCAGGCTGACCTCGAATTCACTGTGTAGTCTCAGGGTGACCTCGAACTTACCACAAACCTCCTACCTCTACCTCCTGAGTGCTGGGATTAAAGGTGTGTGCCACCATGCCCAGTTTAGAATTTTGTTATAGAAGTGATTTAGTAATGATGATGCAGTTCAAGTGCACAAGCTCTTATTGTGAGTAGTTATCAATGCTTAGGATACATTTTCCAATTCTGGGAATGATTCTTTGGTTCATTTTTTAAAAACTCAATTTCAATATAATTAGAGCTTTTTTTCTGTTTAAAAAATACTGGTTTAGGGCCTGGGGAGATGGCTCAGTGGATGAGGTGCTTGTTATACAAGTGAATAGTTGAGTTTAAGTCCCTAGAACCCATATACAGCCTGTAGTATTAGTATCTGTAATCCCAGAATGCCTGGAACGAGAAGGGACAAGGAGACAGGAGGATGACCTGGAGTCTCAGAGACCAGTTGATCTGAGAAAACAATGGTGACCCATGAGCCCCTGCCTTCAACAAGGTTGGAAGGAGAGGAAAGACACCTGAAGTTGTCCTGACATGTGAATCATGGCATGCCAGCCTTCACATACATGAGCATAAAAGTACTGGTTAAGTACATATCACCATTTGTTGTTGATTTTTTTAAGCATTTATTATGAGAGAGAGAAAGAGGCAGTTAGAGAATAGGCACATTAGGGGCCCCAGGCACTGTAAACAAACTCTAGATGCATGCACCACTGTGAGCATCTGGCTTTATGTGGGTACTGGGGAATTGAACCTGGGTTGTCATGCTTTGCAGGCAGGCGCTTTAACCACTGAGCCATCTCTCCAGCCCTCGTCATTTGTTTTATATGAAACAGATTATAAAAGTAACCCTTTTAATCATGTCAAAACTCAAGTTTAAGTATATGAAATAATTGTCTAAATATTGGGAGACACTGATTAAAAAATCTCAAGCTGCAGAAATTTGCAAATACTGTATGATCACAATTAAAAATATGTTGGAGAGATGGCTTAACAGTTAAGTGCTAGCCTGTGAAGCCTAAGGACCCCTGTTCAAGTCTCGATTTCTGAAGACCCACGTAAGCCAGATGCTCAAAGTGGCGCATACATCTGGAGCTTGTTTGCAGAGGCTGGAGGCCCTGGCACACCCATTGTCTTATCTATCTGCCTCTTTCTATTGCTCTCAAATAAATAAATAAACAAACAATTAAAAAAAACATGTTGTTTAGCTAGGCATGATGGCGCATGCCTTTAATCCCAGCACTCAGTGGTCACTCAGGATTGCTGTGAGTTTGAGGCCACCCTTAGACTCATAGTGAATTCCAGGTCAGCCTGAGCTAGAAGGAGAAAAATTTATATATGTACACATACATACACATACATACATACATACACACACAAACAAACACACATACATACATATATAATATATATTATTTATTTTCAAGGAGAGAGGGGGATGGAGGGAATGGGTGTAAATGAACTCTAGATGCATGTGCCACTTTGTATACCTGGCTTTATGTGAGTACTGGGGAATTGAACTCCAGCCATCAGGCTTTGCACAGCAAGCACTTTAACCATGGAGCCATCCTTCCAGCCTAGAATTTTTTTTTTTAATTCCTGGTCATGGAGCTGTTGAATTATTGGGCTTTGTATGCTAGCTGTGAAATAAACATAGATTTATGTGTTTCTACACTACTCCTAAATTAGAGCTGAATCCTCCATAACTGGACAAAATTACCAGCTTCCCTGTTCATTTGATGATTGTCCAAAGTGGATTTAAAGATACTATAATGGCTGCTAATTAGCGCCTTTTATTTATTTATTTTTTTTATTTTGGATGGTACTGGCATTCTCAGGACCTTGTGCCTTCTAGGCAAATGCTCTTTACCACTGAAATACATCTTCATTTTTTTCTTTTTCACCTTTTTATATGAGGAGGAAATGCACATCTGTTACTATAAACATTTTGCACAGTGTTTTTGTTTGTTTTGTTTTTTGAGGTAGAGTCTTGCTGTAGCTCAGGCTGACCTGGAATTCACTCTGTAGTCTCAGGGTGGCCTTGCACTTAGGACAATCCTGCTTCTGCCTTCCAAGTGCTGGGATTAAAGGTGTGCACCACCACACCCAGCACAAATTTTTATTTATTTATTTGACATAGAGAAAGAGAAAATGGGCACAGTAGGGCCTCCAGCCACTGCAAACAACCTCCAGATGCATGTGCCACCTTGTGCATGTGACTAACATGGTCCTGGGGAATCGAACCTGGGTCCTTAGGCTTTGCAGGCAAATGCCTTAGCTAGTAGGCCATCTCTCCAGCCCCCTAAGTTTACATTTTTTATAGGTAACTAACTTTGTATATTATCAGATAGAAGCTGCACTGGTAGTCAGGCTGTACTAGCAAGCGCCTTTAACCACTGGGCCATACCTTCAGCCCAACATTTTGTATAAATTTTGAGCTCTTACCATATAGTCTACAAAAAACAGTAAGTTGGGTTTTCAAGATAGGGTTTCACTGTAGCTCAGGCTGACCTGGAATTTACTATATAGTCTCAGGGTGCCCTGGAACTTGTGATCTTCCTACCTCTGCCTTCCAGGTGCTGGGATTGAAGGCATGTACCACCCCACCTGGCTCATTTCTATTTATTTAAGAAAGAGACAGATAGAAGGGACACACCAGACCCTCCAGCCACTGTAAACATACTTCAGATGCATGCACCACCTTGTGCAGCTGGCTTACATGGGTACTGGGGAATCGAACCTGGGTCTTTAGGTTTTGCAGGCAAATGCCTTAGCTACTAGGCCATCTCTCCAGCCCCATAAATTTACTTCTTGGGGGGGGGGTTCGAGGTAGGGTCTCACTCTAGCTCAGGGTGATCTGGAAATCAGTATGTCTAGGGTGACCTTGAACACATGGCAATCCTCCTATCTCTGCCTCTAGAGTGCTGGGATTAAAGGCGTGCGCCACCACGCTTTTAAAATTTTAAACTTTAAAATTTACATTTTTATAAGTAACTAACTTTGTATTTTACTAGATAGAAGCTACACTCAGGCAAGGAGTTTGTTTGCCTTGTACACAGGTTCCTTTGTAAAGTCATTGTGTGTCTATGCCTGCACATTTACCTAGCTAGACTTCATTAATAATAACTGGCTTGTCACATGACCCTGACATGAGCAGAAAAACCCAAGTTTCTTAGTATGTTATACACATACACATGCAAGCAAATAAGTGGCTATACACATGTGCATATATATCCTGGCCAATGTAAGTCCTTAGGGTACATTGTCTTTTCTGTTGACTTTGGGTAGGGATTTCTACAGCAGTGTGTGATTGATATTTTAGGGTTTTTTGTTGTGTTTTCTGCCTTGTGGTTTACCTGTTGTAGAAGTAATACAGGACTTTGGGGTGGGGTGTCCTCTGCCAATGCACCAGTAATTTGAGGTGTCTCTGGATTCTTGTCTTATGAATTCAGTGAATGGAATATACCAGAGGATATGGTTAAGAAGGATTTTATTATGGCTTAGAGCTTTAGGAGGGACTTTTTGGGTTTTTAAACTAAAGGTAGGGTCTGGCTCTAGCCCAGGCTGACCTAGAATTCACTGTGAAGTCCTTCCTCTGCCTGGGATTAAAGGCATACGCCACCACGCCTGGCTTTTGAAGGAGTTTTAAGGGGGCTTAACGGAAGGAAGGAAGACATAGCTCTTGCCCAGGGAGGCAAGATGGGGTTTGAGAAGTCCACCTTGAGCCTCACATTGGTTGTTGTGTGTTTGTGTGTGCTCCTCCTGAATGGGTGGCTGGTTTAGCTAGTCTAGACTTGACCTTAGATGTTAGGTTGAGGATTTCTGGAAAAGGACAATTTTCCCAGAAATCTTAATTCTCTAGAGGAAGGGCCTTCTCAGAAGGGAGCTTGGCAAGATCATAGGAGAGGTTTGGGAAGCCTTTCTGGCACATCACCACACCCCACTCAGACCCTATTGAAAGGGTTGAAAAAGAACCAGCTAGTGAACTATGGAGTGGGGGTGAGTAACTTCTTCCTATATTCTTAGTCTGGTACTATGCGCCGTAAAGTGATGCACGAGGTCAAAAAAACAAAAACAAAAAACAGTGGGTGTTAGATAGACATTCACTTGGCTTCCTGGATGTGGGGTTGAGATTAGTTGCCTTTCTGTTTAGAGCTCTGAGGTTCTAGTTATGTCACTTCAGTTCTTTGAATTTAATTTTGTTTATTTTACCTCCTCTACCTGAGAATCTTGAACCTCAAACTCAGTTTGTGGAAGCAACTTTAACTCCAAGATTGTGCTGGTTGGTGGCATTCATCATGATTGGCAATGGTTTCATTACATAAGATAACACCAGTGCTTTTAGAAGAGGAATCAGTCAGCCCCCTTTTTTTTTTTTTTTTTTTGTTTGTTTTGTTTTCTAGGTAGGGTCTCACTCTCACCCAGACTCAACCTAGAACTCACTCTGTAGTCCCAGGCTGACCTCAGAACTCATGTGATCTTCCTGCTTGTGCTTCACCAGGGCTGGGATTAAAGATGCCCGCCATCATGCCCAACTCAGTATAAGTTTCTCTTTTGATTTTTTGTTTTGGTTTTTGTTTTTGGAGGTAGGATCTTACTCTAGCCCAGGCTAACCTGGAATTCGCTACATAGTCTCAGGGTGGCAAGGAACTCGCAGTGATCCTTCTACCTCTGCTTTCCCAAGTGCTTGGGATTAAAGGTATGTGCCACCATACCCAGCTGTCTTTTAGTCTTTAAAAAAAATTAAGGCAACATTTAAAAGTAACATAGTTCCAAATGAACACCTGGGTTTGGTGATGAAGTAGAAATTTTTGGAAGACAGGATTGTGCTGTTTGCACTTTGTTATCATAGCAGATCCCTGGAAATAGGGATTGTCCTCCTTAGACGAATTTTAGTCATGTACCCCATTACAGTATTTCAATCACTCATGGAGCACTTAGGGTGGTAATCCCATGAGGTTATATTGCCTAGTGTGGGTAGTAGCTGTCTTACTTAGTCTATGAAGCCTTGGATCTCTACAAAATGACTATCACCTAGCAACTGTGGCATTTCTCAGAAAGCTTTCATTGACACATGGCTATGTGTGCTAAAACTAGAGTAGGGTGCCCCTGTATCTCATTTTCCTGAGCTGAACTCTGAGTTCATTTGTGTTTGCAGGCATGAAGCATCCTTGCCCCTGGACACTTAGTTCTTTTATTTCACCCACATACTGTCACAATCACAAAATTAACATTGGCATGCTATGCAAGCCTTTTTTTAAAAAAATATTTTTATTTATTTGAGACGGGGGGGGGGGATGAATGAATGAATGGGCATGCCAGGGCCTGTAGCCACTGCAAATGAACTCCAGACACATGCACCACTATGTGTGTCTGGCTTACATGGGACCTGGAGAATTGAACCTGGGTCCTTAGGCTTTGCAGGCATGTGCCTTGACTAAGCCATCTCTCCAGCCCACAAACCTTTTTTTTTTTGATTTCACCAGTTTCCCCAGTTAAACCTCAGATAGGACTGTATTCAATTACATCTCTCTTGTTTCTTTTAACATGGGATAATTTGTGTGTACCTTGTTAGCATGGGTTGGTCTGATGTATCTTCAGGTGTAGGAATCATTCTGCATTTTGGAAATGAGTACCACAGAAGTAGTGTTATGTTCTCAGTGTGTCATGCCAGGAGGGTTCGTGGTGGTGATTGGTCCCTGAGCTGGTTATACCATCTTTTCATAGCTTACATGGGTACTCTCCAGCCAGACAGACAAGAACGCTGTGTCCTTAACTCTACTGTTGAGTGCGCAGAGTCCTGTGTTTTGGTCCTGAAAGAACCTCCCTGAGGGTGTGGTCACTCACACTTTGTCAGCAGTTGGAGAGGCAGGCCTTGTGATTCTGATTTCTTTCCTGTTGAATTTTAAATTTGTTTGCAGATGGAGAACTCAATGTCTTAGATGACATTTTGACTGAAGTACCAGAGCAGGATGATGAACTGTATAATCCAGAGAGTGAACAAGATAAAAGTGAGAAGAAGGGTAAGAGATCAGTATACACAGAGGGTATTTAAGGTCATAAGAAAATTTGTGCTTTTATACTCATTCTTTGGTAATTGCCATCAAAAGCCCATACCATACTGTTCCATATAACAGACCCCAAACTATAGAAATTAATCTTTTTTGTATTTAAGATCTGTTTAAGTGTATGAGTTTAATACTATAGTTGGGAAACACTTACTTTAAAGTAATTTTGGGTAAAAATATTTAGAAGACACTTTAAAGAAATAAAGGTTGTTTTTTTCTTGCTGGTACATATTATCTGTAAAGCTTTGAAATCAATAGAATACTGCAATTTTTATGTCTTTATATTTTAAAGGATCAAAAAGAAAAAGTGATCGAATGGAATCTACTGACAGCAAGCGACAAAAGCCTTCTGTTCATTCAAGACAGTTAATTTCTAAACCTCTGAGCTCATCTGTTAGTAATAATAAAAGAATAGTCAGTACAAAAGGAAAATCAGTCACAGAATATAAAAATGAGGAATATCAAAGATCTGAAAGAAATAAGCGTCTCGACGCTGATGGTAAAACCCGCCTGTCAAGCAGTTCCTCCAGAGAACCCTACAAGGGCCAGCCTGAAAGAGCTGGTCTACGGAAAAGGGATCCCGAAAGAAGGGCCAAGTCTTCTACGCCTGATGGTTCTGAGGTAGTACATGTTATTGCAGATAATGAAAGAAAACTCTTGTTGAGGCTTTAGAACTATTGATTCATCTTGACCTTGTCTGTTATGACTGCTGATTCCCTTTTTCTTTAAACATCAGAGAATTGGGCTTGAAGTTGATAGACGGGCAAGCCGATCCAGCCAGTCTTCGAAGGAAGAGGTGAACTCTGAGGAGTATGGCTCGGACCGTGACACTGGGAGCAGTGGTTCCTCTGACCAGGGTGGCAACACCGAGAACGAGGAGGAAGGGCCGGAGGAGGATGTGGAGGAAGATGAAGAGGTAGAAGATGCAGAAGATGAAGAGGTAGATGAAGATGCAGAGGAGGAGGAGGAAGAGGAGGAGGATGAGGATGAGGAGGAAGAGGAAGACTATGAGCAGGATGAGAGAGACCAGAAGGAGGAGGGGAACGATTATGACACTCGAAGTGAGGCCAGTGACTCAGGCTCAGACTCTGTGTCCTTCACAGATGGATCAGTCAGGTCTGGCTCAGGCACCGACGGATCAGGTAATGTTCCCCTTTTTATTTTAAAGGACTTGATTGGTCTTAGAGGGGATAGGAAATTAATTATCTTGTGATCATAATTAATGATATGCCAGAATATTAATACATTTAAATAATTTTGCACAAAGTTTAAAAATTTTTAGTGACATTATTTCATAGCTATAAATTGATTTGTTATAGGTATAATTGTTTATATGGAATTATATTTTAGGTCTTAATTGTATAAGTTCTTAACATTATTATTGTCAACAGCTTATTTAAGTACATGTGGATCAAAGTATGGAATCTTTCCATTGGGTATCACAGCATGGTAGAATGCCTCTGAACTTCCATCATGTGGCAGCAGAGAAAAAATATCTTAGTTTTTTCCGTTCTTTTATTTCCATACCTCTGAGTTGACTGAGACGACTATAGAGGGAATTCAAAAAGGTTAAAAATTTTGTAGAGGGCTGGAGAGATGGCTCAGCCATTAGGGTACTTACCTGCAAAGCCTAGCGACCTGAGTTCAATTAATTCCCCAGTACCCATGTAAAGCCAGATGCAGAGATGCATCTGGAGTTAGTTTGCAATGGCCATTCCCCACCCCTCACTAGGTATGATGTCACATGTCTTTAACCCCAACTCTCCAGAGGCAAGAGGTAGGAGGAGGATCACTATGAGTTCAAGGCCAGCCTGAGACTGCATAGTGAATTCCAGGTCAGCCAGGGCTAGAGTGAGACCCTATTTGGAAAAAAAAAAATGTAGAAAGATTGTATAAGAGCCATCTTAGGTACTTTTTTTATACTACCTTCCCCATTGTCTGTGCCTGTCTGATCCATGAAACAAAAATGCAAGCTTCATTCATTCTTGCAATCACAGTGGAGGGGCACCACATTGGGGTTGCAGCCAGGGTGCTTAACTCGTGGCTGGTGATGTAGTCATAGCCCCCTTGTCAAGATGTTTGCAGGTTTGCACATCATTGCAATAATAGTTTTATTATTGTAGAGTACATCACATTTAGTTTCAGTATCATTGGTTTTCTAGATTCCAATTGATTTAACTTGTCAGGATTTTTGTTGTTTCTTTTGTTTTTCAAGGTAGGGTCCCACTCTATCCCAGGCTGACCTGGAATTCACCATGTAGTCTCAGGTTGGTCTCACACTCACAGCCATCCTCCTACCTTGACCTCCCAAATTGTCCTGAGATTAAAGGTATGTGCCACAATGCCTGGCTTCTTGTCAGAATTTTTTTATGGTATGCATGTATTTTTTAATGACAACTTCCATAATTACAGACAATAAGCCATCATAATTCCCTCTCCTCTCACTTAACCTTTGCAACTCCACTCTCCATCATATCCCCTCCCCCTCTCAATGAATCTCTTTTTTATTTTGGTGTCATCATCTTTTCCTCCCGTTATGAGGATCTTGGGTAGGTAGTGTAGTGCCAGGCACTGCAAGGTCATGGATATCCAGGCCACTTGGTGTCTGGAAGAGTGCATTGTAAGGAGTTCTACCCTTCCTTTGGCTCTTACATTCTTTCTGCCACCTCTTCCACAGTGGACCCCGAGCCATGGAAAGTGTAATAGAGATGTTTCAGTGCTAAGCACTCCTCTGTCCCTTCTTCTCAGCACTATGGTGCCTTCTGAGTCATCCCAAGGTCACCACCATCTGAAAAGAGAAGCTTCTCTAACCAAAAGTGAGAGTAGCATTAATATATGGGTATGGACATTAAGAAAAGTGCTTACCAGGCAGTTTGGTGAGCACAATATATTTATTTAGCCAGACACCAGCAGGTGTTATACTCTTAGGGCTCATGACTTCCTCTGTCATAGGTATTTTAGTATCAGGCATATATTCCCTCCTGTGGAGCAGGCCTCCAGTCCAATTAGAGAGTGGTTGCTTTATCCCATAACAAACAGGCCACTATAGCACCCATTGGCTCATTTGGTCTGGCTGGCCAGACTTAAGGCTTACAGTGTCCACTGTTGAGTATTTCCACTGATGACTTGTGTCTCCCATGGAGCTGCATGCAGCGTAGCTTTTTCCAGTTTTCTGTCAGCTGGTCTATGAGGAGGAGGTTTTCAGCTCAGCTCCAGCAGGATTTCTCAGTGACCTTGCAGCCCAAGTATGAGTAATTTTCAGTAATAGGGTCTTAGCATCTAATCCTAGTGGGAAACTGAAAGCCTTGGCAAGGGCTTGTAATGTTTTGGGGGTATCAGGGACCTCCCTGGCCAACAACTCACTGGATGATATCCCATCCCTGGCACTGAAAATTTTGTAGTAACAATCTATGGCTTCTGTATGTACCATTGTCCAAAAAAGTAAGTTTCCGTATGATTTACTCATACCGTCTTAGGTTTTTTTTTTTTTTTAATTTTAAGGTATGGTTTCACTCTGGCCCAGGCTAACCTAGAATTCACTGTGTAGTCTCAGGGTGGCCTCGAACTCCTCCTACCTCTGCCTCCTGAGTGCTGGGATTAAAGGCATGCACCACCACTCTTGGCCCCTCTTAGATTTTGATTAACCTTACTCCCATCCTTCTTTACTCAATCTTTTCCCCTGATCTCACTTAGGCCTTTCCACCCCCCAGTAATCTGTTCTACTTACATATATACAATATTATCACTTTAAGTCCTCCCCTGTCCTCCCTCCCTTATAGCCCTTTTCTATCTTACTGGATATACTCATCAGTTGAGGGATATCTTGGTTGTTCCATTTCCTAGCTATTGTGAAGAGTGTGGCAGTAAACATGGTTGTGCAAGTATCTCTAAGGTAGTGCGGTCTTGTCAGAATTTTTAACTTACAGTACATTGTTGGTGAAAACTTTGTTAGATGACTTGCATTTTTCTTTTTGCTGAAGAAGAAAAATAATTGGGGAGGGGGTCTCGAACATAGGAAGTTATTCATTAAAATGCTGAAATATTTCTCATGGATGCCAGGTTTGACATATAAAGTCAGTAAACAGTAGCTTTTGCTTCTGTTTTCCTCTGCGTATGTCAGTGAATGGTGATAGTGCATGGAATCTTGTAGTACTCTTACACAGCAACAAGAGTATATAGAGAAGATAGTATTGGAATCATGCAGAAAGAGTATGCTAGAGAAGATAGCACGGTGGAATCAGAGACCTCTCTTACACAGCAGCAAGAGTATGCTAGAGAAGTAGTGCGTGGCATCCTGCGGTACTCTTACACAGCAACAAGAGGATGATAATCATTCAGGCCAATGCATTTGTAATGGTAGGACTTGAAATACCAGGGAGGAAAAGTTAAAAGAAACAATGCATAACTTGGAAAGAAATAAACATACCTAGAAACAAAAACTAAAACAAAACAAAAAAAACATGAGCTAGTGAGTCCTATAACTTGTTTTTAGGAATTAGTAGATATCTTGCCCATCTACTCAAAGGTTGTTTTTTTTTTGTTTGTTTATTTTTATTTATTTATTTGAGAGTGACAGACAGAGAAAGGGGTAGAGAGAAAGAGAGAGAGAATGGGCACACTAGGGCCTCCAGCCACTGTAAACGAACTCCAGATGCATGTGCCCCCTTGTCCATCTGGCTTACGTGGCTACTGGGGAATCAAATCTTGAACCAGGGTCCTTAGGCTTCATAGGCAAGCATTTAACCGCTAAGCCATCTCTCCAGCCCTCAAAGCTTGTTTTTGATGTCAGAAGAATACCTTTCAGTTTGTCTCGCTCGGTACTCAGAAACCTGGAGCCTGGGTTGAGTTGGTTGAGGTTTCCTAGTCTGTAAATGTATCTCAAAGTGTGCTTTAAGATTTAAGAGAGTTTATTTAAAGATGTGGAAGGATATGTTTGCATGATCACTGACTGATTTGGCTTAAATTGCTTTTGCAAAAATAAATGTTTTATTCTTTTATATTTTTATCTCCCAGCTGAGGAGTGAGTTTGTTAAGATGAAAATGGCAAGAGCCAGGAGCTTTTAATTCAGCTTAAGTCCTTGTATATATGATTATAAAGTTCTAAATTAAGGTTGCTAAGTAGTTCTTAGACATGGGTATTCTAGACCCTTGTGTATACTGACGGTTCCTAGTTCTCTTATGACCGCTTGGACTGCCATTAAGATTTTAGTGAGCCGGGTGTGGTGGCGCACACCTTTAGTCCCAGGCGGAGATGGGAGGATCACCATGAGGTCAAGGCCAGCCTGGGACTACAGAGTATATTCCAGATCAGCTTGAGCTAGAGTGAGACCATACCTTGAAAGAGCAAAATAAATAAAACAAAAAGACTTTAATGATAAAATGTAATTTGAAAATAGAAGTGCCTGGCTATAATCCCAGCACTGGGGGCAGGGCTGAGGTAGGATAACAGTGAGTTCAGAGTTCCATGTCAGCCTGGGCTAGAGTGAGACCCTACATCCAAAAAAAAAAAAAAGTAATCCAGGCTTTGGCTTCAGGAAGGAATCTCTAGAGTTTGTGTTTCCAGTTGGAAAGCTTTGAGTTCTTAGGACTGATCCCTGCTGGCAAAGAAAGGGCAATAGTGCAGTGTTTTCCTTTGTCTTTAAAACAACAACAAAAAAACAACCCAGGGTTTCATGTAGCCCTAGTTGGCCTCAGCTCGTAGAAACTGAGGATGAGTTTCAATCCCACATGTCCTGCCTCTACCACCCAAGTGCTGGGATTATAAGAATATGCTACAAAAATTAGATTTCCATCCCTTGTGGAAAACTTTATTCAATGCAATATTTTATTTCTAAGGCAGTTAAGTAAGTACCTGGTTATTTTGTAGCCTCCATATGTTTTATTGCTTGAAATTGGTGAGAGAAACAAAATGTTCTTGTGAAGTTTTTAAAAAAATATTTATTTAAGCCAGGCCTGGTTGCGCACACCTTTAACCCCAGCACTTGGGAGGCAGAGGTAGGAGGATCGCTGTGAGTTTGAGGCCACCCTGAGACTACATAGTGAATTCCAGGTCAGCCTGGGCTAGAGCGAGACCCTACCTCGAAAAACCAAAAAAAAAAAAAAAATTATTTATTTGAAAGAGAAGAAGGCAGAGACAATATGGGCGCACCAGAGCTTCTAGCCACTGCATACAAACTCTAGACATACGTACCACCTTGTACATCCGGCTTTACGTGGGTCCTGCGGAATGGAACCTGGGTCCTCTGGCTTTGTAGGCAAGCACCTTAATTGCTTAGCCATCTCTCCAGCCCTCTTTGTTTTAAAGTTTTAAAAATGCGTCACTCTAAAATCAATGAGAAGAGAAAGAAGCAGTTAAGAGCTACATTAAAAACTAGTTTCAGCCTGGTGTGGTGGTGCACACCTTTAATCCCAGCACTCGGGAGGCAGAGGTAGGAGGATCGCCATGAGTTCAAGGCCAC
This sequence comes from Orientallactaga sibirica, assembly GCA_036365145.1. Lineage (NCBI taxonomy): Eukaryota > Metazoa > Chordata > Mammalia > Rodentia > Dipodidae > Orientallactaga > Orientallactaga sibirica. Next base: position 5,025,791 of record JAEOAD010000040.1, on the reverse strand, counting down.
CCAGACACAACATAGTGAATTCCAGGTCAGCCTGAGCTAGAGTGAAACACTACCTCAAAAAAAAAAAAAAAAAAAAAAACAAAAAAACATAGTTACATAAGACAGGGATGGAAAGATGGCTTAGCGGTTAAGGCCTTTGCTTGCAAAGCCAAAGGATCCCTGTTCCACTCTCCAGGACCCACATGAGCCAGATGCACTAGGGGGCGCACATGAGTCTGGAGTTTGTTCGCAGTGGCTGTGGAGGCCCTGGCGTGCCCATTTTCTCTCTGTGCCTCTCTCTCTCAAATAAATATTTTTTTAAAAAGCTAGTTACACAAGGCTACATCCTTATTTACTAATTTCTTTCTATATTGTGGTACTTTGCTTACTTTAGATGAGAAAAAGAAGGAACGTAAGAGAGCTCGAGGCATATCACCAATAGTCTTTGATCGAAGTGGGAGCTCTGCGTCGGAGTCCTATGCAGGTAATCACAGCTATCTTCTCTGCTGTAGACAGTGAGTGGAGGCTGCAGTTTAGTGTGAACTCGTGGATGTCCGTCAGTACTGATTTTTGGCATGTTCAGTGTAATAATTCTAGAAGAAATCTAAGCTTTTTCTTATTTTAATCCTGTTCTGTTACTGCTTAAGTGGAATTTTCAATTCTCACGTTTTTTTTTCTTGGAAGATGATGATTCAGTGACTGGTTTTCTGAGTGGGAAACTGTTCAAAATTCAAACAACCAAAAAGCAAAACACTCGTACACATCGAGAAGTATTTTTTTGTGTGTGTGGGTGCGCCAGGAAGAATAATTTGTCTTGAATGAGAATTTTATGTGACAAGGCTGTAGAAATTTTGTCGTATCTCTATTAAAGCTCAATCTGAACAAATGTACTTTGGCTAAATACAGGTTCAGAAAAGAAGCATGAGAAATTATCATCTTCCGTTCGTGCTGTCCGAAAAGGTATCATTTAAATTTGAAATTGTTTTCATTGCATGCTCCATAAAGCCATTATTTTGCCTTATTGGTTCTCCATTCGTAGTTGGTTTTAATATGGTAATGTTCCAATATATATCTGATCTTTACACAGAGAGCCTTGTGCTCTGTGTTTTATACTGCATAGTCTTCAGAACAAGAGACATTTCAGTATATTTTAATTTGGGGACATAGTGATACATATGTGTGTGTATATATGTATATATACATATAATCTATATATACATGCACATATATTTTACAGCATATATTAAGTCTCTTAGCAACCTTTAAGTGTATCTGGTAAGAGTATGAAACTTGAAGCCATGTTCTTAAAATCCAGATCTTATGTATTGGAACATCACTAACTAGGCTTACCTTCTTGCAAGAAGTTGGTTGTCTGCCTAGCTTGGCTTTATTTTATGTCTTGGCTCAGCTTTCTAGGTTGAATGGGTGACTGTTGAGTTTTTTTAAAGTTCAGCTGGGTTGTGGAGGGCTAATTTTAGTGCTGTTCTTAGCCCTTTGTGTGATTGTGTAACAAAAGTAATGTGGTTAATTGGTTTGGATTTCTTTCTTTCTTTTTTTTTTCCCCCAGATCAAACCAGTAAACTCAAGTACGTCCTTCAGGATGCAAGGTTTTTCCTCATAAAGAGTAACAACCATGAGAATGTGTCTCTGGCCAAAGCGAAGGTATCAGCATCAGTTCTGTTGAAACTGTCCTCAATCCTTTCTGAATGGAAAGGGAGACCTGTGTGATCTCTGCTAGCCCAAGGAGACCGAGTTTCTGTAAATATCACCCTGTTTCCCCTTAGGAATTGGTTTGCAGAGTAAGGAAACATAAATAATTTCAGCTACATTAGCTATTAGGCTGTTTGTTATTCTTAGCATAAATTAAGTCATATTTTCAACTGATTATCAGAATTTAAAACCAAACTTTTTGTTTTGAAATTTATTCACGAGGTGAGAGAGAGAATGGACATGCCAGAGCCTGTAGCCTTTGCAAATGAACTCCAGATGCATGTGCCACCTTGTGCTTCTGGCTTTACATGGGTACTGAGGAATAGAACCCCAGTCATTGGGCTTTGCAAATCTTAACTGCTGAACCACCTCTCCAGCCCCTAAACTGGATTTTAGGGAGCGGGATGGGTGATTGAGGAAGAGTCTTGTTCTACCCCAGGCTGACTTGGGATTCACTATAAACTCAGGGTGGTCTCAGACTTAAAGTATTCCTCTTACCTCTATGCTGAGTGCTGGGATTAAATGCGTGCTCCACCACACCTGCCTATTAAAACCAAACATTTTTCTAACCATATTTCAGTCATTATTGACATGTTTCTAATGTAAGTAAATGACTACCTGTAGAACTTCATAAACAGAAAGTAACAATAAACTGAATAGCCCAGCTAGTTGTGTTCTGTTCATGAGCTGAAGTGGCCAAAGGCTGAAGCCTAGAAGCCATTGACATGCATGAGATGATGAGTTGATACTATGTCTATATTTTACATGAATTTTTAAAATAAATTCTAACTATTTTTGCACCTAATAAGACCTTTTTCATCAGAGCTTTCTTGAATTTCAAGCACAAGCACATGAAAATGAGTAGCTTTTGTTCTTCTAAATCCAGTTGTAGATTCTCAGTTCATTATTTTATTTGTGATCTTTATGTTGTTTGTGTAGGGCGTGTGGTCCACACTACCTGTGAATGAGAAGAAATTAAACCTTGCATTCAGATCTGCCAGGAGTGTGATCCTGATATTCTCTGTCAGGGAGAGTGGTAAATTTCAAGGTAAGAATAACAATAATTGGAATATATAAAATATTAGTTATATCAGCACCTACATATTGTGTTGTGGTATTATGAATCTCTTAGGTTTTGCAAGACTTTCTTCGGAGTCACATCACGGAGGATCTCCTATACATTGGGTGCTTCCAGCAGGAATGAGTGCTAAGATGCTTGGAGGCGTCTTTAAAATTGACTGGATTTGCAGGTAACTTGTGCACATCAGTACACAGAAAGTTGACCATGTTTCACATAGTCAGCTGGTTGAGAATAATGTTAAAATTCTATAGTGATTTAATTTTTCTTTTGATTGATTTTTTTTTTTTTTTTTTTCAAGATAAGGTCTCATTCTATCCCAGGCTGACCTAGAATTTACTCTAGTCTCAGGCTGGCCTCAAACTCAGGGCAGTCTCCTACCTCTGTCTTCTGAGTGCTGGGATTAAAGATGTATGCCACCACACCCAGCCACTCTTTGACTTTTTTTGTTTTGTTTTTCAAGGTAAGGTCTTGTTCTAGCCCAGGCTGACTTGGAATTCACTCTGTATTCTCAGGGTGGCCCCGAATTCACGGCGATCCTCCTCCTACGTCTTTCTCCCGAGTGCTGGGATTAAAAGTGTGCACTGCCACACCCGGCTTACTCTTTGATTTTTAATACTTACTTTTTGTTATAGTAATGGTAGTCCTCATTCTCAGAATGATGTGGATCCATGAATTTGAGCAGTATTAAAAATAAAAGCCAATGTGTTTTATTTTTTCACTGCCTTTATATATTCTAATGTGGGATGATAAATACTGATTTATTTATGTGCATTTCAGGTGCTAGGAATGAGAACTTTAACAATGTGGGATAGTTGAGTAGTGTGGTTTGGCTTGGTGAGAGCAATACTCTTAATTTTAGGGTATGATCAACACAATTACATTATGAAACTTTCTATGTTACGCAGCTGAAGAATCACTCAATTCTATGGTTGGGGCACATTACCGTAGTGAAGGAGCAAGGGCATGTTAGTCTGAGAAAGCAGTCTTGTCTTTACATTTGGTGGAAACAGGTTAAAGTTGTTTGTTGGTTGGTTAACAAGTCCAGTGTTTGAGTCCCCAGGAACAAGGGGTTCACTACTACATAAACAACAGTGAGGCATATGGAGATGTCCTTGTAGCAAATTGAAGAACTCCGTCTTAAAGTCTTAAAGCCCTGATTTCCCAAGCACTCTAGAAATGGCCCCTAAAGTTCTATGAAGACTCTACTGTTTCTGACTATGTCAAAGTGATAGATGGGCATTCAGTAGAAACTGTGCCTCGGATTTTTAATGCTGTCCCAGGCCAGCGTTAGGAACTACTGTCTTGACATGCTGGCTCAGGGTGTGGAACCAGAGCTTTCTGTCAGCCATGTGGCCAGGAGTGTAAACACCTGTATGCTACATGGTGCTGACTTGTTGAGCTCTGTGGTAGATTGAATGTGGTGAATGCATTCTCAGCCTGCCTTGGCTTGAGTGGTGATTTTGCCCAGTGTCCACTGGGAAGCACATGTATTTAGCTTCTTTGTAGAAAGAGCTAGTCATTGTCTATAGGGCATTACAGCCTACCAGTGTGGATGATTCTTTAAGTTTTAGTCACATTGAAATCACACTTAAAGATTTTGATTGGCTATTAAGGAGTGTACCATCCCAGAGGAGTCTGCAGAAGAATGTAACTTCCTTGCTTTGTATTTAGGCGTGAATTGCCCTTCACTAAGTCAGCTCATCTCACCAATCCTTGGAATGAACATAAGCCAGTAAAGATTGGACGTGATGGACAGGTTTGTGTAATATTTACACCTACATTTAATCAACTTTTAGAGATATTACAGGAGATTTAAAAACCATTTCTGAAAGATATGAAAAAATATTGGAGAATCTTTTTGGAATTTTTTTAAATATTTCTATTTTACTTATTTATTTATTTGAGAGAGAGAGAGAAAGAGTCAGAGAGGGAGAGACAGAGAGAGAATGGCATGCCAGGGCCTCCAGCCACTGCAAACAAATTGCAGATGCATACACCCCCTTGTGCATCTGGTTATGTGGATCCTGGAGAATCAAACCAGGATCCTTTGGCTTTGCAGGCAAATGCCTTAACTGCTAAGCTATCTCTCCAGCCCCTTTTGAAAATTTTTGATTACTAATTAATACTGACCAGTTAAGATATTTACTAATGTGAAATACAGGTCTCTATTATATGGTACTTTTGTTAAAATTGAAGAAATGATGAGTGACCACATTTTAAGTGGCTTTTATATTACCATTGAAAAATTCATCACTTATAATTTAGAATTGATATTTAACTTCTTTGCTGAAGTTTTCTGAATAAAAACTTGCCCTCTGCAAAATACCCAGGCACAAAACACACAGATTTTAAAGCCTTGAGAATTAAAATTGAAAGTATGTTGTGATTTCAAAGAAACCCAAAATATATTTATTTGTTTGACAGAGGCTGAAAGAGCGAGAATGGGTGTGTAAGGGCCTATAGCCACTGTAAACAAACCCTAGACACATACACTACTCTGTGCATCTTGCTTATGTGGGTACTGGGAAATTGAAGCTGGGTTCTTAGGCTTTGCAAGCAAGCACCTTAACCACTAAGCCATCTCTTGAGCCCAGAAACCCAAACTTTTGATACTCATATTGCCCAAAATAATTTGGAAGTAGACATAATAGTACTCATATTCCTCATGAGTGATGTAATGTCATGTCCCTCATGATTGAAAGTGACAATTTTTAGAAGTTTATAGGTCATTCTAACCTATAATATACCCTATAGTAGATATAACCTAATGTTTTAGTTCACAATCATCAGACATGTTCTTTCGTTGCTATGTTAAGGTTGATGACTATTAAAGTCTTGTATTTTGTACAAATAAAAGATTCTTTGATGACTAGAACAAGATGATAATATTTTAACCATGACACTTATATATTTGACAATGGTAGGCCTACATTTTTTGTTTACACAATATAAATACATGGTGCACTTTATTTAATGCTCCTTAAAAAATAGCATGTTTGCCAAAGGAAGGGTAGGACTCTTTACAGTGCACTCTGGCAGACACAAAATGGCCTGGATATCCACGACCTCGTAATGCCTGGTACTACTACACAGGATATCAAAATTAAAGAGAGACTATTTGAGAAGGGTGAGGAGATAGGATGGAGAGCGTGGATTTGTGAAGGGGAAAGTAAGGGAGGGGATTATGGAAGTTTTCAATTAAAGTTTTTATAGATGCTGAGGAATTAAACCTTGGCTGGGCAGCTTTATAAAGTAAATGCCTTCAACTGCAGAGCCATCTCTCCAGCTCCATGAATCTCGCTTGAAGGGTGTAGAAATGTAAAAGTCTCTCAATCTTATCCTTGGAAAGAAGTTTTCCTGGGCACTTTTACTTTTGTGCATCAGGAGAACACAAATCTTTTGATAGGATTCTTCTGTGTTTGTCTGATAAGTTGCTACCTTCCTATTCCAGGAAATTGAACTTGAATGTGGAACCCAGCTTTGTCTTCTGTTTCCCCCTGATGAAAGTATTGACTTGTATCAGGTCATTCATAAAATGCGCCACAAGAGAAGAATGCACTCTCAGCCCCGATCAAGAGGACGCCCATCCCGCCGAGAGCCAGTCCGGGATGTGGGAAGGTTAGAAACGTTCTTTGGACTGATAATAGGCACGTGTATCAGGATAACATGATCGCGGCATGTGATTCGTCAAGTGTGTCCTGCGGTAAAGAAGAAAGAGAAAATCCTCAAATCAAGCTGCATGGACTAGTTTGTGGCTTCATTGAGGATTTCACATGGTCACCTTGTCTCAGTCATTTTTCAAGAGGAAAATGGGGATCTTTCCTTATGCAGAAAAAAATTATTTGCTAACGAGTGATACCAGTTTACGTTAGATAGTGCTCTGATCAGTGTATAAGTGAAAAGAGGTAGGCGATTTGTGGCTAAGAGCAGGATAGAAAAGAGGAGGAATTATTTGCAAAAGTTGTTAATATTTTGTAAAAAGCCTTTTCTTTCAGGTGTGTCCTGGATAAGCCTTATCAGATATGGGACTTTTATAAAGGATCACTAATCTTTTTTCAGAAGATGACGCCTCATTTAGAGGATAAAAATGTTTTATAAGTTATTTTGATATTCAAGAGGAGCATTATTGGGACTGTGTCATATTTTGTCACCGTGATGTGTTCTCCCCATTGCCACATATTCTCTCTAACATGTGCACAGTGAATTCACACATCAGCTGAGCTTCTGAAAACAATAGGTTCTTTGCAAAGGGGATCAAGTGGCCCTGGGAGACCCGGCAACAAACCAGAGGAGGGTGTTGCTGTGTTGCTCACAGCTCTCCCGATGCTGCCAGTACCTGTGGACTTTTTTTTAGAGGATCGTCATGGTTATTGATCACTACCTTATGAACTAAACCGCATTTTCCAGGAAAAGGGGGTTTAACTTGTTACAGAATTGGAGAGAAGTCTTTGAAAAGAACTGATTTAAGCCCTTCTACCCAACACCTTCCCCTGTGTAGATTTGCATACAGCTAAGTCTAAAATATTCTGCTAAAGACTATTGGATGTGTGGTTGATGGGATGAAACCTTTGGTTACGTTTCCTTTTGCTGGAAACTTACCTGTGGTAGGTACAGATAATCCAACAAGAGTCCCATTCATTCCTTTGACCTTAAAAAAGGACACGAGTAGGTAGGAGGAAACCTGGCAGAGCCCCTTACTTTTGGCTTAAAAGGACTGCTCACCAAGATGTCTTTTGAAGTTTTAAGCTAAGAGGTTTCCAGTGCAATACAGTATATGCAAATGAAGTTTTTCCTCAGTTTTGCAATGGACTGCAAACTATACTTATTACACCACTCCACCTTCTCAAGCCTGCCAGGGCCTCCATTTGTAGATGTGGCTTTCAGCTTAAAGTCAGTAGTTGGACTGCTATATGAACTGTTACTTTCATGTTTTATACCGGTCGTAAATGCACTCCCCAAACTACAAGAAAGCGGTATGTTTTATGTTTTAAACCAGCTTTTAATTTTCTTAGTATTATTTATTGTAGATGCAACTGTTTTTATTCTGTTGTGGGCGGGGCTTTGGGGTTGATGGACTTGACTTTGCAGCTTGACTTGTGTTAAGAGTTCAGTGAACGTGATCAGTACTCAGAACAGATGAAGAACCACCGATGCCAGGTTATGTAGTTGATTCGATAATAAGGGTAAAAAAGATGCTTAATTCTAAATACTTGGAATAGTTTTTGTAAATTGAAGTGTACTTGATGATGTAATTATGTTAGCCATCAAGATTTGAAAGACAATAGAGATCAGACCTCTGCACATAGTAAAACAGCACCTTCTGAAGTTTTACTTTGAACTAGTTTTATGAACTCTGTTAAAACTTATACCTGCCAATTATAAAAGCCATTTTATTATAAGGCATTGTCTGGAAAAATATTCCCTTAATTCCTTAATGTTATCCAGTATAGAAGGAATAAATGTTATCAACAAATTCGTTTTTCAAATAAGATTTTAAAAACTGTCGCATAGCTCTTGATAAATATCAAACTTTTTGTGTGACCATATGAAAAACATGTGCAAAGCAGAGGAAAAATCTTGGAAGAAGGTCTTAATTTTGTTTAGACTTGATCTAAAATGATAGAAGCAATGGATTTTAGAGTTACTTGTTGTGTAATGTGACATGGTTTCTTCATTCCTTTTTTGCCTAAATGGTGAATTTTTTGAGAAATTGTTAAACTGGAAATATGCAATAGTTTAAGGATACTTAGTTACTTTTGTTGAGACTAGTACATGTGGTTTACCTGTTTGATTTATCCTTGAGGTCTCACATAGCATGAAGTGTGAAAGAATGCCTGCTTCCCACATTATAGTTAGGGTTGATTTATAGGAACTGATGTGAGGAATGAACACTTTAAGAATTTAAAGATGAATTACTCAGCAGAATGAATGGTAATGTGAAGGAAGCACACGCACACTCTTCTGTGTTCTTACCTCTAGAAACTCTTGCTTTGCTGTCTGTTCTCAGCAGTCTCTGGTTTAATTTCTAATGTGTCTAATTTGTGTAGGCGTCGACCAGAAGATTATGATATTCATAACAGCAGAAAGAAACCAAGGATTGACTATCCCCCTGAGTTTCACCAAAGACCAGGTTAATATTTTATAATCCTGCAGATTATTTGACTTAAAATTATTAAAACAACAAAAAAACTTCTTGTAGTCTGATAGGGTAAGAATGAAAAATGTAGGACATGACTACTTGAATGTTTCTTAGGAAATGGTGATAGCTGTGACAGTAACCCTCCCAGCTAGTTAGATCATGTAATCTCAATGAGTCACTACCGAGTACCTGAAACCGCTGACGTTGCAAAAATGAAAGTTCATCTGCTCATGTCCTTAAGATTTAGGGGAAGCAATGGCCTTAAACTTTATTCCCTGTGACACTAGTGTTTCATGTGGTATGTAGGAGCATGAACTAGAAAACTATGATTATGTAGAGCAATGAGAAATACTTGGGCAGGGCAGCATTTCAGTTAGTCTGTTCTTTACTGGATCCTCAAACCGACATGTAGTACCAAAGAAAGGACATGCTCACAACCCCAGTCAGTGATGCACTTCAGCTTGGGCTGTCCTGCCCTTGACCAGCAGTCATATTTACAAGTGGCTCAGTCCAAAATATTTCTTCAAGTAATGTGGCCACTCAGATATTCCCACATTAGTTTGCTGGTTCCTTTCTAAAAGAAGCAGGGGAAAAGGTGGATATTTCTTTTTTTAAAAAAAATTTTGTTTATTTATTTTTATTTATTTATTTGCAAGAGGCAGAGAGAAAGAAAATGGTGCATCAGGGCCTCCAGCCACTGCAAACGAACTCCAGATGCATGCGCCACCTTGTGCATCTGGCTTACGTGGGTTCTGGGGAATTGAGCCTCGAACCGGGGTCCTTAGGCTTCACAGGCAAGTGCTTAACTGCTAAGCCATCTCTCCAACCCAAAAGGTGGATATTTCTTAGGACGATGGTTCTTTGATTTAAGATATTCATTTTTGCAACTTCTGCAGTTTTATTTCCCTTTTGTTTGAGTTGGCATGTTAGAAAGTTCAGCTACGGTTTACTTAGTGAGGCCTGTGTATGTATTCTCCAGAGGAGAGGCAGGCAGTTCTTGGAAGGAAGTTCCCCTTCTCTAATGCAGAATGAAGAACTTGTCTAATTAATGTAGGGAGGTTGGGGCTAAAAGTCATGAAACACGTGAAAACCTCTGTTAGTTTACAGTTGTTTGCTGTTGTCATTTAGATCTAGAATATCTTGTTATCCAAGAAGAGAACTTGAAATATTATCACTTTAAGTACATTTTTCATGGGAAGAGTTGAAGCAAGTGGTAAGGAAGGTTTAATTATAATGCCATAATAAAAATGAGTTTGATTTACTGAAATGCTTGATGTTTGGACAGGGTATTTAAAGGACCCTCGGTACCAGGAAGTGGACAGGTAAGTTGGGCTCACTCTTGCTAAGCTTTGAATTGCATTCTTGGAACTAGTTTATGAATTACCTGAATTTAGTTTCACAAATCTTATTCCCAACAGACGATTTTCAGGAGTTCGCCGAGATGTGTTTTTAAATGGGGTAAGCATTAAATTTTATATATTCACTGTACATAAAGCCAGGGTCTGATATGTTTTTATGGATTTGGAGTGTCTATTTATTATTGACATTATTATCTTTCATTTTAGTCCTACAATGATTATGTGAGGGAATTTCATAACATGGGACCACCACCTCCTTGGCAAGGAATGGTTTGTATTACTCTATTTCCAGTTAACTTCATTTTGCATTTTGTAATGTTTAACGTCTACCTGTAGTGCAGTGACGAAGTCTAAGCTACTAGACGTAAAATGCAAGTTCTTGGTGATAACTAATAGCACACTGTTCATGGATGCTGACAGTACTGGCTGGCTGATGTGTGTTGGTGTTGTGTGATCGTGGTTAATGGAAGCTTCTCCATTGGTAATGAAATTAAATCTTCACTATCCCTGAGGTTTTTAATGTCTTTGAAGAAAATTGGGTATTTAAAATTTTTATTTATTTGTGTTCACCTATGTGTAATGGGGGCATGCCCAGGTCTTTTGCTGTTTCAGATGAATGCCCATCTGGTTTATGTGCACGGCTGGGAAATTGAACCTGGGCAACAAGCTTTGGAAGAAGGCACCTTTTAATTGCTGAGCTGACTCTCCTACCCTTGGTCATTCTTTTTAAAGGGTATTTTAGACTGTTCAGCATGCCTGGAAGCATGCGTTCCTCCAAAATAAAACTCAGAATAGCTCTTTCTTATTTGATCATTTTGTTTTAAATTCCTATTACGTGGCCTCTTTGCCTAACTTTGTTTCATTTAAACAGTTCCACACTACAATAAGTAAATTTAGGAAAATTCCCCTTTTGAATCAGTGGAATTGAAATATTTCCTGTGTGAACTTGACACTAGCCTTTGCTGTGCCCCCTCCTTGCCTGTGATGGCACAGCAGAGCCCATCAGCTGCTGCATCCCAGCAGTGTCCCCTTTGCCTGCCATGATCTCCCCTGCAGAGCTGCTGAAGTAAATGACAGGTAGAAGTGCTTTGCTCTAGTAAGCACCATGTATTAAAATTGAAATGATGTAAGCAGGAAGGGATCAACATGTTAGATCTCAGAACATGTATAATTAACAGTTTACTCTCTCTTCCCCTCTGTCTCAAATATTTATTTTTTATTTTTTGGTTTCTCGAGGTAGGGTCTCTAGCCCAGTCTGACCTGGAATTCACTATGTAGTCTCAGGGTGGCCTTGAACTCACGGCCATTTTCCTACCTCTGCCACCTGAGTGCTGGGATTAAAGGCATTCTTGGCCTTTTTTTGGGTGGGGGGGAATAAATATATTTTTTTCAACGGGCTGGAGAGTTGGCTTAGCAGTTAAGGCACTTGCCTGTGAAGCCTAAGGACCCAAGTTCAGTTCCCCAGTACCCATGTAAAGCCAGATGCACAAGGTGGCTCATGTGTCTGGAATTTGTTTGCAGTGGCTAGAGGCCCTGGCATGCCCATTCTTTGTCTGTCTGCCTTTCTCCCTCTGTTTTTGTCTCTTTCAAAAAAATAAGATGTTTTAGGAAAAGTTTATTGCACATTTTGTTTTCAGCAAACAAAAAATATTTTGAGGAACTTCAATACTGTTAAACAAGTGATGAGTAAAAACTGGCTGGATTTCGTGATGGGGGTGCTGGAGTTCTAGGAATGGCTTGTCTACCAGGATAGTTGATAGATTTTTATGGAAGTGAATTTCCTTTTGTAGCCTCCTTATCCGGGAATGGAACAACCTCCACACCATCCTTACTACCAGCACCATGCGCCGCCGCCTCAAGCACACCCCCCTTACTCAGGACACCATCCTGTTCCTCATGAAGCAAGATACAGAGATAAACGAGTAGTAAGTGCACAGGAGGCAGAGGTGTGAGGGACTGTCTACAGTCCTGTAGGGATCTGAATAGGGGCTCAGTGGATTGTGTTCAGTGACCAACCATTTGTATTGTTACAGCAGAGCTGTTCCGCATAATTCTCAGATTCGCATCAGAAAATGGGTGGTGGTATCCTCTTGGATTATTTAAGCTAGACTGCTATTTCTTTTACTAATTAGACTCAAGCTCTTAAATTGAACCACATCCTGCATATATCTATCTATTCAGCCAACTACCACCCCTGGGATATTCTTCCTGTGGTGAAATCTTAACTGTAGCTATGTAACTAATGTTGCTAGTAATAAGTTATTTTTTTATATAGTTTTACTCTGGTTTTAGAGGATAGATTGGTATATATTAAGCTAGTTAATGAATTTTATGTTTTTTTAGCATAGTCACAGATTTTAACAGATACTTTTCTAATACTATTTAGGTTTTTTTTTTTTTTTTTTTTTTTTTCCTTTCTAGGTAGGGTCTTGCTCTAGCTCTGGCTGCCCTGGAATTCACTATGTAGTCTCAGGGTGTCCTTGAACTCATGGCAGTCCTCCTACCTCTGACTCTCGAGTGCTGGGATTAAAGGGGTGTGCCACCATGCCTGGCTTTTCACTTTTTTTTTTTAATATTAAATCATCTTTATTCCAGTGTGGGCATACAATCTTTTTAGATATGGAAAACATTTGGAACATGTCACAAATTTTCATGTCATCCTTGCACAGGGGCCATGCTTTTCTTCTCTGTATTGTTCCAATTTTAGTACATGTGCTGCTGAAGCAAGCACATGAAGTAGGGTCTCCGGCTGACTTGGAGTGCACTATGTAATCTCAGGGTGGCCTCAAACTCATAGTGATCATCTCATCCTACCTCTGCCTCCTGAGTGCTGGGATTAAAGGCATGCACCACTATGCCTTGCTCAACTTTTTGTTTTTTAATGAGGTGCTTCAACTTCTTTTACAAAGCCCAGGTTTTTTAAATGATGCCTGCAAACCAATACTCAAATGTTAAGAAATGGAGAAGAGTAATTGGTTTTAACTGAATGAAAGAAAGACTACTTTTGAGGATCTTGGGGTTTTGTGTTGGGGCTGTTTGTCCATTAAATGTTTTTCTGTAATACTTTTTTTTAGTTTTTGTTTTTTTTTTTAATCTTATTTATTTGTAAACAGAAATAGAGATAGATAGACAGAGAATGGGCATACCAGGGCCTCCAGCCATTGCAAATGAACTCCAGGTGCATGTGTCCCTTGTGTATCTGGCTTACATGGGTCCTGGGGAATTGAACCTGGGTCCTTTGGCTTCACAGGAAAACACCTTAACCTCTAAGCCATCTCTCCAGTCCCTCTAATAATTTTTTAAATTTTATTTAATTTATTTATTTATTTATTTATTTATTTATTTAGCTGAGAGGGAAAGAGGCAGAGAGAGAAAGCAGGAGAGAAGGGCGTGCCAGGGCCTCCAGCCACTGCAAACAAACTCCAGATGCATGCTCCCCCTTGTGCACCTGGCTTACGTGGGTCCTGGAGAATCAAACCGGGATCCTTTGGTTTTGCAGGCAAATGGCTTAACCCCTAAGCCATCTCTCCAGCCCTTTAATAATTTTTTTTTAATGAAAATTTTTGTCTGCTAATTGTTGGAAGCATAATCCATATACATGGAAATTTGGTGGCTTGGAGAGTATAGAAGTTCTTTTTTCCTTTTATAAGTGAACAGTGTACAGAGTTGGTCAGAGCAGTAAATTCTTAAGCTGCCTTTTGTATATTTTGCCTCTCTTTATTCCCACAAAGTAATAGCCCCAGAAGTAGAATCAGTTTAGGACCTTTACCATTCTGTAAAGCAGTGTGGGCATTGTAATGTGAAAGTGACAGCCTGTGTTCTATGCCAGAGAAGAAATAGAGAACCTGTTGATAGCTTAGGTGCTTTAAGTTGTGGTGAAGTTTTAAACACTTAACAATGTTAAACATGAGCCATAAAGAAATGGTAGCGTGAGGGTTTGGAATAGGTAATTGGTCCAGGGTTCTTTCATTGACAGTGTACTGGTTCTTCCTATCCATTTCTGTATTATAGACCCTTATGTAATAAGTCATTGCTTAATATTTACATATTTACAAGCGCCATGCTTATCAAACACATATTATTTATGTGTGAAAGGTAGGGTGGAATTGTTTTGAACCCTGTGTTTTTATACATTTAAACTGACATTTTTGTTTTTAATTTATTTGATAGAAGGGGGGAGAAAGAGAATGGGCACCCCAGGGCTTCATGACTGGAAACAAACTCCAGATGCATGTGTCATTTTGTGCATCTGGCTTTACTTGAGTCCTGGGGTATTTAACCCGGGCCTGTAGGCTTTGCAAGCAAGTGCCTTTAACTGCTGAGCCATCTTTCAAGCCCCTAAGCTGACTTTTGATGGAAGACATCAGTAAGAAAGGACTTGGGGACTAAGTAGAAAGTTCCACTTAGAACAAAGGCCAGGTAGAGAAGTAGCCTCAGCTATGCCTTCTGTCTGTCCTTCCATGCTCAGCTCCCTGTCTTGTCCCCAGCACCCTATTTGTGCTCCGTGAGCTGTGGGAACAGCAGACCTCACACTCTTCCTGAAGCACACCTGTTTTTTGTTTTATTTTTCGAGGTAGGGTCTCGCTCTAGCCCAAGCTGACCTGGAATTCACTCTGTAGGCTCAGGGTGGCCTCGAACTCGTGTCGTTCCTTCTACCTCTGCCTCCAGAGTGCTGGGATTAAAGGCATGCACCACCACGCCCAGCAAAGGACATCTTTTTATGGTGTCTCAATTCTCAAATGAGTTATTTCAAGAAATTCCACCTGCTTAGCAGTAGTTCAGGCTGTAAGAGTACCTAGAGCATGAGCTCCTGGTTTCACATGGCAAGGGCAGTTAGCTTTGTCTTGTAGAATTGAAGGAGAAAAGCGTTGTATGAAAACCACTTCAGATGCTCACCTTAGCTTGATGGATAGTGTGCAGATTGTAGAGTGGAGGGGGTTAATGGTCATAACCATGACCAAGTGATAATGAACTTGACCCTAAATTTTACTAAGGAATCAGATAGAAAAATCATTCAAGTGGGGTAGGAAACTGGGAAGAGGCTGCATAATTGTTAATGTCCAGCTAGCAAGCCATCAGAATTGAGATCCTTTTTCTTAATCAGTCTCTGGATTATGTTTTGGGAATTCATAATTGCATGTCTCTATTTCTTCATCTCTACCAGACATCTCTATAAGACTCATAAATCCCAAGCAACTATCTGGCATGCCTAACCTGTTTCCTTCCCTTTCCCAGCACGATTATGACATGAGGGTGGATGATTTCCTCCGTCGCACGCAAGCCGTGGTCAGTGGTCGGAGAAGTAGACCCCGTGAAAGAGATCGGGAGCGAGAGCGAGACCGTCCAAGAGACAACAGAAGAGACAGAGAGCGAGACAGAGGTCGTGACCGAGAACGAGAGAGAGAGAGAATATGTGATCGGGACAGAGACCGAGGGGAGAGAGGTCGATACCGAAGATAATGCGCTTTTGGAAGCACTGATTGAAGATAAAAAATATTGTATTTTTTTGTGTGTGTTTACAAGTAGTAAATTTATTTTCAGCTGTCTACTTAAAGTTCATTGTGTAGAAAGATTTATTATCATCCTCTTTTTTCCAAGCATGCAGTATAATAACTGGAAAATTCAAATCCGCCAAAAATGCACAGTTGACAGTTGACACTTTTAATGGGGCAGAATGGAACAGTCCAAGAATGTAGATACTGGTTTATTTTCCATAAATGTTCATCTTAAGAGTTATTTTTTTTCTTTTGGATCTTGATGAGGAATTGCCATGGAATTTTGGTTTGCTGTTTCCACATGTCGTTGCACACAGTTTCGTAAAGCGATGCTGCTATCAGGTCTGCAGACATTGAGGTGATGGTTTCACTGTGGCAGTGTATAGCAGCCTCTCGGTTTTTTTTTTTTTCCCCCTCTTTCTTTTTAAACTTGCAAAGTCATTATTTTTTAGTCTTCAATGATGAGAGCAATATTAGGAAGACATTGCTGTCTAATTTTTAATCTTTTTAAATGAGAAGTCCTATGTTCAGTAGCATGGTTGATGCTATTGTTAGCCTTCCTCTAAACTGTATATCAGCTTGGAATGTTCAACTGCGTGTGGGCAGGCAGCAGAAGAGAATCCCACATCCTACATTGCTACTGTTTTGTATAAAATAAATTGGTAAAGATTGACACTTAACCTGCTGTATTTCCTTCATGTCTGGTTGCCAGTTTTATAACACATCTGTAGATAGAAAAGAATCCTTTCTCTACCGTAAAGACTCAGAATAGAAATATTAGTGTTGATTACATCGATTAACATTTTGTGGTCTTCACTGGTCATAGGATTATTTTCTTATGTGAGGTTTTCTGTTCTACAACCAAACTGCTTTGTAGAATTTGCAACCTCCTTAAATAGACGTAAATTTAACTCCCAATTCTCTATTGATTTTTACTCCTTGTTCTAAATATGTAACAAAGAACACAACCAAAAGTTAGTGAAGTTAGTGGAAGAGTTTTTAATATCTTTTTTTTTTTTTTTTTTTTTTTTTTTTTTTCTGAGGTAGGGTCTCACTCGCTCTATCCCGGGCTGACCTGGAATTTTCTATGTAGTCTCAGGGTGGCCTCAAACTTACGGTGATCCTACCTCTACCTCCTAAATCCTGGGATTAAAGGCGTGTGCCCACCATGCCTGGCCGAAATGTATTTTTTTTTTTTTTTTTTTTTTTTTTTTTTGCTTCATTTCTTTTTAAAAGAGCAGTTTTCTTTTGTTGTTTGTTTATTCATTTATTTATTTGAGAGTGACAGAGAAGGAGAATGGGTGCACCAGGGCCTCCAGCCACTGCAAACGAATTCCAGATGCATGCACCACCTTGTGCATCTGGCTTACGTAGATACTGCTGTATGGAGTCTCCTACCTTAGGGGTTCTTAGGCTGCACAGGCAAGTGCTTAACTGCTAAGCCATCTCTCCAGCCCATTTTTAAAAAAATATATTTTATTTATTCATTTGAGAGAAAGGCAGAGAGAGAGAATGGGCACGCCAGGGCCTCTAGCCACTGCAAACAAAACTCCAGATGCATACGCCCCCTTGTGCATCTGGCTTATGTAGGTCCTGGAGAATTGATCTGGGATCCTTTGGCTTTGCAGGCAAATTCCTTAACTGCTAAGCCATCTCTCCAGTCCCTTTTTTGGGGGGGAGGAGTTAATAAAATTTAGAATTAAGTGGTTTCTTTGGAGGCACTTCAGATTAAAGAAATTCTGATTTTCATTCCTATGGAAATAATGTTTTCCCTCTAACTTGTGAAAGAATATTTGGGTTAATTTTAATCTCAGAACACTCAAGTTATACCAGCTTCCTTTGTGTAATTTTTGCATAAGGTTAAGTCTTCATTGATGCTGTTTCTGATTTCATATCATAAATCATTCTCTGTTGTAGAAATGTATATAAGAACTGTGGCTCTCATACTTAAAGAAGATACCTTTAGAAATACACATTACCAGGGCTGGTGAGGTGGTTCACAAGCATAAGGTGTCTCAAGTTCAGTCCCTGTCACCCACATAAAAAGCTGGGTGACATGTAAGTCCACAGACTTACATGAACTCTGTTCTCCACGTTCTGACGGAGAGTCCCCATGCTGCACTTGCACCACGAAGGAAAGAACGCACAGTGACTGAGGAGGACCCGACGGGCTCACACATGCACACATCCACACCATAAAGATGGAAGTAATGTAAGGTCCAGACCACCAACTCATTTTCCTGAGTAACATGTAAGTGCTGCTCACTGGAGAAGTAATTCTCCATTTTTTTTCGTTCAAGTATTGATCCTAGCCTACCAGAAATAGCTGGCCTTGACTGGCTGGGAACCCATTCTCTTGGGAACTTCAAAGGGCAAGGCCATGATTTTGCCCAGATTTCATTTAGGTCAGTTTCCAGTACCTAAGTTAATGAGATGCTGGAAAAATACTTCGGAGTTTTGCTGGGAAAGGTTTATTTGCTTCTAGGAAACAAGAGATGCCCTCTCCTTGGTGCTGAATAACTTTCAATGGGAAGGCTGGTGGACAGTTCCCAAGAGACAAGGGCTCTGTGATAAGCCAAAATGGAAAAGCATGGGTCATCTGAGTCAAGGCTACAGAATAGCAATAACATCTTGATGAAATATTGCCCTCCCATGACTCGGGTGTGACTTGCAGTGGAACTCATCCACAGTGGTGTGTGTGAGCAGCGTTCATAGGAAGTATGAAGCATCG
This sequence comes from Orientallactaga sibirica, assembly GCA_036365145.1. Classification (NCBI taxonomy): domain Eukaryota; kingdom Metazoa; phylum Chordata; class Mammalia; order Rodentia; family Dipodidae; genus Orientallactaga; species Orientallactaga sibirica. Next base: position 5,007,298 of record JAEOAD010000040.1, on the reverse strand, counting down.
AGGAAAGGAGGGCAGACAATGAAGAAGGGTTAATGAACTGCCACATGGGGTCTTCACGTCACCCATCCTGGCCACAGTGCCTGAGCTGTGATGTCTGAATGGCCTGATGTCCTCAGGGCAAAGGAAGGGCTTGCTCTTCTGTGTGGGGGAAATACAATCTAAGAGTCCAGTGGAGTGTTAAAAGCAGGAAGGGGCAGGAAGTAAAGAAAAACCAGAATATCAAGGTTACATCCAGCCTTAACAGTTCCAAAAGAAAAGGATGAAAAAGTATGAAGTAGATTTTGAAAGGGCTCACTATATCATTCAATTTTTAGCAATTTATTACATTAATTGAGAATGCATTCATTTGCAATGGGGCATTTAGGGATAAGATTTTTCCCCTCCCTATTTTGGTGTGGAGTCCAGGGCTCTCTACGTATAGGATCTTGTCACTGCAAGGAGGAATGGTATTATTCCTTTCTGATTTGTGTGGCATTCATATCTTTTTTAAATTTATTTTTAATTTTTTGATTATTTATTTATTTATTTATTTATTTATTTATTTATTTATTTGAGAGCCACAGACAGAAAGAGGCAGATAGAAAATGGGCACACCAGGGCCTCCAGCCACAGCAGACAAACTCCAGATGCATGCACCACTTTGTGCATCTGCATCTGGCTTATGTGGGTCCTGAGTAATCAAGTCTTGAACTGGGGTCTTTAGGCTTCACAGGCAAGCGCTTAACCTCTAAGCCCTCTCTCCAGACCCCTTATTATTTGAGAGACCATGTGAGAAAGGGGAGGAGGGAGAGAGAGAGAGTGGGTACACCAGGGCCCCCAGCCACTGCAAACAAACTGAAGACATGTGCCACCTTGTGCATCTGGTTTTAAATGGATACTGGGGAATTGAACCTGGGTCCTTTGGCTTTGCAGGCAAAGTGTCTTGACAGCTGAGCCATCTCCCCAGCCCAAGTGCCATTTATATCTTATCTGATTGTTCTTGCTGGCACAATAGAAGAGTGGAAGTGGGCAGTGAAAGGTTTATTTTTGGTGGGGGGGGGGCTTCGAGGTTAGGGTCTCACTCTGGTCCAGCCTACCTTTTTCTATGTCCTACAGCTAAAGCATGTGGAATCTTCAGTAACAGGGATTGAACATCTAGTTTGGTGGGCAAAATAATAATGGCAATAGCCTGTTATTTTAGGGACTTCTGTGCCCTCCCTGATCAACACCTCATAGGGATGATGTGTCTCTGGCACTGGGAGTTAAATTTAATAAGTGGATCTGGGAACAGCTTTACCCATTAGAGCACCTTTGTTCCCCCCCCCTTTTTTTTTTTTTTTTTTTTTTTTTTTTTTTTTGGTTTTTGAGATAAGGTTTCACTCTAGCTCAGGCTGACCTGGAACTCACTATGTAATCTCAGAGTGGCCTTGAAGTCTTGAAGTCAGTGATCCTTCTACCTCTGCCTCCCGAATGCTGGGATTACACACCTGGCTACAGAGAGACTAGTCGATGCAAATGAACTCCAGATATATGTGCCACTTTGTGTTCACACGTTTTTTAAATCATATTTTTAATTTACAAAATAGTAGGTGTCAGGCTGGAGAGATGGCTTAGTGCTTAAGGTGCTTTCCTGCAAAGCCCAAGGACCCACATAAGCCAGATGCACAAGGTGGCACATGTGTCTGGAGTTCATTTGGATGGGTGAACCATCTGTTTAATTGGACTTTGGTTTATAATTGTATTGAGCCTGCAGTGGATGGGCGGGCATCTGCTTAATTTGTGGACTTTGGTTTATACTGGTATTGATCCTGCAATGTCCACCAGAGCTGTCTCCCCTTTAGTAGCTTCCCCTCTGCTTACCAGCCACATTGTACTTAGCCGTCTATGGTCTACCCTCCTGTGTCTGTCTCCACATCGTACCCACTGGGCTGGCCAGTGCTCTCATTTTAGGGTGTCTGGGAAACAGTTGTATGCACAGCACTGAGATCCATCCAGGTGGAGGACTTGATTATATTATTATTATTTGGCTTTTTGAGGTAGGGTCTCACTTTGGCCCAGACTGACTTGGAATTCACTCTAGTCCCATGGTGGCCTCGAACTCATGGTGATCCTCCTCCTACCTCTGCCTCCCAAGTGCTGGGATTAAAGGAGTGTGCCACCACGCCCAGCATCATTATTATTATTTAATTTTATTTTATTATTTTGGGGGGGAGTTTTCAAGGTAGGGTCTCACTCTAGCTCAGGCTGACCTGGAACTCACTATGCTTTTTTTTTTTTTTTTTTTTTTTTGGTTTTGCAAGGTAGGGTCTTACTCTGGTCCAGGCTGACCTGGAATTAGTCTCAGGGTTGGGATTAAAGCGTGAACCACTCAGCTTGGAACTCCTCTCAGGGTGGCCTCTGCCTCCCAAGTGCCTCTGCCTCCCGAGTGCTGGGATTAAAGGCGTGCACCACCACGCCCGGCTATTATTATTTTTTAAGGTAAGGTCTCACTCTACCTGGAATTCATGATGTAGTCTCAGGGTGGCATTGCACTCACAGTAATCCTCCTACCTCTGCTTCCCGAGTGCTAGAATTAAGAGCATGTGCCACCACACCCAGCTTTTATATTTTTATTATTTATTTATTTATTTCTTGGTTGATATATTATTGCTTCCTGGACAACTCTGTGCAGGTCAAGTACAAGAGAGCTTCAGCATTCAGACTGTAGCAGTGAATGGAAGGTAGGTGGCGCTGGAGGTCCATCTATCTGGGTCAGGGTTCTCAGCCCGGAGTCTTCTGACTGCTGATGGAGGCCTCCTGACTGCTTAAGCTGAATAGAATTCGAAAATGTAGCCTGCACTGTTTGGCTGATTGGTATTGGGGTCCTCTATCTCCAAGCCCTCACTCTAGCACTGTGGCAGCTCAAATTTAGGCTCCCTGGCGTGCAATGGTACCCTGATCTCAGAATCCCAGGCTCAGTTTATTTTCCTAGACAGAGAGCAGTCATTACTTTAATTCTGGTCAAGATTCGACACGCTGAGGGCCAAGTGTCCAGGGCTCTGCCGCCTGGTCCCACCGCATGCTTGTTTACAGAAATAAACATGAAAATCAGTGACTCTTTCACGACCATGGAGTTAATATGGTAGTGATTAAATGTGTCTAAGCATCTGCCTTTTCTGAGATTGCATCAAAACAAACAAACAAACACCTGGAAGCGCTTGGTTTGGGCTCAGAGGCAGCATGGAAAGTTTCGTGAGAGGCTGGCCTTCCGAGCCCGCCCTCCCCCCACTTTCACCTCTTCAATTCTGCTACAGCTGTATGCATGCCATGGATCAGATAATCCACCTGTGTGTAATCCTTCTTGTAGCTCTCCTCGGTCTGCAGGTCCATCAAGACCAGCACTGTGATGAAAAGGGTCACCCAAGTACCAGCACTGCCAGGAGGAAAGTTTTGTTCGCCAAGGGTGGGTGGGGCTAGGGGCTCACTGGTGACTATCAGCTACTGGCCTTGGGTGCTGAGCTGGCACGACTCTGCGGTCGGCCCATTAGGGTCCCCCTGAGCTTCTAGGCTTCAGTCCAGCAGTGGCACTACCAGGTGTGGCTTGGGTTCGTTCTCTACCTGCTTTGGTGTCAGGTGCATGCCTGGCCCACCGATTCCCTGGGTAGTTGATGCAGGCTTGGCTGTGGTGTGGGGGATGGGGTCTCTACCTTGGGGCTTGGGCTGGTGGGAGGTGCTGGCACTGTAGTGGCTTTGCAGTTTGTGCCTGTGTGGTGACCATCACTATGGAAGACACCAAAGTCACGGAGGGAGTGGTGGCGGTCACCTCTGTGGAGGACACCAAAGCCATGGAGCGGGCAGTGGTGGTCTCTGAGGTGCAGTTGAAGGGCATCGTGTGGACATCGCTGCTGTGTTAAGCACTGGCTGGTCTGTTGTCACCTGAATGTGGTATCTTGCATTTGGGGACTGTTGGGGGAGGCAGGGCTTGTGGTAGAGTGGACATGCTCTTGGCAGGATGCGGAGTATTTGAAGGACCACTTGTGTTTGTGGTAGTGGCAGCAATAGTCTGAGCATGCAGGGCCACTGTCTCTGTTGGTGGCATGCTGGCTGGCACTTATGCATGGGGTGGCCTTGAACTCACAGTGATCTGCCTCCTGACTGCTAGGATTAAAGGCATGTGCCACCACGCCCTGCCTTGTCATCTATCTTGAGACTCCAGTAGAGTTTAGACTGGTGGCTCCGTCCCTTTGGTCAATGTGACGGGGAGAAGGTGGTACCATGGCTGCTTTCTTGGGGGTGGTAGCATTAACCGTTGTAACAGAGCCTGCAGATACACTTTTCTTGACTTCATGTCTTGTAGGGACTAAGCATTGTGACTCATGAGATGGCCACAGGCTTCCAGAGAAGGACCAGGAGGAAATCCAGACCAGCACTCGCTGTCCACAGCTTGCAGGGGAGCTCAGAGCAGGGTTGCCAGTCCCCGGGGTTCCCACCCAGTGGGCCCCTCGGGCTGTCAACAGTTCTCTTCTGCTTGGCCCAGGGATCACTGTGTGCTCACAGGCACAGGCGGGGCCATCTTCCTCCCTGGGGAGCTGTGGGCTTGGCATCATGTGCTTGACAGGTGGCTTTGTAAGAGGTGAGAGCAGCTTGGTGGGACAATCACAGGCTGTGGCATGTTGAAGCTTTTGTAGGACAAAGGCAGATGGTCCCCTGTGGTAACAGATGTATCTGGACGCTGCAAGCCCGCAGCAGCCCTCTGAAAGCAGGGAAGCACCTTCAGCCCCGGGGCCAGCACATGACCACTGGTGAGCCGTGACTGCCTCGGCCCATCCCGGATCTCCCTGGAAGTTTTTTTTATTTATTTGAGAGAGAGACAGACACACAGAGAGAATGGGTGTACCAGAGCCTCCAGCCACTGCAAACAAACTCCAGATGCACAAGCCACCCTGTGCATCTGGCTTATGTGGGTCCTGAGGAATCGAACCTGGGTCATTTAGCTTTGCAGGTAAGCACCTAAACCACTAAGCCATCTACCTATCCTTCTTTTTTAAAAAAAAAAGTTTTATTTATGTGCAAGGAAAGAGAGAGAGAGAGAGAAAGAGAGAGAGAGAGGCAGAGTGAGAGAATGGGTGTGCCAGGGCCTCCTGGCATATGCATTGGTTACTTTGTACATCTGCTTTACATGAGTACTGGGGAATCGAATCCAGGCCACCAGACTTTGCAAGCAAGCAAGTGCCCTTAACCACTGAGCAATCTCCCTAGCCCCAGTAGAAGGGCAAAGTACGAATCCTGTCCATTGCTGACCTGTTCTCTGAAAGAATCTGCTTCAGCAAGGCTTACAACTGGATTTTCTGTCTTTGGAACAGAGTCTCTTATTAATGTCTCTCCTCTTACAACAGAGATATTATATCACACTTCCTGTTTGCCTGCCTGAACTTTGACCAACAGAAACCCAAGAAGGAACCAGCAGTGATGAAGAAGAGTCAACCATTAACACAAGTGAGTGATAACCAACTTGCACTGTGGCCTTCCTAATTCCCTGCTATAGCGTTAACGCTCGCCTGTCTCTGCTTGCTTTCTTTGTGGATTTTTAATTTTATTTTTATTTCAGAGAGAGAGAGAGAATTGGCACGCCAGGGCCTTGGTTACTGCTTGTGCCATCTAGTGGACATGTGCAGCCTTGCACTTGCCTCAACTTTGTGTGTCTGGCTTATGTGGGATCTGGAAAGTCAAACCTGGGTTCTTAGGCTTTGCAGGCAAGCGCCTTAACCACTGAGCCATCTCTCCAGCCCTGATTGCTTTCTTGATCTAACCCACGCATCCTTGTATCACTGAAAAAGTCATGATCTGCTGAAGATATTTGTGTCACTGATATTCTGGGTACAAGGGTGATTTGTCTGAAAGATTTTTATTGATTAGTAATCTAGGCACCTTAATGTGTATTCTCATGTGTGTGGTGATACTTTTGTAAGCAAACCTGCTGTGCTGTCTACTGTATAGAAGCATAGGGCTTTAATTAGGTACACTACATGGTACTTTATGACTTATTACTGACTTGTTTCCTGTAGTAACCATTCAGGTAGGAATGAGGATATTCTAGTGAGCTGTTACTGTTGCATCCTGGATGAGGATGTTCTCAGCCAACACTGTGTCCTTCCCTTCAGAAATCAGACTGTTGAAACAATGGGCCCTAAGGAACTGAAATGCCCCAGGAATTGTGTGCTGGGACAAGAAAAGGCTGAAGCCCACTGCCAACCAGAGGGGAACTTATTGCTCCACTCTCTCAAGATGTCACACTATTCTCACAACTTATCAGATCCCCTTGCTGAGAACAAGTGACTGCTGGGTACTCAGACATAAACGGGACAGCTAAACCTCCTCCTCCAAGGCTCTGGGAACATCACTGGCAAAGAGGGAGTGGAAAGAATGTAAGAAGCAGAGGATGGGGAGGATAGCTGTGGAATGCTGTGGTTTCCTGGACAAGACGGAGCCCATCAACATTTCGTTATGGGTTGGGAAGGGCTCATGAGATCCCACTCCTCTCATAGTAGCTACTGGCAGTTGTAGGAAAGAGGAAGTCATGTTTTTCACTGTTAAGCTGCCCATACTCCAGTAAATAGCCCCGCCCATAGTCATGCAAGCAACTCTAGTTTAACTCAGTGGGTGGCACGCACACACACACACACACACACACACACACGCACACACACGCACACACACACACACACACACACGCACGCACACACGCACACACGCGAGTCGGAAGAGAGTTACCTACTTGGGAAGAAGGGCTCTAGTAGAAGTGGTAGAGGAATCAGAGAAGGAATGGGAGGTAGATATGATCAAAATATAGTATGCACATGTATGAAATTGTCAAAAATAAAACCCATTGCCTAGCATACAACTGCTGAGAATCCCTGTTGGTGCAGAACGCAGCTTTTATTTAAAAGGAAATAAGAGGTAGTTTAGTTTGAGGCACATATGAGAGCTCAGGCATGCCAGGAACATGAGTTTAGGTTGTTCTTGCATAGCATGCTCAGTGTGAAGGAAGCAGTGCATAAACTTCTTGTTTTTAATGTTTTACTTATTTATTTATTTGAGAGAGAGAGAGGCAGATAGAGAATGGGCATGCCAGAGCCTCTAGCCACTGCAAATGAGCTCCAGACTCATGCACCACCTTGTGCATCTGGCTTATGTGGGTACTGGGGAATTGAACCTGGGTCCTTAGGCTTCACAGGCAAGTGCCTTAACTACTAAGCCATCTCTCCAGCCCCATCAACTTCTCATTACAGGACCAAAGAAAGTAATAAATCAAAGCCTTTCCAAAGCTTGCAAAGTCAGGCAGGCTGCTGACAGCAAGGTGGGGAAAACACCGTGGTAGGTTTTCAGAATATCTGGTGCCATTCTTAGCGTTTGGGTTAGCGGAAACTCACGGTCTGTGAACACATTGCTAAGGTTTTACCTGATAGTCGGAAGATGTATGCTGTAGTCAGCCTCACATTGCTGGGAAAACATCCAAGCAGAAGCAGCTTATGGGAGGAAAGGGTTTACTCTGGCTTACAGACTTGAGGATACTCCATGATGGCAGGAGGGACTGTGGTGTGAGCAGAAGATGGCCATCATCTCCCGGCCAACATCGGGTGGACAACAGCAACGGGAAAGAGAGCCAAACACTGGCAAAGGGGAAGCTGGCTACAACACCCATCAGCCTGCCCCCAACAACACACCACCTCCATGAAAGTTCCAATTCCTAAATTGCCATCAGCTGGGGATCAAGCATTCCAGAACACATGAGTTTATGGGGGACACCTGAATCAAACCACCTTAACGTAGGTGGGCAAATTGGCTATTTGGGGCACTAAGGATTGTTAGAGATAATTTGGTTCGGGATCTGCAACATTCCAACTCTCCATAATCGTGAAATTCTAATGTCAATCAGCCTTGTAGAGCCCTTAGCATAAGTGTGCCCTTTTGGGGTAGTTTCAGTTCATACATCAAACACCAAAAACTGCAAATCCGTTTGTGTGTATGTGTGTTAAGCATCTGTGCATGCATGTGTGCATGTCTATGTGCAGGTGCATGTGCACCTGTGTGATTATACTTGTGAAGGCAAAGTTCAACGTGGCTTCTCACTCAATCCATCCATCCACACTTTACTCTCTGAGTGAAGGTCTCACACTGAACGCAGAGCTCAGAAATTTGGCTAGAGCACCTGGCTAGCAAGCCCCGGGGCTCTTCCCCAGGGCTTGGATTGCAGGTGCGCACCACTAAGACTCATGTTTTACTTATTTATTTATTTATTTTTAAATTTTTATTTATTTTTTATTGACCATTTCCATCATTGTAGACAATATTCCATGGTAATTCCCTCCATTACCCACTCCCCCCCCTTTTAAAATTTTTTTTTTATTTATTTACAAGCAGAGACATAGATAGAAGAGAGGCAGACAGAGAGAGAGAGAGAAAGAGTGAGAGAGAGAAAGAATGGGCATTCCAGGGCCTCTAGCCACTGCAAATGAACTCCAGATGCATGTGTCCTTTGTGCATCTGGCTTATGTGGGTCCTGGAGAATCGAACCGGTATCCTTTGGCTTCACAGGCAAACACCTTAACTACACTAAGCCATCTCTCTAGCCCCACTTTCCCCATTTGAAACTCTACTCTCCATCATATCCCCTCCCTCTCTCAATCAGTCTCCCTTTTATTTTGATGTCATGATCTATTCCTCCTTTTTTTTTTTCTTTTTGGTTTTTCGAGGTAGGGTCTCACTCTAGCCCAGGCTGACCTGGAATTCACTATGTAGTCTTAGGGTGGCCTCAAACTCATGGTGACCCGCCTACCTCTGCCTCCGGGGTGCTGGGATTAAAGGTGTGCACCACCACACCCAGCCTCCCTGTGCCTCATTTCTATATGGCTGCTAGAGATACAAGCTCAGGTCCTCATGCTTTTGCGGCACACACTTCACCACTGCGCCATTTCCCTAGCCCCCATAATCTTTAAAGACCATAATATAATATTTCCCGCTCACATTGGTTAGTCATATAAACTGGACTGGCAAACACAACGATTTTGTTCTCGTACTAAAAGGCACTAACACAGCTGGGTGTGGTGCCTGGTCAGTGGCAGAGGTACAAGTCTGTGAGAAAGATGGAAGGAGGACAGGAGATCTGCACGTAGACGTGTGGGACCCGTGTGAGCTCTTGGGAGCGGGGGTGGGGGAGTGCCAGGTCCTCCTGTGGCTGGCAATCCGGGCTTCAGTCCTTCTCCTTTAGTATAAGGTTCCTGGAGAAACTTTAGTTCTTTGATTCCCATTGTGCTAATAATCTGAAAAAACGGAGGGAGAAGCACACATGTCTCTTTAGGGTACTCCTTTCCTGTCAGGGTGGGTACCTCAGCACCCGTGTCTTACAAATTATAAACCCTGCTTTCAAAAACTGTTGGTTCATGGAAGACAGGTCAGAAATGATTTCCTCCTTGGTCTTTGCTCAAAATTAAGGTTACTAAGTGTGTGTGTGTGTGTGTGTGTGTGTGTGTGTGTGTGTATTGAGTGAGAGAGAGAGAGAGAGAGAGCGCAAGAGCTAAAGAGGGAGAGCAGGTGAGGGGAAGAGACTGAGGAATTCAGGGTCCCCTTTGCAGAGTCTATTTATTTATTTATATGATTTATTTATTTATTTTTTAAATATTTTTTTTTTTGAGAGAAAGAGGAAGAGAGAGAAAGAGAGAGAATGGGCATGCCAGGGCCTCCAGCCACTACAAACGAACTCCAGATGCATGAGCCCCCTTGTGCATCTGGCTTACATGGGTCTTGGAGAGTTGAACCGGGATCCTTTGGCTTTGCAGGTGAACACCTTAACTGCTAAGCCATCTCTCCAGCCCTATTTATTTATTTATTTTTGAGGTAGGGTCTCACACCAGCCCAGGCTGACCAGTAACTCACGTTCTAGTTCCAGGCTGACCTGGAAACCACATTGAGATCCTCCTACTTCTGCCTCCTGAGTGCTGGGAATAAATGTGTGTGATGCCACACCTGCGCCCCCCCACCCCCCCGTAGATTTAAATCTTGTGAAGAATTTAAAGACAGATGCAGAAGGAAAGTGGGAAACTCCAGGAGATTGTTATTGTAATTTGAGAGACAACAGCTAAGCAAGCAGGCTGTGGTTTTTGGCAGGGTGGAGGGAAGAGGAGAGGGACAAAGACAAGACCATGCCTTTGAGGTCTGAGGTCCAGCAAGCAGGCAGGCTCAGCAACAGCAGTGTGCCTGTAACCCCATGGGGTTGGGAGGGTCTCTTCAGAAACAATCCTTATTGCCAGGATAAGCAAGCAAGCAAGGGGTTTTGGCCCCTGGCCCAAAAGCCAGGAGCAGAAAAGGGGGGCAGAGAAAGTTATATCTTTAAGGCTTAGCAGTGAGGGTCTGCAAGCAGAAAAAGTTATACCTTCAAGGTTTAGCAGTGAGGGTCTGCAAGCAGTTGCAATAAGGGAAGTTCTTGGAGGTACTTAAGCACATAACTCGCAAAAGGATATTTATTCCTGCAAGTTTCTCACCGTGTCTTCAGGCATATACTGTTTCTTCTCACCTTCTGGTTTCAGGTGGTTTTCTTTCAGCTACAAAGCTAGATTTTCTCCTTAGCCCATGGGGTCTTTAGCCTTATTTGGGCAAGAGAGCACCTGCTGTCTACATTACAAGGGTCTCATCAACCATGGACCAAGCCACAGTGTCATAGGAAGCTGAAATGTGGATATTTATGTCTCAAAGGATGGCTGGGAAAGCGGCTACAAAGGGCTCCTTCATTCTCTTTCTATGTACCCAGCACCCCATAGTGTGTGTATGTGTGTGTGTAAGACATACACACATATACACACACACATATATTTTATACGTAAAAAATTCAGACCTAAAATTAAGGTATGTCTTACTTGGATAAGAAAAAAAAAACATTAAAAAGGCATAAAATATTTTATTGTCAACATGATTTTGTGTAATTTGGAGGATTAAAAATATTTTTATTTATGAGAGGCAGAGAGAGAAAGAAAGAGAAAGGGCATGTCAGGGGCTTCTTGCTACTGCAAGCAAACTTCAGACCCATGTGTCGTGTTGTGCATCTGGCTTTATGTGGGTGGTGGGGAATTGAACCCAGGCCAAGCAGGCTTTGTAAGCAAGTGCTTTAACTGCTGAACAATCTCCTCAGTTTAAGATTTTTTTTTAAAGAATTGTTTCAAAACGTACACTGCAGGAAGAAAATAAAACAAGGCAGAAAGAGCCAGTAGTAAGCAAGAAAGTTATTTGTAAACATTAAATGTGATATTGGTAAAGAAAATCAAAAATAAAATGTTGTTTTTGTATGAGAGTGAATTTCATGTGGTAAGATAAAAATCTTAATCCCAAAGAAGAATGATTGGATATTTCAAGATGAGAGGAAGGAACTGGGGTAAAACTAGATGTGGAGGTAGCCCAGCAAGGGATTAAACACTTCATAGATTTATTAAAGTGAAATCTGCCCAGAGTGGTGGCACACACCTTTAATCCCAGCACTTGGAAGGCAGAGGTGGGAAGACTGTTATGAGTTTGAGGCCAGCCTGAGATCACATAGTGAATTTCAGGTCAGCCGGGGTTAGCGCAAGATCTACCTCAAAAAAACAAAACAGAAGAACAACAAAGTATTTGTTTCAATGTATTAGGATAAGTTATTTAAAAATGTGTTTATGTTTGCATTGTATATGTGTTGTGTGGGCACTCCGGGTCATTTTGCTGTTGTAAATGAATGCCCATCCAGCTTTATATGAGAGTTGGGGAATCGAACCTTGGGCCAGCAGGCTTTGCGAGCAAGAGCCTTTAACCGCTGAGCCATCTGCCCAGCCCCAAATTAACTCTCTAATCTTGGCTTTTGCTAATGTATTCCCGATGGTTCCATGTACCCATACACTTCCACATTTGTTTGACCTTCCAAGACTCATGCAATTCCCTTCTCAAGCTGCTGGTTTTCTTGTTCACATTCTTTCATACTATGATGTGTGCATAGAATCTTGGACACATATATCTCTCTCAGGAAACAAAATTTGTATTTTCTTACACAGTTTTTGTTTGTTTTTGAGGTTGGGATTTGGTCTAGTCCATGCTGACCTGGAATTCACTGTGTAATCTCAGGGTGGCCTTTAACTCACAGTGATCCTCCTACCTCTGCCTCCAGAGGGAGGACTGGGATGAAAGGCATGTGCCACCATGCCTGGCCCAAAGTTTTGTACTACAGACACATGTGCCACCTTATACATCTGGCTTGAATTGAACCTGGGTCCTTTGGCTTTGCAGACAAGTGCCTTAACCACTAAGCCATCTCTCCAGCCCAGAAAATTGAGTCTTACGAGTTGAGTTCTTCAGATTAATTTGTTGATCAAGCCTTAATCACTTCACAGGTACACAGTGAACTTTTTTTTTTTAAAAAAATATTTATTTGAGACAGAGAGAGAGAGAGAATGGGCACAACAGGGCCTCTAGCCACTGCAAACAAACTCCAGATGCATGCTCCACCATGTGCATCTGGCTTACGTGGGAATTGTAGAATTGAACCAGGGTCCTTAGGCTTCACAGACATGTGCCTTAACTGCTAAGACATCTCTCCAGCCCCACAGTGAACATTTTGTACTTGTGGGAGAAAATGGCTCATAATTGCTAAGTCATCCTGGCTAACTCGGTGACTGTTATTTCACAATCACCCATGACCCTGTCTGACCATGTACTTTAAACTTTTGTGATATCTTGATGTGTGTGCCTGGGATCAAAGTTCTAAATTGTTTCCGACTGTGAGATTTTCCAGTTTTGCTCCTGGAGATTCTCAATAATATGTCTTTCATTTTTATTATTTATGTCTTTAATCTTTTTAGAGATAATACACTAATGCTATTTATTCCACTGAATTGTTGATTCTTAAAATACTTAGAACTCTTATAATCATCTAGTTAACTTATAGACTTTCAGTAAATGTCTGCTAATATTTATTGTTATTTTTGTGTTAGTTTTTTTTTTTTCTTGTAGTATCTGGAAGATGTTCAACATTTACTTTATTTTATTGTTTTGAATATTTTTATTTATTTGCAAGCAGAGAGAGTTAGGGAGAAGAGATACAGAGAAAATGGGTGTGCCACTGCAAAAATTCTCCAGATGCATGGGCCACCTTCTGCATTTGGCTTTACGTGGGTACTGGGGAATTGAACTCTAGTCATTAGGCTTTATAGCAAGTGTCTTAACTCAGCCATCTCTCCAGCCCCTTGACATTTATTTTGAGGTGCTGGCTTCTAGAGTTGGACTATAGACTGTCAGATGGGGATGGAGGATCAATAGAGATATGGTGTATGACCTTAGCCCAGAGTGCTATGGTGGTACAACAGAAATATCAGTGGAGAAAACTCTTTATCTCTGTCATTTAGAAAATACTGGAAAGACTGTGCTATGAGGGAAAGGTACCTCCCTAATTGAGCTTTATAATAATAGAATAAATAATATAATGTAAAAGACTACAATGAGAAATGTACTACATGCAAGAAAGAAATACAGTCATTAAAAATTCAATAAAGGGGGCTGGAGAGATGGCTTAGTGGTTAAGGCACTTGCTGGCAAAGCCAAAGGATCCCGGTTTGACTCTCCAGGCCCCACGTAAGCCAGATGCACAAGTGGCGCATGCATCTGGAGTTCGTTTGCAGTGGCTGGAGGCCCTAGTGTGCCCATTCTCTCCCTCTTTCTCTGCCTCTTTCTCTCTCTCTCTGCCTCTTTCTCTCATATAAATAAATAAATAAATAAATAAAAATATTTAAAAAATGAAAATATTTTTAAAAATTCAATAAAGGGCTGGAGAAATGGCTTAGTGGTTAAGGTGCCTGCCTGCTAAGTCTAAGAATACCTGTTCGATTCTCCAGGTCCTACATTTAGCCAGACACAAAAGTAACACAAGGGCACAATGCTGCACTTGCCCACAAGGGGGCGCACGCTCCTGGAGTTTGTTCACTGCAGCTGAGAGGCTACTGGTGCGCCCATTCTCTATCTGTCTCTCTCTCTCTGTCTCTCTCTTTCTCTCTCAATTCTCCAGGTCCCACAAAAGCCAGATGCACATGGTGGTGCATGCATCTGGAGTTCATTTGCCGTGGCTAGAAGCCCTACTGTGCCCATTCACACTCTCTTTCTATCTTTCTGTCTCTAATAAATAAATAAAAATAAATCTTCAAAAAGTAATGGTGAACATACTATATTTTACATTATAGCCTTCCAGAGTGTACTTTTTAAATTTTGTCCTGGGGATAGCCAGGTCCAAAGCTTGGCACCATAGAGCCATTGGGTGCCAGTAGGGGCTGTGCAATATATTTTTGGCTTCAGGATTATTTAATGATGTCTAGGCACAAGTTAGAAGCGATTCACCATTGTTCCCAGTATAAGGAAGTCTTCTGAATTAAGTGACCCTTGCTCAGAGTCATCCATATATATTTTAGATTTTAAAATAACCCTCTGACATCTATGGCTTTTTTCCTTATTATAGAATCAGAACTATAAGCAATTGGGACAATACGTCTTAAGGCCTTGATTGTTTCCCCTCTGGGAAAACTCTTGTGTTACTTAAAAGGCCATTCATGTATTTTTTTCTGATTTATTTATTTTTATTTGTTTATTAGAGAGAAGGACACACACACAGAGAGAGAGAGAGAGAGAGAGAGAGAGAATGGGCATGCCAGGGCCTCTAGCCACTGCAATCAAATTCCAGATTCATGCGCCACCATGTGCATCTGGCTTACGTGGAACCTGGAGAATTGAACCTGGGGCTTAGGCTTCGCAGGCAAGTGCCTTAACTGCTAAGCCATCTCTCCAGCCCGCCATTCACATATTTAAGGTATCCCTTTATCTTTGGTTATACATTTCTCTCTGAGTGTTTACAACTAAGCAGACAGCCAAAATTTAATCAAGGATTAATGCTGGAGGTCTCTAATGGCTCTCCAAAAGAGACTGCTGGGACCCAGGAGCCGCCCTATAGCTTTTCCAATACTGGTGCCGTCTGTTAGGATGAGCTAGGGTGAAATTAATTTTTATTTGTTTGCAAGGAGAGAGACAGGATGTGCATACCAGGGCCTCTTGCCGCTGCAAGCAAACTCAAGACACATGTGCCACTTTGTGCCTCTGGCTTTATGTGAGTACTCAGGAATGAAACCTGTGCCATTAGATTTTCCAAGAAAAGCACCTTTAAATGCTGAACCAGTCCATGCTTTTTTTTATTTTATTTTATTTTATTTTATTTTATTTTATTTTATTTTATTTTATTTTATTTTATTTTAGAGTGACAGTCATAGAGAAAGAGGCAGAGAGAGAGAGAGAATGGGCACAACAGGGCCTCCAGCCACTGCAAACGAACTCCAGATGCATGTACCACCTTGTGCATCTGGCTTATGCGGGTCCTGGGGAATCGAGCCTCTAACCAGGGTTCTTAGGCTTCACAGGCAAGCGCTTAACCACTAAGCTATCTCTCCAGGCCCGATGCCTTTTTAAAAATATTTATTTTTATTTTTTATTTATTTATTTTTTGTTTTTCAAGGTAGGGTGGAGGTTTTTTTGAGGAGGCTAGCCTCTAGCTGAGGCTGACCTGAAATTCACTATGTAGTCTCAGGGTGGCCTCAAATTCACCATTATCCTCCTACCTCTGCCTTCCAAGGGCTGGGATTAAAGGTGTGCACCACCATGCCCAGCACCAAATGTTTTTATGTTTCTGTGTATGTATTATTGAAGGGATGATATAATTAGGCTTCCTTTTTAAAAAAGATTTATTTTTATTTATTTATTTATTGGAGAGGTAGAAAGAGTGAGAATGGGCACCAGGGCCTCTAGCTGCTGCAAAGGAACTCCAGTGGCATGCTCCACCATGTGCATCTGGCTTACGTGGGACCTGGAGAATCGAGCATGGGTCCTTAGGCTTTGCAGGCATGTGCCTTAACTGCTAAGCCATCTCTTCAGCCCTAATTAGGCTTCTTAAAAGAGCAAAAGACATTCTACATTACCTTTTCTTTTCTTTCTTTCTTTCTTTCTTTCTTTTTTTTTTTTGTTTTTTTTTTGAGGTAGGGTCTCACTGTAGCCTAGACTGACCTGGAATTCACTCTGTATTCTCAGGGTGGCCTTGAACTCATGGTGATCCTCCTACCTCTGCCTCCAGAGTGCTGGGATTAAAGGCGTGTGCCACCACTATCTTTTTAAAGTATACCAGTGTAACATAAATTACATGAATAGCTTTTAAAGGCTTTTATGTTTGATTTTTATTTTTTCCCACTTTCCCTGAACTTTGGCTAAAAGTTATTTCTTTGAAAAAAAATTTTTTTGTTTTGTTTTGTTTTGGTTTTTTGAGGTAGTGTTTTACTGTGGCCCAGGTTAACTTGGAATTCACTATGTAGTCTCAGGGTGGCCTCGAAGTCATGTTGATCCTCCTACTTCTGCCTCCCATGTGCTGGTATTAAAGGCATGCACCACTGTTCCTGGCTAAAATATTTTTAAAAATTTATTTTTGATAGAGAGAGAGAGAATGGGCACAGTAGGGCCTCTTGCCTCTGCAAGGAAACTCCAGATGCCATGTGCCACTTTGTACATCCGGTTTTATGTGAGTCCTGGGGAATCAAACCTAGGTTTTCAGGCTTTGCAAGCAAATACCTTAGCCACTGAGCTATATCCCCAGACCTTGCAGGTTATTTCTAACGCACAAATACTCTCTGGAAAGCACACTTGATTAGGTGAGATAAGAGAAGTTTTCTCTTCCCAGGAGGAGGGAACCTGCCATCACAGTCTGTCCTGCTGGCACACACTGGCAGAGGTTCATTTTATCAGGCCTCCCAACTTCAAACCCAGATCCAATTACTCCCTTTTCTTCTTCTTTCCAGTTTTTGCAAACTTCCCACAACAGCACAGACAACACTTTGTGATGACAAATATCACAGACAGCACACAGGCCAGCAGGAACCCAAGCACATCCAGTGAGTGGTACTGGAACCAGGAGAGATCATGCAGGGCTGGGCGAAGGTGCTTGGCCCCTTTGTGGCGCATGACAAACTCGATCCAGAAGACGGCGCGGTCCAGGGGCTTCACTGGCTGGTCGTGGTGGATTCTGGATAACCTCATGGCGTTCTCCTTATAACTGAGGACAGATAGAAGTATGAAGACACCATCACTGAAAGCCAGCTCATTTGCGTAAGCATATCAAGTCTATGAAGGGGTTTTGGTAAACATCATAAAACATGAAATAAGTTCCACAAATAGCAGTTGAAACAATGTGTTTTTGGCTAAGCATTTTAAGAAGTTTGGATGTAAATTTGAATTGTCTGGTGGAGAAATATTTTCCAAAGTTAAAATAGAAAATCAGACAGGGAAGGAAATCTTTTTCTGGAGGGCAAGTGGCCATAAGCACGGTGAGATAGTCTGAATGCCATTGAGAAAGATAACCTCAAGGGACTCTACCATGGTTTTGAAAATCCACCCTGACAATCTTGGTATTTTATTTTATTATTATTTTAAAAAATATTTTATTTAGTTATTTATTTACAAGAGGGGAGGAGGGAGAGAATAAGCATATGTGTGTATATATATATATATATATATATATATATATATATATATATATATATATATACATACATACACATAGAGGGAGAGAGAGAAAGAGAGAGAGCCTCCAACTACTGCAAATGAAATTCATTTGTGCCATCTTGTACAACTGGTTAATGTAGGTTCTGGGGAATTGAATCTGGGTCCTTAGGCTTTCTAGGCAAGTGCCTTAACCACTAAGCCATCACTGTAGTCCCTGCATTTTACTTTTTAGAAAATGATTTTAATTACTTATGAGAGAGAGAGAGAGAGAGAGAAGAAATAAGGGTCTAGATGCACCAGGGTGTCTTGCCAACATGAACCAACTCCAGATGCATGTGAAAGTTTGTGAATCTAATTTTACATGGGTGCTGGGGAATCCAACACAGGTCATCAGACTTTGCAAGCAAGTGCTTTTAACAGTGAGCCATCTCCCCAGCCCAATCTTTGTATTTTACTGATTTAGTGAACTATGATTTATTTGAAAAACAGACTGGAATGTACTCATTGACATGTGCGCCCCATTGTGCCCCAGTCATACATACGAGAAATGGCGGCTCAGTGGTTAAAGGCACTTGCTTGCAAAGACTGAAGGCCGGGTTCGATCCCCCAGTACCTACATGAAGGCTAGTGCACAAAGTGGTGCATGTGTATAGAGTTTTTTACAGTGGCAGGAGGCCCTGGCACACTCATACTCACTCTGTTTCTCTGTGTCTACCTCATTCCCTCTCTCTCAAATAAATAAATATAAACATTAAAAGAAGAAATGACATATGCACATGTGGACATGCCCAGCTGTGTTCATGATCATCAAAAGTGGGGACACCCAATGTGTCCATAATGCCATAAGTGGAAAAACTGAAGGTTTGATCACCCAGTACCCACGCAAAGCCAGATGCACAGAATGGTGCATGCATCTGGAGTTTGTTTGGGCAAAATGTAAAGGCATCATGGTAAGTAAGCAGCAGGCTCAGCATTCAATGGCTGTCCAGGTGTGGCACATTCATAAGACATTGACCTGTAATCCAAGCAGCGGATCTGATTAGTGACGGACAAGAGCTGGAGCTTAGGAAGGATTCACAACCTGTCAGCCATGTGACGTTTCTTTTTGGGGTGACAAAGATATTCTAAAACGAGCTTTCAGTGAAGGATTTACATTTTATTTTTTGTTTTTTTAAGGTAGGGTTTCACTCTAGCCCAAGCTGACCTGACATTCACTACGTAGTCTCAGGGTGGCCTCGAACCCATGAAGATCCTCCTATCTCTGCCTCCAGAGTTCTGGGATTAAAGGTGTGTGCCACCACGCCTGGTTCAGCAAACAATTTTTAACTAGGTAAAATATACAAATTATTTGACACACCTGTAACAGGTGGAATTTACTATATATAACTTACATATTGTAATGAGTCTGTTATAATAATGATAAAGATTTGGGAGGACAAAAATATCTATTCAGTCTCAAAGAAACCTTTAAGAAATTAGTACAGTGGCAGAGGCCAAACGGCAGCAATGGTCAGCTCTGGAGTGTGACGCTGATGGGACACCGGTCAGCAGGGCTGCGGCATCCGAGACGTTCTTTGCAGGGCCGAGAAGTCTTTCAGCGACCTCCTGCAGTGCCTGCTGCCTGACAGTTTGCACTGTTGCTATCTTTTCCTTGGAATTTTTGGAATTATTATAAGTTTATTACTGCTTTTTTTTTTTTTTTGAGGTAGGATCTCACTCTAGGTCAGTCTGACCTGGAATTCACTATGTAGTCTCAGGGTGTCCTCAAACTCATGGCGATCCTCCTACCTCTGCCTCCCGAGTGCTGGGATTAAAGGCGTTGTGCTACCATGCCCGGCTATTACTGATTATTTTGCTTTCATTTTCCCCTTCTCAGTAGTAATAAGGGAATCCAATTCAGATGTGTTTATATAGTCACCAATGATTAAGCAGGAAAAGAATGTTACGGCAGAAATTTCCGAGGCTATAATGTTTAAACAGATTATGCATCCTGAAACTACGACTAGTTTGAATGTACAAAGTTTCTCAACACCACAAATGTATATTTCACCTAATGAGACATATTCCTTGCAATGCTATGTCACGTGCCTTGCCAATTGTTCCCAAGAAACATTACTGATAAGAACATTCTTGCTGTTGAGATAGTTCCAGGAATTAATGGACACATTTCCTGAACCTAGAGATGACTTACTAGAAAAGGGGCCTGAAATGCTAGGGAGCAAAAATAATCATCTTTCAGACAATCGGGTTGTGCTCCCACACGAGGAGGTAAAACAGAATATGTAACCATCAGAATTAACCATAGAGTTTGGAGAGCTCCCAAAGGAAAGACATCAAAGTAAAACACTGGTTGGATAGATCAACCTTGACCACACACAGGGGCATACACTGATGGAGCAAGAGTAAAATAACTGCCCTTCTGAGGACAAAATGTCTATCACCTTAGAACCGCAAGAGCTGCCTGCCAGGGCCCTGGGCTAGTTTCCATGAGCCTGGGTAAGATATTAACCAGCTTGCAGTCTTTGACTTTCTTGTTTAAGATGTTATCAGAATTTTCATCTATGAGGAAGATGTTCATGAGTTAAGCAGAAGCAGGGGAAACCAAGGGGAAAGAGGAATATTGTGCAAGATTTCTTAGAGAACAGAAGCCACATGAATAAGTTGCTATGTCTTGCTTGCAAAAAAAATATGATGTATTGTAAAAGTATAAATAAAGAAGCAGAGCTTTGCTCTGCGTCCAGTGTGCTTCACCTGAGCCACTGGTCCAAATGGTCCAAATCCTTTCATCATAGTGCTGACTCCACATCCCCTTTGAGCTCCACAACCCTACTGGGGCAGGACCCTGGCAGAACAGCAATGACCTTCTAAAAATCTTTAAAAAATATTTATTTATTCATTTATTCATTATCTACTTATTAGAGAGAGAGAGAAAGCCAGAGAGAGGCAGATAGAGAGAGAATGGGTGCACCAAGGCTTCCAGCCACTGTAACCCAACTCCTGACACATGTGCTACCTTGTGCATCTGGCTTATGTGGGTCCTGGAGAATTGAACTTGGGTCCTTAGGCTTAGCAGGCAAGCACCTTAACTGCTAAGCCATCTCTCCAGCCCTAAAAAAAACTTTTTTACTGACAAAATCCATACATATAGACCATAATAATAATGAATTTTTAGATAAGGCTCTAAAACCCCAAGTGGCCAAAGCAAAAATAAACAAAACAGGATCATATAAAAATTATAAAAAGAGCTAGGCATGGTGGCACATGCCTTTAATCCCAGCACTTGGGTGGCAGAGATAAGAGGATCACCATGAGTTCAAGGCCATAGTGAATTCCAGCTCAGCCTGAGCTAGAGTGAGACCCTACCTTGAAAAACCAAACACACACACACACACACACACACAGTGTGTGTGTGTGTGTATGTATGTATGTATGTATGTGTATATATATATATGGAGAGAGAGAGAGAGAGAGAGTTCTACAAAGCAAAATGTACAATCAAAAGAGGAGAAATAAAATATATGAATGGGCTGAGCATGGTGGTGCACACCTTTAATCCCAGCACTCGGGAGGCAGAGGTAAGAGGATTGCCATGAGTTCGAGGCCACCCTGAGACTACATAGTTAATTCCAGGTCAGCCTGGGGTAGAGTGAGACCCTACTTCAAAAAAAAAAAAAAAAAAAAAAAAAAAAATATGAATGGAAGAAAATATTTGTAAAAGATCTTTTAGGAAAGAATTTAACATACAGAATAAATAAGAATCCTTAAAATATCAAAGGCAAAGAAATAAATCATTGATTAAAAATTGGTAAGTGGGCTGGAGAGATGGTTTAGCGATTAAGATATTTGCCTGTGAAGCCTAAAGACCTTTGTTCGAGTCTCCAGGTCCCACATAAGCCAGATACACGTGGTGGCGCATGTGTCTGGAGTTTGTTTGCAGTGGCTAGAAGCCCTGGCACACCCATTCTCACTCTCTCTCTCTCTCTGCCTCTCTCTGTCTCAAATAAAGAAAGGAAGAAAGAAAGAAAGAAAGAAAGAAAGAAAGAAAGAAAGAAAGAAAGAAAGAAAGAGAGAGAGAAAGAAAGAGAAAGAAAGAAAATGAGATAAAAAAATTGATAAGTGAGTGAGGTCAGGGGAAGGGATTAAGTAAAGGTGGAGGGACGGCTAATCAAAATCTAAGCAGATACAAATAAGTCATATGGAAACCTACTTTTCTCGACAATGGAATAGTCAGAAGTCATAGATTGTTACTAAAAAAATTTCGGTTCCAGGGATGGGATACCTTCCAGTGAGTTGTTGGACAGGCAGGTCCCTAATACCCCAAAACATTATAGGTCATTGCTGAGGCCCTTGGTTTCCCACCATGAATAGATGGCAAGACCCTGTTGCTGAAGACTCCACATACTTGGGCTGCAAGGTCACTGAGAAATCCTGCTGGAGCTGAACTGAAAGCCTCTTCCATGTAGACCAGCTGACAGAAAGCTGGAAAAAGCTATGCTGCATGCAGTTCCATGGGAGAGAGAAATCACCAGTGAAGATACTCAAATGAACACTTGAAAGCCTTAAATTTGGTCAGCCAAGCCAAATAAGCCAACAGGTGCAATAGTGGCATGTCTGTTATGGGAGAACCAACTGCTCTCTAATTGGACTGAAAGCTGGCTCCATGGGAGGGAATACATCACTGATACTGAAAACCTACAACAGGGGTAGTCATGAGCCCTAGGGGTGTAACGTCTGCTGGTGTCTGGCTAAATGTATATACTATGCTCACCAAACTGCCCAGTAAGCACTTCTCTTAATGTCCACACCCATGTATTAATGCTACTCTCACTTTTGGTTAGAGAAGCTTCTCTTTTCAGATGGTGGTGACCTTGGGGTGACTCAGAAGGCACCATGGTGCTGAGAAGAAGGGACAGAGGAGTGCTCAGCACTGAAACATCTCAAACACAACTTCCAAGGCTCAGGGTCCATTGTAGAAGAGGGGATGGATAGAATGTAAGAGCCAAAGGAAGGGTAGGACTCATTACAACATGCTTCTCCAGACACAAAATGGCCTGGATATCAATGACCTCACAGCGCCTGACACTACATACACAAGACCATCATAATAGGAGGAAAAGATGATGACATCAGAATAAAAGAGAGACAGATTGAGAGGGGGAGAGGATATGATGGAGAGTGGAGTTTCAAAGGGGAAAATGGGGGAAGGGGGGGAATTACCATGGGATATTGTCTGCAAATATGGAAGTTGTCAATAAAAATAAATAAAAATTAAAAAAATTGTTAAGTCAGTTGAGTGGTGACATATGCCTTTTAAAAAAATTATTAAATTATTATATTTATTGAGGGAAGTACAGAGCCAAGGAGAGGCATCCACATGGCTACAGATTCCATTTGGAGGCCCCGGGAAAACCGTGGAAAGAAAAAAGAGAAAAGAAAAGTTCAAGGAGCTCCTGCCATGTTGGAATCTGGAGGGGTTAAAAAGTGCATGTGGAGAGGAAGGCCTCGAGGGACCTCATGGCTGGGAAAAACTCGCCCACAGCTGGAAGTTCCCAAGTGGTCAGAGAGCATGCTCCATGCTCCCCCTTACACAGGTATTTATAACCTTATAGTGCGGGCTGTCTTCTGGCTCAGGTGAACCAGAGGACTAGGGGCTGTCGCAAAGAGGCTAGCCCTGACACCAAGTTCCGGGGGGGTCAACTTGACCAACCACAATGTTTAAATCCTATGAAAGACCTCCCTCCCAGGAGGGGTCCTGGTTGTTTGTGGAAAAACAGGCCTAGGCAACTAGGCAGGAGGTAAGAAGTCAGATCATCTTTGATTTCTAGCAAGTGCAAACTTTCTTTCTTTCAAAGGTCCGGTCACTCTAACTGTTTCCCCTCTCATTCTCCTCTGTCATGAGAAGACACATGCCTTTCTTTAATCCCAGCATTTGCGAGGCAGAGGTAGGAGGATTGTTGTGAGTTTGAGGCCAGCCTGGGACTACAGAGTGAGTTCCTGGTCAGCCTGGGCTTGAGTGAGATCCCACCTTGAAAAAATTGGTCGATGATGTAAATAGACCTTTTTCAGAGGAAGACATTGGGGCTTGGAATGTAGCTCAGTGGCAGACTGTTTGGTTAGCATGTCCAAGGGCTTGTATTCAATCACTAGCATTAAGACAAAAAAAAAAAAATTACAAATGATGTCAAGAAGACAGGAAAACTTGGGCTAGAGAGATGGTTCAGTGGTTAAGGTGCTTGCTTGCAATGCCTGACGGCCAGGGGTTTTATTCCCCAGTACCCACATAAAGCCAGATGCACAAAGTGGCCCATGCATGTGGAGTTCATTTGCAGTGGCAGGAAGCCCTGGTGTGCCCATTCTCTCTCTGTGTCTCTCCTTCCTCTCTGTCTTTCTCTGGGTGTTTGCAAATAAATAAGTTTTTAAAAAGAAAGAATACAGGGAAAGTAGAATTCTTAGTAGCTGTTAGTTGGAGTGTAATTTAGGACATCCATCAGGAGAAAGATTGGGGAGTTTCCTGAAGATACCTACACTTCATGCTCATTGCACCCCACTGTTCATGACAGCTAAGAAATGCAACTGACCGAGGCGCTCATTGTTGGATGCTGGATAAAGAAGATGTGGTATGAAAATGCAGTGGAATATTATTCAGCCATGGCAGAGAACAGATTAGTGGTAAATGACATCTAGGAAGGAAAGGAGTGACTGGGGACAGAGAGAGGTCAACACCCAGCTATCAGCCTGTAGTTGGAGCATAGCAGGGCAGGTCATGTTCCGTAGGACAGAAGGGTGGGTATGATTTACAACGTACATACCTTATTCAATACTAGAAAGCAGGACTTTAAAGTTGTTAACAAAAGAAACTATAAATATTTAAGGAGATGGAATAATAATTATCCTGATCTGGTCACTATGTATCATTAGCATGTATCAAATCATCCTTGTCCAACCAATAAATGTGCATTACTTAAACCAAATATGACAGTTTCAGAAATTGTAGGCATCATCTTGAAATATTTTGTACTATATCTTCAGCTTTATCCTCGTCTGTGAATTTGGTCTTCTTTGATTTAGCTATAGTTCAGCTGACCTGGAATTCACTATGTCGTTTCAGGGTGGCCTCGAACTCATGATGATCCTCCTACCTCTGCCTCCCGAGTGCTGGGATTAAAGGTGTGCGCCACCACGCCTGGCTTATAGTTCAGCTATTTTAGCCCCACCTTTTAGTAATAACTCCACGTGAAGTATGGCTATGGGATAATTTGCACCCTGAACTGGCTGAAAGAGCAGAAGCACATTCCACAGTGGTCAGTTTCATGAACTGCTTTCATCGACTCAAAACTGGATTCAGTCTGCTGTGCTGATGAGAGAGCCTGTGAGAAAAACCCCACCTGGAAAGCCACTGTCATACTCACGAGGGGTTGTTAATGACTGTCTTCAGCGCCCTGAGCAGGTCCGTGCTTGACATCGTGTGGAAGTTGACTCGGACGGCTGCTCCCTTGGCTTTCATGCGAACAATGTTATCAGGCTGATCCCCAAACAAGGGGATGCCCACCATTGGAACGCCATGGTAGATTGCCTCATAGATGCCATTGGTTCCACCGTGAGTTACAAATACTTTGGTCTTTGGATGACCTGGCATTGGAACACATTAAAGAAAATTCTTGGCGCTGGAGAGATGGCTTAGCAGTTAAGGGGCTTGCATGCAAAGCCAAAGGACCCAGGTTCAATTCCCCAGCACCCACGTAAGCCAGATGCACAAAGTGGCACATACATCTGGAGCTCGTTTGCAGTGGCTAGAAGTCCTGGTGTACCCATTCTCTCTCTCTATCTGCCTCTTTCTCTCTCTCTCTCAAAAATGGATAAAAATTAAAAAAGAAAATTATGGGGAGACCAACCACTCTCTAATTGGACTGGAGGCCTGCTCCATGGGAGGGAATACATCCCTGATACTGAAAACCTATGACAGGGGTTAGTCATGAGCCCTAGAGGTGTAACATCTGCTGGTGTCTGGCTAAATGTATGTACTATGTTCACCAAACTACCCAGTAAGCACTTCTCTTAAAGTCCAC
Source organism: Orientallactaga sibirica (assembly GCA_036365145.1). Classification (NCBI taxonomy): domain Eukaryota; kingdom Metazoa; phylum Chordata; class Mammalia; order Rodentia; family Dipodidae; genus Orientallactaga; species Orientallactaga sibirica. The sequence continues at coordinate 4,981,685 of JAEOAD010000040.1, read as the reverse complement.
ACCCATATATTAATGCTACTCTCACTTATGGTTAGAGAAGCTTCTCTTTTCAGATGGTGGTAACCTTGGGATGACTCAGAAGGCACCATGGTGCTGAGAAGAAGTGACAGAGGAGTGCTCAGCACTGAACCATCTCAAACACACCTTCCAAGGCTCAGGGTCCATTGCGGAAGAGGGGGACAGAAAGAAAGTAAGAGCCAAAGGAAGGGTAGGACTCCTCACAACGTGCTCCTCCAGACACAAAATGGCCTGGATATCAATGACCTCACAGTGCCTGACACTACCTACACAAGACCATCATAATAGGAGGAAAAGATCATGACATCAAACTGAAAAGAGAGACTGATTGAGAGGGGAGAGGATATGATGGAGAGTGGAGTTTCAAAGGGGAAAGTGGGGGGAGGGAGGGAAGTACCATGGGATATTGTCTACAATTAAAGAAGTTGTCAATAAAAAATGAAAAAGAAAATTATTAATTATAAATCTTAGACACAATAAAAGACACGAAAGATGACTATTTCCTATGTAACAGATTTTTATAACCATGAAAATGTGTTGAAATTCCTTCCAGCTCTTATATGTCCACACAGAGGAGGTGGGATGTGAGTGGACAGAAAGGCATTTTGAGTAGAGTAAATGACACGTGTAAATGTAGGTGGCGATGTGGCAGAATACGACCACTTCAAGGAAGAGTGGACAGTGAATTTTAGCTGCAGGCTGCGTGCAGCTGGGAATCGGGTGTGTGGTGTTGGACTCAGAATTAAGACAGGAACATGTCAGCATTAAATGTAGCACCATCTTGTGATGTGGATTTTATTGGCATGGTAAATTCAGAGCTAGTCAGTAATCAAAAATTATTATTTCATTGGCATTTTAAGTATCCCTACAATTGGTGAAAGGATAGGTGGAATGTTATACAAGGAGCAGAGAGAGAAAATTCAGGAAGTAACTGGAATTTTATTTGAGAGGAAACTGCACCTGAGATAAAAATGGAATCTGGGGCTCAAGAGATGGCTTGGTAGTTAAGATGCTTGACTGCAAGTCCTAAGGACCCAGGTTTGAATCCCCAGTAACTACATAGGCCAGATGCACAAGGTGGCATGTATCTAGAGTTCCTTTTAGGTGGCTAGAGGCCTGGTGCACCCATTCTCTCTATGTGACTCTCTCTAGCAAATAACTAACTAACTAAATTAATATTAAAAAGATGGGTTCTGGCCATACTGAAAATAAGAAACAAGAGTATGTCAATATTCTTATGTCAACAAGAAAATATCAGTAGCTTTCTTCCTTCATTTTTCCTAGACTAAAATGTTTCTAAATCCGTTTGCTATTGACTTGTAATCTTCTTAACTTACTGGCTATGAGACTGACTACTTTTCTCCTCCCGAGTCTTACCAAGAAGGTCGTTCTGGGGGATCCACTTATATAGCTGCGTATTGGAGCCTAAGGTGTCTGGTTTCTTGCCTTCAAATCTCCACACAACCTGTTAAAGTAAACCAGCCTCTTATTACTTTAGTCAAATTTGAAATTATTATCATTAGAATTCTAAAGAGATTAGGAAATACTGCAGTTAGAATACTATTATAGGATAAAGAAATGAAGAAACATTAAAATGGTAATGCAAACAGACCACACTTTTCCTGCATTTATTTTTATATTTACTCAAGGTTTGACACACCACCTTGATATTTAATAAACAGGAACTTAGGCAAAGTATAACAAGTACAAGGATTAAGAAATTTATAATTACAATTATAGAACAACACATAAAAATTGCAATGACTAACCCATTGATTTTGTTTTATGAATCTGTATTTTATACCAGCTCTTAGATGCTAAATTCAGTGACAATATTTTTGAGTGAAATTTGTGGTAGTTAATCATAACCACTCCGACCCTAAGGTATTATATTAGCACTTGACCCTTGTGGCACCATGCTAAGAACACCATCCTGACTCTACTCTTTCTCTTTAGTCTTCCTGTTTCAGACTTTGAAGGCCAGGTCCAGCAGGGCAGGCCGCCTTTTTCTCTTTCTCCATGTCTGTTTGGTGTGGTGGACTCAGGCTGGTCAGCTCTTGCCATTCTTTATTGGAATAGACCATGAGCAGTTCTCTGAGTTGGCCTGTTTCATAATGTCGGGGAGTATGCAAGGCTGAGATGATGCAGAAATGTGACACCGTGTGGCACAACTCCCAGTTTTGACGACCCGTTGATTGCCACGGGGCCCAAGCCCTTACTGATGGGGAATCTAACTACATGCTGATTACATTCGTGGTGTGTACAGGGGCCTCAGTAATCTCCAAGGACGGGGAGAAGGGACAGGGCAGGTTTTGGTGACTGCTGTGTGTCTGTCTGGAATACCCTCATAATACCAAAGTTCACTATCCTTTTACGAATAGTTCTTCCTGAACACAGAACTCATACAAAAATTATTCATCTAAATCACCCACTAAGCTGGGAGTGGTGGTGCACGCCTTTAATCCCAGCAGAGGAGGCAGAGGTAGGAGGATCTCCGTGAGTTCGAGGCCACCCTGAGACTACATAGTGAATTGCAGGTCAGCCTGAGCTAGAGTGAGACCCTACCTCAAAAAAAAAAAAAAAAAAAAAAGGCACCCTATGTATAATCTTAGCTCCTTCCACAGATAGTTTACTTTTAAGTGACTAGTGAGATAAATTGGGATGATCATGACAATTTTACATGTCACCCTGGCAGTTTCTGCAATGAGACCTCTCACAGGAAATAACCACCTGGTGTAGGCATGACCCCACGGAGGCAGCACTTCTCACCTTCTGTGGAAGCTGTGCCAGGGCAGAGGCAATCACATTGGCCCTTTCCTGTGTCATGTTACTGACCATTGACCCCAGAGTGAACACCACAACACCATCTTCACCAGAGCTCTGGACAAAGTCTTCCATTTCCTGCAGAGAAAAAGAAAAGTCCCCATCATAATATAGCAATAGACCACAGAGACCGCTTTAAAGATTGGCTTTAGCATCTATGGGCAGACAATTGAGTATTATTCATGATGAGAGTACAGGCTCCTTTCAAAACAGATATAGTCTACACACATATATAATGATAATCACCTGTAATATATGTACACTCAATGCAAACAGGTTTTTAGAACATTTTCATCTTGCAAGACTGAAAAATTTTATTTATGTATTTGAGAGTGACAGAGAGAGATAGAGGCAGAGAGAGAGAGAGGAAGAGAGAGAGAGAGAGAGAATGGGCACACCAGGGCCTCCAGCTACTGCAAGAGAACTCCAGATGCATGTGCCACCTTGTGCATCTGGCTTACATGGGTCCTGGGGACTTGAGCCTTGAACCAGGGGTCCTTAGGCTTCACAGGCAAGCGCTTAACTGCTAAGCCATCTCTCCAACCCCAAGACTGAAATTTAAAAAAAAATTTTAAAATAATTAATTAATTAATTTGCAAGCAGAAATTTGTGTATGTGAGAATGACATACACATGAGAGGAAGATACCCAATACTGACTTATGTCCTCCATATGCACACACCCCCACATGTACACCCACACCCCCCACATGTACACCCACACACACCCCCACATGTACACCCACACCCACATGTACACCCACCCCCCCACATGTACACCCACAATCCTCACATGTACACCCACACCCCCCCACATATACACCCACACCCCCCACATGTACACCCCCACACACCCACATGTACACCCATACCCCCACATGTACACCCACACACACCCACATGTACACCCACACCCCCCCACATGTACACCCCCACACACCCACATGTACACCCACACCCCCCACATGTACACCCACACACACCCCACATGTACATCCACACCCCCCACATGTACACCCACACCCACCCACATGTACACCCATGCCCCCACATGTACACCCACATGCCCCCCACATGTACACCCACACACCCCCACATGTACACCCACACGCCCCCACATGTACACTCACACCACCCACATGTACACCCACACACACCCCACATGTACACTCACACCCACACCCACATGTACACCCACACACCCCCACATGTACACCCACACACCCCCACATGTACACCCCCACAACCCCTCACATGTACACCCCCCACACCCACATGTACACTCACATACACCCACATGTACACCCCCACACAGGAACATTGTCCTTCCCTGCCTCCCTCCCTCCCTCACCCCTTTCTCCCTTCTTTCCCTTCTCTCTTTCTTCTTTTTTTCATACTAGGAATCTAACTTGCACATTAGGCAAGTTCTCTGCCAGTCCCCAAAGTCCTGCAGGTCCTCCCATACCCCTTCTCTTTCCACTCTAGTTGACCCTGTCATTTCTCCTGAATGTGAACAGAGAAATCTTTTAGATCAGTGTTGGACTGCATACAATTTTACTAATCTTGCCTCTGCATTTTGACTTGTGAATTACTCTACACATCCTCAGCAGCTGGCTTTAAGAAAACAGATATTTAGGGCTGGAGAGATGGCTCAGAGGTTAAGGCTCTTGTCTGAGAAGCCTCAGGTTCAATTCCCCAGTACCCATGTAAGCCAGATGCACAAGGTGGCACATACATCTGGAGTTTGTTTGCAGTGGCTAGTGACCCTGGTGTGCCCATTCTCTCCTTCTCTCAAATAAATAAATAAAATGAAAAAGTTTTTAAAATCCCCAGATATTTAATCATATTATGATCAGATTTTACATTGCTGCCCATATTACAGTTGATAAAAAAGATTACAGCAGTGCAGTATAAAGGTCTTTGTTTTCTTTGTTAACATTATACCAGTTTCTTTTGTTCTTTCATATGTAATATCATTGTATACCATTTTGAATTCTTTTGTGCTTATAAACTAAGGGGAAGCGGTAGAAGTTAGTGGGTTTTCTTTAAATATGCAAAATTAGTCTCCTTATTATGCTTTACATTAACGGATTGATTTTACTGCCAGTCATCTTGATGTTTTCTTCTTTTAGCATTTCTCACAACTTTTATTACTTGTTCACACTCTTTCCAAGTGGAATTGGTGGTGTTTCAGGGGGAGCCTTACCTGTGGAATATGCTAGTCACATCAGTATTTTTCGAATGAAAAACTGATGTTTTCTTAAGTGTTGAATAATAAAGTCTTTGATTTAACTACCCTATCATCACATGTTCAAAAAGTTTCTGGTTTCTTCTATACTAAAAAATGAAATTCAGACACATGTGATGGCATAGATGAGAGTTTCCACTGCAAGGTCCCTTCCCGGATAAGAATTCTGGAAAACACAGCACAATCATCCCTGTTAAAAACTGAAGCCAGACAGAAGCAAGAACAGAACATGCTTACTTTAGGCAGAGGCTCAGCGGGTTTGCAGTGGAGTCCTCCAATGAACTCAAAATTTGGTAAGGTAGGGTAAGGAAACTCCAGATCCCAGTAGGTCCGGATCAGCCATATGTCTGCTTTTGCCATTGTTTCAATTAATGTAGTGGGTCTTCCTGAAGGGGAAAAAGAATAGCAAACGTATTTGCTAAATTACAAAAATGCCAGGTGAATATGAATATGTCAGGTAATTTTCTGGAAAAGCTTTTGATATTGTGACCAAAGTATGTGACATTGTGATATTGTGATATTGTGACAAGTATGTGTGCTTTGATATAACAAACATGTTTATATATATGTTTGTATATAGAACATATGTAATACATATTTATAATATACATTGTTTATACTCATATTTAGAAATAAAGGCACAGGATGAGAAATTTGTGAGAAAAGACCTTATCTGTAACTCTCCTCTGTATCTCACAATTACTAAGTACTTAAACATGCCATTGAAAATATAAGCAAATATATGAATGTCATGATTTATTAATCCTGCTACACTCAGGGAAACACCTTGCCCATCCAGTTTGCTCAGTTACAAACTGGAACCTTGACATGGGGTTTTCTAAGTGAACAACTTGATTTCAAATGACGTCTGATGAAGCCCAGGGTGGTCTTAAACTTTCTCTGCCAATGTTGACCTTAAACACTTCATCCTCCTGCCTCTACTTCCCACATGCTCAGATTACAGGCACGTGGTACCGTGCCTGGAATGAATTTCTGTGGCTTTTGTTTTCATTTTTCTTTTGACACAGGGTCTTACTAGATTGCTTAGGCCGACCGGAAAGAGAACTGTTGAGCATGAGAGCATCCCCTGTCCTGCTACTACATTCACCTCATATTAAAGGTTTCTAATATGTAGTCAGACTTTGTTTGCACATAGGTATTGACACATTTTAGAACATGGAGAGATATCTACTCATTGTGAATATTTCCTTTAATAGATAAAATTTAAACAGTACAAACTAGTAATTTCTGTCCCATTCCTGAATGTTACAGGTTTATAGACAGATTATTATTATTATTTTTTCTTGACAACTTCCATAGTTATAGATAATACACCATGGACCTGCCTCTCTTCCCCACTTTCCCCTTTACACCTGCACTCTCCATCATATCAGTCTCCCTTTTCATTTTGATGTCATCATCTTTTCCTCCTATTATGATGGTCTTGTGTAGGTAGTGTCAGGCACTGCGAGGTCATGGATATCCAGGCCATTTTGTGTCTGGAGGAGCACGTTTGAAAGGAGTCCCACCCTTCCCTTGGCTCTTACATTCTTCCCGTCACTTCTTCTGCAATGGACCCTGAACCTTGGAAGGTGTGATAGAGATGATAACCAGATTAATTTAAAACCTTCAGTGAAGGAATATGGATTCACTAATACCTGGCAATCATAGGCTTATTGTGCCTGAGATAAAGACATGGTATTTCAGAACTGTAAAGGAATTCATAAGGTGAAGTGAGAAAATGTTTAAATTTTTATTATGAAAATGACTATTTATCAGGGTGGAAAGTCCTCAGTGATACACAGATAATTGTGCTAGGAATATGCATTAAGCTCTACTTTCGTTAGACATTTAGTGAGCTCAAATTACTGTTGCAAGAGATACTATAATATGTCTAATTGAATGGTTATTGCTTAGAGAAATGTCCTGTATTTCATTCTGTGTCCACGCTTCCTTGAGTGGACTGTGTGAGTAATGACCAGGGCTTTCTGATATAAGAACATACATTTTTCTACATCGCTTTGAGTGTGACAGATGATCTCAGATGTTTATTTCATTGTTATATTCATGAAAGGTAAGTTCCTCTGCTTTTCTATCTTTTCAAATTCACCTTCCAAAATATGGCACATTTAGACTCTCACAGTACCAACTGGCAAACAGTACTTACCTAACACTTCACTGTACAGCTGATCCCACCTCTTCTCATCAAACGTTTGGAACCAGAAGTCGAAATAAAGCACATAAATCATATTCTTCACCCTCTCCATGAACGTCATATGATCGGTTAATTCTGACACGATAACAGGCACGTAGGAAGGAGGGAGTGTGAGGCCCCCACTGTACTTCTCATAGGTATAACCGGAGAAGAAACGATGGCTGTACACAAAGGGCACCTGGAGCACTTCAGCCAGCAGGTCTCCGCAGGGACTGAACACATCTGCCAGGATGACGTCAAACCTGCATTCTTGTAGTTTTCCTAGAAGTTCCTTGTTAGAAGCGACATCTCTGCAGAGTTTCTCAAAAAACTTGGAATCTTCCCACATAATTTCTTGAAGCATTGAAAAATATGTCCAAAATGGTTGTTTTGGCAGCTCATAAATTACTTTTCTGAGGGATTCCGCAAAAAGATCCTCGGCTTCACCTTTGCTGATAGACGTGGGGTAAGTCTCAAATTTAATACCAGGTGTCTTGTCAGTGCTAAAAACAAGGAAGATGAACTTCTGAGGACAGTCACCTCATGGCCCTTCCGGATGAGTTCAACTAGGATAGTCCTTAAATTCATCCAGTGGCTGTACTCCATGGGCCACACCAGCACCTTGCCACAGCTTGCGGAGCCAAGGAAAGCGCTCAGCTGGAGCAGGAGCAGAGCTGCGGTTATTTTCACAGACATCTTGGCTCAACACAAAGCTTCCTTTGAAATGATGACCCCTCTGCTCTTGCTCGTACGGGAGGAGAAACAACTAGTTAAACTATAACTTGTGCACACCAAGGGAACACAAAGAGAACAGTCAGAGCATCTGATAACCCAGCGCAACAAGTAAAAGTGTGGGACAGCCCGCGACTTTTCTGTCTTTTAGACTGTGAGTGCTTTTCTGTCTTTCAGGCTGGTGACCTTGCACTTGTGCTGTACCTGAAACATGACAGAGATATCAGAACTGTGTCAAGAACACAGTGCAAAGTGAGGCAATCCCTCCCGGGTACAGAACTTGAGATAAAGACCTAACACTACTAAGTCAGGGTTTTCTTTTGTTGTTGTTGTTTCCCGAGGTAGGGTCTCACTCTAGCTCAGGCTGACCTGGAATTCACTCTGTAATCTCAGGCTGGCCTTGAACTCACAGTGATCCTCCTACCTCTGTCTTCCAAGTGTTGGGATTAAAGACGTGAGCCACCATGCTGGCTCATTTAAACACTTTTAAAAAATAATTTATTTATTTGTTTATTTGTAAGCAGAGAGATAGAAGAGGCACTGCAAACGAACTCCAGATGCATGTGGTGCCTTGTGCATGTAGCTTACATGGGTCCTGGAGAATTGAACCTGGGTCCTTAGGTTTCGCTGGCAAGCGCCTCAACCACTAAGCAATCTCTCCAGCCCCAGTTCAACACTTTAAAAAAAAATTTTTTTTTTCTTTCGAGGTAGGGTCTCACTCTAGCTCAGGCTGACCTGGAATTCACTGTATTCTCAGGGTGGCCTTGAACTCACGGTGATCCTCCTACCTCTGCCTCCCAAGTGCTGGGATTAAAGGCGTGCGCCACCACGCCTGGCTTTTTATTTTTTTAATTTTATTTATTTTCAAGCAGGGAGAGAGAGATAGAAGGCAGACAGAGAGAGAATGGGTATGCCAGGGCCTCTGGGCACTGCAAATGAACTCCAGATGCATGTACTCCTTGTGCATCTGGCTTGTGTGGGTCCTGGAGAATTAAACTGGGATCTTTTGGCTTCGCAGGCAAACACCTTAACTGCTAAGCCATTTCTCCAGCCCCCAGTTCAACACTTTTATAGTCAAGAGATCAAAAACACAAGGTCAGAATTATTTTTAACTTTTTATTGACAACTTCTACACATATAGACAGTGTAAACATAATCATTATCCCCTCTGACCACCCCCCCTTTCCCACTCCAGAATCCACCCTCCGCCAAATCCCTTCTTCCTTCGAACTAGTCCCTCTCCCATTTTTATGTCATTTTCCTCTCTGTTATGTAGGTCTTGTGTACATTTTGTCAGGCATGGTGAGGTCATGACTATGAAGGCCACTTTGTGTTTGGAAGGCAGTATTGTAAGCCTCTCTTTCCTTTGGCCTTTACAATCTTGCTGTCCCCTCTTCCACAATGCTCCCTCAGCCTTGGAGGGTGTGATCGAGATGGCTCATTGAGTGCTCAACATATCACGGTCACTTCTAAGCACTTGGTGGGTTTTCTGGCTTACATGGGACCTGGAGAATTGAACTGAGGTCCTTAGGCTTCGCAGGCATGTGCCTTAACCACTAAGCCATCTCTCCAGCTCCCTTAATCTCTGAATTTTTATTTTTTTTCTTTTTGGTTTTTTGAGGTAGGGTTTCACTCTAGTCCAGGCTGACCTGGAATTCACTCTGTAATCTCAGGGTGTCCTTGAACTCATGGCGATCCTCCTGCCTCTGTCTACCGAGTGCTGGGATTAAAGGCATGCACCACCACACCTGGCTAATCTCTGAATTTTTTAAAGTATTTCTCTTTTAAAAATATTTTATTTTTGAGAGACAGAGCATGAGAAAGAGAGAGAGAGAGAATGGAATGGGCAAGCTGGGGCATCCAGCCACTACAAATGAACTCCAGACACATGCTTACATCTTGCTTACGTAGGTCCTGGGGAATCGAACCTAGGTCCTTTGGCTTTGTAGGCAAGTGCCTTAACTGCTAAGCCATCTCTCCAGCGCCAACCTCTGAATTTTTAAAAAAAGAAATGTTATTTATTTGCATGGAGAGACATGTGCACCACCATGTGCATATGGATTATGTAGGTTCTGTGGAGTCAAACCTATGTCGTTAGGTTTTGTAGGCAAGTGCCTTATCTGCTAAGCCATCGCTCCATCCCTTATTCCTGGCATTTAAAAAATAATTTTCTTATCTTTTCCATGTCTTGTCATTTATTAATATAGCACTAATCAATTAAAATTATTTTTCCTTTACTTTGTACTTTTGTTTTAATATGATTTCTATTGTTGTTTTATTATTGTTTTTGCATGTTTTATGAAAAAAATATATTGTTTGGTTTTCTGAGGTAGGGTCTTACTCTAGCTCAGGCTGACGTGGAATTCACTCTGTCTTCTCAGGGTGGCCTTGAACTCTCAACGATCCTCCTACCTCTGCCTCCCAAGTGCTGGGATTAAAGGTGTATGCCACCATACCTGGCTGAAAATATATTTTAAAAAATTCATATTAGAGAAAGGGAAAGAGAAAGAGAGAGAGGTAGGAGAGAGAGAGAATTCGTGTGCCAGGGCCTCAGCCACTGAAATTGAACTCCAGATGCTTGCGCCACCCCTAATAGGCATGTATGACCTTGCACCTGCCTCACCTTTGTGCATCTGGCTAACATGGGATCTGTAGAGTCAGTTGAATATGGGTCCTTAAGCTTCACTGGCAAGCACCTTAACTGCTAAGCCATCTCTCCAGCCCAAGAAAATATTTTTATTTATTAGCAAGCTGTGGTGGTGGTGGTGGTGGTGGGGAGACAGAGAGGGACAATGGGTATACCAAGGCCATCCGTCACTGCAAATATTCTCCTGAAAATGCACCATGGTGTGCATTTGGCTTTCCATATGCACTGGGGAATTGAACTCAGGCCATCAGGCTTTGTAAGGAATCATCTTTAACTGCTGAGCCATCTCTCCAGCCCCTATTTTTGCATGTTTTTATTGTGGTCTTTATCAGGCTTTGTAAGGAATCATCTTTAACTGCTGAGCCATCTCTCCAGCCCCTATTTTTGCATGTTTTTATTGTGGTCTTTATCAGGCTTTGTAAGAGATCATCTTTAACTGCTGAGCCATCTCTCCAGCCCCTATTTTTGCATGCTTTTATTGTGGTCTTTATCTTCTTTGGCTTCCAGATGTTGGACTTGCTTCAGCTTCTTTTTTTAAATTTATTGATTTTTCTTTTATAAAAAATTGTGCACATAGACTCCTCTCTGTTGCCCCAATTCTGCTGAGGGTCTTCAGTGGGGTTACTGGTATTCATTGTGGGGACCAAGAGGCCTCAGTCAGTCTCTGCAGGGAAGGGGAAACGTGGTGTCTCAGGCTGTTCCCACCCACCCTGAGGCTCTTACAATATTTCTGCCCCCTCTTCCGCCATGCTCCCTGAGCCTTGGTGGGCAAGATAGAGATCTGATTTAGTGTTGCCTTCTCTGTAGACTGGATCTCTGTTTTTATGACGTTTGAGTGACCACAGTGTCTGTCACCATCTCCCTGGAACTGGTGGTAATGGATTCCCTTAGACTTGGCTCATTTGGGGAAGAATTCATTCCTGTTTATGTCATGGAGGATGGCCTTGCTGGATCCCGCAACTGAGATCGATGGGGTTCTTTCAAGACAGAGCACACCACTGCTTGTTTTACTAGCTTGCAAGATTTCTGCCTGAGAATACCCCATCAGGGTGATGTGAATTCCTTCATCGGTGAGGTGAACATCTGTCTCTCTCTGGTGCTCTTTTTAGAATTATCTTTGCCTTTGATTCCTGGCAGCTGGATTGTTACAGTCCTGAGAAAAGGGACTCTTGATTGAGTCTGCTTGCTCTCTAGATATGGATGTCCATTTCTATACTACTCAGCTTTCCATCATTGTAATGAGATACATGGAGTGATTAGGCCATCAAAAACGAAGGATCTGCCATGCATGGAGCACACGCCTTTAATCCCAGGCAGAGGAAGGAGGATAGCCGTTAATTGGAGGTCAACCTGAGACTACAGAGTGAATTTCAGGTCATCCTAGGCTAGAGCAATACCCTACCTGGAAAAAACAAACAAACAAACAAACAAACAAACAAACAAACAAACAAACAAAGAAGAAGAAAAAAGGATCCCTTTATTACCAAGGGTTTCTACTAGAGAGCAATCGTGTCGTAGTAGTGACCCAGTGCTTAGCACATGGACTTTTGGGGAGTGATCTAGCAAACTTACCTAGCTAAATTGGTTTCAACATTTGGGAAATTTTCAGTTATATCATTTGACAGATCTTTAAATGTCTTTGCCCTGTTCTCATCTAGAAAACATGTATGCTTACTTGCATACCTTAAGTTTTACAGGACTTCTTTACTCTTCTTTCTCTGTCTTTTTTTTTGTTTGTTTGTTTATTTGTTTTCTTTTGAGGTAGGGTCTCACTCTAACTGAGGCTGACCTGGAATTCACCATGTAGTCTCAGGGTGGCCTCGAACTCACAGTGATCCTCCTACCTCTGCCTCCCAAGTGCTGGGATTAAAGGCGTGTGCCACCACGCCCAGCTCTTTCTGTTTTATTTTTATCTTTCTATATTATTTCAAAATGCCTGTATTCAAGGTTAGAAATTCTTTTTTTAAAAAATATTTTTTCAAGGTAGGGTCTCACTCTGGCTTAGGCTACTCAGGCTGACATGGAATTCACTATGTAGTCTCAGGGTGGCCTTGAACCCATGGCGATCCTCCTACCTCTGCCTCCCGAGTGCTGGAATTGAAGCCGTGCGCCACCATGCCCGGCCAGAAATTCTTAATTTATGATAGTCTGCTGTTGACTGTCAATGATGTATTTTCTTTTGCTGAGTTTTTAGGATTCACAATCACCATGTGGTTGTTTACGAAGCTTTCTAGAGCTAGATGGCTCAGTAGCTAAAGGCACTTGCTTGCAAAGCCTGATGGTCTACGTTCAGTTCTCCAGTATCCACACATAAAGCCAGATGCACAAAATGGCATATGTAGCTGGAATTTGTTTGAAGTGGCAGTGGGCCCTAGTGCATGGCACTAAATCTTTCTCCTTTTCTCTCAAATAAATAAATTAATATTAAAAATGATTTCTATTGGAGATGGACAGCTGGCTCAGCAGTTAAGGCACTTGCCCTGCAAAGCTCAAGGACCCAGGTTCAGTTCCCCAGGACCCACATAAGCCAGATGCCCAACGGGGTGCATTCATCTGCAGTTCATTTGCAGTGGATGGAGGCCCATGTGTGGCCATTCTCTCTCTGTCTCTCTATCTGCCTATTTCTGTATCTCTCACTCTGAAATAAATGAATATAAATAAACTATTTTAACAAAGAGTGCATGCGGGTGGAGTGAGTAGGCCAGAGCTCCCATTTGCCCACCTCCCAGTTCCCCACGTCACTTTGATGCCCTTGGAATCTTCACAACTTGCGCATCTGCTCTTATGACAACACCCTACACCAATCCAATTCATATTTAAAACGCAACACTTGCTGAAGATCCTACAACGAGAATATTTGCTTCCATCTCAATAAAATAATATTTTACCCCCAAATGGGTAGACCACATGCAAAAACAAAACAAAACAAAAAAACAAAAAAACAATGAAAGTGAGAAAACTGAGAGACCTCCACCAAGGATACCTAGTCCCACACTGGAAACCTCCAATGAAGCCATAGAGAAAACCAAGAGAAACTGAATCCCCAAATGAAAACACAACAAGCTATGTGATCCTGATCAAGAGAATTGTTGAACTGGAAGCAAAGGATCAAACCCCGAAAATGTCATCAATGGAATTGAGCAGAATTGTCTCTTAGAACACTTAGCCTTTGTCAGTAGGGTCAACTTAATTGAAGAAAGCCAGGGAAGCCTCAAAAGAGAGAAAATGAAGATGAGTCAATAAATAGAGGATCTCAATAAACAGATGGTTAAGCTTAATGAAGACATGACCAAATTCCAGGAAGCATCAAGAAAATCAGACTTCGAACAGAAATTGTACTTGAAAAAAGAGATGGACATGATGCAAAAAAAAAAAAAAAATCAAATAGAGATTAAAAAAAAATCTTTCTAGAACCCGTAGGTTAAGTAGCTACAGCTGCTTGATCTTTGACAAAGTTGCCAATAATGTAGACTGGAGAAAAGACAGCATCTTCAACAAATGGTGCTGGGAAAATTGGATGTCCACATTTAGAAAAATGAAAGTAGATCCACTCTTCTCACCATATACAAAAATTAAGTCCAAATGGATTAAAGACCTCAATATAAGACCTGAAACTCTTCAACTACTGGAAGAAAAATAAAAGGAACTCTCCAAAATATAGGTGTGGGGATGGACTTCCTGACCAATACCTCAGTAGCCCAGGAAATTAAACAATCTCTCAACCAATGGGATCTCATGAAGCTAAAAAGCCTTTGCACAGACAAACATACCATAATCAGAGCCAATAGATCACCCACAGAATGGGAGAAAACTTTTTCTAGCTATAACACTGACAGAGGCCTAATGTCTAGAATCTACAAAGGACTCAAAAAACTAAACAGTAAAAAAAAAAAAAAAAAATCAAACAACCTACTGCAAAAATGGTGCAGAGAACTGAATAGGGAGTTCTCCGAGGAACAAATGCAAATGGCTAACACACACTTAAAGAGCTGTTCAACATCCCTAGCCATGAGGGAAATGCAAATGAAAACAACTGCGAGATTCCGCCTTACCCCAGTAAGGAGGGCAATCATTAAAACATCAAATGTCAATAAATGTTGGTGAGGATGTGGGGAATGAGGAGCCCTCATTCACTGTTGGTGGGAATGCAAACTTGTACAACCACTATGGAAATCGTTATGGAGATTCCTGAAAAAGATGAACACCAAACTACCACTAGATCCAGCTATTCCCTTAGAGAACATTTCCCCTAAATGCTCCATGCTTCACTACAGAGATATTTGCTCAATGGTTTTCATAACTGCTCATTCATAATAGCTGAAAACTGGAATCAACCCAGATGTCCATCATTGGACAAACGGATAATGAAGTTATGGTACATATACACAATGGGATTCTACTCAGCAGTAAGAAAACATGGATACAATGCAATTTTAGGAAAATGGATGGACTTGGAACAGGTCACACTCAGCGAACACACACAATCCCAGAGAGACAAACGCTGTATACTCTCTCTCATCTGAGATTCCAAACCTGCACCAGCTCCAGTTGCTGGCATACTGGATAGGCAACTCAAGGCCCAGGTAATAGGGATGGAAGGGTTTGGGGGGAGGAGAATTGGAGCGTGGGGAGAAATAAACACAAAAGTAAAGGCAAGATGAACTGGTACCATAGAACCCTTTCTCATGAAGGTCGACTAAAAGATATACACCTCAACAGGAGAACAGGGGGAGTGCCTGAAAAGAAGGGTCCTGGAGAGGGTGGGATGAAACCTCACTCTGAAAAATTTTGACTCTGACCTGTAACTCCCATTACCAGAAATAGGTGCTACCCACTTTGTGCTGTTGATCAGAGAGACCTATAGGGTCCCCAAAACAAGAGAGGATTCTGTCAAAGCACTTCATTACTCACCTGACATAAAAGGTATTGCTGAAGACACCATATGCTACTGACAAAGAACATGGAGAGACCTGGTTGGAAGTTGGAAGAGAGCCACTCCCCAGACAGCCCTTCTAGTGCTGGAAATCACTACATGAGGTATTGGGGGACACTCAATGGTGTGAATAAACAGGGGTCTAAGCTACTCAGAAGCAACCAGCCTGACAAGAAGTACATGCAAGTGCAATGGTGGCACACAGCCGTGGTGGGTAACCAAGGGTTTCTGATTAGCTAAGAGATGCTCTCAGTAGATGGGACTTGGAACCAGGTCTTAATCCTATGGAGACAAAGATTATGTTGTCCAATGTCAAGCTCCCACTAGTGTTTGGCTACAACAGGGACTACATTAATCAAACTCTCCCTGAATTAATAATGCTTATCTAATTTAACCTATGCTGACTTCACTCTCCATTGGAGAATCTGTTTTGCTTTTTCAGAAGGCAGTGAGTCCCAAGGACATAAACATACCTCACTCTCATCTCAGTTGAGTCCCAGGCAAAACCACAGAGGAAATAAGGAGACAAGAAAGAGTGCTGCTTCCATGGTGCACTTCACAATCCACCTTAGGGTGAAGGAGACAGACCCTGAGGATACTCAACACATACCAAAGTAGAAATCCAGAGGGTCCTGAGAGTTCATCACTGGAATAGACTTAACACTCGCCCACCATGGCTCAGAGAATTTTGTGAAAGAGAGGGTGGAAAGATTTTAAGAGCCACAGGTTTGGATGTCATGCTCAGAAGCACGGCCTCTCCTCAGTAACTGATTTCTGCTCCCACAACACACAACCAGCAACCTCACTGAGGAGGGTGCCCCTGTGGAATGGGGCCAGGGAGGAGGCAAATGATGGTGATAACACATGATGTGTCCATGAAAATTATGTTCACTTTTTTGTGTGTGGAGGGGTAGGTTCTCACCAGTCTAGCCTAGGCTGACCTGGAATTCACTCTGTAGTCTCAGGGTGGCCTTGAACTAATGATAATCCTCCTGCCTCTGCCTCCTGAGTGCTGGGATTAAAGGCAGGCGCCACCATGCCTGGCTACAAGGTGTGTTCTTAATAAAAACAAATTTTATAAAAGAACCAACTTTGTTTCATTGATTCTTTGTGTTTGTTGTTCCTGCTAGATTTTGGTCTTAATTTGCTTTAATTTATTTTTATTTTTCTTTGTTAAGATATTTTATTTATTTATTTATTTATTTATTTATTTATTTATTTATGAGAGATTAGATTGATAGAGAGACAAAGAGAGAAAGATTGAGAGAATAGGCAAACAAGGGCCTTCACCTGCTACAAAGGAAGTCCAGACTTAAGTGTCACCTTGTGCATATGGTTTATGTGGGTCCTGGGAATGGAATCTGGGTGCTTTAGCTTTGCAGAGAAACACCTTAACCACTAAGCCATCTCTCCAGCTCTTATTGTGTTTTGTTTTGTTTTCATTCTCATTACCGGCATGAATATTCAAGAATATTCTGGAAAGAATATTCATCTTGTGTAAATTATATTTGGGAAGTATATAAATTGTTTTTGTTCATTTTTCTTATTCCTTCATGGTCTGAAAGGTGACTTTGTCAAGCTCCATCTCAAAGACTTTGTATTTGGACTTTAGAGCAGTATTGCATCAGATGTTGAAACTAATAGGGATGGACTAACAACTTTTTGTTCTGACAGACACATTAAAGGCTTAGTGATGAAATGGACTTGCTGTGTTTCAGATGAGTGTCATTAAAGTCCATGTGTGAAAGCCTTCTTCCCAGCCTATGTCATTAGTGAGTGCTGATGAAAACTTTATGATGTGGGAAATAGATGGTCCGACACAGGCAGGGCCTCCAGTTAAAGCAGGCCTAAGCTATCAGACTCAACTAGGGCCCCAGGTATGGAGAGGTCGCAGCACCCTGGACCCTGGTCAAATCTTGGGTCCCAGGACTGGCAGGAGTAAGGCTCTTCTCCTCCCCTCCTGGGGGTCACAGTGAGCCTGGACCCCAATATCAGCCTCAATACAGGCAGGAAGCGGGCTGGCCCCTCCCCTCAACCCAGGGTGCCTGGACATCTGATAAGACTCAGGCTTCACTCATAGCCCTGTGACCTTTGGCCACTTACCTAGGAGACCTCTTATACCAACAGCCTTTACACAGCCCATCCCCCAATGACTCATACACTATACCTCTTCGTGCCACTGTGTAGAGCACCTGACTCTCTGCATGCATGCTGGAATGAACATCCCTAAATGCCAACTAGGCATTGGCAAACAACCTTTGAACCCACCAATCCCCTTGGGACCCTCTTCCCGCTCTCTCTCCACTGCTTATAAAATCCCGGTTCCTTGTTGAATAAACGAGAGCTGTTCTCTGAAGCTGTTTCCTGGGTGTTTTTCCCATCGCACTCATGGCTGCTCAGGACCCTGCTCCACAGGTGCCTGGACACCTCTGGGAAGCTGGTGCACAACAGCCTGTTGAGGAATCAGGGACCCACACTAGACTAAGTTAGCTGTTTGGGTGTGTCTTTGAAGGAAATGTTGGGTACAAAGACATTTTTTCTCTCTTGTTACTTTCAGCTGCTCTCTGGGGAGTGCCTGACTCTGCTATGCACTTCCTTCTCCCTTCCCTTACCCTGATAGAGGCTAAGAAATCAGAAGCAAGTGAACTTGTATTGAAACCCCCAAAGCCTGAGCCACCAGATCCCACTTACCTACTATTTTGATACCCGCTGGTGTTTGATCGTTTAAATTTAAACTGAGGAGTGAAAATATTCTTCACTATAAAAATACATCATTGGGAATAGTGGAGAACCACCAAAGGCATTCTCTTTTCAATTCAGCGCTGTAGATAAGAACATGAAATGAGAGGAATGCTCATGGGGAATGAAGGAATGAAACTATCTTCACTTGTGTGATCATTCACAGATGTCTTAAAAATTCACCAGAAAATAACAGATTATACAAGCAGTTTTCAGGATAAAACCTTCAAATCAATCTTCAATTAACTTGTACAGACTTACAACAAAAAGAAATGAGTGAAAGAAGGCCAAAATATATCACAAAAATGTATTTGAGGGAAGAAGAGATAGCTCAGTGATTAAAGGTGTTGGCAAAGCCTGCTGGTCTGGGTTTGATTCTCCAGGACCCTTGTAAAGCCAGGTGCACAAAGTGGTACGTGCTTCCGGAGTTCACTTGCAGGGGTCCTGGTGGGCCCATATTTTCTCTGTCTCTCTCTGTCTTGTGTAAATAAATAAACAAATATTGCAAAACAACTTTGAAAACATGTATTATAAAAATGTATTTGAAAATATTAAGCAATAAGTGTAAATGATATTATAAAAAGTGCAAAACATTTTTCATACTTTCAGACAGAGCATTTCATACTTTTTTTGCTGGTGATACTCTATTCATTATACTTTCTCAAAGGAAGCACCAGCAAATACCAACTAATTCCATGACAGGAATTCATTCAAATATTGAAGGCATCAAACCAAAATATTAAAAGCAAGGTTGAAAAATATAAACTGACAGAGAATCAAGTTAGAAGAAGCTCTGTCTGAACGAAAGCCCACTGAAAGTCCGTCATCCAGATTGGGTGAGGCGGCGCGCAGCACAGATGGAGGGATTGTGTGTTTTTTAAAATTCAGAACCCTGCCAAACTTTTATAGATTAAGCAAATAAATAGAGACCTTAGGGGGATGAGTCCTTACCCAGGACTGAGACATGCAGACTTGCATCTAGTTGATTATTAACTAGTAAAGTATTTTATTTTGGCAGATGAATCTTTTATAAAGTTGATGACTTTGTTATTTTAAATTCCCGGAATATGCCAGGTAACACTGAGTTATACATTATGTCTGGGCTAATTGTATGGTATGTGTGCTGTATATCATCCCAATTATTTCTTTTTAAAATATTTTCTTTCATTATTTATTTGACAGAAGGTGGAGAAAGAATGGGTGCACCAGGGCCTCTAGCCACTGCAAATGAATTTCAGACGCATGTGTCACCTGTGCATCGGGCCTTAACATAGGTACTGGGGAATCAAACCTGGATCCTTTGGCTTTTCTGGCAAGTGCCTTAACTGGTAAACCATCTCTCCAGCCCATATCATCCCAATTTTAGATCAATCATGACCCATAAAAAAATGTTGATTCCTTTATGCTAGTATTTGATTTTTTTCTCCTTTTTTTGGTTTTGTTTTGTTATTTTTTTGTAGATAGGGTCTCACTCTCGTCCTGGTTGATCTGGAATTCACTATGTAGTCTCAGGCTGGCCCCAAACTCACAACAGTCCATCTACTTCTGCCTCCCAAGTGCTAGGATTAAAGGTGTGTGCCACAATGCCCAGCTTATTATTTGATTTTTATGACTATATTAGAAGAATTTAGACATATGAACCTCTATAACAATTGCCACTCTATTTGATGCAATTGTTTTTATTTATTTGCAAGAAAAGAGAGAGGAAACAGGAAGAAAGGGGATGCTAGGGCCTCTAGCTGCTGCAAATGAGCTCAGATGCATATAAAATGTGGCTCTAAATCAGACTGGGGTCAATTTGGTTAAGCTGCTGAGACATCTCTACAGCCCCAATAGCCACTGTTTTTGACACTTTACCACATGCAATTTGTATATTCCATCTTAGCTGAGAGATGTATAAACTTAAACCTCAAGTGGAGATACACCTGATAAAAAAAAGTTATAAAATAACTTATTAGTTAACTTCTTACTACATTCTTGTTTGCCTTTATATAAAAGTTGTATATTAACTTCTTGACATATAAACAAAAAACGTTACAGAGAAGACAAAGGTAAGAGAGCATCTCATTCAGCAAGATGTCTGTGAAGTGGACATCAGTCATGCTGTGGGTTCAGTTGATGTGCTTGTTTGGGGTGGGAACTGGTGGGAAAGTGCTGGTGTGGCCCACGGAATACAGCCACTGGATGAACATGAAGATAATCCTGGAGGAACTTGTCCACAGAGGTCATGAGGTGACGGTTCTGGTGTCTTCAGCTTCCATTCTCATTGACCCCAGCAAACCATCTGCTGTTAAATTTGAGACTTACCCTACATCTATGACTAAAGAGGAACTCGAAAAATTACTTTTAAATTTGATTGGTCAATGGACTCAGAATATTCAAAACATATCACTTTGGATATTTTATTCAGAGATACAAGAGCTATTTATGGAATCTTCTGATGTTATTGAGGACATGTGTAGAGATGCAGTTTTGAACAAGACTCTTATGACAAAGCTACAAGCATCTAAGTTTGATGTGGTGCTTGCCGATGCCATTGGTCCCTGCGGCGAGCTGCTGGCTGAACTTCTTAACACATCTTTGGTGTACACGCTCCGCTTCTCTCCTGGATACAAATATGAAAAGTATGGTGCAGGACTTCAATTCCCTCCATCCTATGTCCCCATGGTTCTTTCAGAATTGAGTCATCAGATGACATTCATGGAGCGGGTAAAGAACATGATCTATGGTCTGTTTTTTGACTGTTGCTTCCAAATAATAAATGAGAAGAAGTGGAACCAGTTTTATAGTGAAGTTCTGGGTAAGCTGTGTCATTAATACTGTGAGACACAATCTCCTGTGGCTTTGGGTGTGAGTGTGTGTGAGTAACAGTCAATTGTGAACTGTTCAGTGAAAGTAAAAGACAATCAAACAACCTCAAAGAATGGTATTACACTAGGTGTGTGGTCAGAACATTCCAGGAAATAATCCTGATATTGAGTGAGCCATAGAGGGTTCTCTGAACAATAATCAATGCTCAACAATACTTTCTGGTTTATCTTCAGTAAAATACTTCCTTTAATCAAATTTAGTAATTTTTGTAGATAAGTACATTATGATCTTATACCTAATAACTACCATATCTTTATATACAGCATTAGGAAAATTATATTCCTTTGTGTTTATTAATTTGTGCTAGTTTTAATTGGTGATTATCTCTGAAGTTAAAATCTAAGTCTTATAAAAGTGACTTATTGGGCTGGAGAGATGGATTAGCAGCTAAGGCGCCTGGCTCCTAAGCCTAAGAACACCAGTTCCAATCTCCAGGACCCATGTTTATACAGAGGCAAAGTGACGCAAGGGCGCAATGCCGCAATTGACCACAAGGGGGTGTACGCATCTGGAGTTCATCCACAGCAGCGGAGACGCTGGGGCGGGCCCATTCCTCTATCTGTCTTCTCCATCTCTTTCTCTGCTTCTCTGTGTCTCTCTCCAATAGAAAAAAAAAAGTGACTTATTGTAATCTTGTTCTTAGAAAATTGAAAAAGCTCCTCCTTTCTTATGGAAATCCACTGTATACAAACAATGTTAATATAGTTTGTCTAAGCTTGATATAACAGTCATAAATATTTCTTTAGTTATGCCTTAGAATTGTCCACTGGTAAAAGGTACTTATTTTAAAATTTCTTTCATCTGTAGGCTACGTATAATCAGTCTCGATCAAGGTCTCAATTAATTGAGTCATTTGTGGTATCTTAAGTTCATTGCTTATAAAAATATTGATATTTAAGATATGTTTCCTGCCCTAGAAAATAATCTTAAATTGCTGTTCTGCTTTCAGTTTGGGAGGTAATTGATAATTACATTGGTATACAGACTATTCAAGGTTGTTTTCAAATATAGATGCCAAACTTTTATACTGTCTTTTCTTTTCCTGACATAAAATTTCAAGATTAAATCAACTGACTTAAAGTTCTTGATAAAATAATTGATAAAATATTGTTTTCAGGGCTACTAAAATGTTCTCCTTATGCTTATAATTGACAGATAAGTAAAAGATGAAATGTGAATGCTTTATATGTTCCAGATAGTGATCACACTATCACCTGACAACTAGACTTAAATATTCATCAGAATGATTTTAAACTATTCTGTCATTCTCTAACCAGATCTGCTTGGCTAACCAGATATGTTTTACACCTTTTGAACTAATCTGTTTTACTAATCAGATATGCACAGTCAATGTGAGTGATTAATAACCATACTTAGTAGCCAAAATCAATTGGAAACATTGGAGTTAAAAGGATAACCAAGATTTTGGTTCCTGCTCCCAGGTCAGAAGGCCACAGGAGAGGATGGGACAGTGCTAACTTCTAGCCTCTTGTAAGTCACCTGTCTTCTTGATCAGAGAGGATATGGAGTCCCAGAGATGAATTCCAAATCAGTGTATCTGTAACAGGAGAGTCACATCAGAGGAAAATAGGTCCTCCAGACTTCCCAGAAGAGGAAGGGCCACTTGGTCAGCACAGCCTTGACTTATCCTAGCAGATGACAATGCTGAGAGTCACAGAACTGCTCACAGGTCCCTCTAAGTCTCCCTAGAGTGCCATCATTGACCTCCAAAATATACAGTTAATTCTGGCAGCCTTCATGGTCTTAATCACCCAGTAAGAGAAATTTAACTACAAAATATAACTACAATATAAACCATGATTCAGAGTAATAGTCTCACCTGTCTGATGCTGACTTATAATACTAAACTCTAACATTAACTCATGCCTTCTGCTTCTGCCTCTCCCTGATTAACTTCACCTACCCTGACTGAAACTCCTCCCACTTGCCTTAGCTAAAATCAGAGCTATTCCTCGGGCCCCTCCTTCCTTAGGCCTTAACCTACCTCATCCAGGGATAAATACACCACCACCCCAAGGGATGCTGTCAATCTTAAATTCACTTATTTTCCTATTCTTCCCCTAATCCCAATACACTGATGCCCCTCTGCCTCCTCTCTCTAGCCCCAAGACTTCTATCCCTCACCTCTGAGCACTCATTCTCCCCTTGTGCCTGGTGTTTTGATGTCATAACAAGCTCCTTCATTCTTCCTTCTGTCCTCTCACGGGGTGCGCAGAGCCCATCTCCCTCACCTTCTCTATAATAGATGTTGCCAGTGACAGCCCGGAAGCCAGCTCAATATGGGGATGCACAAGGGAAGTCTCTGTTTCATTCAGGACCAAGTCGTAACAGCCACCATGGAGCTGCCTCCTCATCACCTGCCCTGAAGGGAGACCCATCACCACATTATCCTGCCTCTCCTGTAAGAACTCATCACCCCTACTGTCAGCATGAAGAAATGAACCTTCATCTCTTATCATTAATAAAAGGCAGAAATGTTAGTTCAGGAAAGGCTCCCCAAAAATGGAGTCACCAAGGACAGCAGGATGGTGACAGAGACAAGGAAGCAGGTTATCCACATCCCACAAGAAACTGCCCAGCTATCATCCCTTCCTTGCCTAGCAATGCCCCCAGGTCATGTTTTCCTGCCCCCTTATCTCATAAGTTGCCTGGTCACTGTTCTGGTCTCACACCACAGCTATGTGAAATGGCTAAGGTACAGAACAAAGGCATCTTGCCCCTTCCTCACCTTCCCCCAACTGAATAAGCCTATAAAGTCCACCACGTGATTAACTCAGGAGGGCTGTGCTCCTCTCTTGAGAGCCAGGCCTGGAAGCTGGGGCTTTGCCTGAATAAAAGCTTTCAACTTTGCCTCAGAGTGCTTTGTGTGATCACAGTCACTCTGGAACCTTACAGATATATCATCCAAACAGAAAATCAACAGGGAAGTAAGAGAGCTCACCAAAACCATAGATCAATTAGATCTAATGGACATTTCAAAAACCTCTCCTCCGATGGACGTGGTGGTGCACACCTTTAATCCCAGCACTTGGGAGGCAGAGGTAGGAGGAGCGCTGTGAGTTCAAGGCCACTCTGGGACTACATAGTGAATTCCAGGTCAGCCTGGGCTAGAGTGAGACCCTACCTTGAAAAAAAAAAAAAAAAAAAAAAAAACTTCTCCTCCATAAAACTGGATAATATGGAGGAAATGGATGAATTCCTGGACAGATACCACCTACCAAAACTAAACTCAGAGGAGAGCAATCTCCTAAACAAACCCATCACAGCTTTTGAGAATGAAGAGGTAATCAAAAACCTCCCCAAAAGAAGAGTCCAGGACCAGATGGTTTCTCAGCTGAATTCTATCAAACCTTCATGGAATAACTGAAACCAATTTTTCTCAAACTGTGCCACACAGTAGAACAACAGAGAAGGTTGCCCAACTCCTTCTATGAAGCTAGTATCACCCTAATTCCAAAACCAGGCAAAGATTCCACAAGAAAAGAAAACTATAGGCCCATTTCCCTGATGAACTTAGATGCAAATATAATGAATAAAATCCTTACAAACCAAATTCAACAACACTTCAAAAGCATTATCCACCTTGATCAAGTAGGCTTCATCCCAGGAACTCAGGGTTGGTTCAACATATGGAAATCTGTCAATGTAATACACCACATAAATAAGCTTAAATACAAAAACACATAGTCATTTCTATAGCTCCAGAAAAGGCCTTTGACAAAATATAGCATCACTTCATGATCAAAACTTTGGAGAGACTAGAAAAGAAGACAAAAGAAGACAGATTCTGTCAGAGCACTTGATGACCCACCAAAAGTTAATGGTAAGACGCTACTGCTGAAGACACCATATGCTGTTGGGATGGAACATGGAGAGCCCTGGCTGGAATCTGGAAGAGAGTCAGTCCCTGGACAGTTAGCGTGTCTAGTGCAAGATGGTGCTATATGAGTGACTGGGGGAAAATGACCAACATGTGTGTAAGCAACTCATGGTCTAAGCTACTCAGCAGCAAACAACCTGACATGATGTAAACACATGTGCAATAGTGGCACACAGCCATGGAGGGTAGCTAACTGGTCTCGATTTGGCTAACGGATGTGCTCAATGGAATGGAACCCATAGCTGGAACTGGGAAACAAGACAGAATCATATCCAAAAAATGAGCCTGCTATCCAACATCCAGTTCCCACCAATCACAGCCTATAAGAACGCCTATACCTATTAAATTATCTCCAAAATAATAATGGTTATCCCATTTATCTGGTGCTGAATTACTCTCTGTTGGAGAATTTGCTTCTCTTTTTCAGATGGATGCTGAACCTGAGGAGAAATTCAGCCCATCGCACCTAGCAGGGCCCCAGCTGAAACCATAGAGTAATGGGGGAAATGATCAAGAGTGCTGTTTCTTGGTGAACGTGGTACCAGCACAAGGGTGAAGGAGATAAACACAGAGAACACTCAGCTCCTACCAAACCAGATATCCAGAGACACAGAAGCTCCCAAGACCTCATCACTGAAGTAGACCTAAACCTAACATGGCTCAGGAAAGATCACGGAACAGGGGGCAGAAAGAGTGTTAGAGCCACAAGTTGGGACATTATGCACAGAGACATTGCCTCTTCCCCATAACTGATGGCTACCCCCACAATGCACGACCCATAACCCCAACAAGGAGGGTCCCTTCAGAGGGGGGAGGACAGGGAGGAGGATAACAATGGTACCAACATGACTGTATACACACTCTGTACATAACTAATTTAAAAAAAGCCAAAAGACCCAGTTCTATTCCCCAGGACCCACGTAAGCCTGATGCACAAGGTGGCACATGCATCTGGTTTGCTTGCAGTGACCTGAGGCCCTGATATACCCATTTCTCTCCTTCTCCTTGTTTCTTCTTCTCAGATAAATAGAAACAAAATATCTACAAATTGTTTTCTTTATGTCTAATTCATTGATTTCAATGTTCTTGATATTTTTCTGCCTGGTACTTTGGAGCTTGATTGTTCTTGTGTTTCCTGTGTCTTCAGATGGATAGTAGTTATGTCTGTGGGATTCTTTGGTTTGGTAGGTCGGCATTTAGGGCTGTAAGCTCCCCTCTTAGGACTGCCTTCATTGTGCCTCACCGGATTTAGTGTGAGTTGTTTTCACCCTCATTCAGATATAGAAATCTTTTGATTTCCTTCCAGGTTCCTTCAATGAGGAGTTCCTTGTACAGTCTCCAAAAGTTTGCACGTTTCTCTTGTTTTTCTTGTTAATGTCTAGATTTACAGCATTGCTGTAGGCTATAAAGCAAGGAGTTATTTCAGTTTTCTTAAATTGGTGGAGACTTGCTTTGTGTTCTCAAATGGGGTCTAGTTTAGAGAAGGTTTCATGAGCTACTGAGAAGAATGTGTGTTCAGGAGAGTTTGATGGACTATTCTGTAGATGTCTCCTAAGTCCATTTGATCTTTGATGTCATTTAGTTCCACTATTTCTCTGTACATTTGTGTTTAGATGTTCTGTCTTTTGATAATAATGTAAAAATAATATATATATATTTTTGAGGTAGGGTAGGGTCTCACTCTAGCTCATGCTGACCTGGAATTCACTATGTAGTCTCAGGCTGGCCTCTAACTCACAGTGATCCTCCTACTTCAGCCTCCTGAGTGCCTGGATTAAAGGCTTGCACCATCATGCCTGGCTTTGTAAAAACTTTTAAATCAGGTTTACAACAACTCATTTCTGGAAATCACATGCAACAATTCAGACATAATTCTGTCATTTTTTGCAGTTTTCTTTCTCTCTCCATACAGGAAGACCCACGACATTTTTGGAGACAATGAGAAAGGCAGACATATGGCTCATTCGGACGTACTGGGATCTGGAGTTTCCTCGCCCACTCTTGCCCAATGTTCACTTTGTTGGAGGACTCCACTGCAAACCTGCCAAACCTCTGCCTAAGGTAATGCTACTCCCGCTTTCTTCACAAACCACAGAAAGGGGGATAAAGTGTTCTGCCACATGTGCAATCATATAGCCTCATGACTCAACCAGTCTCTGCATTTAATACAGCCAAGAAAAAAAAACATCAGGCTCTCTTGGATCCTTTTACCATATGGTCAATTATACTAGGGCCTTTATTATGTAAAACAAACAGTCATTCATTCTAAAAATATGAATTCCATGGCTACCAAATATGTACCCAAGGAAACAAGTAGACAAGGAAATAAAGAAAGTAGAATCATTTTCTGCACCAGAGGCAACTACATCTTAGAGTAGATAGTGGTCTATTTAACTTCAAAAGCCAGGTATTTTCTGCCTGTACCCATACTTTGGGCACGTGTCTCAAAATAAAGGTTTCTTCAGAGACTTAGCAAGAGAGAACACATCCTGCTCATGTAATGTTGACATTCCAGTTCCTGCCACTGCGTCCTGGATACAGCCTTTAATTTACAACCAGAATGGAATTCTGTCAACTCCTATAATGTAATTTCATTGGAAGTAGTCACATGATCTAATGTATTTCAAAATAACATCATAGATTTAGGAAATAAGTAAAAAGCAAGCGACCTTTTAATTATCATTGTTGTTTTAATAACACATTAATACTCCCGCTTGTCCCTTCCCCATGAATCATTCTACTTTCACTGATTTTTTTGGTTTTGATTTTGTTTCCCTGTATAAAAGAAAGCATGCAATACTTCTATTTCTGTTTCAGGATCATTATGCTTATCATAATGCCCTCTGATCCCAGTCATTTCTTGCAAGTGATATAATTCTCTCTGAGTTGAAAATATCCTGCTGTGCACCTAGACCATATTTTATATCCAGCCACCAGTTGATGGGCACCTTGGTTGATTCTATGCCCTGCTTGTGAAGAGTGTCTTACAATAAATCCTATTATACAGGTCTCTCTCCTGCATGCAGATGTTATTTCTTTCAGACACATACCATGAGGAGAATTAGCTGGATTACATGGAAATTTGCTTTTCAGTTTTTGGAGGCACTACTCTAATGCTTTACACACTGCCTGTAATTTTTTGCACTTTGTCAATAATGGGTGAGGGACCCTTTTCCTCTCCTTCCTTGAGAATATTTATTGTTTTGTATTTTGATAACAGCCATCCTGCCATCTGCCATCTTTTGATAGGTCATAAATTTCTATAACTTTTCCTTCCTTTAAGATTTTCATATTTTTATTTATTTATTTGCAATCAGACAGAGAGAGAAAGAGAGAGGAACAAATTCCAGATGCATGTACCACTTTGTCCATCTGGCTTTATGTGGGAACTGGGGAATCACACCTGAGCCATCTGGCATTGCAAGCACAATGCTTCCATCACTGGACCGTCTCTCCTACCCCTTTGCAGTTTTTAAAATTTATTTTTTAACAATATTTCTTAGTGATCCACTAAATGTCAGTGGCATCTGTTGTAAAAAGTGTTTTTCACTTCCAACATTATTTACTGGGAAGATTAGTACATATTGAAATCACAAATAGATGTGCTTCCAGAGAGAATCAGACATTGTGTAAATAAAATACTGATTGCTGACAATACCTGGACTTCTCTCCTTACTGGTTTGTGTCACTCCTTTAGTGTTTGCTGAGCTGGACTTGCTTTGTGATGGAATCAATTCTTATCCACAGGAAATGGAAGACTTTGTCCAGAGCTCCGGGGAGCATGGCATTGTGGTCTTTTCTCTGGGGTCTATGGTCAGCACCCTGACCGAAGACAAGGCCAATGTGATTGCATCGGCCCTGGCACAGATTCCACAGAAGGTGAGATAAAATGTCCACTGCATAGACAGCTCTGCAGGCAGTCTACTAGATTTTTAAGGATTTAGGAGAGGAAATTTCTCATTGAAAAATGAAATGTCTTGTTCATCTCATGAATCACATTTAATTATATCCATGTAAATATAGAAGGTCATAATATATGAGTTTTGACTGAAAACAAGTTTTATTCATATTTGATTAGAAATATTTTACTTTGCAAGCACATTAAAACATTGACACTGAGGTAGTATTTGATAAAAATATACAAAAATCATCAATTTTTAACTTATTGTGACTTCCAGTCCTTTGCAAACTTCACAGGGAACTGTACTAATTACAGAAATCATCAGAAAGGGGACTGGGGAGATGGCTTAGTGGTTAAGTCACTTGCCTGCCAAACGAAAGGACCTAGGTTTGATTCCCCAGGACTCTCATAAGACAGATGCACAAGGTGGCACATGCCTCTGGAATTTGTTTGCAGTGGCTGGAGGTCCTCGTGTGCCCATTCTCTTTATCTGTCTCTCTCTTTCAAATAAATAATTAAAAATAAAAAAAGAAATCATCAGAAAGCCACTCAATGCTAGGTGATAGTGGGAAGAGGAGATACAGTGAAGCAGGTGTTCAAATCACTAGAACGTTACCATACAATTTATTCACCTCCTGTAATCCCTGCCCACCGATTCACCTTTGCTTTAGATTTCCAATTCAGTCAACTATTTCAAAATGTTAAGACAATTAATTGAGGATTTTAATTCATGAACATATTATAATTTAATCATATTCTCCCCTCTTTTCTCCACGCCTCCTACCCCTATTTCATGGTGCAAAAAGTCCTTTTCTGATGTCTCATTCCTTCTCTGTCTTCCTGTCCTCTACACAGTATGGTTGACGGGCTTCATGCTGTGCAGTGCTGTGGAGGTAACACCTCCTCTGTGAGATCATAAACCCCAATCACATCCATGTCATCCTCCCTGGCTCCTTCCGGGGTCCAAAGAAGGAATTTAGGGCAGGGAGAAGACGAGACGGGGCAGGGAGGGGAGGGAAGGCAGTGGTCCTCAGAGGCCTTGGGTGTCAGGGATGAGGCATGGGCTGGGAGCTGGCATGGAGCTAAGCTTGTGCCCAGGAGCGCATGGCCAGCTGCGCTAGAAGCCACCTGGCCTGGGCATGGAGGGAGACCAGGGGACACTCCTTCCATGTGCTTTGGGCTTTAGCAGAGTACTGCTCAGTGCCTGGACCTCAGCCCCTGGCTAAGCTCTGGCGGTCCTTGCAGATCGGATGATCCACTTCACAGATTAGGAAACTGAGGCCCAGAGAAAGTAAGTCTCTTGCCTGCCCAAAGTCAAACAGCCAGCAAGTGGCTTCTGGAGCGGAATGCTGGCATTCTGAGTAGGATGGTTTTAAAGGCTCTTCATATCAGAGTTTGCCAATGCAGAGGAGGAGTCTGTGCGTGCAAGCCTTGGGCCATGACTGAAAAATCGGGTTCCTTTCTGAGAGCAAAGCCGCCTGCTTGGCTCCCGAAGGTCTCAAAATATCCTAACAGCTGATCAGCCTTAAGGCCAGGGGCAGCTGATTAGAATCACGAGGCTCACAATCACGGAAGCAACCTGGACATTGTTACTCTGAAGTCCACGATTTCAGATGGGAAAACTGATGTCTAGGGAGACTGGCAGAGTCGGTGCTAGAATTCAGGTCATTTTCTAGTTATACTCCTGTGCCTTCTGGGGCATCTGCATTGTTTGGATTGATATCCACTGAATGCAGCATGGAAAAATGTTTTTGCTGAATGCCTTCTAGGCACCTCAAAGACGTTTTTGCCCTTTGTACTTCCTAGGTACCATAAAAATGTCTTTTACACCATTACCCTGTGGAAAAGGTCCATGGAATGTTGCTGTAGAACAATAGCTATTATATTTGCTAGATCTCAAACACCCTTACCCTCTTTCCCCAAAAGAGATGTGTGTCATATCTGTGATACTGGCATATCAGAAATAAATACAGCAGTTCTATACATATATATATATATATATGTGTATATATATATATATAAATTAAAATATTCATTATACTAATTGATCACATTTCCACCTCCAGAATTATATTGGCTGTGTAAGAATTACATACATGCTTGAATTTGTAATTAATCATCACAGTTTGGTCAGTTACAATGACAAAACGTCATGGTTGACTGATTATAAACATATTTACAGAAAATGGAGGTATTAGTCTGCTGTGGTGGCACACGCCTTTAATCCCCTCACTGGGTAGGCAGAGGTAATAGTATCCCCGTGAGTTCAAGGCCATTCTGAGACTCTAGAGTGAATTCCAGGTCACCCTGAGCTAGAGTTAGACCCTACCTCAAAAAAACAAAAAAAAATAAAATAAAAGAAAATGGAATTATTGTATTTATTTCAACATTTCAATGACTTTCATATAACTTCTGATTCTACTACTTACAGTTTCTTTCTTTCTTCTTTATTTCTTCTTTCTTTAAGATAGAGTCTCACTGTAGTCCAAGCTGAAATTCACTGCTCAGTCTCAGGGTGGACTCAAAGTCACTGCAATCCTCCTACCTCTCCCTCCCGAGTGCTGGGACTAAAGGCGTGCACTACCACACCTGGCCCAAGCGTATTTCTTATCTGTCATGTACAAGATGTGTAATGGATGCTCTCTTCATTTCTGTGAAATTAATACACTTAAAACTTTGAAAAATCAATTATAGAGCCAGATACGTTCTGTTTGCAACAGGTTCTATGGAGATTTGAAGGCAAGAAACCAGACACCTTGGGCTCCAATACTCGGCTATACAAGTGGATCCCCCAGAACGACCTTCTTGGTAAGGCTCAGGAGAATGGTGAGTGAGGCAGCAGGAAGAAGATTACAGGATAAGTTTCACATCCCAGAAGCCCGTAGACAGTCATGCTGCAGCACAAGGGTCTGATATTGCAACATCTCTACATGGGAAAGGGAAAGGGGGAGGGGACAGCAG
Source organism: Orientallactaga sibirica (assembly GCA_036365145.1). NCBI lineage: Eukaryota > Metazoa > Chordata > Mammalia > Rodentia > Dipodidae > Orientallactaga > Orientallactaga sibirica. Next base: position 4,949,719 of record JAEOAD010000040.1, on the reverse strand, counting down.
AATCTCCCAGAAGCTCACGGGCGGCTGGCCTGGCAAACCCAGTGGTGAGTAATGAGGAACCACGGCTGAAGCATGTAGAGGCAAGAGTGACTCTAACGTTGTTCTCTGACCTCTACGTGAGTGAATAGCACACAGGTGCCTATGCTCACTCGAGTTCTCTCTCTTTCACACACACACATACAAAAATCAAAAAGATAGTCTATTGAAAACAAGGAAGAAAAAGATAATCAGAATATGTGTGCAAAAGGAAGCACATTCAGTGAATATTTGTTATATAAAAACTCAAAGCGAAAGCATTTATATTAATTTTCTGAAACAAGAAACAGAAAAGAACTAATGATATATCAAAAAAGTTCTAACTTCCTAATTTGCTCATTTTGATATTTTTATGGGCAAATTGTGCATGCATTGCCCAAAATAATCTTTTTCACATTCCCTTTTGCAAATCTTCTCTTTATTTTTAAAGGCCTTGAGTCACATCCCCACGTTTGCAGGCAGCTTCTTCATGTACCTTTCCATTGAGCTCAAGAACTTCTTGCTCTGCAATTCCAAAGTGATTTCATGCCTCTAAGGATAATCTACTGAATCCTGCCTCCTTCTAGAGTGTCATATTGTACTCATGCCTAATCTTTCTAATTAAGGTTACTTGTGGAATTCTTCCCATTGTAGGTCATCCAAAAACGAAAGCTTTTATAGCTCACGGTGGCACCAATGGTCTCTACGAGGCAATCTACCATGGCATCCCAGTGGTGGGCATTCCTATGTTTGCGGATCAGCCTGATAACATTGCTCACATGGTGGCCAAGGGAGCAGCGGTCAGAGTGGACTTCACCACAATGTCCAGTGCTGATCTCCTCTCCGCCTTGAGGACAGTCCTTAATGACCCGTCGTGAGTATGACTACTTATGTACCAGTGCTGTTTAGAGAAGGCTTCTCATCTCCGTGGGCGTGAGTTTGAGTCCTTTTGTAAGCTGATTAATTTTGAAAGAATTTAAGTGATTTTCTCCATCTCAGATATGTGCTCATTTACAACAGCGAAGTTATTATTAAACTCATGGATCAAATGGGTAATCAGTAGAAAACTTTCCACACATACAAATAATTTTGATATAATATATAAATGTAGTTGTGACATATATGTGTGTGTGTCCTTGCTATGTAAAATATTATATTATTTTACTTATCTTTGTTCATTTTATTTTTTATTAAATTATTATATTATCAACTTATAGTTATTGAAGGAAGTACAGAGCCAAGGAAAGGCACCCATGTGGCTAGTGATCCCATGAGGAGGGCCTGGAAAAGCCATGGAAAGAAAAGAAAGAAAAGAAAGAAAAGAAAATTCAAGGATCTCCTGCCATGTGTGGAGTAGGAGGAGATAAAGACCCCATGTGGAGAGTAAGGGCCAGTGGCCCAGCCACTGGAAAAAGCACCCCAGCTGGAAGTTCCCAAGTGGTTAGCTTATTTGTAAATATTATAGAATCCACATAAGAAAAAAATTACAAACCGGAAAATTAATGACAAAATTGTGTCATTTTTATCTATAGTTTCTGAAACTATAAAACATTGGTTCAAAATGTATTTTATTGCTGCTACCTTTGTGACAGATTCTATTTAATTTATTAAAAAATTTTTTAATTTATTCATTGGCAAACAGACAGAGAGAGAGATAAAGAATGAATCCTGTCATGCAAACAAACTGCAAATATGTGTGTCATTTTATGCATGTGGCTTTATGTGAGTATGGGGAAATCAAACAGAGGCCATCAGGCTTTGCAAGCAGGCAGCTTCTATTGTGGAGCCATCTCTCCAGCCCCCTTGATCAATTTTATTTTTATGATATATATCATAAATTATAAAATATTTCCATTTAAGTTAGAAAATTCTGTTTTATATAGTATGTTTTTATAGTTTTGACATTCAGAGAATTAGATAATTGTAGGACATTTTATCACACAAATATCACTGGGCATTGAGGTTATTCCCAACATCTGGGGCTTTGATGCCAATGTTGCCAATAAATTATACCTCTGATGTGTAAAACTCAAGTTAATATCCACAGTTCGTGAGTGAAGAAATAATTATAGTATCTCAAGGGAAAATGTCTCAGGAATGTGACTAGAACAATTGAAAGTTCCAAAAGGAATATCACTGGTGAATTGAAGACATACCTGGAAGACCTGGACAGAATGTGTGGAGTCAATGGGACATGGGGACATGCTGCTAGGTTTTGTCCTGTGGAGTGGTCTAGTCCAAGAACAGACGACTTCTTCTTCTTCTCCTTCCCCTTCTCCTTCCCTTCTTCTTCTTCTCTCCTTCTCCTTCTTCTTCTTTTTCGTAGTAAGTAGAAACTTTCTATGGACTCATCATATGTTGTTATCATCAATTCCCTCCTCCTTGTCCCCACCCCACTGAGGCCATCCTTGGTGGGATTGCTGGTATTCACCATGGAGTTGTGGGTTATGAGTTGTGGCAGCAGCAGTCAGTCATTGTGGGGAGACAATATCTCTGGATAATCCCTCCCACCCTGTGGATCTTACATTCTTTCCATCCCCTCCTTTGCAAAATCCCCTGAGCTTAGGTGGATGTGCTTTAAGTCTACTTTAGTGCTGAGTTCTCAGCAGCTTCTGAATTTCTGCTTTGGTGTGTTCTGAGTATCCTCAGTGTCTGTCTCCATCATGCTGGTGCAGGGTGTCAGGCTAGCTGTGGAAGCAGCACTCTTGATCATCTCACCAGTTCCCCTGTGCTTTCACTTGGGTCCTGGCTGCTGTGTAAGAGATGGTTCATCTCCTGTCAGGAAGTCAGCTGTCCTTGTCTTGTTGATAGATTTTGGTCATCCTCAGTTCTCACTGTTGTCTGAAAAAGAAACACAACTCTCCAATGGAGAATGAGATCAGGATAGGTTAAAGGGGATAAGCATTGTTAATTTAGAGAGATTTTGATGTGTGTAGCTTCATGTTTGGACAAAGGTTAGTGGAAGCTTCTCATTGGAGTCCATAGTCTTGGTCTCCAGAGGATTCTGACTTGGTTCCCAGTTGCAGTTATGGGTTCCTTTCCACTGAGTGGATCTCACAGCCAATCAGAGAGCCACTGGTCACACTACTGGGCTGTGTGCCACTATTGCACAGGTGTGTACATCTTGTCAGGCTGATTGCTTTCATATAGCACCATCCCCTGCTTGCTCACATTGTTGGAAATTTCCCCCCAATGGTTCATGTAGTGATTTCCAGCACTGCATGGGCTAACCATCTGGTCATTGGCTTCCTTCCAGATTCAGCTGGATCTCTCAGTATTTGTTTTTCATTGTGATGAGTGGTCAGGTGGAATTTTTAGCAAGGTAGATTTGGAAGTGTTCTACTCTGGCCACTAGATAGCAGATAGCAGTCAGAAGACAAAAGATAAGAGTGGAAAACCCTGGTGGTTAGACACTTCATCTACCATGACCCAATTCCTAGTTTAGATCTTGAAATAATCATTCTCAAAGTCTCTTTCTGTTTAATTTATTGGATGTAATCCATTCATTTCCTTTTCTTCTGATGGAAAATGTTTATTTTTCTCTGGACATTTCAATTACTCATTGAAAAATACTGCTCAACCAGAAAATCATAACTAGCAACCAATCATTGTCTGAGGATGAAAGCAAAATGACAGCACCCATAGGTGAGCATGGGAGCATGGTGGTGCATGCCTCTTATTCCAGCACTCAGGAGGTAGAAGCCGGAAGTTCAGTTGTTCACGGACATCTCAGCTACCAAGTATGTTCAAGGCCAGCCTGGGCTAAGTAAGAATCTGTCTCAACTTGCCCTCCACACCTTCCTCCCACCTCCCCCTCCCAAAATCTACAGCGTTTGTGTGGCACATATATGTCATTTGATTTTAGCAACTTGTAGGGCTGTTTCCTAAAATTTTACTGCAGATCAACTTCTCTGTAACGTCAGTGTGTATCTACTTCCCCATCAGGTATAAAGAGAACGCCATGAGGTTATCCAGAATCCACCACGACCAGCCAGTGAAGCCCCTGGATCACGCTGTCTTCTGGATCGAGTTTGTCATGCGACACAAAGGGGCCAAGCACCTTCGCCCAGCCCTGCATGATCTCTCCTGGTTCCAGTACCACTCGCTGGATGTGCTTGGGTTCCTGCTGGCCTGTGTGCTGTCTGTGATATTTGTCATCACAAAGTGTTGTCTGTGCTGTTGTGGGAAGTTTGTGAAAACTGGAAAGAAGGAAAAAAAGGCATAGTTGTGTTGACGTTGGAAGCTGAAGTCCTGATAGACAAGCCTCAGCAGGAAGATGTGCTTCCAAGTTCTCTTCCCTCTGTAGCAAGACAATTTTTACAATTAACGTTGTCACGTGTTTTTTTTCTTCTTTTTAAAAACATGTGTGTTTGTGTGTGTGTGTGTGTGTGTGTGTGTGTGTGTGTGTGTGTGTGTGTGTGTGTGTGAGAGAGAGAGAGAGAGAGAGAGAGAGATTGATTCACAGGTATGTGAGTGGTGGTTCATGTGTTTTAGTCAGAGGAAATCCACACTGCTGGTCCTCGCTTTTCACCTTGCTTGACACAGCTCTCTTGTTCCTTGCTGTGCATGCCAGACCAGCTGGCCTCAGTGCTTCTAGGGCATCCTCCTAGCTCCAGCCTCCTATCTTACCATAGGTGTGTTGAGAATGCACACATGTGCTCCAGCATGTAAAAAGACTACTGTTTTTTGTGTGTTTGTTATGTATCTTGTCAGTTTAATGAAGGAATTAATCACCTTTAGAAGTTTTGAGATGGTGACTTTTGGGTCACTTAGGTATAGGATCATGTCATCTGCAAATGGGGCTATCTTCACTTCTTCCTTTCCAATTTGTATCCCTTTTTTTCTCTTTCTCCTGTCTTATTGGTTTGGCTAGTACTTCTGGTACTATTTCAAAGAGAAGAGGTGAGAGTGGGCACCACTGTCTTGTTCTTGATCTCAGTGGGAACTCCTTGAGTATGTCCCGATTAAGTATTATTTGGGACTTACATTCTTTATATATAGTCTTTATTGTGTTGAGATATAAATGGTCCCTGCCTAGTCTCTCCAGAGTTTTGATCATGAAGTGGTGTTGTATTTTTTCAAATGCCTTCTCTGCATCAATTGAGATGATCATGTGGTTCTTGTCATTAAGTATTGAGTTTATTCATGTGGTGTATTACGTTGACTGATTTCTGTATGTTGAACCAACTCTGCATCCCTGGGATGAAATCTACTTGATCAAGGTGTATAATGCTTTTGATATGTTGTTGAATTTGCTTTGTGAGAATTTTGTTCAGGGACATAGGCCTATGTTTTTTTTTTTTTTTTTCTCTTGTTGTATTTCTGTCTGGTTTTGGTATTAGGGTGATAGTAGCTTCATAAAAGTAGTTGGAGAGGATTTCCTGTTTCCCGATATTGGAAACAGTTTGAAAAAAAAAATGATGCCAATATTTCTTTTTTTTTTAAAAATGTATTTTATTTATTTATTTGAGAGAGAGAAAGAGGCAGAGAGAGAGAGAGATAGACAATGGGTGCGCCACTGCAAGTGAACTCCAGATGCATGTGCCCCCTTGTGCATCTGGCTTATCAAACTGGGATCCTTTGTCTTTTCAGGCAAATGTCTTAACCACTAAGCCATCTCTCCAGCCCTGGTGCCAATATTTCAATAAAGGTTTGATAGAATTTGTCTGAGAAGCCATCTGGTCCTTGGCTTTTCTTTTTGGGGAGATTTTTGATTACCTTTTCCATGTTGATGGATATGATAGGTTTGTTTAGGAAATTAATCTGCTCTGAGTTTAGTTTTGGTAGGTGGTATATGTCTAGGAATTCATCCATAATCGTCCAGATTATCCAATTTTGTGGAGTAGAGGTTTTGGAAGTATGCCCGATGAGTCTTCCAATTTCATTGATATCTGTTGTGACCTCTCCTTTTTCATTTCATGTTATTATTTGAGACTTCTCTGTTTGTGCTTGATCAAATTGGCCAGGGGTTTATAGATTTTGTTTATTTTTTTCAAAGAGCCAGCTCTTTGTTTCCTTGATTTTTCAAATTGTTTTCTTAGTTTGCAATTTATTAATTTCTGCTTTGATCTTGATTATTTTCTTCTGTCTGGAGCTCTTGGGTTGGATTCTTATTGTTTTTACAACATCTTTAGGTGGACAGCTACATTATTAATTTGAGATCTCTTTGTCTTTGTTAAGAAGGCATTTAGCACTTTGAATTTTCTCCTTAGGATTGCCTTCATTTGTCCCATAAGTTTTGGTAAGTTGTGTTTTCATTAACATTCAATTCTTAGAATTTTACAATTTCTTTTTTTTATTTCTTCCACAACCCATTCATTGTTTAAAGGCATGTTGTTCAGTCTCCTGGAGCTGGTGGAGTTCCTGATATGTCTCTTGTTAATTTTTAACTTTAAAGCATTGAGATCTGATATTATGCAGCAAGTTACTTCAATTTTCCTGAATTTTTGTAGGCATGCTTTATATATTGTCTACTTTGGCGAATATTCTGTGGGCTGCTGAGAAGAACATGTATTCTTTAGAATTTTTGTGGAAAATTCTGTAGATGTCCATTAGGTATAGTTGATCTGTGTTGTGGTAGAGCTCTGTTGATTTTCTTCTGTTTGGGTGATTTGTCTATTGTTGATAGCAGAGTATTGAAATCCCCAACTATGATGGCATTGGTGTTTATTTCTCTTTTGTTGTCAATTAGGTTTTGTTTTATAAACTGTGGTGCACTTGTGTTTGATGCATATAGATTTATGGTTGTGGTGTGATGTCCTCATTTTGGATTATTCCCTTGATGAGTAAGAAGTGTCTGTCTTTTATTATTTTTGGTTTAAAGTCTATTTTATCAGATATTAATATATTGACACATTTTTTTCCCTTTAGTAGTGGCTAGCTTAGTTCTAGTTAAGAAGGTCTACTGAGAGGGCTTCTGGGTAAGATGGCAGTGTAGGAACCATGCCAAAGCTGCCTAGGGGCAATAAGCAAAGTGCGCGTGCACACACACACACACACACACACACACACACACACAAAACAACAAAAACAAAAAAATCCCCCAAACCCAGCAAAATACACACTTCTACTGAAAAGTGAAGGTATATAAGAAATTATCAACAACAGAACAGAAGTAGGAGATCAGAGATTCTAGAGACCACAGAAGCAGGCAGAAGGGGCTCCAGCAACAGCACCTATCTCTGTGGCCATGGCTGCCAGACTCTGCCTGAGGAGCAGGAAAAGCCAAGTGAAGGGATTTTCCACACACACCAGCCTCCTCACAAACTCAAGAAACATGACGGGGAAGACCCCAGTGACCAGCTGAGTAGCTCATGAGAAAGAGGATCAGAACTTCAGGCACCCTCCACAGCCTCCCCTCCCCCAACCACCAGCTCTGGCAACCACTGGAGACCTGGGGAAGGGAACTCAGCTACACAGCACCCAGCACAGGCTATCAGAGCAGTGACTCACCAACCCAGCCAGCTTTCCTGAGCCCACAGCACAGCAAAGAGGGACCCAATTGAGTACACAGCATATCAGAGACCAAAGCCATCCAAAAAGGTAACAGGACCTACTTATACCAGGTCAGTACCTGCCAAAAGCCTGGTATACAGACCTGCATTGGAAGTGCTAATCGCACCTTCCATACCAGGGCAGATTATGTGTTAAATCTAATGGATGGTCAGATTTGCCAATCTTAAATAAGGTATATATGGGGGTTGCCATTTATTGCTTCCTGATTTATAGTGCCTTTGTCTCTTCTGTCATTCATGGGGGCAGCTGACCTTGGAACCCTCAACAGACCAGAAATCTCAGCCTCCCAGTTGACAGGATTAAGGGAGTGGGGCAACACACATCCTTAGGGACTTTGACTTTGTTAGATGATCTATTTTTTTTAATGCCCACTCTTACATAAATACTCCATGCTGGTTTTGATTGAATGTGTATATTTTTCAGTTGAATTTTAGAATTTGCCTGTATTTTGCTCTACCTTGCCTACTACAATACTCACATAGCAGGCAAACCCAACACCTAGGGTCACTTTTGCTGGTACTCTGAGAGTCTTTTAAGAGCAACACTTTAGCACCTCAAGCTCCTACCCTGAAGATATAAGACCTATTTATACCAATAAAATGGATGAAGGAGAGAACAGAATATCTCAACTAGAAGACCAGGTGGCAGATCTAATACAGTCCAACAAAGAGAAAGACAAGCTAATAGGAAGGTATGAATGGGAATTTCAAGATATTTGGGACACTATGAAAAGATCAAACATGAGAATTCAGTGTATAGTAGAAGGAGAAAATTTCACTCCAAAGGCATCTTCAATAAAATCATAGAAGAAATCCCCCCCCCCCAAATTGGGAAAGAGATGCCAATGCAGATACAGGAAGCTTTTAGAACACCAAACAACAAAACCTGGAGTGAACCTCTCCTCGCCATATTATAATTAAACTACCAAACCTGCAAACCAAAGAAAACATATTGAAAGGAGTTAGAAAGAGCAAGTCATTTATAAAGCAAGCCCAACAGGATAATAGCAGATTACCCAATACTAACTTCCAAAGCCAGAAGGGCTTGGAATGATGTATTCCAAGTTCCAAAAGATAATAACTGTCAACCAAGAATATTTCATCCAGCAAAGCTGTCCATCCAAATAAGGATACCCCACAACAAAAACAGGTTAAGGGAATATATGACAATGAAGCCAGCTCTACCAAGAATACTTTAAAGGATCCCCATGCTGAAGAAGAAGGAAAGCACACATAGAGGAAACAGGAACAGTTTGAACTCTGGCTGTTCCTGTTTTCTGGCTTTTTTTTTTTTTTTTTTCTCTTACCTGTGAATGTTTCAATGGAAGTGACACAGCTTTTCCTGCCATTACTGGTGCTTTCCATGGATTCTGTAAGCTTGAAGTAAACTCTTCCCTGCCATAAACTGTTTCTGGTCAGGCGTTTGTCCAGCAGTGAGAAAGTAACTGCAACAGTGGCCAAGTATTTAGCATCTTAATTTTGATGGATATTTATTTACACTGATACAAAATTTAGGAAAATGTATCAGCTTTTGAAGTGACACATCAGTACTTATTAATCTAATCATCTTTTTAATTTTTTGAGGTAGGGTCTCACTCTAGCTCAGGCTGACCTGGAATTCACTATGTAATCTCAGAGTGGCCTTGAACTCTCGGTGATCCTCCTACCTCTGCCTCCTGAGTGCTGGGATTAAAGGCGTGCACCACCATGCCCGGCTCTAATCATCTTTTATAAATTCATGATACCTTAATATATTTTTGTTTACATAATAATGTATTCATTTCCCATGTAGCCTTTCTCCTAGGTTTCCTGGGTGTAAAGAGGTTGGAAGAATATAGTTATTGCTCAAGCAGATAAAGTCCTGAGTCATGATGACAGTGACAGAGTCACTCTCAAAGACATGAAACCAGCTATGGCTTGATAAAATGGTAATGGTTAACCACGAATTTTAGGTCAGGTAAGGTGAGATTTGGAAATGATCCATTAGTCATAGTGAATGAAAGCAGGTGGCGTGCATGAAGACGTACTGAAGCAAACATGCATACAAAAGTGATGACTCCGTTAACTTCAGCAATGTGTAAGAGAGTGATGGTAGCCAGGACCATGACTAGAAACAAGAAAACATTAGACCTGGAACAGGAGAAGGAGTCCTAGGCATTTGATCAACTTCTTTATGTAACTTACTTGATTCTTTACCATTTGGGGCCTGATTGCCTGTCTGCCATTCCTATTTGATGATGGACTGCTACTGTGCAAGTCCAACTTTATGGTCAGGTGGGTTAGATACCATCCAGCTCGTAATGGGTAGCTCAGCGCACATGGAAACTGGATGGCCCATCATTAAGCTCTTAGCTCCATCAAAGCCCAATACCAGGCCATGAGCTGTCTCTCACAGGGAGAATAATTGTTGCAGAGGACAGCAGGCTCTAACCCCCAAATATCAAGGGTCTCTGCTATGATTCACCTGTGGATGGAACTGTCAGAGTCTTGAGCAACATTCCTATCTGTCAGTGACACTTCAAGTGACATTGAATCTGCTGGATCATATGGCCTTAGTGACAGAGCATCTTGCACAGCAGTCTGTACCTATTGAAGATTTTTCTCCCTCCACTCAAACCAGCAGTGTTTTCAGTCACTTGAAATAAGGGATGGAGTAACACAACCAAGTGCAAGGAGGGACGTAAAGACACACACACACACACACACACACACACACACACACACACAGAGAGAGAGAGAGAGAGAGAGAGAGAGAGGATGAGAAAATGGATGCCAGGGTCTTATCCACTGCAAAATCATCTCCAGATGTATGTGCCTCTTTATTAGTGGGGGGACGGTCAGGTGCAATAAGCGCTCCTTCACCCTACAACGAACACAAATGCATGCCCCACACCACTGTACTCCTAGAAATTTTACTGAAGTAGACAGCCCTTGAATTTTGGTTTGATTTATTTCTCCTCCTCTGAAGTTGGCATATGCCATGCCAACAACCCTAGGGTGGTTACTACCTCCTGTTCCGTTGGTCCAATAAGCACAATCTCATCTGTGACACCTTGTAGAAGGAACAGGCAGTCACAATCCCCGTGGACTAAGTTGTGATGAGGGGCTGGGGAGTTAATGTGACCTTGAGGTAAAACTGGCGGTGTACTCCTGGTCTCTCCCGGTATAAGCAAACTGCTTCTGGGGGTCCTTATGGATGTGTATGAGAGAAATAATTCACAAGATTAATAGCTGCACACTTGGTACAAGAAATGAATCAATTTTCTAAAGTAAGGAAACCACATTAATTAAAACAGGCCAAGTAGGGGCTGGAGAGATGGCTTAGCCGTTAAGGCTCCTGCCTGCGAAGCTCAAGAACACCTGTTCAATTCTCCAGGTCCCACATTTAGCCAGAGGCAAAAGTGATGCACATGCGCACAAGGGGGCACACACATCTGGAGTTTGTTCACAGCAGCTGACAGGCCACTGGCACACCCATTCTCTCTGTCTCTCTCTCTCAAATTAAACAACAACAGGTGTCAGGATGGCCGAGTGGTCTAAGGTGCCAGACTCAAATTAAACAACAACAACAACAGCAATAACAAAAGCTCGCCAAATAGAGAGGTAAATAATGATATGGTTGGCACCATCTCTTTATGGTGGCACTAATCTTTGGAGTTCCTCCAGCAACGCAACATTGCTTTGTTTCATTGTTTTTCCTAGAATAGATCCCTCCATTGGCTTCCATTTGGTCTTTCCAACCATAATAGCCCTCATCATACAGGTCAGAGAACCAGTGATGGTATTCTGCCAACTTCTAAATATACCTATCTCAATTATGCATTCTGGGTCTGGGAAAATAACCACAGGATGAGTTCAGGAACCCACTGGACCCACTATCAGCTGATGTTACTAAAATTCCATTCATCACGTGACCTTCATAAGCTGTTATTTTAAGTGGAGGGCCGTGGTGCTGTTTGGAGTCACCAAGGATCAATGTCAACTAAGAGCTAAGTATAGCACCCCAAAAGTACTGGTTATATCCCATTGTACAGTTACCCCAGTAAAGACCATCGATCCTTTGGGAAGGATAGGAAAAAGTATATCATTAAAATCTTTTTAGGGCTGGAGAGATGGCTCAATGGTTAAGATATTTGTCTGCAAAGCCTAATGACCTTTGTTCAATTCCCCAGATACACAGAGTGGCACATACATCTGGAGATGATTTTGCAGTGGATAAGACCCTGGCATCCATTTTCTCATCCTCTCTCTCTCTCTCTCTCTCTCTCTCTCTGTGTGTGTGTGTGTGTGTGTGTGTGTGTGTGTGTGTCTTTACCTCCCTCCTTGCAAATAAATAAATAAGTATTTTTAAAGCCTTTAAAACTTTTTTAGACTTGTAGCAGGGTGTACTCTTCCTCAAGGGTACCCAGTCTCACCTCCATTCAAGGGGTTCTGGGTCCATAAACTGTCCTGTCTTGAAACTGGGAAGGGGCCACGATTCTCTGGTGCCATCATTCAGAGCAACCTTTTGTCCATTTGTTCTGGACCATTTCTGCTTATAGAGGTAAAGCTAGAACTTTAGCATACTGTCTATCAATTTTATTTCTGGGAATGCGTAGCAAATTGATCCAAACCAACGGTCTACATGAGTCAAGCCATGATGAGCATTGCCTTGCCTATGGTGTCCATTGTAATTACACTCACCTCGTCTTAGGGATTCATTGCTGCCACTCAGCTCTTGTTTTTCCAGTTAGACCCTGGCATCTACATCATCCAATTCAGAAACAACAACTCCCACTGTAAGGTCTTCGTTGCAAAGAAGAGAAAAGACAGAGCTCTTCAAGCATGCTGGTGCCCCCCCCCACACAAATCTGTTCTTCATGGTCTTAGTAAAAGGCATGTCTTCTGGAACCTTGCATTATGGAAAATTAAGTGTTACAAGGCAAATCCACTCTGACATTCCAATTTCTCAGAGCCTTTAATCCCTTCATGAACCATTAAGCCAAGGGATATTAGACAGCTCCAGTTCATTCACAGTTAGTCTCTTTTGACCCATACTTCAGCTAAACAATCAAATAATGGCTTGGTGTCATGTGTTTTTTTTAACTGTTATTATATATCTGCTCAGTGATTCCATATCAATAAACTCATCCTGTATACTTTTTTTTGAGCCTAGCCTGTTATGTTAACTAGTAAGATTTTCCTAGAAATGACCAGTAAACTGAAAGCAGCATTTTATTTTATTTTATTTTATTTTATTTTATTTTATTTTATTTTATTTTATTTTTGCAGAGGGTAATGGGGTGTGTTGTGTGTGTGTGTGTTCATGTGTGAGGGTACGAGCATCTGAGTGATATGGTTGGCACCATCTCTTTATGGTGGCACTAATCTTTGGAGTTCCTCCAGCAACGCAACATTGCTTTGTTTCATTGTTTTTCCTAGAATAGATCCCTCCATTGGCTTCCATTTGGTCTTTCCAACCATAATAGCCCTCATCATAGAACCAGTGATGGTATTCTGCCAACTTCTAAATATACCTATCTCAATTATGCATTCTGGGTCTGGGAAAATAACCACAGGATGAGTTCAGGAACCCACTGGACCCACTATCAGCTGATGTTACTAAAATTCCATTCATCACGTGACCTTCATAAGCTGTTATTTTAAGTGGAGGGCCGTGGTGCTGTTTGGAGTCACCAAGGATCAATGTCAACTAAGAGCTAAGTATAGCACCCCAAAAGTACTGGTTATATCCCATTGTACAGTTACCCCAGTAAAGACCATCGATCCTTTGGGAAGGATAGGAAAAAGTATATCATTAAAATCTTTTTAGGGCTGGAGAGATGGCTCAATGGTTAAGATATTTGTCTGCAAAGCCTAATGACCTTTGTTCAATTCCCCAGATACACAGAGTGGCACATACATCTGGAGATGATTTTGCAGTGGATAAGACCCTGGCATCCATTTTCTCATCCTCTCTCTCTCTCTCTCTCTCTCTCTCTCTCTCTCTCTCTGTGTGTGTGTGTGTGTGTGTGTGTGTGTGTCTTTACCTCCCTCCTTGCAAATAAATAAATAAGTATTTTTAAAGCCTTTAAAACTTTTTTTAGACTTGTAGCAGGGTGTACTCTTCCTCAAGGGTACCCAGTCTCACCTCCATTCAAGGGGTTCTGGGTCCATAAACTGTCCTGTCTTGAAACTGGGAAGGGGCCACGATTCTCTGGTGCCATCATTCAGAGCAACCTTTTGTCCATTTGTTCTGGACCATTTCTGCTTATAGAGGTAAAGCTAGAACTTTAGCATACTGTCTATCAATTTTATTTCTGGGAATGCGTAGCAAATTGATCCAAACCAACGGTCTACATGAGTCAAGCCATGATGAGCATTGCCTTGCCTATGGTGTCCATTGTAATTACACTCACCTCGTCTTAGGGATTCATTGCTGCCACTCAGCTCTTGTTTTTCCAGTTAGACCCCTGGCATCTACATCATCCAATTCAGAAACAACAACTCCCACTGTAAGGTCTTCGTTGCAAAGAAGAGAAAAGACAGAGCTCTTCAAGCATGCTGGTGCCCCCCCCCCACACAAATCTGTTCTTCATGGTCTTAGTAAAAGGCATGTCTTCTGGAACCTTGCATTATGGAAAATTAAGTGTTACAAGGCAAATCCACTCTGACATTCCAATTTCCCAGAGCCTTTAATCCCTTCATGAACCATTAAGCCAAGGGATATTAGACAGCTCCAGTTCATTCACAGTTAGTCTCTTTTGACCCATACTTCAGCTAAACAATCAAATAATGGCTTGGTGTCATGTGTTTTTTTTAACTGTTATTATATATCTGCTCAGTGATTCCATATCAATAAACTCATCCTGTATACTTTTTTTTGAGCCTAGCCTGTTATGTTAACTAGTAAGATTTTCCTAGAAATGACCAGTAAACTGAAAGCAGCATTTTATTTTATTTTATTTTATTTTATTTTATTTTATTTTATTTTATTTTATTTTTGCAGAGGGTAATGGGGTGTGTTGTGTGTGTGTGTGTTCATGTGTGAGGGTACGAGCATCTGAGTGCCACTGTGTGCATGTGTAGATCAGAGACCAACTTCAAGTTTGTTCTCACCTTTCACACTGTATTTTTGAGGGATTTTCTCTCATTGCTCATCACTGAATTTACCAGGCTACCTGGCCCGAGTTTTTGGTCAATTCTCTGTCTCTCTCCTGGCCTTAGGGGCTCTAGGATTTCAACCTGAGCTTTCCAATCTAACTCAGGGACTCAAGATTGTGTGGCAAAGCACTTTATCCAGTGATCCATCTCCCTAGCCCAAGACCGATTTTTATTTCATAGTTTACATTACAAACATCTTCATTACTGAGTTATGTTTAAATCTCTCTTTTGCATGATTATTTTCTTAGCCATAACCACCATTTTTGGGCTTCCTTGAAAAATCTGTGACCTGCTTCAATGTGTTTCTCTCCACTTTATCTCACTTGTTTTTCTAAGTTACAACATGTCTTTGCTCATTTGACCATTAATTCTAAATGTCATCTTATGAAACTGACACTTGCTAGCTAGTCATTATTGGCTTATTAAACATTGTTAGATCTTGGGTTTTTTCCAGAGACTCTAAATCACTGTCATCATGACTCATCATTTTAGCTTATATGATTTGAAAATAATTATATTAGCATTTCTAAAACATCTATATGAAAAGAAACTCAATAGAAAAACTCCACAAAGAAAGATGGTCAATAAGATTAAGAATTTACCACTTCAGGGTGGGAGAGATGGCTAAGTGGTTAAGATGCTTGCTCAGAAAACTTAAGGGCATGGGGTTGGGTCCCCAGTACCCATGTAAATCAACATGGGCAAAGTGGAGCATGCTTCTGAAGTTCATTTGCAGTGGCTAGAGGCCCTGACATGCCCATTCTCCCTCTCTCTGTCTTCCTCTCTCTCTCTCTCTTGCTCATTCGGTCTGTCTGTCTTCTCTCTCTGCTTGTAATAAATAAGTAATTAGTTATTAAAAGAATATGCCACTTCATCCAGTGATATATTTTCTTACACTTTGGAGGGGGAGCTACTTCTGTTGCTTGGCTAACTAGTATGCCCATCTAATTTCCCTCTAAATAGTTTTGTTTATGCCCATATATTAATGTTACTTTCACTTTTGCTCAGAGAAGCGTCTTCTGTCAGATGGCAGTAATGACTGGAGAGGCTCAAAACTCATCTAAGTGCTGAGAAGTGACAATGGAGTGCTCAGCGCCGAGACATCTCTATCGCATGCTCCGAGGCTGAGGAGCCATTAACAAGAAGGTGGTGGAAATAATGTAAGAGCCACAGGACAAGGAGGAGCGCTCTGGAAAGCTGTGTGCTGGACACTCAGTGGCTCATGCATTCATGACTTTATAGTGGCCATTGGTACCTACACAAGAACTACATTATATGGGGGCAAAATGCAACATAGAAATAGAAGATGGACGTGTTGGCAAGAAGCAGGGATTCAGTGGAGGGAAGATAATGTAGGGGGAACAAAAGACAGGAGTGGGAAGGTATAATGGCAGGGTCTATCATGTATATGCATGGAGGTTGTCAATAAAAAAGTTAAAGAAAAGAATTTGCCACTTTGATCATTGCTATGTTTTTTTTTTACACTTGGATTGGTAATAAATAATCTCTACTAAGAAGAGATACCAAATATATTTCTTCACTACTTCTTGTTTAATGGGTATATATGTAGAGTGATGGTGTTTAATGAAACCTAGTATGCCAACAGAACTGCCTGCTCTAACCAACATGGATCTGGTACTGCTGAACAAAAAGGCATTCTTGCTGATGTGTTATACAGAAAAGCCCTCTGAATCGAAATAGTCCCTCCTGAAGGGAGGAGAGAGACTCTGGAGGCTTCTAAGATCAAATCTGGCAGAGCTGAAACTTAAAAGGTCTCATGACCACTTCCCAAGGTTACAGGAACTGGAAGTGGTATACAACTGCTGGGAGCAGACTCTTCCCGCGTTGCTTAGCAACTTTCTCTGAATTGAAACATCCCCTCTTGTGTAGAGGAGGAGGCTCAGGAGAGTCAGGAGGTCAGTAAGTCTGGCAGAAAAGGTTACAAGACTCCTTCCTACGGTTACATAAAGGTTAAACATCTGCTTGGGAGGAAACTCTGACCTGCAGAACTGCCTGTGAGCTGTGCAGTGAGCATCAATGATGCACTTTTCCTGAGTCAGCTTTGCTGGGGTGGGCTTTTCAGTGATGCAGCTGCCTTGGAGTCACCCATTGCTTCTGTAAGCCACCCATCACCAGCTCTGAATGCAACACCATTAAGCTCAGTGGTTCACCAAAATTGCTTTGGGTGCAAATGTGCTTTGATCTGTCATCTGAGCCCTACCTGGGGTGAATAGACATCTGTTCACATCTCTCCCAGGACAAAGTTTCAAGTGACATATGTCATTTTTAATGACACAGTTTTAAAATATTTCTATTCATTTATTTGATGGGGGAGAGAGAAAACAAAGGAGAGCGAGAAAGAGAGAAATAAAGCATGAACACGTGACTGCTGATATTTAAAGTTAGGATCTTAAGGTCTTTTGACCTTTACTGTTACTGGAATAATCTGAGGGAAAAAGTCTCTTTGTACTGATGATTGAGTTTGGCTTTTAACATATCCATTTAAAGGAATCTGATCAATATTTAGACATTGCCAGAAAACATTTGGATAACCTTATAAGCAATCATTTGATTTTGATTGAGAATTGATAGCATATATGGACAAATTAGATAGACTCAAAAATTACATTGATTTTTCATGTGCATGGTGTCAAGATGTTTTGGAGTGAGAAAGAAAATTATATGTCCTATAGTAGTAGCTTTATTTTTTGCATGTGAACATGTGTGTGTGTGTGTGTGTGTGTGTGTGTGTGTGTGTGAATGTATACTTAATTGTGTGGTTGAATGTGTGTATGCATGCATATTGAAGTCAGAAGTTAAAGTTAGGTGTTTTCCTCAGATGCTCTCCATAATTATTTTATTTAATATTTTTTATTTGCAAGAAAAGAGAAAGAGAGAGAGAGAGAGAAAGCAAACTGCCATTCCAGTAACTCTTGCCACTGTAATAAACTCCAAATGCACGTGACATTTTGTGCATCAGGCTTTATGTGAGTACTGGGGAATTAAACCTGGTCATTAGGCTTTGCAAACAAGTGCCTTTTACTGCTGAGCCATCTCACCAGCCCCATCTTGTTCTTTGAGAAAACAGAGCTAACTAACAAGCCAGCCACACAGATCCGTCTGTGTCAGATCCTGAGTGATTGGCTTACAGGTGCAAGAAGCATAATTGGCATTTACCTGAGTATTGGGATCCTACTCAGGTTCCCATGCTCGTGAGACATGTGGTGACAAGCATGCGTGGCCCCTCCTGGACTTTTATCTGTGTGCTAATGATCGCACTCCCGTCCTCATCCTTGCAGAGAGAATGCTTGTGCACACTGAGCCATCTCTCCGTAGTTAAAATTTAAATTTCATGTGAGCATTCTGAACATGCGTGCTATAGCTCTCAGCACTCTATTGCTGATTGCTGTATGGGAGGTTAATGATCCAATGTCTAAATGATACACAGAAGGACGCAGAGCACGCATAGCTCACTAGGTAATGTGACGTTCTACACTATTGTATGTACCTTCCTCTGCCCCTGCCCACACACAACTTCACAAAGTAACACACATGTGTTTTATAATCAGTCAGCAAACTCAGCTGATTAATAAACAGAGAATTTCATCAAATGAAGACTAGTTGTGACTTTTACATTTTTTCTGGATATATCACAAGAGAAGTAATGAGACTCAGTCCACATTGGTATGGTAGTTGTGTGCACTGACAGTCAGTCCACATCTGTTTGGGCACACTGCACTGAAACTGTAATCCTAGCACTTGAGACCAGGATGCAGGAGAGTCTTGAGTTTGAGTACAAGCTGAACAACATCCTGAATTTCTATTTAAACCATAAAAAAGTTAATCAAACGACCACAGTGACATTCCTGAGACTTTGGAAATATTCTCTTGGGGCTAAGGAAGCTGACAGCAGCAGTCTGTTTAGGCGATTTTATTCTCCACAGTTCTCTGTCCATCATTTGGCAAATATAGTAACTCAGAGCACAAGGACTCATATACCAGGGCCTCTAGCGACTGCAAAGGAACTCCAGGCACATAGGCCACCTTGTGCATTTGGCTCACTTGGGTCCTGGGGAATCGAACCTGGGTCTCTCTGTCTCTTTCTCTGTCTCTGTCTCTGTCTCTTTCTCTGTCTCTCTGTCTCTCTGTCTCTTTCTCTGTCTCTCTGTCTCTCTGTCTCTCTCTCTCTCTCTCTCTCTCTCTCTGAACTCTGTCATGATGTCCCTGCACCCTGCGATGATTTTATCATTGCGGTGACAGGACAGTGTAGAGTAGGTGGAGGGTGGAGATCAGTGACCAGTGATCCCGGCGGGACAGGACCCCCAGCCCGAGTCGCGGCCCTATGGGGTTGTTTCATGGCCGTGGAGATGGTGGGGCGCATCCTTGCGTCTCCACTGCCCCTCTCCTGTCCCCGGAACCCCCACTTTTGCAGGCGGTTGCCCCTTCCCACTTTTCCACTTGTTTGGGGATTTCGCTTCCCCTGTTCTCCACCCTGCTGGATGTTTTTGGTGTCGTCTTTACTTTGTAAGCTTCAAATGTCAGTTTCTGATGCCTTTTCCATGCAGGTCTGTGGTCCCTGGTTATGCTGATTGGCCATCCCATCCTCTTCTCACAGGACCCCATTTCACAGTGGGCCGACCTGCCACCTTCTGCCCTAGCTGGTCTGTCCTTCCTCTCGCCGGCCCACAGCTGCCCAATCTCTTCACTCTCTTGTCAGCTTCACAAATCCAGGGACCCCTCTGACCCCGAGAATGTGAAGGTTCCATCTGGTTTCGCTCGGCTCTTAGCAGGCGATCTTGGCAAGTCCTTCAATGTTCACACTTCCGGCCTGGGATCCTTTTGTTTCCATTGACTGGTGGTGTCTTGTCTTCCATCCTATTTTTCGCCCCTTTTATTATCCCCCCTCCCCTGGGTTTTTATTTACATAAAACTTACTGCATGTGGTATCGGGCATTTTATGACATAAAATGGCCTTAATGTTTTTCACAAACAGTAATGCAGTATGTCATAACTGGTCTGCAACTACTGAAGAGGCAATGTATTAATGATGCTGATTTTGCTCTAAGTTCTCTTTGCTTCCTACGACTTAGTTTACTCAGTTTTCATAACATCCCCTTTCTTTGTGCAATTTTCTCCTGCTGCTTCCTACCTTTACATTGGAAATTGAGTTGTTGGAAATTGAATCCATATATTTACTCTGTATTCAGTAACATTCTGTTCATGTCCACCTATGTTCACCCAAAATGTGTTCTATACCATCATTTGATCTACTCTACAAATTTCTCATTTTTTTCTTCTTCACTTTGCATTATTGTTCAGGTCATTGTCTACTAACCTTTGTTTATTTTCCCGAGCTTCTTGGATTCCAAGGATAAAGCCCTCCCCTTCATCCGCTGCCTACTTCAGTCAGTTTCCCCAGTTCCTATTCATTCCACCTTGTTTCCTGGCTCTCCATCCTGAACTGACTGAAGCTTCCTCTTGTCTTCCCCACACCTCCACGTTCCTCCTTATTTATAAACAGCTTTGTTCTGTTGACACGGAAGTTTATTTTGAGGATCCTTTGTTTTTAGTGGATCAATGCTAGGGGTCACATCTGCTGTCTGTTTTCTCTAGGAATTGGAGATGCCTTTGTCATACCAAGCACAGGTGCCTCTGGGCTCCACAGTGCCTGTATGATTTTCTTGAATTGTAGAGATGTTTGGAAAGGAAAATAGATTAATGCATAGGGTTTAACATTGTGATTCTCTGAGTATGTTGTTTAAATTGGGAACTTTATCTCCGAGTTAGTAGGACAGTTGCATATTCATAGGGAAGGTTTTGTTAAGTAAAACGTTCTACCCTGCTGGCTTACTTGAAAGGCCAGGTAGCTTGGAGCTCTACCCTGATGTTTCTGAAGGGAGTGAGTATTAGGGTCCTGGCTTTCTGTTTGGCACACTTCCTGGACAATTCTTGGGTACCAGTGCTTGAGAATCTCAAGGCTAGATGAAGTTTAGTTTCAATTGTCAATAACTGGAAACTAAGTGCATATCTCCTGCAACTAGAAGTTAATTTTATTAAGTCAAAAGACAAGTGTTTGCCACTGACTTCTCCCATCAACAGTTCATGTTTAATGATGAATAATTTTTCTTTTCTTTAAGAGCTGATAATAGTAAATGACTGAGGAGGTTGGGATGAAAGGTGAACCTCTCAGGACTGTAGATCACAATATTGCACACGATGAAATAAATCCCTCCAAGAAATACTTGTTTGTGGTTGAGACAGTCTTATGCAGTCCAATTTGACCTGGAACTCTGTATAGCTGGCTAACCTTGAATTTCTGATTGTCCTGTCTCCATACTCCAAGTGCTGGGATTACAATTGTGTCCCCAACAAACAACAAGAAATAGTTTACATTTAAGTTGACATTAATTCAGAGAAAGCAGAAATGTCCTGTGGTCTTTCAAATGAGCTATGTAATCTTAGGTGGGCCTTGAACTCAAGGCAATCCTCTTACCTCAGCTTCCCAAGAGCTGGGATTAAAGTTATGTGCCTCCACACCCAGCATACTCTTCACTTTATTCTTGTATAATACATTTAATATGGTTTTGTAATTTTTTAAACTTAACAAAAAAGAAAAGTTTGTATTATTTTGTAAAGTATGATTTTAATGATATATATTTTGGATGTCAGATTATTCTTAAATTGTTGCTGTTATCAAACATCTTGGATCTAAAATATACATGATAGTAATTAAAATTATGTTGGGAATGAACTAACTTCAAGTCCTGTGTTTGTATTACTTTATAGGGACTCAAAATAGAATATTTTGGTAAATAGCATTTTTTAGATAATTAATACATATTTAATTCATCTCAAATGAATGTGTATTTATTTTGGGCATTAAACAGTTGCTTCTGACCATTTATATTTCCTTGATGATACTTTTCATCCTATGACCATAGGGTATAATTCAGTACATGGTATAATATAACAAGATGGTGTAATAAATGCATTTATTTTTGAAGGTAGTTATCCATTATTGCAACTGAACTATAATAAATTGATTATGTACTTTAAATTGGTAAATTATGTATTGGCTAATATGTGAGTACATTTACCAAGTCTTATAAAAATTACTGAAACTTTATACCCAAGAAATGCTGATTGTTTGTGTCATTATTACATCTTGAGTTGTATTTTGAGAAGATTGCAGACAAGTTATCACTCATCTGTGACTGTTCTTGGCAGTATTATAACATGTCTTATGTAACACAAAGTATTTACAAAGGCAGATCATTGATTCCTAACTAGAAGCAAGCCCTTCATTACAAAAGAGACATTAAGCACACTCGTGTAAACAAAAAGAATTAAAATTTGCTTTTTCCTCTCCCTTGAGTCAACTTGAAGTGGTTGATTAGTTAATACGTTTTACTGGAGCAACAGATGTTATCTTTTAACTTTGTGGCTAATTTTTTACTTAGATATAAGCACAGGTATTGATAGAAAGGAACACACTGTGAAGCGAGAGAGGATTGCATGGTCCCAGGATGTCTGCAAAGTGGGTTGCCGTTCTGCTGCTGCTACAGATGAGCTGTTGTTTCAGATCTGGAAACTGTGGAAAGGTGTTGGTTTGGCCCATGGAATTCAGCCACTGGATGAATCTCAAAACAATACTGGATAAACTTGTGCAGAGGGGCCATGAAGTGACTGTTCTGAGACACTCAGCTTCCATTTTTCTTGATACCAGCAAACCCTCTGGTCTTACATTTGAAAATTTTCCTGTATCCATTAGTAAAGATGAACTGGAAACATTTTTCGCACAATGGGTCGTGGATTGGATGGAGAATGTGCCGACAGATACTTGTTTGACATACTTTCCAACACTGGATAGATTGCTAAAGGAATATTCTGATGTTAGTTATATCTTCTGTAAAGAAGCAGTTTTGAACAATCAGCTTATGACCAAACTGCAAAAATCAAAATTTGATGTCCTACTTTCGGATGCCGTTGGTCCCTGTGGTGAGCTGATCGCTGAGATGCTTAAAATACCTTTTGTGTATAGTCTTCGCTTCTCTCCGGGCTACCAAATGGAAAAGTACAGCGGAGGACTTCTAGTGCCTCCCTCTTATGTCCCTATGATTTTGTCAGGATTAAGTGGTCAAATGTCCTTCTGGGAAAGGGTAGAAAACATGATATGCAGGTTTTATTTTGACTTTTGGTTTCAGACGTTTGAAGAGAAGAAATGGGATCAGTTCTATAGTGAGGTTTTAGGTAAGTCACATTTCTCATCAATAGATTGAAAGTCTGTCTTTGATGTGC
The DNA here is from genome assembly GCA_036365145.1 of Orientallactaga sibirica. Classification (NCBI taxonomy): domain Eukaryota; kingdom Metazoa; phylum Chordata; class Mammalia; order Rodentia; family Dipodidae; genus Orientallactaga; species Orientallactaga sibirica. The sequence goes on along the minus strand of JAEOAD010000040.1, from coordinate 4,926,749 downwards.
TTTTGAAGGTGTTACATGCATCTAAAATAAAATGAATTTGTATTTATATGTGAAATGGTTAAAAGAAATTTTTTTTACCAGTCTCTCAAAGACTGAACAAGCTGACATTCTAGGGGTGGATGGAAGCAAGCAGCACAATAGTGATATCAGTATTCTACATTATACAATTACAAAATGAAGCATTTCTAAGCAGTTACATGTCAATTCACTGTATTTTTCTGTGTCTTAAATGGTAATTAGACACCTCGATGATATCTTGATGCATATAGATTGTGAGTTGACAAAATTTGTGGTACCATTGTGCATATAACATTAAAGGAATTGTTTTCTCTTGCGTAGATATGCGCCCTTTTTTTAAATTAAAATATTTTGCCAAGATTTTTTAAAGTATTCCACAAGTCTTTAGAGATATTATGCTTTATCACAGACAAAAAAATAATTTAAGATTTCTAAGAACTCATTTTCTAATGTTCCTTCATTATGCCTTTTCCAAACATCCATTTTAAAGACCTAAAATCCAAGGAAGCATGGATAGAGAACATATGCATTTTGTCTCCATTGTTCAGGGTCATGGTTCTCCATTAAAAAACACAGTGAAGGCTGGAGATATAGCTCAGTGGTTAAGGCACATGTCTTCAAAGCCTGACGACCCAGGCTTAATTCCCCAGTACCTATGCAAAGCCAGATACACAAAGTGATGCATGTGTTTGGAGTTCATTTGCAGAGGCTAGAGACCCTGGTGCTTCTATTTTCTCTCTTTTTCTCACTTGCTCTCTCCATGCAATTAAATAAATTAAAATACTTTTGAGAACATGAAGGTGGGACTGGTTTGATGGCATAGCATTTGCCTGCAAAGCCTAAGGACCAATGTTCAGCTCTCCAGGTCCCACATAAACCAGATGCACAAAAGGTGACATAAGTGTGCAAGGTTGAACATGGGCAGAAGGTGGTACATGCATCTGGAGTTCGATTAGAGTGGTTGAGTACATGGTGGATCCATTTTCTCTGTCTCTCTTTCTCTCTCTCTGGGATCTATTTTGCATAAAAAAGGCAAGTCTGTTGGGCTTGCCCCAAAACAAACAAGCAAACAAACAAACAGAAAGGTGAAGATAAATTTTTATCCTCATTATTTCTGAAAGAAGATTTCCAGTTGAAATTTTAAATATTTTTGTGTAATAATAAATAATATTATTAAGCTGTGAATATTACAAAATATTGTTAAGCTTTGAACCAATGTAGAAGCATCAGAAATTCAACCAACCGTAACATTCAGAGTTCCTTTGGAAAATCAAGAGTCAAGAATGAGCCAGTTGCTTGGCAGCAGTGGTAGGGAGAACTCCTGAGGACATTGTGTCTGTAGTTCTCATGACTACGAGGCTCTGGAACTTGAGTGTTTGTTTATATTCACATCTGCTACTATGGAGTCTTTAAGGATGAAGAAAATGCATGATTAATTATAAATTGGCTTATTTTAATGACTGTGATTTCTAATTTTCTGATGAGACTTTAGAGATAACACTTTCTTATCTGTATTCACACACACACACACAGGGTATTGTGGACCAGAAACCAATTATACATATAAATTACATTATATATAAACATATGTGTTGATAAGTGTACATTTCATACATCATTGAATACAAATTATTACACTCCCTTTCAGACAATCTATCATACTCACATGTCCTTTTCTTTTCTCCATTTTCCTGCTCATTTTCTCCATTTAGGAAGACCCACCACACTAGCTGAGATGATGAACAAAGCCGAAATGTGGCTCATTCGATCCTACTGGGACTTGGAGTTTCCTCGGCCAACCTTGCCCAACATTGAGTTTGTTGGAGGACTCCACTGCAAACCTGCCAGGCCTCTACCTAAGGTAAACATTTCATGTCACTGCTGTCTTATTGATTTCATTTCCAGTGAAAATGGTTCATCCAGTTTGTATGCCAATGAGAGAGATCTGAGATGTAGGGTAAAGTGCCCTGTCCTCAAGAAGCTTAAATTTTTATGATATTGTAAGTTTACATGTCATTGTACTTAGAGAATAACATGAGATGCCTGGGAAATATTCACAATAGTTGTTTCAATGAAGTCAGCTAAATTCAGCCCATTAAGAAAACATCATCCATTCCTTCAAAAATGATAATGTGGTTGCCATACACCCAGAGAAGCGTGGAGGATGCAGGGAAATAGCAGAGTCTAGTGGGAATGCCAGACTCTAATTACTACGAGCTAGTAAGGAGTGTAATCCTAAGGGAACCATGGGGAATCATAAAACAAACCACATGGTTGATACTGAGCTATGAACAATGGGTAGAAAGATCTGAAAGAATATGGACCAAGAAAGAAAAAAAAGAAGAAAAGCAATTAAAACCATTGTATCAATTCCTAAGAAATAAAGGTTTAATTTAGTAGGAAGCTGAATAAAGCAGTCGACTTTACTAGAGAGGTAATCTGGAACTCAATAGTGGGAAAGTGGTTTAGAGAATCGTGAGGGCATCAGGAAGTCAGAAAGTGAAGCCGAACGAGGGGGGATATGATCAGAGCTCCATTAGAAGAAAATAACCTTCAAGGTGAAGTAGCTTGGCTGCACTGCAGAGGTGCAAGTCTGTGGAAATGGGACAATCCGGAGGCTATTGTGAGAGATCAAGTAAAGGATGACGGGGTCTAGACCAGCATGTTCAAGGAGCACAGGACACTGGTGTATTAGAGTCCCAATCTCATCTGGAATTAAGTGGGGACGAGGTATGAGACAGGTTAAGCATGAAAGGTTTCTGATGCAAGAAACAAGACACATCCTCAGTTATCTATTTACTCTAAGCTGAATTATACTTGTTTTACCAAAGAATCTTGACTATCACTAAATTAGCCATCATGGGAAGTTCAGATTGAGTTTAGGATGTCACTTCTACATCTTGTCCTCCATGGGATGAATGTGTAGTTCCACACGCTTCTGTTGACATCACATTTTGCCTTAACACAACCCCAGAAGCAAGTTCTGAATCAAATGCATGTCACAGCATTTAAATTGCATTACAAAGCAGCCCTTCATTATATCAAATCAGCCAAGACAGGAAGTTTAGATGGAACAAAGGAAATAACAGCTTGAAATCACAATTTTTGTAGGATGAAAAATAAATGCAAATCAGGATTGCAATTTATTGGGCATCTCACATAATATACATTGTTTTTGAAGTTTTAGTTCTGGCAGAAAAAAAGCATAAAGAACATTTGTTCCTCAAAGCTGTGGGTGTGGATGCTACTGCTACCTGCAAGGGTCAAAGTGTGAAAGGTGAAAATTTTTGTGTTACATGAGTTTTCCAGCTTCTGACCCTCTAATGATGTCTAATACTTGATACCTCTTCAGCTGATATTTTTCATAATATTTTAATAGTACTTTTCCTGCTGTTACTCTTTTGTGATAAAACAAATGCTTCCTTCATAGGAAATGGAAGATTTTGTGCAGAGCTCTGGAGAAGATGGTGTGGTGGTGTTTTCTCTGGGGTCAATGGTCAGTAACATGACAGAAGAAAAGGCCAACGCAATAGCATCAGCCCTGGCACAGCTTCCACAGAAGGTGAGATGAAGGGCCCCTGAGGGAGGCCTCCACTGAGCGACAATGACAACCCGTGAAGTGTCTACAGGTGCTCACTGCATGAAAAATAAAGTGCTCTAACAACTCTAATTTATGCTAGCCCATTTAAAAACAGTTACACATGGCAGATACGACATTAATACAGAAGGTCTTTTTGTTCAACAATAGCCTTGATATACATTGTGATCACAAAGAGCAGAGTTATTGGGCACAGTGTAAAATATGGGCTTTATCTTGATACTGTTATTACTAGTAATGCTTGATACTGGCTGACCAGGGATTTGATAGTTTAAGGCCACTGTAAACACTCGAGTGATTTCAGGAAAGAGTTAAATTCCATTTAAAACTGCATTAACCCAATAGCATTAAGCAGGTATTAAAAACATTTTAAATTTAGCACAAAGTTTAAATATATTTTATTTATTTATTTGAGAAAGAGAAAGAGGGAGGGAGGAAGAGAGAGAGTGGGGGGGGAGAATGGGCACCCCAGGGCCTCCAGCCACTGCAAACAAACTCCAGATGCATGCCCCCGTGCGCATCTGGCTTGTGTGGGTCCTGAAGAATCAAACCAGGATCCTTTGGCTTTGCAGGCTAATGCCTTAACCACTAAGCCATCTCTCCAGCACTAGCATGAAGTTTCAACATCCCCTGCAATGCTTGCCTCATCGTGCAGGTTTTGGGATATGCCTATTTAGAGTCAATTCAGAAAACCATTCAGAGAAAGGCAGAACAAACACTCGCATAATAGAAACATTTTCACATTAAACACGTTGACACTTGACACTTGCGGGTATCACTACTGACCACGTTCACAGGTTCCCTGACTCTCAATCCAAGTGCCCTTCCATCCATGCTGAAAGACAGAAAGAGAACTAGCAGCCCGTCCTTCTCGGATGGTCCCCTGCCAATATTGGAAGCCAGAAGATGTCGGAAAAAAAAAAAAGAGTAGAGATGGGTCCTGTCCTTACAGTGAACATCCCAGCTTATGAAGCTCTGCTTCTAACTCATCACAGTAAAAGTCCTCCCACTGAGGAAGAAATAAATAAAGAAGAATCAAACAGAACTGAGCCTGATGAAGAAGAGAGTTCAGGCGTCTTATTTCGTGAAAAAATGACAAGAACTAATTTTCTACAGACTAGACTCTTGTCTGTCTCTGCATACTGTGGACTCCTTTTCTGCTTTCTCTGAGATGCAGCCGTCTGGTAGTCACCCATGCTCATTTTCACGTAGATCCTGAATTTAACTTCAGCAGTCACAGAGCAGCAGGTGTTAAAGGCGTAGGTGTGTGTGCTCCAGTTCGTGGGATTTTGCTCGGTTTTCTAGAATCTGTACTTTCTTTGGGGCTGGGCATGGAAAGACTTGGTGATAGCACAGCTGGGAACTCTTTGCAGGACATCATGGGAAGAGTTCACCCCATCAGGAGGATAAAATGAGGCCCCCATTAAAATGCAAATGAGGGCTCTTGGGTGGGGATACCTCAGTGTGTGAGGTGCTTGCCTCCACAATCATGAAAGCAAGGTTGACCAAGTCACAGGCAGATTTAAGGGCAGGTTTAAAACCTTATGTCCAGTGTGGTTGTTCCTTTGATTGGTGAGTCCGAGGACTCCATCATTCACTAAGGAAAGTGGTGACATTTTCTCAAAGACCAAAAACAGGAGAGATTTAAGGGGAAATTTGTCCTAAATGATGAGAAACAAAAAGTTCCAAATTCTGATAAGATTACATAGATCAAATGAAGAAATAGAGTTTAAATATAAGTTATTTAAATTTAAATTTAAATATAAGTTAATATTTAAATTTAAAGATGGATATATGATAATGAATGCAAGTAACATAAACAATAATTTGTTAATCTCCCTTGCAATGGAATTATGACAGCATACTGATTTTTAAAATACTTTCCTTTATCATTGATTACCTGATTTTTCTCAGTAAGTCTGCATATAATATCAAGATTTTATTCACTCTGATTAAATGTAAGAACAGGAACTGTCCATATATTCTTTGTCTCAGTATATTCATAGTTCATATTGCTTAAATTTGTCTTTGTTTTCTCATTTGTGTTATGAAGGACATTTAGTTAACTCCAAAATTTAAAGTATGATATTTTAAACTTTGACTCATATAATAATGTCTTACACCTAACAGGTTGTTTGGAGATTTGAGGGCAAGAAACCAAAAACCTTAGGACCCAATACTCAGCTGTTCAAATGGATTCCGCAGAATGATCTTCTTGGTAAGAATCTAGAAATCATGTACTGGGAAATGTGTGTGAGTGACAGTCAGTGTGTGTGAAAACACAACAGGAAGAGGTACTGGGAAATGTGTGTGAGTGACAGTGTGTGTGAAAACACAACAAGAACAGGTACTGGGAAATGTGTGTGAGCGACAGTCAGTGTGTGTGATAACACAACAGGAACAAGTACTGGGAAATGTGTGTGAGTGACAGTCAGTGTGTGTGAAAACACAACAGCAACAGGTACTGGGAAATGTGTGTGAGTGACAGTCAGTTTGTGATAATACAACAGGAAGAGGTACTGGGAAATGTGTGTGAGTGACAGTCAGTGTGTGTGATAACACAACAGGAACAAGTACTGGGAAATGTGTGTGAGTGACAGTGTGTGTGACAACACAATAGGAACAGGTACTGGGAAATTTCTGTGAGTGACAGTGTGTGTGACAACACAACAGGAACAGGTACTGGGAAATGTGTGTGTGACAGGCAGTGTGTGTGAAAACACAACAGAAACAAGTACTGGGAAATGTGTGTGAGTGACAGTCAGTGTGTGTGATAATACAACAGGAACAGGTACTGGGAAATGTGTGTGAGTGACAGTCAGTGTGTGTGAAAACACAACAGGAACAAGTACTGGGAAATGTGCATGAGTGACAGGCAGTGTGTCTGATAACACAACAGGAACAGGTACTAGGAAATGTGGGCAATGGGAAATGTGTGTGTGTGATAATACAACAGGAAGAGGTACTGGGAAATGTGTGTGAGTGAAAACACAACAGGAACAAGTACTGGGAAATGTGTGTGAGTGACAGTGTGTGTGACAACACAATAGGAACAGGTACTGGGAAATTTCTGTGAGTGACAGTGTGTGTGACAACACAACAGGAACAGGTACTGGGAAATGTGTGTGTGACAGGCAGTGTGTGTGAAAACACAACAGAAACAAGTACTGGGAAATGTGTGAGACAGTGTGTGTGTGATAATACAACAGGAACAGGTACTGGGAAATGTGTGTGAGTGACAGTCAGTGTGTGTGAAAACACAACAGGAACAAGTACTGGGAAATGTGCATGAGTGACAGGCAGTGTGTCTGATAACACAACAGGAAGAGGTACTGGGAAATGTGTGTGAGTGACAGTCAGTGTGAAAACACAATAGGAACAGGTACTGGGAAATGTGTGTGAGTGACAGTCAGTGTGTGTGATAACACAACAGGAAGAGGTACTGGGAAATGTGTGTGAGTGACAGTCAGTGCATATGAAAACACAACAGGAACAGGTACTGGGAAATGTGTGTGAGTGATAGTGTGTGTGAAAACACAACAGGAAGAGCTACTGGGAAATGTGTGTGATAACACAATAGGAACAAATACTGGGAAATGTGTGTGAGTGACAGTCAGTGTGAAAACACAACAGGAACAGGTACTGGGAAATGTGTGTGAGTGACAGTCAGTATGTGTGATAACACAACAGGAACAAGTACTGGGAAATGTGTGTGAGTGACAGTCAGGGCATATGAAAACACAACAGGAACAGGTACTGGGAAATGTGTGTGAGTGACAGTGTGTGTGAAAACACAACAGGAAGAGCTACTGGGAAATGTGTGTAAGTGGCAGTCAGTGTGTGTGATAACACAACAGGAACAGGTACTGGGAAATGTGTGTGAGTGGCAGTCAGTGTGTGTGATAACACAACAGGAAGAGGTACTAGGAAATGTGTGTGAGTGGCAGTCAGTGTGTGATAACACAACAGGAAGAGGTACTGGGAAATGTGTGTGAACAGTCAGTGTGTGTGATAACACAACAGGAAGAGGTACTGGGAAATGTGTGTGAGTGGCAGTCAGTGTGTGTGATAACACAACAGGAAGAGGTACTGGGAAATGTGTGTGAATGACAGTCAGTGCATATGAAAACACAACAGGAACAGGTACTGGGAAATGTGTGTGAGTGACAGTGTGTGTGAAAACACAACAGGAAGAGGTACTGGGAAATGTGTGCGACCGTCAATGTGTGTGATAACACAACAGGAACAGGTACTGGGAAATGTGTGTGAGTGACAGTCAATGTGTGTGATAGCACAACAGGAAGAGGTACTGGGAAATGTGTGTGAGTGACAGTCAGTGTGTGTGAAAACACAACAGGAACGAGTACTGGGAAAGGTGCGTGAGTGACAGGCAGTGTGTGTGATAACACAACAGGAACAAGTACTGGGAAAGGTGCGTGAGTGACAGTCAGTGTGAAAACACAACAGGAACAGGTACTGGGAAATGTGTGTGAGTGACAGTCAGTGTGTGAAAACACAACAGGAAGAGGTACTGGGAAATGTGTGTGAGTGACAGTGTGTGTGAAAACACAACAGGAACAAGTACTGGGAAATGTGTGTGAGTGACAGTCAGTGTGTGTGAAAACACAACAGGACCAGGTACTGGGAAACCTGAGCCTCCATGGGTGTGTGTTAAGTCTGCTTTCATGTTGAGCCCTCGGCAGCCTCTGGGTTTCTGCTTTGGTGCATGATGAACTTCCTCTGCGTCTGTCTCCATGACTCTGGCCCCAGTTCTGACTAGCTGTGGAAGCAGCACTCTGGCTCATCTCACCAGTTCCTCTGTGGTTTTCCCTGAGCCCTGGCTGATGTGCCAGGTGGTTCATCTCCTCATTCTAGCTGCCTTCTGAAAAAGAAAAATAGACTCTCCAAGGAGGCTGAGTTCAGCATATATTCAATGGGATACGCACTATTAATTTGAGAGCTTTAGTAAAGCCACATTCTTTACGGTCAGAAACAAACTGTACATGTTCAGTAAAGTTGCTTCTGCTTTCCTTCCCCTAACTCAGTTATTTCAACCTGTCCCCCTTTTGGAAGTTCCAGGTAACTCTGAGACTTACTCTTATTTTATGATTATGAATGTTTATATTCATTTTGGGAACAAATACACCATCTTCATCATGAAGTGATATACACTGCCCACACCCCTCTAGGCTTCCTTAGAAAGCCTTCTTGTCGGACAGTGTAACCACACTATGTCTTTAAGATAACAAGTTCTACCCAGCACATTGGCTTTCCTGGACCCACCATGTGAACCTTCCATGTGCTGAGCTGGCAATCTTGTCTCCATTGCTCTCAGGTCTCGTGGACCAGGTAGCTCTCAATGGTTTCTTCTCTGCAGTAGCTTCTCTGTGCAATGGGAAAGCAGTTTAAGTGCAGTCACAGTATATCATAATCTCCTTATAAACAAATGAACCTTCCTCTCTCAGTGCCTTGCATTGTGTGTGTCTCCCTCTAATGTCTAAGACCCCTACATTGGTTAACTGAAATTCATCTGGTCCTAGGTCATCCAAAAACGAAAGCTTTTATTACTCATGGTGGAGCCAATGGCATCTATGAAGCCATCTATCATGGGATTCCTATGGTGGGCATTGCTCTGTTTGGGGAACAGCGAGACAACATCGCTCACATGGTGGCTAAAGGAGCAGCTGTGGGCTTGGATTACAAAACCATATCACGTTCAGACTTGCTCAATGCACTGGAGGCTGTCCTTAATGACGCTTCGTGAGTATAACCCTTTTGAATATTTTAATTTTTTTAAATTTATTTGAGAAAGGGAGGGAGGGAGATAGAGAGAAAAAGAGGCAGAGAGACAGAAAGAGAATGGGCATGTCAGAGCCTCCAGCCATGGCAAAGGAACTCCAGACACGAGTGTGGTTTTGTGCATCTGGCTAACATGGGTACTGGGGCATCGAACCTGGTTCCTTAGGCTTCACAGTTAAGTGCTTTAACTGCTCTGCCACTTCTCCAGCCCAGGATAACCTTTTTGATGTTTATTTGTTACTTACTAAAGAGTCTTAGTGGGAACCCAGGGCTTTGCATGGGCATGTTGGGCAATTACTTTACCATAGCAGAGAAATCTCTCCGTGTCCCTCTCTCTCCCATCTCTGTGTCTTTGCTAGGTAGAACTGACAGGGAAGTTCTCAGCTGAAGGCCAGGGGAGAGAAAGCAGTGATGAGTACAAAGTAAACTCGGAATAGCAGCGAGTGTCTCGCTGTATTTTTTACTTTCTGCTTCTTTGGGGGAGGGTCTTTCTACTGGAGCCCAGGCTTGTCTTTAACCCGTGATTTTCCTGCTTCGTCCTCCAGAATGCTAGGAGATGCAACAAAGCCACTTACCAACTTTTTTCGAGTTGTTTTAGCTGAAACTTTACCCAAGTTTTAAGAACAGTATAGACTCTCAAAACAGTCTAAAGGGTAATGAAGAGAATCCCCAAGCAAAGTCACAGGTGGACGAAGTGGAAGTATTAGGAAGAGACGGAAGCAGAGAAGCGTCAGTGTTAGAAAGGCCGTATGTGACTGTGAGCACAGTGACTCTCAGCAGGACACTCCATGGACGTTAATCTAAAAACCAATGCACCGTGTCCCTTTAAAGTATACCACACTATGCTACAGGATACCTGCACAAAGTTAAAATCTTATCATCGGGGAAAATGAGCCTATCAAACTTCTCCATTTTTCATTTTCTCTACTTAAAATCTCCTCTACAATGACTGATCTTGTTAACCAGCAATCAATTTCTATTTCTCATTATAGTTAATGCTTCCCAAATTTTTATGCCAATATTTGGATTCCATCATTGATAAATGCCAAGTAACTAGGGCTTTTAAAATTTCCCAATTAATATCAATAGAGGAAACATACTATTTTTAAATGTGTGAACATTCTTGGATTTTAAGAGCTGTACTTGTACTTTTAAATAAGTTTTTATTTTGTGTGTGTGTGTGTGTGTGAATTTATGGGTGTGTCAAGGCCGCTTGCCACTGCAAATAAATGCTAAAAGCCGGTGCCTCTTTTTGCATTTGGTTTGTGGAGGTGGCTTGGCAATCAAACCTTGACCAGCAAGTTTTGCAATCAAATGCCTTTAACCGCTGAGTCATCTTCCCAGACCCTGGCCATGCTATTTTGAAGATTTATAAAGCCAAAATAGAATTATCTTGAAAGAGATAAGTAGGAATATGGGTAGTGAATAACCATAATATCTTTAAACAAAGGCTATTCCAAATTATTTCAGTACAGACACTAATTTTAATTATTTCAAATCATCTTATTCTTTGAATCAGAGACAGTCTGTATCCATTTCTCCTTTCATTGTGACTTTAGAAATAAAACATTTTGGAAATTTATTGGTTAATACAAGTGCAAAAGACACATGTCAAGGTAGTTATTTTAGTTCTAGTAGTTTTTTTTCTTTGAATCATTGTAATGAAGACTTTGTAAAACATATTTTCTTTTTATTTATTTATTTATTTATTTATTTATTTATTTATTATTTTGTTTTGTTTTGTTTTGTTTTTTGAGGTAGGGTCTCACTCTAGCTCAGGCTGACCTGGAATTCACTCTGTATACTCAGGGTAGCCTTGAACCCATGGTGATCCTCCTACTTCTGCCTCCCGAGTGCTGGGATTAAAGGCGTGCGCCACCACGCCCGGCTTCTTTTAATTTTTTTAAAAATATTTTTCATATGTAGATTTAATGTACTGGAAGAGCTAGAGGACAGGTAGGCATGCTGTGGAACTTTGTCTTTTGGACATATCATGGCCATTGCATTCATGAATTCCCAGCAGCTGTGGTTTCCTGTCCAAGGCTGGACTAATCAACATTCTGGCATGGATGGGAGAGGGTCTCACAAGGCCCCACTCCTCCCGCAGTAACCCCCGGAAGCTAATGGTGGCCGGTAGAGGGAAAGCAGTATTCTTCAGTGGTGTAACCACTGGCATGCAGCTGACAAGAAAGCACATCACAGTGTTAGCAAGAACAACAATAAAATGAAAACTCTAGTGAGATTCTCCTTCTCAAGAACAGCTATTCAAAGTATCCTAAGAGTCAACGATTAGAAGCAGGAACTCAGAGCACGCGCAAGAAGTGAGGGTTGGAGCCAGGAGTCCAAGCAGCCCACCACCTTTATGGTGGCCATCATTAATCAATGAGAAATACAAGTTCTTGGTCAGTCAGCACGATTTCCTTGTCAGTTTTCTCCAAATATGCACCTCAGTGGAAACTTGGCATGGGTCACTGTTCTGTTTCTACAGTGTGATGCTGTTCCAAACTTTATATCCTAGTTACATTATTAATGACTAACTGTAAAATAAAAAATTTACACCCTAAAATGATAGCTGATTTTGATTTTGTTCATTTTGAATTTGGAGTTTAACTGTTACTAATCTGTAGTTTACAAAGGGCTTAGCTGTTTCTAACCTTTACTTTATAAATAAAAATTTATAAAGAGTTTGCTCAATAGATTTTGAATTGTTGGCTTCTACAGTGCTGAGTGAATAACCTAGAGTATTTTTCTTCAAAGTTTGAACAATCATCTTTACTGTCTAAACAAAATAAAAACACACATCTATGTCTTCCCATTCATTGCATAAGCCAATGTCCACAATGTCCATTTGTTCTCCCTTTAGCTATAAAGAGAATGCCATGCTGCTGTCCAGCATCCACCATGACCAGCCTATGAAGCCCCTGGACCGAGCCGTCTTCTGGATTGAGTTTGTCATGCGCCACAAGGGGGCCAAACACCTGAGACCACTTTCACACAACCTCTCCTTGTTCCAGTACTATTCGTTAGATGTGCTTGGCTTCCTCCTGGCCTGTGTGGCAACCATTGCTTTCCTTGTTGTAAAATTTTTCTTGTTTTTAATCACAACTTTGTGAAGACCGAAAAGAAAACAAAGAATGAGTAGTGTTCTCTGAAGCCTGTGGTGTGATCTGAGGTCATAAAGGGCAGGTCGTCACTGTTCAATCCATCACTGAGAAGGAAGGTGTTGCAAGATTTTCCTCTATAGAAGAGCACAGGCTATTTTATTTACATATGTGTTACTCCTTCTTAAATGTTAAGAAATGTACAATCTGAACTCTAGATTTCCTTAAACAATTTTATTTTTCACTCACTCATGGTCAGCTTGTCTGCTAGAGAAGAGGTGGAAGCCTGGATTTTTTATTGTGCATTTTTCATAAATTTATGCCTTTAAACAAAGGGAACCAACTGTTTGTGTGTGTCAGTCATAGGAGGCAAAGGCATGGTCTGTCTGAAATGTGCCATCACAGTTTTTATACAAACTACTGAAGCAGGAGAGAAAGACTTTTAGTATAACCAAACCTAGCTCTATACAAGGAAGGTGACTGAAGTTATACATATAGAAAAGGAAGAAAGAAAACTGGAGAAATGAGAATCATAATCACAGAATATTAGAAAACAAGAAAGTAGGAAATTACTGAAAATGTCCTGGCAGGGGGGCTGGAACAATGAATGTTTTGCAGTTTCATAGACTCATATATGCATGAGAAAATACCTTGCAGGTTATGTCACCTTTAGAGACATGGATCATGACTTAATACAAGGAGAAGCCAGGATAAATTTGATCAAACCACAGGCAGTGTTAAGGAAGTCATTTGTGCACATGAGATTTAACAGTGCACAGCCCTCTTAAAATTTAAAACAGTCTGCTAATGATTTTTTTTTTCTTGCGTAATTCAGAATGGCCCTAACACATTTCCCAGTAAAGCTAGAACACTTCATAGATTATTGGTTAATCAGACAAGACTGGTTTTATCTCCAGTGGGTATCTTAGCTTTCGTGAATTTTCATACACAATTAGACAGTTAAAAAACAAAAACATTGACAGCCCATGTCCACTTAGTTCAGCATGAGGGCTGGATACTTGCAAGTTTAACTCAGTCTGCTCAGAGTGTAGTATGACATTTTCCTCTGGTGGCAACACCATCACCCTTATCTTACATTCCTGGTTGTAGTCAGTCACTTCCAGTTACTTTAAATCTGGATGCCAGCATGTGAACAGCAAATATTTACAGTCCATTTAATTTATTTTCCAATGCTTACATATAGAAAAATAAATTGCAGATGGAATAACAAGATAAATACAGTGTGCAGGAGTTTATAAAGCCCAGGCTGAAGAGAGCACATTATCATCCAAAGATCTTCAGATCCTAACTTTAAATAACAGCTATCATGCTTTCTCTTTGTCTCTGTCTCTCTCTCTCTCTCTCTCTCTGTCTCTCTCTCACTCTTCTCTTATTTATCTCTCCCCTGTCAAATAAATAAATAAAAATATTTTAAAACTGTGTAATCAAAATTGACATATGTCACTTGAAACTTTTTTCCCAGGAGAGATGTGAACAGATGTCTGTTCACCCCAGGTAGGGCTCAGATGACAGCTCAAAACCCATTTATGCCCAAAGAAATTTTGGTGAACCACTTGAGCTTAATGGTGTTACATACAGAGCTGGTGAGGGGTGGCTTACAGAGGCAATGGGTGACTCCAAGGCAGCTGCATCACTGAAAAGCCCACGCCAGCAAAGCTGACTCAGGAAAAGTGCATCATTGATGCTCACTGCACAGCTCACAGGCAGTTCTGCAGGTCAGAGTTTCCTCCCAAGCAGATGTTTAACCTTTATGTAACCGTAGGAAGGAGTCTTGTAACCTTTTCTGCCAGAGCCTCCTCCTCTACACAAGAGGGGATGTTTCAATTCAGAGAAAATTGCTAAGCAACTCGGGAAGAGTCTGCTCCCAGCAGTTGTATACCACTTCCAGCTCCTATAACCTTGGGAAGTGGTCATGAGACCTTTTAAGTTTCAGCTCTGCCAGATTTGATCTTTGAAGCCTCCAGAGTCTCTCTCCTCCCTTCAGGAGGGACTATTTCGATTCAGAGGGCTTTTCTGTATAACACATCAACAAGAATGCCTTTTTGTTTCAGCAGTAACAGATCCATGTTGGTTAGAGCAGTCAGTTCTGTTGGCATACTAGGTTTCATTAAACACCATCACTCTACATATATACCTACCACGCAAGAAGTGGAGAAGGAAGGTATTTGGTGCCTCATTTTAGTAGAGATTATTCACAATCCAAGTATAAATAAAAAAAAATCATTGATTGGAGTGTCAAATTCTTTTTTAATTTGTTATTGACAACCTCTATACATGTACAAAATAGCCCCTGACATAATACCTTCCCACCTCCTTCCTTTGTCCCCCTTCTTAATGCCCTTTCCACTGAACCCCTGCTTCTTGCCAACAAGTCCATCTCCTATATTTATCACTTTTTTGTCTTCATATTATGCAGGTCTTGTGCAAGGAGCAAAGGCCACTGTGAGGTTATGAATACAACAGCCATTTTGTATCCCAAAGATGATTTTGGTGACTAAAAAGTCCAAATAGTCTGAGCCTGGGGTGTAGTGACAGCCCCTCTGTACATAGTCTGATATGGCAGGAACAGGGTATGGTAATCGTGCAGGGGAAAATAGGCCAAACCTGGGGCGTCTGGTTTGTAATGTCCTGCTGTTACATTAATTAATCCATCCCTGCATAATCTACCCCATTCCCTCCTGGTTAATGTTTAATCACCTCCCAAAGACTCTGTTTGCTGGGACAAGCATCTGACCAGAAGCAGTGGGTGGGTAGAAGGGTTTACTCCACACAGTTTCCAGGAGAAGTTTCATCGTGTCAGGAAAAGCATGGAGGAGCCAGCATCCACATGTCATATCTCCATAACAGCAAGGAGGAGGTATTTTAGGGTGGGGTGTACCAGCTCCGGTAATTGGGCTGACTATAAAATCCCAAGACCTGCTGCCAGGGACCCCCTCCTTCAGCAGGCTTCCCCTCCCAAATCCCTACAACTTTCCCAGATTGCCACCAGCTGGGGAACAAGCCACCATACCATGTACAAACAAATGTAGATGTTCTAAGAGCTTCATTACTTCATGCAGAACCATATAAACATCTTTGTATTCACCCACTGTTTTATTTTCATTATTTATTCTCTTCTCACTGTAAAACCCCAACAATCCTTTGGGACATGAAATGCAATTCTTTCTTTCCTTTTTTTTTGGGGGGGGTGGTTTCAAGGTAGAGTCTCATTCTAGACCAGGCTGACCTGGAATTGGACTCAGGCTGGCCTCAAACTCACAGCAATCCTCCTACCTCAGCCTCCCAAGTGCTGGGATTACAGGTATGTGCTACCACACCTTGCTGAAAAGTAATAATTTCTAATACTCATCATAGAGCTAGAGGTCCTATCCAGACATATTCTAAAGTTCATACTTCTATTTAATGGTGCTTGTTTTTGAGTCAGGGTTTCATCTATCCCTGCCTGACCTGAAACTCACTCTATAGCCTCAGGCTGGCCTCAAACTACAGTGATCCTCTTACCACAGCCTCCTGTGTGCCGGGAATAAAAGCATGCACTCTCATGCCTGACTCTAACACATTTTGAAGACAACAGAATACATATGGAAAACTTTCCAAATGATGGCCATAGAGTCTACAATCTTCAAAACTGTTGCATTAGCCTTGTGACATCACTGGCTATGGAGCTCCTAGCCAGTACATCAAGCTGCTCTGGGGTCTGCTCTGGGCAACCTGCATCACCACACCCAGTAACCGGTGCTCAGTGCTTGGCCATTGTTCAAGTTTGCTTTGTCGAGGCTGCGGATAACAGTTCCCTATAGAGGTAGAAGAACAAGAGCTCTGCTTATGGACTGATCAGTAATGTGGATTTGCTGTCTCATTTGGGGAGTATGCGTATGAGAGTAAAATGAACTCAATTTGAGAAAATTTAAAAATGTGAGAAGGAGTATAAAAAGTAAAAAAATGAGTCATATACTCTCCACCCAAATACATCCCAAGTTATAAATTTGTTTATTTATCCTAATTTTTATTCTGTTCATATGATACATGTGTATTTATGGCTTATACTTGGGAAATTAGAAGCCTATTGTGCACACTTTCTCATGATAAGACAAACTGTGAACTTGCAAGATGGATTCATAGCCCTAGCTTTCCAACTAAAATCACAGTAAGGCTGACTTAAGATGATTAAACATTTTTTGATGAAATCATATGTCATGTTGTAATATGTACACAAGTTTTATTGCAAGTTTTGAATCAGTCATTAATGTAACTAATGTAGAGTATATTAATATTAAATTTTTCTTTTATGAATCATTGTCCTGTCTTATTTTTCTCTACATTTTATATGAGGTCACTGGCTATATTCCTTTTCAAACATATGATACATTTTACAAAACATGTATCCTTCCAGAATACACTGAAGCTATTTGAGAATTTAATGGTGAATGAAAAAGAAGTATGCTGCTTGAGTCTATATATATATATATATATATATATATATATATATATATATATTACAGTGTGAAGGCTTCACAGCTATTGATTTTAACTCAAACACTTTACACAACACTAGCTAGCAATGCCATGAACACCGCATGCCCATTCATCTTCTTACTCCTGTGTTGTTGCTGCTCTGTTCTCCCTGTTGCTGATGTTCCTTCTCTTAATGTGAATGGAAAACTCTTTCAGTAATCAGTTTAGACTGAACAGAGCTTTCAGGAGTTTTATTTTATCTCCGGGGCCCTATCATATCACCATATATTCACTATAGATATTGGATTTTAGTCTTTAAAAAAATCTCAAATTTGTTTTATTTTCTTCAGGGAGATTGACAAAAAAAGATCTCTTAAGAGATTAAATAGCAATGGCATAGTAACAAATACTTGGTCTCTTAATATGTCTTCTAAGTGTGATGTTGAGTTAATATACACATATTCTTAAGGAATATCATGCTACTTGTTGGCAGAATTCTTCATGTTCAGGCATAGGTGGTAGGAAGTATGAGGTCTTGATTATACTGCAGTGATCAGAATCCCATCATACCAGAAATACAAGGCTGCAGAGAGGGCCACATTAACGGATGACATACCCACCAAGGCTCAGGGGCTGTTGCTGAAGAGCAGGAAGCAGGTGGGCAGGTGGGAAGATTGTAAGAGCCACACAGCAGGTAGCAACTACCTGAAGCACATAGAGACATAGGCCCGAATTACCCCACAGTGACACCAACAGCCCTATGAAGAAGCGGGGCCTCAGGGAAATAAATATATAAGAACATAGTTTATTTCAAGAAAAATTAATTAATTAATTAATTAAAATAAGAATAGTGATAATAATGCAATGGAATTTATGTATAGACTGAAATAATTTGGAAATATTTTTGTTCCAGAAAATTTGGATTTTATTCACAAACGTTCCAAGTTATACCTAGTAAGGCATTTATTATTTTAAAATTTATGATTCTTCCAAATAAAACAAAATAACCATAATGAAATGAACTAAAAATGTTCCCACATCTATAAGTAAAATCCTACCTTTTCAATAGTTTTCATTTCAAGCCCTAGTGGCTTACCAATTAACACTTTAGTGATAAATATGTTTGCATAAAAATTTATAAAAACAGGGCTGGAGAGATGCCTTAGAGTTAAGGCACATGCCTGTGAAGCCTAAGGATCCTGGTTCGATTCTCCAGGTTCCACGTTAGCCAAATGCACATGGTGGCATATGTGTCTGGAGTTCGTTTGCAGTGGATAGAGGCCCTGGCACGCCCATTCTTACTCTTTCTCTCTCTCACTCTCCCTTCTCTCTGTGTCTATAATACATAAATAAAAATAAAATCTTAAAAAAATTATAAAAACATTAAAGTAATGGGATTTCAGATTAATTAAGAATTCCTGGTATAAAGAACATGACATGTTATGAAATGATTCTAACTTCTCTATAGTCAGTTCTTATACTTTCTACATGTACCCAACAGTATTTTGTTGTATATGTTAAATGTGTGCAATAGCATTTTTTTTTACGATTGTGCCTGGTGAGCTTTCATGCTGAAATAAAGTCAGCTGATGGAGGGAGGCTTGCAAACTAGCGGTTCCCTCTCAGACTCTTCCCTGTGATCCGTTCTCAGTGGTTCTCTCATTCTATTTAGTGCCTACTTCTGTAGTAAGCTGAAATCTTGGAGAACTATTTCCCCTAAAAGCACTGACAAATGCACCTCAGAGTGCTGCTCACAAATGGTTGATGATTTTGTCTCTAGCTTGAATACATCTGGAATGTTAGGACTCACTGCTGCCCCCTTGTGTTCACGGATGCACGTGCACCTGAGAGATGACCCCTCTTCCTCCAGCTCACCCCAGTCACGACAGTGTTCTCATTAATTGTGTTCTCCAGGGGGAATCACATGAAGGCCCCTGGCAGATCAAGCACATAGCCAGAATTTATTTATTTATTTCATTTTTTTCGGTTTTTCAAGGTAGGGTCTCACTCTAGTCCAGGCTGGCCTGGAATTCACTATGTAGTCACAGGGTGGCCTCGAACTCATGGCGATCTTCCTACCTCTCCCTCCCGAGTGCGCCACCACGCCTGGCTCAGCATTTATTTTTTATCAGCAAGTAATCCACCCTCCAGAGTGAAGAACACCCACAGACGTCAGCAATAAGAGAGGGGCCATTTTCACTCTGCAGCAGCCAGTGAGGCAAAGAGGAGGATCAGCTTCTTTCAAGTGACTTCATAACTTCAAAGTCCTCTCAGCCAGCAGAGAAAGGCTCGGATCCAGTCCATGAAGGCACGAGCCGTCACGAATAAGCATTTGAATCCACCACAAGGGGACCACTAATTTTCTCTCGGGTACTGGCCATTCTGAACTTGGAGCACAAGGGGAGTCGGTTTACAAAGTTGAGGTTTATGATTAGGATTGCGAACCTCCCAGCCTAGGGCGTCGGCCAATGATTCTAAAACTTCTTTCCTGAAAATATTCCCTCACAGACAGCCTAGAGCCTGCTCCTGCTGAAATGGCACAATCCTGTTAAGAATCGTCCATTGTAAGCTCTGAGGAAGATAAATTACCTGGCCTTTCTGATATCACCTTTTGGTTGGATTTTCAGATCTCTTCTCCATGGTCAGCAGTCCTCCTGGGTATAAACAACTATGCGTGCCTGGGCAGGAACTCGTGGGAATAAGGGTAGTCCCCAATTTGTTATTGGCCATCCCTCAACTCTTGGAGGCTTGATCAGCCCTTGGATCATTCCAGACTTTTCCCTTGATGGCCCCAGCACTGTTCAACTGCTACTTCTATGACTTCAAGACCATATTGTAGAGGGGTTTTGACTGTTATGAACCCATATTCCCTCTAGATGGCAGCGTGGCCATGGAGAAACAGAGCTACATAGCAGTGTAAATGCCGACCTTTTGATTTTTGCCCAGGACAAGTGTCCTGTCAGAGAATCCACTTAGCCGGCGGTGCAGAGGTCTCTGTCGGCAGAGATCGAGGTTCAACAAGCCTTGGCACCACCGCAGATCCAGCTCCAAGGATACCATGATGCACAAGTTTATGCAGTATTGTTTTGAGACTCATCCAGTGGCTGAATTCCATGGGCCAAACCAACACCTTTCCACAATTTCCAGATCTGAAGAAACCACCCATCTGTAGCAGCAGCAGAACGGCAATCCACGTTGCAGACATCCTGGGACCATGCAATACTCCCTCACTTCACAGCGTGTTCCTTTCTATCAATAGCTGTGCTTATATCTAAGTAGAAATTAGTCACAAAGTTAAAACATAGCATGGGTTGCTCCAAGAAAGCATATTAACTCACCAACCAGATCACATGGACTGATGGGAGAGGGAAGAGCAAATTTTAATTCCTTTTATTTAAACGAGTGTGTTTAATGTTTCTTCTGAAATGAAATGTTTTCACCCAGTTACTCAGCAATGATCTGCCTGTATAAATAATTTGTGTTATATAAGAGATTTTAGAATACTGGCAAGAATAGTCACAGATGAGTGGTAACTTGTCTGCAATCTTCTCAGCTCACAGCTTGATACAAAAATGATACATATGATCAGCATTTCTTGGGCATAAAGTTTCAGCAAATTTTATAAGAATCTTGGGCTGGCGAGATGGCCTAGCAGTTAAAGCATTTGCCTGCAAAGCCAAAGGACTCAGGTTCAATTCCCCAGGACCCACATAAGCCAGATCCAGAAGGTGGCTCATGCATCTGGAGTTCATTTGCAGTGTCTGGAAGCCCTGCCACATCCATTCTCTCTCTGTGTCCTTCTCTCTTTGCCTCTTTCTCTCTCTCAATGAAAAAAAAGTACAAATTTATTTAAGAATATGGATAAGTATACTCACATATTAGTCAATATTCAATTTGTCAATTTAAAGTATATAATCAATTTATTATAGTAAAGTTGCAATAACTTATAACCACCTTCACTACCAGTTTTCAAGAATTTCATATGACAACCTGTATATCTTTACTGAGAATGTCAGGAATACGTTTATAGGAGTACTTGTTTTTGCTTGCTTGTTGTCTCTGTGTGCCCTTGTGTGTGTTTGTGAGTGTGGTGTATGTGGAGTTATGTGTCCTGTATAAGCACGTCTGTGTGCCCTTGTGTGTGTTTGTGAGTGTGGTGTATGTGGAGTTATGTGTGTTGTTGTATATTGTGTGTGTTTGTGAGTGTGGTGTATGTGGAGTTATGTGTGTTGTTGTATATTGTGTGTGTTTGTGACTATGGTGTATGTGGAGTTATGTGTGCTGTATACGCACGTCTGTGTGCCCTTGTGTGTGTGTGTGAGTGTGGTGTATGTGGAGTTATGTGTGGTGTATAAGCACGTCTGTGTGCCCTTGTGTGTGTTTGTGAGTGTGGTGTATGTGGAGTTATGTGTGTTGTTGTATATTGTCTGTGTGTGTGAGTGTGGTGTATGTGGAGTTATGTGTGGTGTACAAGCACGTCTGTGTGCCCTTGTGTGTGTTTGTCAGTGTGGTGTATGTGGAGTTATTTGTGGTGTATAAGCATGTCTGTGTGCCCTTGTGTGTGTTTGTCAGTGTGGCATATGTGGAGTTCTGTGTGTGGTTATATATTGTGTGTGTGTGTGAGTGTGGTGTATGTGGAGTTATGTGTGGTGTATAAGCACGTCTGTGTGCCCTTGTGTGTGTTTGTGAGTGTGGTGTATGTGGAGTTATGTGTGGTGTATAAGCACGTCTGTGTGCCCTTTTGTGTGTGTGTGAGTGTGGTATATGTGGAGTTATGTGTGCTGTATAAGCACGTCTGTGTGCCCTTGTGTGTGTTTGTGAGTGTGGTGTATGTGGAGTTATGTGTCCTGTATAAGCACGTCTGTGTGCCCTTGTGTGTGTTTGTGAGTGTGGTGTATGTGGAGTTATGAGTGCTGTATACGCACGTCTGTGTGCCCTTGTGTGTGTGTGTGAGTGTGGTGTATGTGGAGTTATGTGTGGTGTATAAGCACGTCTGTGTACCTTTGTGTGTGTGTGAGAGTGTGGTGTATGTGGAGTTATGTGTGGTGTATAAGCACATCTGTGTGCCCTTGTGTGTGTTTGTGAGTGTGGTGTATGTGGAGTTATGTGTGGTGTATAAGCACGTCTGTGTGCCCTTGTGTGTGTTTGTGAGTGTGGTGTATGTGGAGTTATGTGTGGTGTATAAGCACATCTGTGTGCCCTTGTGTGTGTTTGTGAGTGTGGTGTATGTGGAGTTATGTGTGGTGTATAAGCACATCTGTGTGCCCTTGTGTGTGTGTGTGAGTGTGGTGTATGTGGAGTTATGTGTGGTGTATAAGCACGTCTGTGTGCCCTTGTGTGTGTTTGTCAGTGTGGTGTATGTGGAGTTATTTGTGGTGTATAAGCATGTCTGTGTGCCCTTGTGTGTGTTTGTCAGTGTGGCATATGTGGAGTTCTGTGTGTGGTTGTATATTGTGTGTGTGTGTGAGTGTGGTGTATGTGGAGTTATGTGTGCTGTATAAGCACGTCTGTGTGCCCTTGTGTGTGTTTGTGAGTGTGGTGTATGTGGAGTTATGTGTGGTGTATAAGCACGTCTGTGTGCCCTTTTGTGTGTGTGTGAGTGTGGTATATGTGGAGTTATGTGTGCTGTATAAGCACGTCTGTGTGCCCTTGTGCGTGTTTGTGAGTGTGGTGTATGTGGAGTTATGTGTTGTTGTATACTGTGTTTGTGAGTGTGGTATATGTGGAGTTATGAGTGGTGTATAAGCACGTCTGTGTGCCCTTGTGTGTGTGTGTGAGTGTGGTGTATGTGGAGTTATGTGTGGTGTATAAGCACGTCTGTGTGCCCTTGTGTGTGTGTGTGAGTGTGGTGTATGTGGAGTTATGTGTGCTGTATAAGCACGTCTGTGTGCCCTTGTGTGTGTTTGTGAGTGTGGTGTATGTGGAGTTATGTGTGCTGTATAAGCACGTCTGTGTGCCTTTGTGTGTGTTTGTCAGTGTGCTGTATGTGGAGTTATGTGTGCTGTATAAGCACGCCTTGGTGCCCTTGTGTGTGTGTGTGAGTGTGGTGTATGTGGAGTTATGTGTGCTGTATAAGCACGTCTGTGTGCCTTTGTGTGTGTGAGTGAGTGTGGTGTATGTGGAGTTATATGTGGTGTATAAGCATGTCTGTGTGCCCTTGTGTGTGTGTGTGAGTGTGGTGTATGTGGAGTTATGTGTGGTGTATAATCATGTCTGTGTGCCCTTGTGTGTGTGTGTGAGTGTGGTGTATGTGGAGTTATTTGTGGTGTATAAGCATGTCTGTGTGTGCCCTTGTGTGTGTGTGCGAGTATGGTGTATGTGGAGTTATGTGTGTTGTACAAGCACGTAGTGTGGTGCATGTGGAGTTATGTGTGGTGTATAAGCACGTCTGTGTGTGCCCTTGTGTGTGTGTGCGAGTATGGTGTATGTGGAGTTATGTGTGTTGTACAAGCACGTCTGTGTGCCCTTGTGTGTGTTTGTGAGTGTGGTGTATGTGGAGTTATGTGTGCTGTATAAGCACGTCTGTGTGCCCTTGTGTGTGTTTGTGAGTGTGGTGTATGTGGAGTTATGTGTGGTGTATAAGCACGTCTGTGTGCCCTTGTGTGTGTGTGTGCGAGTGTGGTGTATGTGGAGTTATGTGTGTTGTACAAGCACGTCTGTGTGCCCTTGTGTGTGTTTGTGAGTGTGGTGTATGTGGAGTTATGTGTGCTGTATAAGCACGTCTGTGTGCCCTTGTGTGTGTTTGTGAGTGTGGTGTATGTGGAGTTATGTGTGCTGTATAAGCACGTCTGTGTGCCCTTGTGTGTGTTTGTGAGTGTGGTGTATGTGGAGTTATGTGTGGTGTATAAGCACGTCTGTGTGCCCTTGTGTGTGTTTGTGAGTGTGGCGTATGTGGAGTTATGTGTGGTGTATAAGCACGTGGCCCTTTGTGTGTTTGTGAGTGTGGTGTATGTGGAGTTATGTGTGGTGTATAAGCACGTCTGTGTGCCCTTGTGTGTGTGTGTGTGTGGTGTATGTGGAGTTATGTGTGCTGTATAAGCATGTCTGTGTGCCCTTGTGTGTGTGTGTGAGTGTGGTGTATGTGGAGTTATGTGTGGTGTATAAGCACATCTGTGTGCCCTTGTGTGTGTGTGTGAGTGTGGTGTATGTGGAGTTATGTGTGCTTTATAAGCATGTCTGTGTGCCCTTGTGTGTGTGTGAGTGTGGTGTATGTGGAGTTATGTGTGCTGTATGCATGTCTGTGTTATGTGTGTGTGTGAGTGTGGTGTATGTGGAGTTATGTGTGGTGTATAAGCACATCTGTGTGCCCTTGTGTGTGTGTGTGAGTGTGGTGTATGTGGAGTTATGTGTGGTGTATAAGCACATGTGTGTGCCCTTGTGTGTGTTTGTGAGTGTGGTGTATGTGGAGTTATATGTGTTGTTGTATATTGTGTGTGTGCGTGTGAGTGTGGTGTATGTGGAGTTATGTGTGCTGTATAAGCACGTCTGTGTGCCTTTGTGTGTGTGTGTGAGTGTGGTGTATGTGGAGTTATATGTGCTGTATAAGCACGTCTGTGTGCCCTTGTGTGTGTGTGTGAGTGTGGTGTATGTGGAGTTATGTGTGTTGTACAAGCATGCCTGTGTGCCCTTGTGTGTGTTTGTGAGTGTGGTGTATGTGGAGTTATGTGTGCTGTACAAGCACGCCTGTGTGCCCTTGTGTGTGTTTGTGAGTGTGGTGTATGTGGAGTTATGTGTGCTGTACAAGCACGCCTGTGTGCCCTTGTGTGTGTTTGTGAGTGTGGTGTATGTGGAGTTATGTGTGCTGTATAAGCACGTCTGTGTGCCCTTGTGTGTGTTTGTGAGTGTGGTGTATGTCGAGTTATGTGTGTTGTACAAGTGTGTGCCCTTGTGTGTGTTTGTGAGTGTGGTGTATGTGGAGTTATGTGTGCTGTATAAGCACGTCTGTGTGCCCTTGTGTGTGTTTGTGAGTGTGGTGTATGTGGAGTTATGTGTGCTGTATAAGCACGTCTGTGTGCCCTTGTGTGTGTTTGTGAGTGTGGTGTATGTGGAGTTATGTGTGCTGTATAAGCACGTCTGTGTGCCCTTGCCACCTTGCCATGCTCCATGTGCTGGCCCATAGCAGGGGCACTTGCCTGTGGTGGCTGAAGTGAACGACAGGTGCCTGGCTCTCTTTCTGGAGCAGGAGTTTCTTACTGATCCCACAGCTTGTTCTCTTGGTTCGGGCCTGGGCGATACACAGGTTTCTTTGCTCCCTTTGTGGGACTGTTGTTATAGGAGTGCCGCTGACCACACCCAGCTGTTGAGGTGGTCTTTAGGTGCAGGAAACCCTCTTGGCCTCTGAGGCATCTCTCCAGCCACCCACTGACATTTTATGGGGAGCTTTAGTGCATGAACTTACTGCATTGTGATTGTATTCCCATTCTATTACCTCCTTAGTCCCTCTCTCATACACCCCTGAACCCTCCACTATCACACAGTAAACTCCAGTCCTGTTCTTTGCTCTACAGGGTTCTTTGCTGTCAAAGCCTGGACACCTTTTATCATAGCCCTGTTTCCAGGCTCGGTCTGTTCAGGGTCTCTGGCATTCCATTTTTCCTTTAACCTACTGTGTTCATCATTAGTTTTATCACGGTGACAGAATACCTGACAGGAACAATTTAAAAGAGGAATTGTTCAACTTGCCTTTTGCTTCAGCGGTCAGTACTGGGCTGCTTGGGCCCATGGACTTTGTGAGAACAGCATAGGGGGACCCCGTAGCCGGAGAAAGCTGTTCGCCTCATGGCTGACAGAAGGCAGAGACCAAGAGGCTGGACACAACCTGCCTCCCCAGCTAGGCACCATCTCCTGAAGTTTCTGCAACTCCTAAAATAGTGCCATCAGCTGGGGACTAGGGTTCAACACCGATATGTTATATTCAAAGGATTATAGCTGCCAATGTTTTGTACTTTTTCCCTCTCCTTCAGGAGTATTCTTCCTTGAATCCTCCCCAGGCTTGATTCTCCCTCTTTTTAAAGCCTTCTATTAAATGTTGCCTTTCCTTGGCCACTCTAGAACATTTGAGACTTCTCCTATTGCTTTGTGAGCTTTTTTTTTTTTTTCTATTTGATTTGTTGGTTTTAAGATACATTTTGTCTTTGAAAGTAAAACTTTATGGGTGATATATAAAAGATAGATGTATGTACAGTAGAAGCGTATCTCAAAATCTTAAAATTATCTAAGATATAATGAAGTGATGACAGCCCTTGTCCTGAGGGTAACACATATTTTGAGTTGTAACTCCTGTGTCTCCGCACACACACGGACTCAATGTGATTGCCCTGTGCTGGGGAACTACTCACTCATTACCGTTTTTATTGTTTTGTTTTTTTGAGGTAGGGACTTCTTTCTTAAGGAACAGACTCCTGCCTCAGACAGACAACTCCTTTGCCTTTCTGGTCTAAATCACTCATAATCTCAAGTAAAGATGATGCCAAATAGCCATGATTCTCCTGTCCACCTCTGGATGGTCCTCCCTCACTGATGGGCCTTCTAGCTGGGATGTATTTGGATTCTCAGCTCCCATGACCCCTTTCCTATCATTTAATTTTGCTCTGTTTCTTTGGGCCTTGATCACGCGACCTCCGGATATGCTTGTTATCTTATGACTAGGGTCACTAAAGTCCACTTGGTATTTTCTCAGGGCTATCGACCATTACCATCTACACTGAGACCTACCTCCCACCAGAACCTCTTACCCTCCAAGATGGTGACATTAAAGTTTTACTGTTCCCGTGACAACTTCTCCTTTCCCTCTGCAAGGTGTGGCTCAAGTCTTATATGTCTTTTGGTGTTAGGACCCTATGACAGCTCAACAATGCCAACCAACCCCAGGGAAGAGTTCCAGAAGGGTACCTTTGCATCTTTGTGAGTGACTTGACTGTGCAAATCTGTCCAAGAGAGAATGTAGAGACAAAGAGCCCAAAACTAAAAAGCAAAATCTACTCTCTACTGGCCAGACCTAAGTGCTTGGAGCATGAAGCAGTTACCTGTAATGCTTTATGGAAACTCCTGGAATTCAGCTCTTAATGACTCCTGGAATCTAACCCCGATGTTCAGCCTCAGGAAGGACAAGTGTTATAGAATTTACTAGCTAATGACATAATAGATTATTCTCCTCTTATCTATTCAAATATGACTACATACCAATGGCCCAGAAGGCATGGTCAGAGAATGAACACATTGACCACTTCAGAGGGCACAAGTCTCTCTCTCTTTTTCTTTCTGAAAATTCACTCACTATATTTCTGTCCACAATGTCAAATATTGATTGAAGCTTTTTCTGAATCTAGATTAGTTGATGCAAAAATGATTAATTTATAAATACTTTCCTTTAATTAAAGTTTTACATTAACATCTGTATCAATTTTTCCCCATTTTTAAGGTAATGGAGATTAATTCCACATTATCACATCTGCTGGTCAAGTGCCCTGTCACTGAGCTCTATTCTAGTCCCAAGCAAGTTAGTAGGTTAGTATATTTTAGAAGAACCATTGAACAATGAAATTAAATGTGTGGGACATTAAGAATGGAAAATAGTACAAAGATTTCCAACTCTCTATGACTGTTTTTGGCAGAGTCAACTTTTGATCATAAATAATGGCCATTCTGTAGAAGCAGTGATGATTTTCAAGAACAATGAAATACCATTAGTTAATCAATAGTAATGTCAATGAAAAATTCCATAAAATTACAATGTTGTTCTAGTCTATATCGATTATGATAATTTTTCTCAATATATCTATTTGCTTTTAGCATACTAGAGGATATTTGAGGAAAAAAATGATGACATAATCCATTTATTGCTTGGATACACTGCCCAAAACCTCCCATGAGAGAGCATGTAAGGGTATTTGTTGAGAAAGGACAAACCATGATTCTGTCAATTAGCTCAGAGAAGATTTCCAGGCCTTTGCCCTGATATGGCACATCCATTGTGCATTCATGCTCTGGTGCTCCTGACACTAGTGAAACAGGAACGTTCATCTACACTTGAAAGAATCTTCTCATCACGCACTCGTGCGTGGAAGCGTCTCCTACCGTACGGTGTGTGGGGAGTGTGAACCCCAGCTTTGTGAGGTCCTTACAACGTCAATGCCGTTCATCGCGCGCCTTCGTCATACTGTCGGCCGTCCTGTCGTTTCAGGTTGAATTAAAATGATCTTTTGTATAATACACGTTTAGAGGAATGGTGCCTCCGTGCAGACAAGGTGAGAGGAGAATGGTAAGGCTACCTGGGAAGTGACAGGGGAAGAATGACCAGAGAAGGAAAACAACACTGTGTTGCATTCCAGTCTTCATCCCAGGCTAAGACAGAGCAAGGGGGTGTTGAAAGTAAGATGGAAATGTGTGTCTGGTGAGTTCATTGTGGCTGGAGTAATAGGATAGCGCTATTGAGGACTTTGTCAAACCTAGAAAAAAATTTAACATTTTTTCTTGATTTATGCCTTCTTTTTCTTCTTTCCTGTCTTACCAAATTTTTGACAAGAAAACAAACAACATTTTGCAACCAGGAGTACAGCAGTGGCCACACAGGCCAGCAGGAACCCGAGCACATCCAGAGAGTGGTACTGGAACCAGGTGAGGTCGTGGGCTGCCACCCGGAGGTGCTTGGCCCCTTTGTGGCGCATGACAAACTCGATCCAGAAAACGGCGCGGTCCAGGGGCTTCACTGGCTGGTCGTGGTGGATTCTTGATAATCTCATGGCATTTTCTTTATAACTAGAAGATGAATATATAGACAGACATTAGTTCTTGTTTTTATGGAAAGTAAGTATGTTTATATATCATAAATTATACAAGGCAATGTTCATAGATACACTGAAAAAAAGTTTAGTATGTGCATGTACTTTGCCAGTGACACTGGATTTTAAAAGTTGTAAAGGGGAAATGTGAAAGAAATATGTTGCTAAAACAATGTGCTGAAATGCACATGTAACCAAATTGGAAGGTTCTGTATTAAATGCATAGACTCATCTCCTTTGAGAGAATTTTGATGTCATGTGAACTATTGTATCCAAAGATGTTCTAAGACCAGGCAAATAAAACTATTATAGGATAATCCATATGCATGGTCACAATGTATCATTAGTATATGTATATATATATGTGTGTGTGTGTGTGTGTGTGTGTGTGTGTATACATATATATACATATATACACATATATGTGTGTAGTAGGCAGCATTAGTGGGTCATGTAGAGTTTTTGTTTTGTTTTATTTTGTTTTTTGAGGTAGGGTCTCACTCTAGCTCAGGCTGACCTGGAATTCACTATGTAGTCTCAGGGTGGCCTTGAACTCACAATGATCCTCCTACCTCTGTCACCCGAGTGCTGGGATTAAATGTGTGCGCCAACACGCCTGGCTCATGTACAGTTTTGATATATGGTCAGTGTAATAGTTGCTCTTTTTCACATATTTGTACACTGGAGATGAAAATGATAATGGCTCTATCAGTAATGTCAGGAAGGAATGAAAATTACTAGTGTCATTTAATATATGTTATATCCACATAGAAGGACTTTGAATTTGTAAGGGAATAAAAATATTCCTCAAGAATTCGAGCCCCTAACCAAACTGGTAACAAAATAACAAGCTTTAACAATTATAATGGTTTCTGAAATAACCTATACCAGACTTGTATGTATTTCCATGGTAAGGAACACCTTCCCTTTCCATTCTTGATAACTGAGCCAGATTTCTTTTTAATCAAAAAAATGTTTATCAGGGGTGGAGAGATGACTTAGAGGCTAAGGCACTTGCCTGGGAAGCCTAAGGACCCAGATTCAATCCACCAGTACCAATGAAAGCCAGATGCACAAGTTGTGAGCCCGAATTTTGTTTCACTTTGGTGTCTGTATTGATTAAAAGTTTCAGAGTGTATCTATGGAGAAGAGTGAAGGTGTGTGGTTTGTGAAAAGGTGTCCTGGTGCTGGAAGGACTGGGGAAAGTGACTGTGGTTGTCATTCACATGGAGTGTGCACATTAGGCCCAGCAGCAGAGAAGTTTTTACATGAATTCTGTGTACATAGTGAACAATTGTCTCATTCTTGTCCATTTGTATTAAACTGTAACGACGTCAAAATAGTCATTTCACACTATTCATGCAATGCCTCAGGCAAACTATCCTGGGAGAATAACCATTTCATTTGCTTCCTTAATCAGATTTTTGGTCAAAAATTTCTCTATTTGGAAAAATAAATTTACATATGATTCTAGAAAACTTTTTTAATGGAAATTAAACCCACACATACATATGTATCCTTTTTTTAAAGAAGGGAGACAGGAGAGTCAAGGACCATGTTCACATATTTATGACTCAACATTTTATGCACTAGTGTTTTCTGATCATTAAGATATGCTGAATAATTATTATTATTGCTGTTATTGATATGGCAAAATGAAATCTTTGAGCCTCTTAAGTATTTTATGGAGTCAGAGAAAGGACTACAAATGCTATATTCTATATCCTCAGATAATTTCAGTAATATTCACCTTGGACTTAATATTAAAAATTCTTATGTATTTACTTAGAGTCTTCTAAAAGTTTTTTGTTGTCTTGCATCAATAGTTTCAAACTTAATAATAAAATAAAATAAATGTTCATTAGATTTGAAAAAAATCATATAATGTACCTAATTTGATAGTCATAAAATTAATCAAATTATCAGCAACTAGCAAATTGGTAAGATTCCAGCTGAGTTGATATTGAGGTAAACATTTATGAAAACTAATGGATTATAGAATGAATTACTTGTATTCCTAACCACCAACCCAGTTCCTGTAACATAATTTCTATAATATCCTGGTAATTGCAAAATATTCAGAAATAAATATTGTCCAATAGTAGTGTTTGATAACACCAAAATTTAAAAGTTACTTCTGAATGATTAAAATTAAGCATGTTATGTCTTTCATTTAGTATTTACTGAATGGTCTATAATATGTAAGTTCTTATTTAGTAAATGAAAAATATAAATAAATCTTAATATCTTTTTAAATCATATAGACTAATTGAAGTCAGTATTATTTTTTTCCCAATTTCTGGAAATCACTTCAATAGTTGACAAATAAGTATGACATACGTTTGTCTCAGCTTACGATTGCACAAAAAAACCAATTACAAGGCATGAGATGCTGGGAATCTTCCAGCATGGGGACAGCCTGCCTCATCACTGATAGGCACTCACGAAGGATCGTTGATGACTGTCCTCAGGGCGCCCAGCAAGTCTGCTCTGGTCATCGTGTTCAGCTTCACGTCCACGGCTGCTCCCTTGGCCTTCATGTGAGCGATGTTATCAGGCTGATCAGCGAACATGGGGACTCCCACCATAGGGACCCCATGGTAAATGGCTTCATAGATCCCGTTGGTTCCACCATGGGTGATGAAAGCTCTGGTTTTGGGGTGTCCTGTTTGGGGGAGAGAGTGAGAAGTGGGCGTGGATTTTGAGTTATCACACTGGCAGAGTTTCAGAGGCAGAAGAAGGCAAAAACCAACAGCAGGAGACACTGTTTTGTGCAAATGTTGAGCACGTGGGGGACAAAGCTCCTCCAGTCCCTGACGTCCCAGAGGAAGGCGGTGTGAGGTGGGCTGTCTGGGAAGTTATTACTGAGCTGGGACAGCTGATGGAAACTTGAAATGTGACGAGGGTCTTCAGTGAAGATGGTTTAAGTGAGCGGGGGAAGGATGCATCTGTAACCTTAATGGCTGTTTAACGATATCTGCCCTGAAACTGAGAGTGAAACATGGAAATCTATTTATTAAATGTGTTCAAGTCACTTGATCTTGAACAGTTACTTAAACCAAGTGGTGTTGCCCATCTGCCCAGCCTTTCCTGGTTGGGTGGGGGTGTCTTACCGAGAAGGTCATTCTGGGGGAGCCAATCAAAAAGCCGAGTATTGGATCCCAGAGTGGCTGGTTTCTGTCCTTTGTACCTCCACAAAACCTGTGGAAGACAGTGCAGTAGTTTTGTAGGTAAAAACACAAAGTGGGTTTGTGTTAAAGGATGGAGAATTATTTAGAATGAATGTAGCTTGCCGACTTTAGGAGGAAGTTGACATGAGGTAAATATGTGGAAGTTTGCAAATCTTGAGATACATAGGACTCTTCACATCTCCCTATTCATCTATCATCTACTATGCATATCATTATTATGGTTATTAATTTTTAATGTTTATTATTAAAAACTGCTAGGAGTGTAAATTTAAGTAAAGCAATAGCACATAAATCAGGTGAGTGTAACCAATGAGAATATGGGGTTTAAACCCCTTAAGATACACTTTGTGCATTCATTTAGATTAGTGATTCAGTAACCTTAACTGTCATGCTTCAAACATAACATTTTATAAATATATCTAGATGTGGTTTCTATAATCAGTTTTCTCTCCATTATTTATTTATGTTAGATAACTCTTCCCTCTCCCACTTCTGTCTTATCTAGGTCCTTCTTTCCCTTCTTTTTAAAAATATTTTATTGATTTATTTATTTGGGAGACAGAAAGGAAGAGGCGGGGGAGGGAGAATGGGTGCCCCAGGGTCTCCAGCCACTGCAAACAAACTCCAGATGCATGCACCCCCTTGTGCATCTGGCTTACATGGGTCCTAGGGAAGCGAACCGGGTTCCTGAGGCTTCACAGGGAAATGTCTTACCTGCTAAGCCATTTCCCCAGGTCCCTTCTTTCCTTTCTTATTTCCATCTCTGCTTCCCTCCATCTCCTCCTCTTCTTCCTGCTCTTATATCTCTTTCTCATTCTCCTTCTTCTCTTGTGCTACAACATTAGATAACATTTTCCTATATTTCATTTTCAACAACTACTTTGTTCGTATTTTAATATTTTTGCATCATATTTGTTTTGAGGAAAATAAAACAAATATCCAATCAAGTATTAAAAGGCAATCTATAGGGCTGGAGAGATGGCTTAGTGGTTGGGGTACCTGCCTGCTAAGCCTAACAATGCCGGTTCAGTTCTTCAGGTCCCAAGTTTAGCCAGATGTAAAGTGACACAAGGGTGCAATGCTGCACTTGCACACAAGGGGGAGCAAGCGTTTGTTCACAGCTGCTGAGAGGCTGCTGGCACGCCCATTTTCTATCTGTCTCTCTCTCTCTGACTCTCTCTCTCTCTCAAAAAAAGGCAATCTATAATACAAAACTTTAGAAATAAACCCCCAAACCATGGCATACTGTTGAAGTTATCTTCTCATAGCTGTGACAATGCAACCCACAAAATCAGCTGATAGGAAAGTGAAGGAAGTTTTTTTTTTTTTTTTGGAGGGGGCTTTTACTATGAAGGGGAAGCCCCTTAATGTCAGGTGACAGCACGGTATGAGCAGAGGCTGGACATCATTTCTGCCATAGTAGGTGGAAAATAGCAGCAGGAGAGTGAGCCAAGTACTGATAATGGGGAGCTGGCACCTCAAGAGTGCCCCCCAAAACACACCTCCTGCAGCAAGGGTCCACCTACCAAGTAGCTGCCAGCTTGGTCACAAGCATTCAGAACAAATGAGTTTATGGGGACATCTGACTCAAACCACCACGGATGCCTAAGTAGCACTCTAAACTTTATGCAATTTGATGTGCTGTAGCCAATGTATAAAAATAAATAATATTAACATCATTCATGAACAGTAGTGTATGGAGAATAGAAATATAGAATCACATTGATATACATCATGGTTAATTGAATATCACAAACTATAAAATAAATCTTATTTTGAAATAATACTTTTTTTTTTGTTTTTAGCCATAGAATATTTAATTTAGAAACAACAAAAGACCAAGACTTCCATAGAAGCTTTATTTTAATAAAGTATTAATGAAACTCAGAGGTTTAGAGTGTTTTTGTTGTTGTTGTTCAAGTTAGGGTCTCATTCTAGCCCCGGCTGACCTGGGACTAACTCTAGTCTCAGGCTGGACACAAACTCATGGCAATCCTCCTACCTCTGCCTGCTGAGTGAGCGCTGGGATTAAAGGCTTGTGCCACTATGCCAGGCATAAGAGTGTTCTTTTAGGCATGACATCTCTCTGCTCTGTTTACAATGCCCCCCTTTCTTGGCCCATGCTGTCAGAATTGCTAGTCACAGGCAGTGCTGGCCACAAGATGTCAAGTGGTCTAATGATTTTTGTCTCTCAACAGTTAAAGTTGATGATCAGAAAAATCACGTGTGTTCCCATGGTACTCCAATAGGCCAATGATCAGACATGCCTGAATACACCATTCCTATGATTCATCTACATCTATTTAAAGCTGGCCTTAGTCACGCTTAGAGGACTACAGATTTAAATTTCCGTGTGTAAAGAACAGCACTGGCTGCACCTTTCTCATCCATCCGAAGCTGCTCTGCTCCGAGAATCAGAGATTTACTGACCTTCTGAGGAAGCTGGGCGAGGGCCGACGCAAAGAGATTGGCTTTTTCTTCTGTGAGGTTTTTGACCATTGACCCTAGAGAAAACACCACAATGCCATGTTCCCCCGAGCTCTGGACAAATTCTTCCATTTCCTGCAGACATAAACATGGTTTGTGTTAAAATGAACAAATAGGGATGGAGAGATGGATTAGTGGTTAAGGCACTTGCTTGAGAAGTCTAAGAACCCATGTTCAACTCTCCGGATCCATAAGCCAGATGTACAAGGTGATGCAAGCATGCAAAGTCGCACACACATACATACACACACACACACAGGGTGGCACACATGTCTGAAATTTGATTACAGTGGCTTGAGTCCCTGGCATGTTAATTTTCTCTGTTTATCTCTATATTTCTCTCTCTCATGAAACAAACAAACAAACAAACAAACAAACAAACAAAATGAGCATCGTCTCTGGAATGAAGACCTTTACTAGGTGGGAAAAGTTAAAAGATATGTAGGAGAAATTCCGAGACTAGTTCTGTCTCAGGACACATAGAACCTGTTTGTCTTGGTCAGAGTAAACATCTCTGTAAGTCTCATAAAATATACACAAGAACAAAACTGGCATTGAATTACCAGAGGGGGAACAGGAAATAGGGGAAGCTGCTCTGATCTGTGGTGGAATTGTTACTATCCGTGCTTGACTGTCCCAATTAACAGAATTGTTGGGACTTTGGCATATGCTTAATGGACTAAAGGCAGTCTAAGAGGTACCAGAGTTGGCTTTAAAAATAGATCATAGCTAGGCTGGAGAGATGGCTTATCGGTTCAGGCATTTGCCTACAAAGCCAAAGGATCCTGGTTTGACTTTCCAGGACCCACGTTAGCCAGATGCACAAGAGGGCACATGCATCTGGAGTTCGTTCATAGTGGCTGGAGGCCCTGGTGTGCCTGTTCTCTTTCTCTGCCTCTTTCTCTTTCTTAAATAAATAAATTAATTTTTAAAAGTAGTCAGTTAAAAAATGATCATAGCACTTACATAAAAACTCAATAATAGACTGATCTATTTTCCCTTTAGATATGTATTCAAGTTCATTTTTTCTCAAGGATCTTCCATTTTTATAAGCTTAGAAATAAATTTGTTAGGAATGCTATAAATGGTATCATAATTTAGAATAAAATAACTGATAACCTCCTGTTTTTATTCTAAAGGCATTTATGAAACATTACTTCTTGCTTTCTTCATGTATAAAATTCCACATATTCTGACCTGGTGGTGATCTGTTAATTTGAGCCTTACAGCAGAAATGAAATACAAATTCCTTACCTGAGTCCTCAGGTTTCCACGTTGGCATTAGAGGAAGTGAGTTCTGCCTCACAATAACTTATGTGAGGGCCGCTTCCTAGAGAGGAGTCCTTGTGCCCTGAGTTACTATATTTGCCAAATGATGGACAGAGAACTGTGGAGAATAAAATCCCCTAAACAGACTGCTGCTGTCAGCTTCCTTAGCCCCAAGAGAATATTTCCAAAGTCTCAGGAATGTCACTGTGGTCTTTTGATTAACTTTTTTATGTTTTAAATAGAAATTCAGGATGTTGTTCAGCTTGTACTCAAACTCAAGACTCTCCTGCATCCTGGTCTCAAGTGCTAGGATTACAGTTTTAGTGCAGTGTGCCCAAACAGATGTGGACTGACTGTCAGTGCACACAACTACCATACCAATGTGGACTAAGTCTCATTACTTCTCTTGTGATATATCCAGAAAAAATGTAAAAGTCACAACTAGTCTTCATTTGATGAAATTCTCTGTTTATTAATCAGCTGAGTTTGCTGACCGATTATAAAACACGTGTGTGTTACTTTGTGAAGTTGTGTGTGGGCAGGGGCAGAGGAAGGTAGATACAATAGTGTAGAACGTCACATTACCTAGTGAGCTATGTGTGCTCTGTGTCCTTCTGTGTATCATTTAGACATTGGATCATTAACCTCCCATACAGCAATCAGCAATAGAGTGCTGAGAGCTATAGCACGCATGTTCAGAATGCTCACATGAAATTTAAATTTTAACTATGGAGAGATGGCTCAGTGTATACAAGCATTCTCTCTGCAAGGATGAGGACGAGAGTGCGATCATTAGCACACAGATAAAAGTCCAGGAGGGGCCACGCATGCTT
Organism: Orientallactaga sibirica; assembly: GCA_036365145.1. NCBI lineage: Eukaryota > Metazoa > Chordata > Mammalia > Rodentia > Dipodidae > Orientallactaga > Orientallactaga sibirica. Next base: position 4,890,197 of record JAEOAD010000040.1, on the reverse strand, counting down.
GTCACCACATGTCTCACGAGCATGGGAACCTGAGTAGGGTCCCAATACTCAGGTAAATGCCAATTATGCTTCTTGCATCTGTAACCCAATCACTCAGGATCTGACACAGACGGATCTGTGTGGCTGGCTTGTTAGTTAGCTATGTTTTCTCAAAGAACACGATGGGGCTGGTGAGATGGCTCAGCAGTAAAAGGCTCTTGTTTGCAAAGCCTAATGACCAGGTTTAATTCCCCAGTACTCACATAAAGCCTGATGCACAAAATGTCACGTGCATTTGGAGTTTATTACAGTGGCAAGAGTTACTGGGATGGCAGCTCTCTCTCTCTTTCCTTCCAAATAAAAAAAAAATTGAATAAAAGAATTATGGAGAGCAACTGAAGAAAACACCTGACATTAACTTCTGGCCTCAACATACGTGCACATATACAGATGAAACCACACAAATATGTATACATTCATACACACATACACACTCACATGGAAAAATACAAATACTGCTACAGGACACACAATTTTATTTTTCACTTCAAGAAAATCCTGACATCATGCATATGAAAAATCAATGTAATATTTGAGTCTATCCAATTTGTCCATAGATGCTGTTAATTCTCAATCAAAATCTACTGCTTGCTGGTCAGATTATCCAATTGTTTTCTAGCAATGTCTAAATATTGATCAGATTCCTTAAAATGAATAGATTAAAAGCCAAACTTGTCATCAGTTCACAGGGGCTTTTCCCACTGATTCCTCCCAATACAGGAGAGGTCAAACTGTCGACTACTCCTCTCCATCAAATTGTGAGAGCACGTGAAGACCCCGCCTGCCCTAGCATGTGTTTCTCTTACTCGTCGAGCTCTTCTGAAGGCCTCCTTCTCTGAGCAGCAGGTGATCAGGTGACCCTGTGCCCCGCTCTATCCAGCTCATCAGGAAACCTGTTCCATCTCCTTGATGATCTCCATGGCTCTGTCTTCCCTTCTCCCAGCCCAGCATCCACACTACAGACTCACAGACACTTTCAACACAAGACCTTAGTCATTTTATTCTTCAGCTAGAATTCTCAAATAAAGCCCAAGGTATCCAATATGAACTGTAAAAGACTAAGTTATGATAAGATAAAAACTTCCTGTCAGAGTGAGTTTTGCATTCAGGTTTACATTGCTGACAGAAATCTTCTGACCAAGAGAAGTTTTTGGAAAAAAAAGGTTTATTTTGTCTTATAGGCTCAAGGGAAAGCTCCATGATGGCAGGGGAAAACGATGGCATGAGCAGAGGTTGGACATCACCCCATGGCCAATATAAGGTGGACAACAGGAACAGGAGAGTGTGCCAAACACTGGCAAGGGGACACTGGCCATAACACCCATAAGCCCACCCCCAACAATACACTGCCTCCAGGAGGCATTACTTCCATATATCCATCAGCTGGAAGCCTATCATTCAGAATGCCTAAGTTTATGGGGGACACCTGAATCAAACCACCACACTCTACCCTCATAAACTGATAGCCATACATGATATAAAATACAATGCATTCATCCAACTTTAGAATTCCCCATAGTTTTTATTATCTCAATGATGTTCAAACATCTCCATAATCCAAGGTCTTTTAACTGAGTAATAATACTAAAAAATCTCCCCAAAACCCATAATCGCACAGAATACACATTCACACTGCAAAAGATGGCATTGGGCATAGCAAAGAAATATTTAACCAATACAAGATTTAAAAAAAAAAAACAGGGTAAACATCAAACTTTGTAGCTCCAAGTCCAACAACTCTAGTCACTGACAAATCTCAAAGTCCATTAATTTTAACCAGCACCAGCAAGTCTTTGGAGTTCCAATTTCATCCCTCCAGCTAGGCTACTCACAGTCCTGGAAAACCTGGAACTCTGGGCCAGCTGCTCTCCTTAGCAGCCATCTTGTGGCCCCAGCATCTCCACTGGGTCTCCACTGCAACCCAGAGCTCATCTTCATGGCTTCATTGGGTCTCCATGCAGGCACCCAGCAAACCTGCTTCACACTGCCCATGGCCATTTCCAAAACACAAGACTGTGTTGCAAACTCAATGACCCTCACTTTCCTGCATTTCTTATACTCCACAATACAAGGTAAGGTGTCAATTTTTTAATCCAGGGGGGAATGAAGCAGACTTTGAAGAAAAGGCGACTCCTTGAAGATTTGGGCCCCTTCAAAAGACTAAATTCTTTCTGTTGTCCCAATTCAGGTCAGCTGCCCAGTCTCAGTGGTGGTGATCTCTCATACAGTTGCAGCTGAACAGGCAGCGGTTTTGGCCTAAAGATTTCTTTCTGTGTCATATTCCTCTGCTCACACCAGTCCATTTCTACACACAGCAACCCTGCACAACTTCTCAGGACACAAGCATAACAGCAAGCCTCTCACACAAACTGCTTCTAGCCCAGTCCAGGCAAAGCTCTTTCTCACCCTCATAAGTCAAACCTCACAGTCCATAGTTCTTATTACATTCAGGCCTTCAACTCTGACCAGAATAGTCCATCAAGCTGCACTTACAGCACTGAAAGGAGTTCCATAGGGCAAGGTTTCAAATACTTCCCATTCCTCTTGAAAATCAGCTCCAAAAGGCCAAAGCCACACAGTCAGGTGTCTAACAGCAAATGACACCACTCCTCAGTACCAATGTTACTGCTGCAGTCACGTTCACACTGCTGCCAGAAATCACCAGATCAAGAGCAGCTTTTGGGAAAAAGGGTTTATTTTGGCTTACAGACTTGAGGGGAAGGTCCATGGCGGCAGGGGAAATGATGGCATGAGCAGAGGGTGGACATCACCCTCTGGCCAACATCAGGTGGACAATAGCAACAGAAGAGTGTGCCAAGTCCTGGAAAACCTGGAACTCTGGGCCAGCTGCTCTCCTTAGCAGCCATCTTGTGGCCCCAGCATCTCCACTGGGTCTCCACTGCAACCCAGAGCTCATCTTCATGGCTTCATTGGGTCTCCATGCAGGCACCCAGCAAACCTGCTTCACACTGCCCATGGCCATTTCCAAAACACAAGACTGTGTTGCAAACTCAATGACCCTCACTTTCCTGCATTTCTTATACTCCACAATACAAGGTAAGGTGTCAATTTTTTAATCCAGGGGGGAATGAAGCAGACTTTGAAGAAAAGGCGACTCCTTGAAGATTTGGGCCCCTTCAAAAGACTAAATTCTTTCTGTTGTCCCAATTCAGGTCAGCTGCCCAGTCTCAGTGGTGGTGATCTCTCATACAGTTGCAGCTGAACAGGCAGCGGTTTTGGCCTAAAGATTTCTTTCTGTGTCATATTCCTCTGCTCACACCAGTCCATTTCTACACACAGCAACCCTGCACAACTTCTCAGGACACAAGCATAACAGCAAGCCTCTCACACAAACTGCTTCTAGCCCAGTCCAGGCAAAGCTCTTTCTCACCCTCATAAGTCAAACCTCACAGTCCATAGTTCTTATTACATTCAGGCCTTCAACTCTGACCAGAATAGTCCATCAAGCTGCACTTACAGCACTGAAAGGAGTTCCATAGGGCAAGGTTTCAAATACTTCCCATTCCTCTTGAAAATCAGCTCCAAAAGGCCAAAGCCACACAGTCAGGTGTCTAACAGCAAATGACACCACTCCTCAGTACCAATGTTACTGCTGCAGTCACGTTCACACTGCTGCCAGAAATCACCAGATCAAGAGCAGCTTTTGGGAAAAAGGGTTTATTTTGGCTTACAGACTTGAGGGGAAGGTCCATGGCGGCAGGGGAAATGATGGCATGAGCAGAGGGTGGACATCACCCTCTGGCCAACATCAGGTGGACAATAGCAACAGAAGAGTGTGCCAAACACTGGCAAGGGGACACTGGCTATAATACCCATAAGCCTACCCCCAACAATACACTGCCTCCCAGAGGCATTAATTCCCAAATCTCCATCAGCTGGGAACCTAGCATTCAGAGCACCTAAGTTTATGGGGGACACCTGACTCAAACCACCACAGTGAGGATATCCAGCAACACACTGTAATTGAAGCTGTAGCCTTGGAAAGGAATTCAGGTATTTTATTAAAAATTGCCCCAAATCTCCACCATCTCCAACTTACCTTAGGTAATGGTTTGGCAGGTTTGCAATGCAGTCCTCCCACAAAATCAAAATTGGGTAAGTATGGACGAGGAAACTCAAAATCCCAGTATGTCCGGATTAGCCAAATTTCAGCCTTGCCCACAGTCTCACATAATGTAGTGGGTCTCCCTGAAGAACATACAGGATATTGGGTGGAGTAAATTAGCACACAGTTACTGAGGAAAAATTACCAATGATTTCATTATAAGCAAATCAGGAAATATTTTAAGTCCTGTGGAATACTTATCATATCTAGACATGTATTAATAGACGTGTGCTACATATCTATGATAAGTATTAAAGGACAGGAGGAAGGACAGCTGGTAACAGAGGCAATGAGGACTTGGAGGACAGTGAATTGAATGGAATACATTAATATTTAGTAACAACAAATCAACAATTTAAATATAGCCACAACTACTGGTAAATTTCACATGTACTTTTTCCTCTAGTTGTATTGCAGAAGATAGCCTTCCCCTATCACCTAATACTCCTGTCATCTGTCACTTTTTTCCAGTGTCCACCCAGGAATGAATAATCTCTGTTTATACCTTGTCATGTCCTCTGTTACACACATTATGTTAAAAAGTCCCACCAAACTCAGGCCACCTTTGTTTCCTGAGTCAAATCTAGTTCCTTGAATTGATTTGTCATGTCTCCATAAGAAATCCTAGACAACTTAGGTTGGGTTGAGAAATACATAAGTGTCACCAATATATCATACTCACTCTCATCATTACATTTTTAAGACAATTATGAGCTTCAAAATTTTGTGAAGAAAACTGAATATTCTTTTTTTTTTTTTTTTTTTTTTTTTTTTTTGAGGTAGGGTCTCACTCTGGTCCAGGCTGACCTGGAATTAACTATGCAGTCTCAGGGTGGCCTCGAACTCTCAGCGATAATCCTACCTCTGCCTCCCGAGTGCTGGGATTAAAGGCGTGCGCCACCATGCCCGGCTCGAAAACTGAATATTCTTAAATAATATTGGCACCCAGTTCCACACCAGAGAACATGTTTTCAACTGAAAACATGAAACTTATACATAATGTACATTTATGTTAGTTATAGAAATGTGTACCTACTAGAAAATCATTATTATACAATTAATTATTATTCTCCAAAATCCAAATGTTGACGCCTGACTATGTTTGTGGACAGAGGCTTTAGATGAGATTCAGGTTAATGAATTCAATGGTGGGACCCTAAACCAATATTGCTGCTGTGTCTCTGAAAGGAGGGAGGCTCAAGGATGCTCTGGTGCAGAGATGAGACTCTGTGAGGCACAAGAAGGTAGCTATCTGCAGGAGCAGGAAATAAGCTCCCAGAGGAAGCTGTGCTAGCAACCCTGGGTGTTGGACTTCTACCTTCCAGAGGTGGAAGAAAAGGAAATGCCATTATTAAAATTTACCCACATACAGTATTTAATTCTCACAACCCTAGTCAACTCTCACTGTCTGAACATTAAACCAGTTAATATTTTACCACTCAGTCTGATCTTTGGTTTATTACTTCTTATTTCTTCCAGAGTTTCATGAACAGTTGGAGGAGAAGCCTGATAGATTCGGGGGAAAAACTGCATGTCAAGTTGCAAAGCCAAATCCATAATTCAGTACAAAATACACAAGGGATTACAAATATAGAATAAATGTTAGCAGTGAAATGAAATTTTTGCTCTCTTTCAAGCTCTTAAGAAATAATGTCTTAGAAATTGATATTTATGTTTTCAGGTCTGCATTACATTCTCTGAAGCAACAACCACCCTAGAAAACATTTCACTGTAACCTTCTGTGACGAAACCATTCACACGTGCGATAGAGATGCTTCATTCCTCATTCATGACAGACACAACAACATGGCGGGACCCTGATATGACAAGATGATGGGAGAAATTAAGATAAATTATATACCAAATATAGCCTCATTTTTTAAAAAACTGTTTTTCATTATTTTTTGAAATATTTCAGTTTAGCTGACTGAAAAATCCAGATGTGTGAGGGGTCTTTTTTTTGTTGTTGCAAAAACCAGTGTTCTTAGTATAATCTTTATCAGTAATTTTGAAAACTGGAAATATTTCAGTTTATATCTTAGGGCTTTTTTTGTGTTGCAAAAAATAGTATATTCTTTATCAGTAAGAGCTTGACTATCTTAGAAAAACAATGTACTGAAAAGAATCCTGTATTGAGAGAAAAGTAAATATTTATTAGACTGATCTTTAATTGTGTGCAGTTTTTCTTTGTTTTGATAACAAGTAATTTAATTTCAAAATATCATTAAACAATTTAAGTATAAACAGAGTGCAATCCTGATAAAACAAGTGCTATCTTCTTTCCTTTTAGAGTTATCAATAAATAATTTTTGCTATTACTCATCTCTATGAGTATGATTTATATAAAATCATTTGCGAGCCGGGCATGGTGGTGCACTCCTTTAATCCCAGCACTCAGGAGGCAGAGATAGGAGGATCACTGTGAGTTTGAGGCCACCCTGGGACTATATAGTGAACTCCAGGTCAGCCAGAGCTAAAGCAAGACCCTATCTCAGAAAACCAAAAAAAAAAAAAAAAAATCATTTGCTGAAATGACTTTATTTTTTCTAGACATTTCTTCAAGTGTCTTTTGGCAATAGTCACTACGAAAAGGAGATTCACTTACCTAATGCTTCACTGTAAAACTTGTTCCAAAATCCATAGTCATATTGCTGGATCCAAAAGTCAAAGAAACCTGAAAGGATTACATTTTTCACTCTTTCTATGAAGGTCATTCTGTCTATCAGTTCTCCCAAAGCAACAGGAACATAGGAAAGTGGCACTGGAAGCTGGCCACAATATTTCTCAATGGTGCTTCCCATGCTGAACCTCAGCGTGTTCACGAATGGTATCTGAAGCAACTCGGCCACCAGCTCTCCACAGGGAATCACAGGGTCTATAACCATCACGTCGTACTTGGATTCTCGGAGCTTCTTCATGAAGGTCTCATTGTAGACTACACTCCTACAGAGAATTTCAAATCGATCAGTTATTTTTAGAAGGAAATCTTGTAATTTTATTGTCTTCTGCCAAAGTGACAAGGTTGGCATGACATTTACCATTAGTTCCACCATGTCATTTAGTGATTTTTCAGCAACATCTTCTTCTTCATTTAGCAGCGGAATTGCTTCAAATTTTAATGGAGAAGGTTTATTGCGATCCAGCAGGACATTTTGAGCAGTCAGAACTGTCACCTCATGCCCTCTCTCTGCCAGTTCCTCAAGAATCATCTTTACATTGAGCCAATGGCTCATGTCACAGGGCCATACCAGGACCTTGCCACAGAGCCCACAGCCAGCACAGCAGAGCTGCACAAGTAAAATTGCCAGAGCCCATTTCTCAGACCCCATGATGTGTCTCTTCACACTGATCTTCAGGGTTGGAGTGTTTACTGGATAAGTAACAATTTACCTAAAAAGGAAATTAAACATTAATTTAGAGTTACATCAGCACATACATGGACAATTATCTCTTTTTCGGGATAGATAACAACTTAGATAAAAAGGTAATCAAATATTAACTTCCAGATTATACAAGCACATCGGTGGACGTATATGTGTAAGTACCATTATCTAGCTAGAGAAACTTTGGACAGTATTTAAGAGATTAAAGCCATTTAAATATTTTTAAGGAATTGGACTTAGTTTTCTGATCATTCTGTTTTACACTTTTAAATATTTTTAAAAATTTATTTGCAAGCATAGAGAGATAGAAATAGAAGAGAGTCAGAGAGAGAATGGGTACGCCAGGGCATCTAGCCACTGCAAATGAACTCCAGACACATGTGCCCTTCATGCATCTGGCTTACTTGGGTCCTGGGGAATCGAACCTGGGTCCTTGGGCTTTGCAGGAGAATGCCTTAACCGCTAAGCCATCTCTCCAGCCCTATTTTATACTTTTTAAATAGGCAAAATAATGAATTTTTAAATGTAATGTTTTCTAAATATAGTAGAAGAACCCATTCAAGCAAATAGCAAATATTATGACATATTATCATGTGGGACATGATGGTTGACAGTATAGGTGGCAACTTTAGGATATGACACTTTGATTAAGATTGGATACATACTCTTAAGTAGTAAAAAGTTTATATAATAAGAGGAATAGTCTTCATGTCTCATATGGTTTCCCTGTGTCAGAACTTCAGAGAAAGATACTGTTTCTTTTATATGAAGGGAATGAAAAGTAATCTCTTTTAATGGGAGCAAACCCATCACTTGAGCATAAACATTGCCCCTCCCCTGCACAAAGCATGACTGGTGCACTCCTGACCCCTCAGTGACCATAGATAAGCCCGTGAGAAGCCCCTTCACTGGGATGGGGGCAGGTGAGAGGGGACATCAGGGAACCCCATGGGAACCCTAACAATTTACAATATGTTCATATATTCAAGTTCTCAATCAAAAAGCAAAGCTGGGTGAAGAAGTGCGTGTTAATCAGGCTCTGTAGAAGAGCAGAACCAATCTGTGTTATGAACAATTTTATTAGACTGGCTTAGAGGATCTGCGGTGGCAAGGCCATCAATTGCTGTTTGCATGCTGCCGCATCGGATGAAAACTTGGTAGCTTTTCCATCTACGAGGCAGGATGCCTCAGTAGTTACTGTCCGACATTGAAGGGCTGGCAGACTTCTGAGGAGCCATTGGTCCATACTGGAAGGCTAAAGAAGCTGGATTCTCATGTCTGTGAATTACGTCAGCAACAGGGTAGGCACCCCAGCCAGCAGCCCAGGGCAACTTCTTTATAGAGAAACTAGCACTGCAAGGGCTGCCTCCTCCATCCGTGAGCCCTTCACGAAAAGCACTCACAGACCTGCCCACAGGCCTAATATCTTAAGCGATTCCTGTTCTGAACAAGCTGACAACAGAAATGAACCCTCCCAGGAGGTTTTCCAGAGAATGGGAGAACGCATGATGACATGGAGATTGTGGCCACTGGAGCAGAGGGCTGCCAGCTCACAGTTACATAAACACAGGGTATGAGAGGAAATTCCCACTTAAAATAAGAGGATTTAGAGAATTTAGAGTGTATGCTCAATTTTAATGTCTGAAAATATGTCAGGGGGAATATAACCATGGTTTGTGGCAGGAACCATATGATTTAGGTTCTTATTGATGATGAGAATGAAGAGGTGATCACCATTAAAACAAGTAAAATCTCAGCTTACAGTTTGATATTTGTAGCAAGGTCACAAGACAGAAACTAGAATAGCTATCTGTTAGCAGGTGGGAGGGAAAAATAAAACAACATTTAAATATGTCTTTAAAAAGCTGGGCATATTGGTGCACACCTTTAATTCCTGCACTTGAGAGGCAGAGTTAGGAGGATCGTCATGAGCTCGAGGCCACCCTAAGAATACATAGTGAATTCCAGGGGAGCCTGGGCTAGAGTGAGACCCCACCTCGAAAAACCAAAAAAAAAAAAAAAAAAAAAAAAAAAAAAAACTCTTTAAGAATGAGCAGTGGCTGGCTGGGACAGCACACGCCTTTAATCCCAGTACTTGGGAAGCAGAGTTAGGAGGATCCTCTTGAGTTCAAGGCAACCCTAAAACTACATAGTGAATTCCAGGTCAGCCTGAGCTAGAGTGAGACCCTACCTCAAAAAACCAAAAGAAAAAAATTGAGTAATTTATCAAGTTGAAAATTATCTTTTTTTTTTTTTTTCAAGGTAGGATCTCACTCTAGCTCAGGCTGTCCTGGAATTCACTATGTAGTCTCAGGCTGGCCTCGAACTCACAACAATACTCCTACCTCTGCCTCCAGAGTGCTGGGATTAAAGGTGTGTGCCACCATGCCCGGCTGAAAAGTATCTTTTGAAATTAAGACAGAATACTAATACATATGCAGTGATGGAGTGTGAAATGAGATATAACAAGTATCATATTTAGCTTCAACATTTGGTGACAAAGACAAATGATTGAAATTTCGAACTTCTTGATCACTTTGGTTTGCTAGTGAGAAGGTCCAGAATAGGTTTTCACTGAGAAGATGCAAAGCTCAACTACCAGCAAAGGTTAGAGCGTCATGTCACATTAAGTAAACGTGACATGTGTAGTTCTGTGGTTACTGACAGAATGCAAGGCAACAAGAGTCAGAAACAATAAAGAATATGCAACAGGGTCAACTACGTTCATGAAGAAAATATTAACATGGCTATCTTAAAGGGCAAAGTCTTTTAAAATAGGATCAATAGTCCAGAAACAATAAAAGAAAAGAATTTACCCACATACTTGGACAGGGTTTATAAGTTCCTATAAAATATTTCAAATAAATAAAAAAGAGCAATGACAAATATCACTTAAAACTTTTGAAATTGGCCTCCAAATACAGGTATTATTAGTGAAAACTTCTAAGTTATTTTGTAGTTTCCTCATGTAGTAGGGTTTCTTTACATATATTTAAAAGTATACACATCTTATCTCTTCTGGTAAAGTAAAACGTTCTGGATAAATTATAGATTTATTTTTAAAATCATATTTATTTTATTTTTAATTTTTAAAAGAATATTTATTTGTTACCAGAAACACACACATGCAGAGAAAGAAAAAGAGAGAGAAAGAGAGAGAATGTGTACAGCAGGACCTTTTTCTGTGCACATGAACTCCAGATGTATGCACCACTTTGTGCATCTGCCTTTATGTGGGTACTGGGAAACTGAACCATGGCCCTCAGACATTGAAAACAAGGACCCTTAACTGCTAAGCCATCTCTCCAGCCCCCAATATTCTTTTTCATTTTGCACTAAAATAAATATCAACTGACTCTCCTCCGAAAGTAAAAACAAGTGCTGGAGAGGTGACTCAGCAGTTAAACGTGCTTGTTTACAATGCCTGATGTCCCTGGTCCAATTTCCCAGCCCCCACATAAAGCCAGATGCACAAAGTGATGCAAGTGTGTGAAGTTCATTTGAAGTCACAGGAGGCTTTGGTGTGCCTGTCCTCTGCTTCTCGCTTTCTTTTTTTCTCTCTCTGCTTGCTAATAATTTTTTTTTTTTTTTTGGTTTTTCATGGTAGGGTCTCACTGTAGCCCAGGCTGACCTGGAATTCCCTGTGTATTCTCAGGGTGGTCTCGAACTCGTGTTGATCCTCCTACCTCTGCCTCCCGAGTTCTGGGATTAAAGCCATGCGCCACCACACCCAGCTTCTAATAAATTTAAAAGAAAAACTAAAAGCGGGTATCCTGAGGCACAATGTTTAACAAGACGTGAGCTATTTCTTAAGAAACTAAGCACTGAATGCCAGGGATAAGACAGTGTGCAAAACTTGCTGCTTTCCTTAGGTCAAAATCTTTATAATGGGAAACATGGTGTGTACTCAGAATAATTTCAAAATCCCTCCTTCAGAGCTGTCAAATACACATTTCAACTATTAGACAATGACATTAATGACAAAACTTGTGTCAGAACATGGAAATATTCTGGACTTGTATTGAAGGTCCAGTGATTTTTTTCCCATGTATCTAGCAAGATTATTTTCCAGTCTATAAATTGCTTATTTCTGATATTACACAATTAAACTTGTACTTTTAGGCCAAGTATCTAGAGAATTTGCAGACATACATGGTTAGAAGACTTATAAAACTGGTTCAAAATTGAAGACATTTTTTTCTTTTATTACTGAGAACCAATGGTTAAAAGTTTTTTTTTTTTTGTTTTTTTCACAACAGAGGAAAGTGAAGAATGGGAACTCAGTGGATATGTAGAGGTGAAAATACAGGGCTAGGACTGACAAGGTAGTATAGCTCACTGACAGAAGTCTTCACAGGTCACATTGTGACATAACAAATCTCTGCCTTAAAAGAACAGTCCAAGCCTGGCGTGGTGGTGCACACCTTTAATCTCAGCATTCAGGAGGCAGAGGTAGGAGGATCACCATGAGTTCAAGGCCACCCTGAGACTACAGAGTGAATTCCAGGTCAGCCCGAGCTAGAGTGAGACCTTACCTAGAAAAAAAAAAAAGAAGGAAAAAGAAAAGAAAAGAAAAAGAGCAATCCCTGCAGGTCATGATTCTGCTCTCACTTCTGACTCGTGGAAGCTGAACTGTTCTAGGTTGGTGATGTTCTTTTGAAGACACCAGCTCTGATTCGTACTGGCTTGCTTAGAAATTCTTTCTGCTACAAAACCAAGGATCTGGCTTTTCTTAAATAAGTGCCTGTACAAAATGAGGAACTGACACAGTTTATGGGAGGAAGGAGTTTATTTCAGCTTAAAAGCCCAAGGGAATTCCCATCAATGATGGGAGAAGCCACTTACAGAAATCTAAAAAGAGAGAAACCATCAACAGACAACACTACAGATGCAAACAGCCAGAGCTCAGACTGTTCTATCCACACGTTAAGGCTGGCATCAGATCCTCCCCCAAACACACCTTAGGCCTGGACTCCAGGATCCACCCACAGGGACACCTCCTCCAGCTCAATGCTGGAGATTGAAGCAGGAAGCTTAACCTTAATCAAAAATACCTGAGGCTACAGGGGACACACATTCACAGTCAAACTGTCCCATTGCACCCCTGGATCCCACCACTCATGACCATCTCCAAGCAAGTTGAGCTTAGATAAACTTGAAAGGTCCCTGTCGTCTTTATCAACTTTTAACATTGTTCAAAAGTCTGGTTGGATGTTCACATCAGCAACATGAAGCTGACTACAGATCATCTCTTCATTACATGGGTACACTGCCCAAAGCCTCCCATGAAAAGGCGGCCATGGGTAGCTGTTGAGAAAGGACAAACCATGATTCTGTCAATTAGCTCAGAGAAGATTTCCAGGCCTTTGCCCTGATATGGCACATCCATTGTGCATTCATGCTCTGGTGCTCCTGACACTAGTGAAACAGGAAAGTTCATCCACACTTGAAAGAATCTTCTCATCACACACTCATGCGTGGAAGCGTCTCCTACCATACGGTGTGTGGGGAGTGTGAACCCCAGCTTTGTGAGGTCCTTACAACGTCAATGCCGTTCATCGCGCACCTTCGTCATACTGTCGGCCGTCCTGTCGTTTCAGGTTGAATTAAAATGATCTTTTGTATGATACACGTTTAGAGGAATGGTGCCTCCGTGCAGACAAGGTGAGAGGAGAATGGTAAGGCTACCTGGGAAGTGACAGGGGAAGAATGACCAGAAAAGGAAAACACTGTGTTGCATTCCAGTCTTCATCCCAGGCTAAGACAGAGCAACGGGGTGTTGAAAGTAAGAGGGAAGTGTGTGTCTGGTGAGTTCATTGTGGCTGGAGTAATAGGATAGTGCTATTGAGGACTTTGTCAAACCTAGAAAAAAATTTAACGTTTTTTCTTGATTTATGCCTTCTTTTCCTTCTTTCCTGTTTTACCAAATTTTTGACAAGAAAACAAACAACATTTTGCAACCAGGAATACAGCAGTGGCCACACAGGCCAGCAGGAACCCGAGCACATCCAGAGAGTGGTACTGGAACCAGGTGAGGTCGTGGGCTGCCACCCGGAGGTGCTTGGCCCCTTTGTGGCGCATGACAAACTCGATCCAGAAAACGGCGCGGTCCAGGGGCTTCACTGGCTGGTCGTGGTGGATTCTTGATAATCTCATGGCGTTCTCTTTATAACTAGAAGAAGGCAAGTACATACACAGAAATTACTTATCGATTGTGGGTATGCCATATTTGTTATATGTTATACAAGTTAAGGGCCATACTTGTGTTGAATAATAGATTAAAATATGCTTAACTGTGTCACTTACACAGATTTTCAGAGTTATTAAAAGGAAAAGTATAGAGAAAATACAAATATTTTCAAATCTTATAGACTATTTGAAGTTGGTATGGTATTTTTTTCAATTTCAGGAAATAACTTCAAAATCTGGCAATAAAATAGGCATATATATACATATATATGTTATATATATACGTTTTATATATATACATATATATTATATATATACATATATTATATATATATATACATTATATATATATACAGAGAGAGAGAGAGTCACACTTCATAATTGTACAGTAAACCAATTACAAGGCACGAGATGCTGGGAATCTTCCAGCATGAAGGACAGCCTCATCAGTGGCAGGGAGGGCTTGCCAGCCAAAGCACTCGCACTCACGAAGGATCGTTGATGACTGTCCTCAGGGCGCCCAGCAAGTCTGCTGTGGTCATTGTGTGCAGCTTCACGTCCACGGCTGCTCCCTTGGCCTTCATGTGAGCGATGTTATCAGGCTGATCAGCGAACATGGGGACTCCCACCATAGGGACCCCATGGTAAATGGCTTCATAGATCCCGTTGGTTCCACCGTGGGTGATGAAAGCTCTGGTTTTGGGGTGTCCTGTTTGGGGGAGAGAGTGAGAAGTGGGCGTGGATTTTGAGTTATCACACTGGCAGAGTTTCAGAGGCAGAAGAGGGCAAAAACCAACAGCAGGAGACACTGTTTTGTGCAAATGTTGAGCACGTGGGGGACAAAGCTCCTCCAGTCCCTGACGTCCCAGAGGAAGGAGGTGTGAGGTGGGCTGTCTGGGAAGTTATTACTGAGCTGGGACAGCTGATGGAAACTTGAAATGTGATGAGGGTCTTCAGTGAAGATGGTTTAAGTGAGCGGGGGAAGGATGCATCTGTAACCTTAATGGCTGTTTAACAATATCTGCCCTGAAACTAAGAGTGAAACATGGAAATCTATTTATTAAATGTGTTCAAGTCACTTGATGTTGAACAGTTACTTAAACCAAGTGGTGTTGCCCATCTGCCCAGTCTTTCCTGGTTGGGGGGGGGGTCTTACCAAGAAGGTCATTCTGGGGGAGCCAATCAAAAAGCCGAGTATTGGATCCCAGAGTGGCTGGTTTCTGTCCTTTGTATCTCCACAAAACCTGTGAAAAACAATGCTGTAATTGTGCAGATAAAATCTCAAACTGGGGGTGTGTTAAAAGATGGAGAATAATTTAGTATGAGCATAGCCTGCCAGCCTCACTTGTGAACTGAGGTGAGGTTTCACATGGCGGTTTGTACACACTGAGGTACACAGTAGTGCATTGTTGTTCACATCTTCCTGTTCATCATAATGCACATCATCATTACGTTGGTATTTATTATTGAAAAACTGCGAGGAGTGTAAATTTAAGTAAACCAACAGAACATTACAAGGGCTGGTTTAACAAATAAGAACACGGGGTTTAAAGCCTTTAAGGTATAAATACTGCACTCATTTATTTCATGTGATTCAGTAACCAAAACTATCATGTTTCAAATAGAAAACATTTTTTTTTTCATTTTTTTGAGGTAGGGTGTCACTCTAGTCCACGCTGACCTGAAACTCACTGTATCGTCTCAGGGTGGCCTTGAACTCACAGCGATCCTCCTACCTCTGCCTCCCGAGTGCTGGGATTAAAGGCATGCGCCACTACACCTGGCTAGAAAACATTTTTTTTTTTTTTTTGACCTTTCAAGGTAGGGTCTCACTTTAGCCCAGACTGACTTGGAATTCACTATGTAGTCTCAGGCTGACCTCAAACTCACGGCGATCCTCCTACCACTGCCTCCCCAATGCTGGGATTACAGGCATGCACCACCACACCCAGCCAAATATAAATTTTATAAAGCTATAAGTAGCTTCAATTTTGTGATCAGTTTTAAGTAACTAATCAATTTATTTACTCATTCATATATTGGATAACACTTGGTTTTCCTCCCCACATCTTTCTTATCTACCTCCTGCTTTCCTTTCTTATTTCCCTCTCTGCTTCCATCTTCTCCTTCATCTCGTCTTTCTCATCCTCCTCTTACATCTCACCCTTTCTCTTCTTCTTGTGCTAGAGGATTAGATAAAGTTTTCCTATATTCTATATTTCAATAAAGAACTTTGTTAGGATTCTAACCATTTTTACATAATATTTTCTTTGGGGGAAATGAGAGAAATGTCAAATATAAAAAAGGCAATGCATAAGACAAAACTACAAAACCAAAGTTTTGAGATGCTGTTGAAGTTACCTTCTCATGGCCGAGATTAAACACCTGACCTTAGGCAGCTGATAGGAAGTGTTTATTTGGCTTGCAGTCATGAGGGGAGCTTCATGATGGCAGCAGAAAGCTTGGCTCGAGAAGAAGCTAGACATCACTTCTGCCACCGCAAGTGAAAAACAGCAGCAGGAGAGTGATCCAAGCTCTAGCAAGGGGTATCTGGCTACATCACCCCTAACATGGCCCCCAACACTACGCCTCCCCAGCCAGGCTCCATCTCCCATGCATTTGGAACACATGAGTTAATGGGGATGTCTGAATCAAACGAACAGAGATGCCTCAGTAGAAATCTTGTACAAGTATAAAAAATCTTAGAAGGTCTTAGAGATGGCTTAGTGGTTAAGGCTCTTGCCTGCAAAGCCAAAGGATCCAGGTACAAGTCTCTGGAACCCACATAAGCCAGATGCACAAGGCAATGTATGTGTCTGGAGTTCATTTGTAGCAGCTGAAGGCCCTGGCTTGCCCATTTCTCTCTCTAACTGCCTCTTTCTCTCAAATAAAATAAACAAAATTTAAAAAAATTTAAAAAAGAATCTTAGTATACTTCATGAGTAGCAGTATATATAGAGTAAAAATGTAAAATTGTAATAACACACATCAAAGTTAATTGAATACCATAAATTAGAAGATGCATATTACTTTGAAATAATATCTAAATTTTTTTCATATATATATATTTCTATTATTCTGATTTTACATTCATAGTATTGGTTCCATTATCCTCCTCCCTGTCCTCCCTCTTCCAAAGGGACCCTCATCAATGGGGAATGTGGATCATGCATTTTGTTTGTTTGTTTGTTTTTTTGTTTTCCAAGGTAGGGTCTCACTTCCAGGCTGACCTGGAATTCACTATGTAATCTCAGGGTGGCTTTGAACTCATGGTGATCCTTCTACCTCTGCCTCCCAAGTGCTGGGATTAAAGGCATGCGCCACCATGCCCGGCTAATAATTTTATTTTTTAACTGTTGAATATTTAATTTAGAAACAATAAAACACATCTACTTCTAATTCTACAGAAACTCCTCTTTCATAAAGTCTTAACGAAACTCAGAGATTTATAGTATTTTTTAAAGTGTGATGTCTCTCTGCACTGTATGTATAGCCTCCCTCGTTCCTGGTCTCTGCTGCTAGAACCGTATGTCAGAATTGCTAGTCACAGGCAGTGCTGGCACAAGACGTCAATTGGTCTAATGATTTTGTCTCTAAACAGTTAAAGTTAATGATCAGAAAAATCATGTGTGTTCCCATGGTACTCCAGTAGGCCAATGATCAGACATGCCTGAATACACCATTCCTATGTTTCATCTACATATATTTAAAGCTGGCCTTAGTCATGCTTGGGGACTACAGATTTAAATTTCTGTGTGCAAAGAACGGCACTGGCTGCACCTTTCCCATCCGTCAGAAGCTGCTCTGCTCCGAGAATCAGAGGTTTACTGACCTTCTGAGGAAGCTGGGCGAGGGCTGAGGCAAAGAGATTGGCTTTTTCTTCTGTGAGTTTTTTGACCATTGACCCCAGAGAAAACACCACAATGCCATGTTCCCCCGAGCTCTGGACAAATTCTTCCATTTCCTGCAGACACAAACATGGTTTGTTTGAGAAGCACGCATGCACTATCTTCTTTTTTGTAGGCGTGTTTACTTATAGTTCCGGGTGGGAAAACTGAAAAGATGTGTCAGAGAAATTTGGAGACTGGTTCTGTCTCCAGACATGTAAAACCTGCTAGTCTCTGTAAAAGTAGGCATCTCTGAAAGTAGCATAAAATATACATAAGAGCAATCATGACACCAAACCAACAGAGGAGAGAACAGGCAGTAGGGGAAGGCACTCTGATCCTTCATGGAATTGTTACTGTCCAGGTTTGATTTTCACAATTAAGACAAAGTTGGTCAGAAATTTGGGGAGGTAATCAGTGGATGGTTGCCCAAGAGAGCACCAAGGTAGGCTTTTAAAATGATCATGCCACTTACATTCAAAATCCAGTAATGGACTCACCTCCCTTTCCATTAGATACACGTTCAAGATTGTTATTCTCAAGGATGCCCCTTTTATTTTCATATTCTTAGAAAAAAAATTGTTAGAAATGGTAATATGTAACACATTTCAGAATAAAATAACCAGTAATATCCTTCTATTATACAGGCATTTATTAAACATTGCCTGTTGCTCTCCTCATGCATTATGTCCCCTAGACTCTGACCCTGGTGGTGATCTGTTCATTTGAGACTTACAGAAGAGAAGAAGTGATAAATTCCTATACAAATAAGACTACCTGAGCTCTCAGTTTTCCAAACTGAGCCCTGAAATTAGTGGAAGTGAGTCATACCACATCATAATTTATGTGAAGTCTACTTTCTATATATGAGTCCTGTGTTCTTTATGGCTTCTGAATTACGACTTTTGTAAAGTGATGGGTAGAAAACTGTAGAGAATCTGTATCTTAAGTTAAATAGACTGCTCCTGTCAGCTTCCTTAATACCAAGAGAATAATTCCAAAGTCTCAAGGAATGTCACTGTAGTTGTTCGACTCTTATTTTATTTTCGTTTTTTGTTTGTTTTTGAAACAGAACCATAGTATGTTGTTCAGTCTGTATTCAAATTCAAGTCTCTCCTGCACCCTATTCTCAAGTTCTAGGATTACAGTTTGATGCCAACATGCCCCAAACGATATTTATTATCGTTAAGCACACATAAATACCAAATTGATGTGGACTGAGTCTCATTGCTTCTTTTCTGATATATCCAGAATAAATATAAAAGGCATGTCTGGTCTTCATTTGATGAAAGTCTACATTGATAAATAAGATGAGTTTTTCCTCATAAAATATGTCTGAGTTGTTTTGTGAGGTTCTGTGTAGGTAGGAGGTATAGGAAAATAGATAGCGTAGGATGTCAAATTACCTAGTGAGCTATGCATGCTATGCATCTTTCTGTTTATTGTTAGATCATTTGATCATTAACCTCCTATACAACAATCTTAATATGCGCTGACAGTTACAACATGACTGATAAGTAACAAAGCACATTCAGAATATGAAAATTACATTTTAAATTTTAAATATGGAAAGACAGCTTAGTGTATAAGAGCTTGCATTTACTCTGCAAGCAAGAGGACCATAGGTTAGATCATTAGCACATGTAAGAGGCCAGGCTGGGCTATGTAGTAGTGAGCGGGGACATACAGGAGGATGACTGGGGCTTAGTTGTCACAGCTAGGGTTAAATGGAGAAAGAATGGATAGTGCCAGGTTCACTGAAAGGCTCTGTCTCAAGGAAATAAGGCAGAAAACTAAGAGAGGAAGAGATCAGACACACTCCTCTAGCATCCACAGGCATGCCCATAGAGTGTACCCATCTGTGTATACACATACCCACATGCATACCATGCATGCTACATACACATTTTACTATTTTAATGTGTGTACATAAGTGTGTGTGTAGTGAAAATGTAAGCACACTTATGTGCACACATTAAAATAGTAAACATTAATAAATAAAATTTAAAACTGTATTTTATATTTGCTCTACGTGGCTTAGATAGAAATCAAAAGTTCTCCTGGGGATACCATATAACCAGCAGCTTTCTAAAGGGTTTGTGTTCCTGGGCCTACAAACCAAGTGAAGGGTCATTTGTCTCCTTACTTCCACTGATAAGGAAATAGTGTTCTCATCATGCTTATCTATTATCTTCTTAGGGTTATCTATCAGTCTTTACTTTTCTCCATTCATGGCATTCCAAATTCATTCTTCAAATATCCTGCAACATGGGGCTGGGGAGATGACTCTTTCAGTAAAATGCTTGTCGCACAAGCACGCAGAACTGAGGATGATCCCAACTCTCCTGTATTTCCAACCACGGTTCTTGCTCCTGTAATTGGAGCATGAGGAGGCAGAGACAGCCAAATCTTCATGGCAGCTGGTTAGTGAGAGTACCCTGTCTCAAACACTGGATGGAGAGCAACTGAGGAACACACATGACATTGACCTCTGGCCTCTAAATGCAAAAATACATGCACACATGCATGCATGCGTACACACACACAGCCACACATCCATGAACATTAATACACATACATTAATAAATAAAGATTCTGCTCTAGGACATCCAGTTTTTTTTTTCACTCTAAAAAATCCTAACATTGTACTAATGAAAAATCAATACAATATTTTAATCTATCCATTTTATTCTATAAATGATGATAATTCTTAATGTACACCTAATGCTCTCTGATGAAATTGTCCAAATGTTTTCTAGCAATGCCTAAATATTGATCAGATTCTTTAAGGTAAATAGGTTAAAAGCTAAACTCATCACCAACTCAAAGGGGGCTTCCCCCTGATTGTTCCTGTGACACAAGAGGCCAGCAATGTCCAGTAATCCCTTCCATCAACGTGTGAGAGCTCTTGCGATTCTATCTGACCACAGCACATATTTCTCTCCCTCATCAAGTTCCTGTGAAGACCTCATTCTTATTTTTATTTGACATACAGGGAAAGAGGCAGATATGTATATATATGGAAAAAGAGAGAGGGAGAAATAGAATGGGCACACAAGGACCTCTAGCTACTGCAAACAAACTCCAGATGCATGCTCCACCTTGTGCATCTGGCTTACATGGAAACTCAAACCTGGGTCCTTAGGCTTCTCAGCCAAATGTCCTAACCACTAAGCCATCTCTCTAGCCCAAGACCTCTTTCTTTAACAAGCACTTGGTCTGTTGTCCCTGTACATGGCTCTATCAGGTTATCAGAAGACTATAGCCTCCCTCTTGGTGATCTCCATGGCTCTGGCTTCCCTTCCTCCTCCTCCTCAGTATCCACACTACAGACTCACAGACACTTTCAACACAAGACCTTAGTCATTTTATTCTTCTGCTGGAATTCTCAGATAAGCCCAAGGGATCCAATATGAACTGTAAAAGACTAATTTATGATGAGATTAAAAAACCTCCTGTTAGAGCGAGGATATCCAGCAACACACTGTAATCGAAGCTGTAACATTTGAAGGGAATTCAGGTATTTTATTAAAAATTGCCCCAAATCTTCACCATCTCCAACTTACCTTAGGTAATGGTTTGGCAGGTTTGCAATGCAGTCCTCCCACAAAATCAAAATTGGGTAAGTATGGACGAGGAAACTCAAAATCCCAGTATGTCCGGATTAGCCAAATTTCAGCCTTGCCCACAGTCTCACATAATGTAGTGGGTCTCCCTGAAGAACATACAGGGTGTTGGGTGGAGTAAATTAGCACACAGATTTATTGAGGAAAAATGTACCGATGATTTCTTTATAAGCAACTATGGACATATTTTAAGTCCTATAGAATACTTATCATATCTAGATATGTATTAATAGACATGTATCAAATATCTGTGATAAGTATTAAAGGACAGCTGGTAACAGAGGCAATGAGGATTTGAAGGACAGTGAGCTGAAAGTAATACATTAATATTTAATAACAAGAAATCAAAAATTTTAATGTATCCATAAATACTGATAAATTTTACTGTCTTTTTTCCTTTAATTAAATTTCAGAAGATAGGTTACTTCTATCACTTAAGATTCTTGTCATTTCTCAATTATTTCCATTGTTCACCCAGGAAGGAATACATTATTTGTCTATCTTGTCATTTCCTCTGTTAAACATATTACGTTAGAGTCCCATCAAACTCATGAGTCAAATCCAATTCCTTAAATTGATTTGTCATTAGTTTCTCCACAAGAAATACCTGATTAACTCACACCCTAGAAAGATACTAAGGTTTTCCCAATATCTCATTCTTAATCTCATAATTATATATATTTTTGAGGCAAGACCACCACCAGAAGACTGGCCTTTTTTTTTTTCTGAGAAAGAGAGTGAGTAAGAGAGAAGAGAGAGAGAATTGGCATGCCAGAGCCTCCAGCTACTATAATTGAATTCCAGATGCATGTGTCACCATGTGTGTATGAGCCACCTTGTGCGCTTGAGTCACCTTGTGCATTTGGTTTTCATGGGATCTGAAGAGTTGAACATGGGTCCTTAGGCTTCAAACACAAGCACCTTAACCACTGAGCAATCTCTCTAGCCCCATTACATGTTTTTTTAAAGAAAAATATCAATAACTTCAGAAGTTTGTGAAGAACAATGAATATCCTCAAAAAATATTGCTACCGAGTTCCACACAAAAAACATGATTTTCAACTGAGAACAGGAAACTTCTGATAAAAATCCTTTCTTAATGGCTGGTGGGATTGCTTAGTGGATAGAGCATTTGCCTGTGACACCTAAGGACCTTGGTTTGAATCTCATGTCCCATGTAAGCCAGATACACATGGTGGTGCATGTGTCCAGAGTTCATTTGCAGTAGCTAGAATCCCTGGTACAACAATTCTCTCCCCCCCCCTCTCTAATAAATAAATAAATGAAAATAAAATCTAAAATAAATTCCTTTCTTTAAAAGAGTTTGAATGATTTCTGGGTAAGATGGCTGCATAGGAGTCAACCCAATACATCTTAGGAAGGGATTTGAGCAAAACCACAGAAAATACACTCTTCATCTGACAAGTGAAGGTGCATAGGATTTTATCAGCCACAGTGGATAAGCAGAAGAGACTAAGATCTATCATAACGGAGGAAATCGGCCAGAATCCCACTGAGGAGCTTGCAGACCCAGACCCAATCCATGTGGACATGCACACCTGCCGGCACCCAGCTGCAGGAGCAGAGAAAAAACAAGGGGATTTTCCAACCTCATCAGCCTCCTTGCAAAGTGAAGAAACCTGAAAGGGAGACTGCAGAGGAGCTGCTGAAAGGGACATAGGCAGGACCAGCTGAGCAGGCTTCATGCACTTTCTCATCCCCCAACTGACACATTCAGAAAAACACATTCAGCTCCCTGTGGCAGGGCATCCAGCACAGGTGATCAGAACACTAGATTCACAGCACAACATGGTGAGATCTAGGAGAGCACTCAGCATTGGTGAGATTTGAAGCCACCCCAAAATGTAATGAGGCTGACTGACAAAAAAGCAGGTACACAGTCCCGCACTGGAAGTGCTAATCTCTCTTTCCATGTCAGGGCAGGTTATGGGTTACATATTCCTGGTTGGTTTTACCATTTTCAGTTAAGCTGTATTTGGTAGTTGGCCCTTGTTGCCTTTGATGTTTTCAGATTCATAGGACCTTTGTCTTTTTCTTTTGTCATTATTGGGGGCAGGGTCTGATTCACACCCAGGGTGACCTGGAACCCATTTCAGAACAGAAACCTCAACTTCCCAGCTGACAGGATTAAGGGGGTAGAACAACACACTGACAGGATTAAGAGGGTAGAACAACACACACAGTGATTTTGTCTTTATAAAGTTATCTGTTTGTTTTAATCTCCACACTTGCATACTCTGTGCTAGTTTTTATTGAATCTGTATATTGCTCATTGAATTTTAGAATTTGCCACCCATCCCACTAGAATACTTGAATAGCAGGTAAACTCAACACCTAGGATTACTTCTGTGGCTGGATTGGAATACAAGAGCTACACTTGGAACCTTAAACTCCTACCCTGAAGGTACATAAAGTTGGATTTCCAAATCTAGAAGCATCACAGGTTATTAGAAAACCCAAGAATCAAATCAATTCAGGATGCAAAAATTGCAACATTATAATACAAGAAATACAAAAAAATCAAGACAATACAATCCCATCAAAAGTTATAAACCCATAGAAATGGACCCCAATGAAACTCTTTTAGATGAAATGCCTGGAAAAGACTAAAAAAAAAAAAGATTTTATCTGTACTCAAAGAAATCAAAGAAGAAATCAAATGAATCAAAGAAGGAAACAAAGGAATTAAAGAAGAAAACAAACTCCAGAAGGAATGCCAAGAGAACACAGGAAACCACCTTAATGAAATAAGGAGGTTATTACAAGACCTGAGTAAAGAAATAGAAATACTGAAGAAAAACCAGGCAGTAATACTAGTACTGAAAAACATAGTCAGTCAAATAAAAAACTCTGAGGAAAGCCTCTCCAGTAGTATGGATGAAGGAGAGAACAGAATATCTAAACTAGAAGACCAGGTGGCAGATCTAATGCAATCCAACAAAGAGAAAGACAAGCTAATAGGAAGGTATGAATGGGAATTTCAAGATATCTTGGACGCTATGAAAAGATAAAACATAAAAATTCAAGGTATAGTAGAATGAGAAGAATTTCATTGCAGAGGCTTAGTAGGCATTTTCAACAAAATCAAAGAAGAAAATTTCCCCCAAATTGGAAAAGAAATGCCAATGCAGATATAAGAAGCTTTTAGAGCATCAAACAGACAAAATCTGGAAAGAACCTCTCCTCACCATGTTATAATTAAACTACTAAACACGTAAACCAAAGAAAATATATTGAAAGCAGTTAGAGAGAAAAAGCAAGTCACTTATAAAGGCAAGCCCATCAGGATCACAGCAGATTATTCAACACAAACTTTAAAAGCCAGAAGTGCTTGGAATGATGTAATCCAAGTTCTGAAAGATAGCAACTGTCAACCAAGATTACTTTATCCTGAAAATTATCTTTCCAAATTGAAGGAGAAATAAGGACATTTCACAACAAAAACAGGCTAAAGGAATTTATGACAATTAAGCCAACTCTACAGAAAATACTTGAAGGAATCCTTCATGCTGAAGAGAAAGCAAAGCACACACATCAGGAAACAGGAAAAAATAAACCATACTGAAATAACAGTTAAAACAAGAGAGTAAAGGGAAACAGGAAGCACTACAAAACAAGAAGGATGGAGAGAATAAACAGATACATTTCAATAATAACTCTTAATGTCAATGGCCTCACTGCCCCAACCAAAAGACACAGGCAGCCGGGCGTGGTGGCACACGCCTTTAATCCCAGCACTCGGGAGGCAGAGGTAGGAGGATCACCATGAGTTCAAGGCCACCCTGAGACTACATAGTTAATTCCAGGTCAGCCTGGGCCAGAGTGAGACCCTACCTCAAAAAACCAAAAAAAAAAAAAAAAAAAAAAAAAAAAAAAAAAAAAAGACACAGGCTTGCAGACTGGATTAAAAGGCAGGATCCTGCTGTTGTTGCCTCTAGGAAAGTCATCTCTTAATAAAAGACACTGTCTTAGGGTGAAAGGATGGAAAATGGTATTTCAAGCAAATGGGCCCAGGAAGCAAACAGGGGTTGCTCTCCTAATATGTGACAGGATAAAATTCAAATCAACATTAGTGAGGAAAGATAAAGAAGGTTATTTTATACTGATTAAAAGAACACTCCAACAGAAGGACATTACACCTAAACATATATGCACCTAAAACAGGGGGGCTCCCAATATCATCCGACAAACACTATTAGACTGAAGGTCACAGATAACACCAAACACAATTGTAGTGGGAGACTTCAATACCTCACTCCATCAACTGGCAGGTCTTCCTGGCAAAAAAGTAAACAGAGACATCTAGATTAAATGATGTCATGGAAAAAATGGACCTAACAGATAGTTAAAGAACATTCCATCCAAATGCTGCTGAATATACCCTTTTCTCAGAAGCACATGGATTATTCTCTAAAACAGACCATATATTAGGACACAAAGCAAATCTCAACAAATACAGGAAAATTGAAATAATCCCTTGTACTATATCTGATCACAATGGGATTAAACTACAAATCAGCAAAAAGAACAAGTACAAAGCATACAGAAATTCATGGAGACTAAACAGTACACCATTGAATGATATATGGGTCATTGGAGAAATCAAAAAGTAAATCAATAAATTCATAGAATCAAAGGATGATAAGAATACAACATACCAAAACCTTTGGGACACAATGAAGGAAGTCCTAAGAGGGAAATTTATAGCTCTAAGTGCCTATATTGTGAAATTAGAGGGCTGGAGAGATGGATTAGTGGTTAAGGTGCTTGCCTGCAAAGCCAAAGGACCTTGGTTTGATTCCCCAGGACCCATGTAAGCCAGATTCAAACGTTGGCACATGCCACTAGAAAATTGTCAGTGCCAGAGATGGGATACCTTCCAGTGAGTTGTTGGCCAGGGAGGTCCCTAATATGCCCAAAACATTACAGGCTATTGCCAAGGCCCTTGGTTTCCCATGATTAACAGATGATAAGACCCTATTGCTGAAGACTTCACATGTCTGGGCAGCAAGGTCACTGGGAAATCAAGCTGGAACTGAGCTGAAAACCTTCTACCTGTAGAATAGCCAACTGAAAGCTGGAAAAAGCTGCACTAAATGCAGCCCTTTGGGAAACAGAAGTCATCAGCAGTGAAAACAGTGGACACTGTAAGCCTTAAGTTTGACCAAACAGGCCAAATGACCAAAAGGGGTGCAATAGTGGCATGGTTGCTCTGGGGGAAACCAACTGTTCTCTAATTGGACTGGAGGCCCACTCTATGGGAGGGAATACATGCCTGGTACTGAAAAACCTAATCAAAAGCCTATGGCAGAGGAGGTCATGAGCCTTAAGGGTATAAAGCCTGCTCTTATCTGGCTAAATGTATAAATTATTCTCACCAAACTGCCCTGAAAGCACTACACTTAATGTTCATATTCATATATTGATGCTACTCTCACTTCTGGTTAGAGAAGCTTCTCTTTTCAGATGGCGATGACCACTGGGATGACCCAAAAGGAAACATAGTGCTGAGAAGAAGGGACGGAGGAGTGTCCAGCACTGAAACATCTCGGTCACAAACTCCAAGGCTCAGAGTCCATTGTGGAAGAGGTGGTGGAAAGAATGTAAGAGCCTAAGGTAGGGTACGACTCCTTATAATGCAACTGTCCAGACAGAAATTGGCCTTGATATCCATGACCTTGCAGTGCCTAGCAATACCTTCCCTCATAATAACAGAAAAGGATGATGACATCAAAATAAAAGATACACTAATGGAGAGAGGGAGGGAATATGATGGAGAGTGGAGCTGTGAAGGGGAAAGGGGCAGAGGAGAGAATAATCATGGTTTATTGTTTGTAAGTATAGAAGTTGTCAAAAAAATTTTTTTTAAGAGTTTCAGGGCTGATGCAGAGGGAACACCCAAATCACAGGAATCTGGAGAGAGCATCATGAAGGCTAACCCTAATCTTGTCCTGCTTCTCTCTCTCTCTCTCCCTCTCACTCTCTCTTCCTACCTCTCCTCTCTATACTCACTTACTCTATAATATTATCTATTTTTTTCTTCCCTCACCTTTCTAGGTGCAGACTTGAAACTCCCAGTGCCAGCATGGGGTTAAACTCCACAATGAGCTCTTGATCCAAGACACCTACAAGGTTACCCACCCCCCCAAAAAAAAAAGACAGACTTCTGTCAGAGTTCTTGGTGACCCACCAAAGGTTAATGGTAAGACCCTACTGTCGAAGATAGCATACGTGTGTGAGACCAAACACAGAGAGACCTGGCCAGAACCTGGAAGAAGGTCAGTCCCCAGACAGTTAGCTAGTCTAGTACCAGAGGGTGCTACACAAGCAACTGGGGGAAAATGTCCGACATTGGTCCAAACAACTTGCAGTCTAAGATACCTAGCAGGAAACAACTTGACGTAATGCTCATACAAGTGCAGTAGTGGCAAACAGCCATGGTTGGTAACCAACTGCTCTTGATTTGGCTAACAGATCCACTCAGTGAAATGCAACTCATTGCTGGAACTGGGAAACAAGTCAAAACCAGGTACAAAAATAAGCTCAGTCTCCAAGAGCAAGATACCACCAAATGTGGGCTAGAAGAGAGCCAATGCACACAAAATTCCCTCCAAAACATAGACAGCCATCCCTTCTACTTAGTACTAACTTTTCTCTCCGTTGGAGAATTTGCTTATCATTTTTCAGGTGGACAATGAACCTGAAGGGACGATCAGCTAACCACACCTCACCAGGGCCCCAGCTGAAACCATAGAACAATGCAGGGGAAGGGCAAGAGTTCAGCGTTCATGGTGATCATGACACCAGAAAAAGGCTGAAGGAGATAAACACAGAGAACATCCAACTCCAGCTAAGCCAGATATCCAGAGACACAGAGGCTCCCAAAACCTCATCACTGAAACAGAACTAAAATGACCCCAAAGTGGCTCAGGGAAACTCGCGGAAGAGGGGGTGGAAAGATTGTTGGAGTCACGAGTTGGGGCATTATGCACAGAGACTGGGGCCTACACCCCAGAACTCTTGACTAACCTCACAATGCACGACCCACATTCTCCATTGATGAGGGTCTCTTTGAAAGTGGGAGGACAGGGAGGAGGACAATGGAACCAATACTAGGAATGTAAAATCAGAATAATATAAATAAATAAAAATAAAAACATAAAATAAAATTAAAAAAGAGTTTCAGGGCTGAAGAGATTGCTTAGCTGTTCAGTCACTTGCCTAAAAAGGCTAAGAATCCAGGTTTGATACCCCAGTATCCATGAAAAGCCAGATGTACAAAATGGCACATGTGTCTGGAGTTTCTTTCCAGTAGCTAGAGGCTCTGGTGCACCCATTTTCTCTCTCAATCTGCCTCTCTCTCTCCAATAACGAAATAATTTAAAATTTAAGTGTTATACTAAGGTGAGTGTGAAAATATTTACTTTAAAATCAATATAGTAGAAATTTGAAGCTATGTGTAAAGGCAATGATTATTTTTTATTTATTTGCAATAAAAAGAGATAGGTGGATAGAGATAGATACATAGATAGAGAATGAGTGAGTGCATAAGGACCTCTTGGACTGCAAACAAACTCCAGATTCATGTACCATTTTGTGCATCTCACTTTACATGAGTACTGGGTAATTGAACCAAGCTCAGCAAGCTTTTCAAGCAAGTGTCTTCAAACACTGAGCTATCTCTTCATCCCAGTATTTAAAATTTATTATTATTACTTTTTAAATATTTATTTATTTATTTGCAAGCAGAGAGAAAGAGAGAGAGAGAAGACAGACAGAATGGGCATGCCAGAACCTGTAGTCACTGCAAACAAACTCCAGATGCATGCGCCACAACTGGCTTACATGGGTCCTGGGGACTCAAACCTGGGTCCTTAAGGTTTTGCAGGCAAACACCTTAACTGCTAAGCCATCCCTGCAGTCCATCCCAGAAGTTTTATATAATGTTCACATATATTTGTTATAGAAAAAAGATATTTACTAGAAAATCATAATTAGACAATAAATTGTGATTTTCCAAAATCCACATGCTGAAGCCTGATTATGTTTGTGGACAGAGACTTTAGATATGATTCGGGTTAATGAATTCAATGGTGGGACCTTAACCCAATATTGCTGCTGTGTCTCTGAAAGGAGGGAGGCTCAAGGATGCTCTGGTGCAGAGATGAGACTCTGTGAGGCACAAGAAGGTAGCTATCTACAGGAGCAGGAAATAAGCTCCCAGAGGAAGCTGTGCTAGCAACCCTGGGTGTTGGACTTCTACCTTCCAGAGGTGGAAGAAAAGGAAATGCCATTATTAAAATTTACCCACATACAGTATTTAATTCTCATAACCCTAGTCAACTCTCACTGTCTGAACGTTAAGCCAGTTAATATTTTACCAGTCAGTCTGATCTTTGGTTTATTACTTCTTATTTCTTCCAGAGTTTCATGAACAGTAGGAAGTGAAGCCTGATAGATTAGGGGAAAAACTGCATGTCAAGTTGCAAAGCCAAATCCATAATTCAGTACAAAATACACAAGGGATTACAAATATAGAATAAATGTTAGCAGTGAAATGAAATTTTTGCTCTCTTTCAAGCTCTTAAGAAATAATGTCTTAGAAATTGATATTTATGTTTTCAGGTCTGCATTACATTCTCTGAAGCAACAACCACCCTAGAAAACATTTCACTGTGACCTTCTGTGACGAAACCATTCACACATGCGATAGAGATGCTTCATTCCTCATTCATGACAGACACAACAACATGGCGGGACCCTGATATGACAAGATGATGGGAGAAATTAAGATAAATTATATACCAAATATAGCCTCTTTTTGAAAACTGGAAATATTTCAGTTTATGACTGAAAGAAGTTAGGGCTTTTTTTGTTGTTGCAAAAAATAGTATAATCTTTATCAGTAAGAGCTTGACTATCTTAGAAAAACAATTCAATGTACTGAAAAGCATCCTGTATTGAGAGAAAAGTAAATATTTATTAGACTGATCTTTAATTGTGTGCAGTTTTTCTTTGTTTTGATAACAAGTAATTTAATTTTAAAATATCATTAAACAATTTTAAGTATAAACAGAGTGCAATCCTGATAAAACAAGTGCTGTCTTCTTTCCTTTTAGAGTTATCAATAAATACTTTTTGCTATTACTCATAGAGATTTATATGGAATCATTTGTGAGCCGGGCATGGTAGTGCATTCCTTTAATCCCAGCACTCAGGAGGCAGAGACAGGAGAATCACTGTGAGTGTGAGGCCACCTGAGTCTACATAGTAAATTCCAGGTCAGCCTGAGCTACAATGAGATCCTACCTCAGAAAAACAAAACACTCATTTGCTGAAATGACTTTATTTTTTCTAGACATTTCTTGAACTTTCCAAGTGTCTTTTGGCAATAGTCACTATGAAAGAGGAGATTCACTTACCTAACGCTTCACTGTAAAACTTGTTCCAAAATCCATAGTCATATTGCTGGATCCAAAAGTCAAAGAAACCAGAAAGGATTACATTTTTCACTCTTTCTATGAAGGTCATTCTGTCTGTCAGTTCTCCCAAAGCAACAGGAACATAGGAAAGTGGCACTGGAAGCTGGCCACAATATTTCTCAATGGTGCTTCCCATGCTGAACCTCAGCGTGTTCACGAATGGTATCTGAAGCAACTCGGCCACCAGCTCTCCACAGGGAATCACAGGGTCTATAACCATCACGTCGTACTTGGATTCTCGGAGCTTCTTCATGAAGGTCTCATTGTAGACTACACTCCTACAGAGAATTTCAAATCGATCAGTTATTTTTAGAAAGAAATCTTGCAATTTTATTGTCTTCTGCCAAAGTGGCAAGGTTGGCATGACATTTACTATCAATTCTATAAACACATCAAATGTTTCCTTGGGTGTTTTTCCATCATTTGGCAGAGGAATTGCCTCAAATTTCAGCTCAGAATATTTGCTGCGATGCTTCAGGATATTGTGAGCAGTCAGAACCGTCACCTCATGTCCTCTCTCTGCCAGTTCCTCAAGAATCATCTTTAAGTTGAGCCAATGGCTCATTTCACAGGGCCATGCCAGGACCTTGCCACAGAGCCCACAGCCAGCACAGCAGAGCTGCAGAATTAAAAATGCTACAGCCCATTTTTCAGAGCCCATGATGTGCTTCTCCACACTAACCTGCAGACTTGGAATGTTTACTTGACATGTAACAACTTAAATGAAAAGGAAATCAAACATTAACTTCCAGAGTTATGAGAGCACATTGCTGGACAGGTAACTCTTTACTGGATAGGTAACAACTTAAATGAAAATGGCAGATGTCCCTCCACAGATGAATCGATAATAAAGATGTGGTACATTTACACAATGGAGTTCTATTCAGTGGTAAAGAAAAATGAAATTATGAATTTTGCAGGGAAATGGATGGATCTGCAAAGGATTATAATAAGTGAGGTAACCCAGGCTCAGAAAGCCAAAAGTCACATGTTCTTTCTCATATGTGGATCCTAGCTACAAATGTCTACACGTGTGTGTGAACTGGAACCAAAAATTGGTACCAGAAACCAGTAAGCTGGAAAAAAGCTATAAGTGAGGGAGGAAAGGGAAGGAATTAAGTGGATGGTATTGCACATATGTAAGTAGAAGAACAGATTACAGGGAGGGGAAAGACCTAAGCAAGGCCATGGGAAGAGAATGCATAAAAGAAAAGAAGGCAGGGGGAGGGTCAATCAAAATTCAAGATAGTCTGAATAAGACTTATGTAAACCTACTTTTTTGAATAATGGCGCATCCAGAAGCTATAGACTGTTACTAGAACATTTTCAGTGCCTAGGATAGGATACCTTCCAGTGAATTGTTGGCCAAGGAGGTCCTGGTAGCCTCCAAAACATTAAAGGCTATTGCCAAGGCTCTTGGTTTCCCTTGACAAAGAGATGGTAAGACACTATTGCTGAAGACATCTCCTGCCTGAGAGGCCAGGTCACTGAGAAAGCAAGTTGGTGCTGAGCAAAAAACCTTCTCCATGTAGACCAGCCAACTGAAAGCTGGAAAAAGTTGCACTGCATGCAGCCGAATGGGAGACAGAAGTCATCAGCAGTGAAAACAGTAAACACTGGAAAGCTCAAGTTTGGCCAGATGGGCCCCATGACCGAACAGGTGCAATAGTGGCATGTCTGCTCTTGGGGAAACCAACTGCTCCCTAATTGGACTGAAGGCCCTCTCTATGGGAGGGAATACATGCCTGGTACTGAAAAAAGTAAGAAAAGTCAGAAGCTATAGCAGGAGAGGTCATGAACCTTAGGGGTATAAAGCCTGATATTTTCTGGCTAAATGTATATATTATTCCCACCAAGATGCCCTGAAAGCACTACACTTAATGTTCATATTCACATATTAATGCTCCTCTTACTTCTGGTTAGAAAAGCTTCTCTTTTCAGATGGCAATGACCACTGGGATAACCCAAAAGGCAACATAGTGCTGAGAAGAAGGGATGGAGAAGTGTCCAGCACTGAAACATCTCTGTCACATTCTCCAAGGCTCAGGGTCCATCATGGAAGTGGGGGTGGAAAGAATGTAATAGCCAAAGGAAGGGTACGACTCCTTACAATGCAACTGTCCAAACAGAAATTAGCCTTGATATCCATGACCTTGCAGTGCCTAGCAATACCTTCACAGAAAAAGATGATGACATCAAATTAAAGGAGAGACTAATGGAGAGAGGGTGGGGATATGACGGAGAATAGAGTTCTGAAGGGGAATCGGGGGAGGGGAGGGAAGTATGGGTTTTTTTGTATGTAAGTATAGAAGTTGTCAATAAAAAAAAAGGAAAAAAAAGAAAATGACATGAAACATCAGCTTTAATTTTTTTTTTTTTTTTTGGAGGAAGGGATATTATTTATTGAAGCTTACAGATCCAGGAGAAGTTCCATAATGGCAGGAGAAGCGGCCTGCTCTCACAGGACCAGTCAAAAGAGCAAAAGCCCCCAGCCACACAGCACACATAGCAAAAACTACAGCCAAAAAGTCACACA
Source organism: Orientallactaga sibirica (assembly GCA_036365145.1). Lineage (NCBI taxonomy): Eukaryota > Metazoa > Chordata > Mammalia > Rodentia > Dipodidae > Orientallactaga > Orientallactaga sibirica. The sequence continues at coordinate 4,856,908 of JAEOAD010000040.1, read as the reverse complement.
GCACACTTACAGGAACTCCTGCTAGGCACACTTTGCATATCTTTACAATGGAATCTCAAACCCACCATTAACACCTTAAGACCAGTGACATTGCCTCTAGGAAGATGATTGTAGATGCAAACTATAAAGAAATAAAACATTGAATATATTGGGGGCCATATATTCAAACTACCACATTCTGCCCCTGGCCCCCAATAGATTGAAAGCATCTAAGTGGACAGATAACTGTAAGTGCCCTTGTCTAGGCAGAGCAACTTTGGGACAATATTTAAGATATAAAAGCCATTGAAATATTTGTGAGGATTTGGATTTAGTTTTTTGATCTACTTTAAACAGTTTAAAAGGGTAAAAAGTGGATTTTTAAATCTAATAATTTCTTAATATAATAGGAGAACTTATTTAAATAATAAAAAATATAATATATCTTATGGAACATGATTATAGAAAATATGGGTGGTGATATTAGGATGAGACACTAATTAAGATTGGTTACACACTAGTATATTGACAAAACATTGTAAAATAACAGAAATATTCTTCAAATCTCATATGGATACCCTGTGTCAGAATCTCAGAGAAAGATCTGTCTCTTTTATGTGATGAGAATTAAAAATAACCTATTTTTAAAATATGAGAGGGAGAGAGAGAGGTGGATAGAGAGGAAATGAGCATGCCAGGGCCTCCAGCCACTGAAATAAACTCCAGACACAAACATAGCACTTGAGTATAAGAAACAATGCATTGTGCCCCCCTGCACAGAGACCAACTGGTACCCTGAAGACCTCACAGTGATTACAGATAACCCAGTGAAGAGATCCCTCACTATGATGGGGAGAGGAGAGGAGACATAAGGTAATCAACCAATGGGTATCTGACCCATTTGCAATATGTTTATATTTTCAATTTCTCAATAGAAAAAGCAAAGCTGTGTGATAAAAGGTGTGTTAAGACTTTCTAGAGGAACAAACTCAACCTGTGTCATAAAGAATTTTATTAGATTGGCTTACAGAATGTGTGATGGGAAGTCCATAATGGCAGTCTGCAAACTGCAGCATTTGAAAACCTGGTTGCTGCTCCATCCATGAGGCTAGGTGACTCAGCAGTACTCATCTCTCACTGAATGGTTGACAGACTCCTGGGGAACCAGTGGTCTTAGCTCCACATTGGAAGGCTGAAGGAGCTGGGCTCTGATGTCTGTGAATGATGTCAGAAACAGGTAGACACCCTCACTACCAAAGTAACTGGGACAGCCAGGGCAAACTCTTTACAGATACATAAGCACTGCAAGGGCTGTCCTCCTCCATCAGTGAACTCCTCCTGGAAAAGCACTCAGCTCTGCCCAAGAGCCTTGTATCTTACTTGATTCCTGATCTGACCAAGTTGACATCAGAAATTAACCACCACAACAGGTTCTCAAGGGGAATGAGAGAATAAACAAATGATGATGTGGAGACTACGGCCACTGGAGCAGACAGCTGCCAGGTCACATTGTGTGGACACATTAAAAAAGGGCATGAAAGGAAACTTCCAGTTAGTAAGAGGATTTAGCTAGCCCTCATAATGGTGGAAGTCCCAATGGGAGCTGCTGGAGGATAACAGTCACCAACAACGTGAATAAGCATAAGCAGGAGACCCTGGGGACTACAAAATCAACCAGCTGGACAAGAAGTACACACTTGTGCAATAGTGGCACACAGCCTCTGCAGGTAACCAACTGTTCTCTGATTGGACATGAGGCCCACTCAGTGGGAGAGAACTCACATCTGGTGCTGAGAAACACATCACAGTCCCTTGGCCAGAATCCTTGTAGACTTCAGAAAGAAGCCCCTACTGCTCTCTGGAGAAGAAGAGTAGGAATGCACAATGAAAAGTCTTTCAAATAACTTTTCACAGCCCCTTTCACCCAAGCTGTTCTCACTCTTGATTCAAGGATCTGTCTTATTTTATAGATGGCAGAAAAAAACAGAGGAAAACACATTGATATGACTGCCCACCATCATATGATGTGCCGTTCTACCACATCTGCTGGGGTCCAGGAGAAACTGCAGAGGAAGCTGAGGCATGAATAACTGCTCTTACTGCTCGCCTGACAACCACCTCCAGGGTATTGGTGACAGAAATAGTGATCAATCAAAACCCATCAAAGCAGAAGTCCAGAGGCTTCAGAGAACTTAATACTAAATCAGACTGTCAATAGGCCTGCCATGGCTCAGGGAACATTGAGGAAGAGGGGGCAGAAAGATTGTAAGAGCCACAAAGTGAGTAGGAATACTCCAAGACATAGACTGAGTGAGTCCCTTGTGCATGCAAACAATGAAATTCATGAAAATTCAAAAAAGAGGATTTAGAGAAATTTGCGTGTGGTGCTCAATTTTAATGTTGAAAATATGTCATGAGGAATAAAATAATGGCTTGTGGCTTTACCCATAGGATTCAGGTTCTTATCCCTGATGAGAAGTGAGAAGTGATCAGCATTTACAAAAATCAAGAGTGGAATCTCAGTTTATAGTTTCACAAACCAGAGTATGATGATATCTGTAGCAAATATGTGAAGCACAAATTAGAATAGAAGTATCTGGTTGGTGGAAGGGAATGACAAAATAATCTTTAAATATAGTCTAAGAATGGGTAATTTACCCAGTTGAAAAGTATCTTTTGAAATTAGAATACTAATACATATGCAGTGACGTGGTGTGAAAAAAGGTGTATCAAAGATCATATCCAGCTACAATATTTTTGGAAAATTGGTTAACATTTCAAATTTTTAAATCATCTTTGTTTTGCTAACGAGAAGGTCCAAAATATGTCCTCACTGAGAAACTATCAGCAATGTTTAGAGAATTGTGTCACATTACTTAAATGTGCCTGGTGTAATAGCTGTGATTGCTGATAGAATGCAAGGCAACAAGAGTCAGAAACAAAGAATATATGACAGGGTCAACTACGTTCATGAAGAAAATATTAACATGGTTATCTAAGAGGATAAAGTCTTTTAAAATATGATGATTAACCCAGAAACAGTAGAGAGAAGTTACCCACACACTATGACCAAGTTTATGAGATGTTATAAAACATTTTAACTAAAGAACGAGCCAAGGATTATAATATCACTTGGAACTTTTGACATTGATTTCCAAATACAGATATTACTAATGAAAAACCTCAATTATCTTCTTGTCTCTTCAAGCAGTAGTATTCATTTACATATATTTAAAAGAATAGATGCCTTATCTAGTAAAGTAAAACATTAAATTTCTGGATGAAATATAAAATTATTTTAAAATTCATTTTTTTCATATTAAAAACATCTTTTATTTATTTAGACACACAGATAAAGACAGAGAGAGCACATGAGTGCACCAGAGCCTCTTACTACTGCAAAATATCTCCAGATTCATGAGCCACTTTATGCATCTGGCTTTATGTAGATACAGTGGAATTAAACCTGGGGGGTCAGGTTTTGTAAGTAAGCACCTTTAACAGCTGACCCATCTCTATAGTCCCTAAAATTCTTTTTTAATAATGGAAGAAAATAATGATCAAAAACTTTCCTCAAAAAATACTGTGCGTGATGGTTCTCGCCTTTAATCCCAGCACTCGGAAGGCAGAGGTAGGATCGCCATGAGTTCAAAGCCACCCTGAGACTACATAGTGAATTCCAGGTCAGCCTGAGCTAGAGTGAAACCCTATCTTGAAAAAGAAAAAAGAAAAAGAAATAAATACAGGTACCTGAGGCATAATGTTTAACAAAACTTGAGCTGTTTCTTGACAGACTATGCAGCAAACTGTAGGGATAAGGAAGTATGAAAACCTGTGCGGCTGACTCACAAGTTTTACTCTCACTTTTAAAAAATATTTTTAATGTTTATTATTATTATTGTTAACAACATGTTTTATATGGATACATCACGTGTTGCTACCCTCTTTTCCCTTTCCCCTGCCCTCATTCTGTTGGGGGCACTCCTCAGTGGGGTTGCAGGTATTCCCCATAGGGTTGTAGTTTATGCGTTGTGGGAGGTGTAGTCAGTTAATTCTGGGGAGGGGGGGAGGGAGGAAATGCCTCTGGGCATGATGTCTCAACCTGCAGCCCTTACAATCTTTCCGCCCCTCTTCTGTAAAATTCCCTGAGCCATTGTGGGTGAATTTTAAGTCTACTTCGGTGATGAACTCTCAGGAGCCTCTGGATCTCTGCTTTGGTAGGTGTTGGGTGTCCTCAGGGTCTGTCTCCTTCACCCTGGCGCTGATTATCAGGCTCACCATGGAAGCAGCACTCTTGCTCATCTCCCCAATTCCTCTGTGGATCCAGCTGTGGCTTGGCTGAAGTGCAAGGGGTAGTTTATCTCCTCCGGTCTTGCTACCTTGTGAAAAAGAAGAATAGGTTCCCCAATGAAGAGTGAAGTCAGCATAGTTTAAATGTGATAAGCATTATTAATTTAGGGAGAATTTGATTATGAAACCCCTCTTTTAGTTCACTTTTTACAAGGGACATGCAGTCCACAGAAGTTTACAGCAAGGAGAATTGCCAATCTTGGCTTGGTTCTATGTGAAAAAAAAAAAAAAAAAGTTCTCCTTGGGAATCATTAACCAGCAGTCCACATGTGAACTTTTAGTCCAAACAGAAGCTAGAAGAGAATTTTGCTGTAACTTTGAACCTGATTCAAACTTTTCTCAAAGATAGTAAACAGATGTGAACTAAAGTTCACTATGAAATGAGACCATATTAGAATCAGCAAAAACAAGAGTCAAGAAGTATTATCTTTAAATTAAAAAAAAATTAAATTTATTTTTGGAGAGAGACATAGAGAGGACAGAGAGGGAGGGAGACAGATAGAGATGGGCACACCAGCAGTCTCTCAGCTTCTGTGAACAAAATCCAGAGGTGTGCGCCCCCTTGTGGGCACCTGCGGCATTGAGCCCTTGTGTCACTTTGCATCTGGCTAAACATGGGACCTGGAGATTGGAACCGGCATTCTTGGGCTTAGCAGGCAGGCGCCTTAACCCCTAAGCCATCTCTCCAGCCCAAGAAGTATTATCTTAATGATTGAAACATTTCCTCTTTTGAAATAAAATGTAAGAATTATTTGTCAAATTATGTTTAAAGATATGAAAGCAAAGTCTGAAAATAGGTTCAAGGAACAAAAAAAGAATAAGCATGACAATTTCCTAAGAAAATTTCAGAAATGAAAATTAAATTAATATGTGGATCTTAAAAGTCAATAGGTAAAGAGTATGCTAATTATTACTAAAGAAATGACATCCCAGAACAGAAATCTGAGGTCATGAGTTAGAAGTTTTTTTTTTTATTATTTTTGGAGACAGATACAGAGAGAGGAGAGGAAGACAGATAGAGATGGGCGCACCAGCAGCCTCTCAGCCACTGCAAACGAAATCCAGATGCGTGCTCCCCCTTGTGGTCAAGTGCAACATTGCACCCTTGCGTCACTTTGCATCTGGCTAAACGTAGGACCTGGAGATTGGAACCACTGGAAACTGGAACCAGCGTTCTTAGGCTTAGGAGGCAGGCGCCTTAACTGCTAAGCCATCTCTCCAGCCCTAGAAGTACATTTTTAATAGAGGAAGAAATGTCAAGACTAAGTCATGTAGAGAATTGTCTCAGATTCCCAAATCTGTGCTTAATTTTGCCTATTTGGTACCGTCTAGCTCCTAGGGTTTTTCATAGTTAGTATTGGTTGTCTAATTGATTGTGTTAAGGCAAACTAGGATATTAATGGGGCATGGGTTGGATATTTTGTGATGGATTTTCTAGAGAGGAGGGACTGATCAGAGAAGAGCTGAGTGTCGACAGCATCATCTGAGGAGGTGAATGCAAAGGGAAAAGGGGGACATTAGGGTGACACCGAGAGTACCCCTCTCCTTCCTTGCCTGCTGAGATAGGAGCAAGCAGCTTCATGAATCTGCTGGCATGGCTCAAACCACGCCTGTCACCATGCCTTGCCCTTGACATGACTACTAACCAAGTATAACCATGTCCTCTGCCTTCCCTGCAGAAAGCACTCTCATGTCTTGAGCCAAAACAAACCCTTCTTCCCTTACATTGGTTTGTCAGGCATAACGGACATAATGTGTACCTTCACTCCAATCATGACAGACTATAATAAACTCACAAATACACAAGGGTTCTAAAGAAAAATTTAGCCACAATTCTTCATAAAAAGTCACAGGAAGACTACTCATAAGACACACCCAATCTGTGTGAGAAACGTACCACCTTCTTTCTGCTTTTACTTTTATCATTACTGTTACCATTGTTTGCTGTGTGATAAGGAAACTGACCATAAAGTTATCCTCTTAGTCAAATTTTAAGTATGTAATACAATATGGTTGGTTGTTATACACTACATAGCTCTCTAAGACCATTTATTTTAAATGACTGAAACTTTGTCCTTGACTCTGCAATTTCGGCCTCACACAACTCTCAGAGATCAGTATTTTTCTTTTGCTGACATAAGTTTAATTATTTTATATTTATACTCTAAGTGGTGTCATGTAAGGGAATATTGTCATATGTGTGGTTTATGACACTTACCATAGTATGCATTAGGTTTATCCACTTTATTTCAATGGCAAGGTTTCTTTTGTAATAAAGAAGTTGAAGCCGGGCGTGGTGGCGCACGCCTTTAATCCCAGCAGGCAGAGGTAGGAGGATCGCCAGAGTTTGAGGCCACCCTGAGACTACATAGTTAATTCCAGGTCAGCCTGGGCCAGAGTGAGACCCTACCTCGAAAAACCAAAAAAAAAAAAAAAAAAAAAAAAAGAATTTGAAACACATATAACACTGTCTTCATCTATCAATCAATAGACATTTAAATGACTTCTAGTTTTGGATACTGAAAACAATACTGAGATTAATATGAATGCACAGCTATATCTTCACAGCACAAAATTATTTATATCATCTCACTCTTCTGATTTAAATGTAACCTTAAATATGGATAACAGATTACAGTGAAAGTTGTACAACAAATCCAAGCTACCAAAGTAGAATTTAGGACTTATCAATCATGTAAGTATTCCCCTTCTATTTGTATTAAAGAGGATTTACTAGTTGTTAGACACACAGTATATTTTTTTTCTCCTTAGTTTGTGAGGCAGCTGTAATGGGACCACAAGCAGATGGGTCCTTAACCAGTTTGTTGCTCCCAGATGTGACCCAGATCATCACTCCATCTAATTCTCTTTAACTCACTCCTTCCATGTCATTCTTATCCGGACTATGCCTTTAGCATTTCCCACCCCCTGCAAATAACTTCTTTTCTTCAAACATCACTGATCCACTTTGATCAACTTCATTAGAGATCTGCAAATTACAGTTCTTGCAGCTATATTCAAAATCCTTACAAACCATTGTGAAGGACAAAAGGGTTATACGCAGAAAATTATTTTGTAAGGATTCAAAAACTCACAGATAAACAAAAATTAAAATGAGATACCTATTTCAAAACCAAACTGACCAAACCAATAAATCTGTTGATAAATGATGTATGAAAATTATCCAAGTAAAAACTTCTGTATTAGAGGAAAGATATTACATACTAAAGACCAAATGCTGAACGGAATCCTGTATTTGGAGGAACTCCTGGTGGCATACATATACCAAGTAAATTGTTTATCAGGCCGCATGTGGTGGTACACACCTTTAATCCCAGCACTCAGGAGGCAAAGGAAGGAGGATCACTGGGAGTGAGATCACCCTGACACTACATAGTGAATTCCAGGTTAGCCTAAGCTAGAGTGAGATCCTACTTCAAAATATTAAAAACAGATTGTTTATCAAATATTTGTTTATATGTTTACAATGCACATACATATTTTCAAAAATTATTACATTGTGATGTTTACTAAGAAGTAAGGGTATCAATATTAGATAAATAATGTCACTAGCTTTCTAAATCCATGATACATTGATATTGCTTTCTCTACTATTCTCCTTTTCAAAGAACAACATTTTTCTATTCTAAAATTTATAACCAATGTTATAAAAAATGTCATTAAAAATACATTGCATTGGTATCTTTCCAGAAAATAGAGAATAAGAGCTTCAGATAATTCCCAAATCACTGGGAACCCTAAGAATGTTTTCAATGAAATTATTTACATAGAATTTGGATGCAAACAGATATGTTTTCACACATTGTGCAAAGTCATGTTTTTCAATGACAAAGTATTTTCCCCAGCTTTGGTTATATCACAAATGAATATGAAATTGATCCAAATATTTGTTAACATATTGCGAAAATTAGGAATAATGACCCAAATGTTTAGAAACGTTTCAGTGGAGGGCTTGAGTGCCAAATAATTCTATATACTCTTAACAGAGGGAATTAATTAGATTGGCTTAGATAGTAAGGGCTAAGTAGCCAAACAATTGCTGCTTTGCCTGCAGAGTGAAGAGGCTAAGAACACGCTAGCTGCTCAGTTCATGAATCTGGATCCTTCAGCAGTCCCCATCTGCTGCTGCCGGCCTGGACGATTCCTGGACGACCACTAGTCTTCTGTTCAAGTTAGCAAGCCCAGGACGTTGGGTTCAGACATCAGTGAAGGATGGCCCCAACAGTGTAGATGCGCTCACCAGCAACAGAGTGAAGGCAGCCAGGCAAATCTTTCCGGAAAGGATTTTGTCATTCTACAAGAAAAGTTACTTTCCAGTCACAAAGGTAAATATCAAGGCATCTACAGGAAACAACCCATTTATTTAATATTCTGTGAAAGAATATAGTGTGTGTGTGGTGTTCTAGCTTGAAACAAGTAAGTTGGATATGGTCATATGTGTTCAATATAGATGAAGCAGTTATTTAGAAAGGGGCCTAGACATGGTGCAAGGATCCCCGTTAAGAAATTTAGAAAATAAGATGCCCATTTTAAAGCTGTGAATATTTCAAAAGGCGTAAAAAACTTTTCTAAGAAATACAGAGATGTGTGTGGGAGGAGGGAACATCCCCTGAAATGGAGCCGATATTTGGTTTCTCACACTCCTAACGTAGAGGAAAACTTGGGCATTGAAAGGTTCACCTCCTGGGGTCCATACCCAAGGAGCAGGCACAGGCGTGCAAGGGAACAAACCTCGTCCCCGCCCCAGGACACGCGGGCGTTCAACAGCACTGATCTGCTACGAGCGTTCCCGGGGTGCGGCTGTGTCCCTGGATGGAGCCCAGATGTCCAGAAAAGAAAGTCTGAGCGAGCACGCCACTCATCGCACGGCTTTGACGAACAGCTCGGTAGGGAAAAGAGAAAATGATCGTCAAATAAGGATATTTAAAAAAGAAAAATCGGGAAGACAAAAGAGAAGATGCAGTTGCCAAGGGACCGGGAGGCGGGCTGGCGGGCGGGGCCTGCGCGGTCCAGGCTGAGAGGCGGGCGCTGGGAGTGACAGCAGCTCGGCAGCCAATCGCGGAGGGCCGGGGGCGGGGCGAGGGCGCGCTGGGACCGAGGCTCGGGCAGGGGGCGTGGCTTGGGTGGTGCCTGGGAGCTGTCGTCGAAGGGGCGTGGCCTTCCGTGGGAACCGGGAAGTGGCCTGGGTGCCCTGGGCATGGCCTTGTGGTTAGTTCTTCATAGCCTTGTAGCTCGATTGTTTAGCAACGCGAGGACCACAAAGGACTTCCAAAAATAAAATACTTAATTTTTCAATTCCTGAGTCTAGTGTGTTATCCTGTAAAGATAAAACACTGGGGAATTTTCTTTTGTTTTACAAAGACTTTTTCCACACATTTTGTAATTACCAAGACTTCCAAGGAGGAGGAAGACTCAGGACATGGGACCATAGTATAATTGAGGTTTAGTCGTGGTGGAGGTAATGAGTAGTTTGGAGAAAATAAGATTTAATATAATTCTTTACATCCACAGATAAATCCTCTGAGAGTCCAGTGATATTTCCAAGCCCATTTTAAAGAGAAAGGAGCATGGTGACTTAGAAGTTGAGTGAGTCGGGCTGGAGAGATGGCTTAGTGGTTAAGGTGCATGACTGCAAAGCCTAAGGACCCCTATTCGATTCTCCAGGTCACAGTAAGCCAGATGCACATGGTGGCACATGGCGTTAGGAGTTCCTTTGCAGTGGCTAGAGGCCCTGGGCATGCCCATTCTCACTCTATCTCTGTCTCTCTCTGTGTCATAAATAAATAAATAAATAAATAAATAAATAAATAAATAAATAAATAAATAAATAATTTTTTTAAAAAAATTAAGAAAAAGAAGTTGAGTGAGTCACTTGCCTGATAACAAAGTGAGCAAGTGGAATCAGAACTCAGTTTCTTATAGTCTTCCAGAACCATCTCCATCATTCTTTGTAATAACCTTATTTAGGGAAGATATACTCGCATCTTATTGAGGGCCTGCAACAACTGAGTATGAAATGCATATGTGAATGGTGGGAATCATTGGAGAATATGTTTCAAACATCTTCATATAATTATAAAGCTAACATCTAAATTTCAATCAGCATGTGTTTTTGAGGCAAATGCATTTTGAAATATCCCACAAATATAACTAACTGAAATAATAAGAGGTGTATAAACACATAATTTTACTCAAGTTCTATTTAACATGTCTTCAAACATCATGTATAAAATTTAATTGCCTTTCATACATTTTATTTTATATATGTGAGATATACAATATTGCCTCTCTGCAAAATTCTATGAAGTTTAAAAGCTTTAGTGGTGGAAATTTTGCATGACAACTAGTCCAACATGGAGAGAAGAAAAACTGAACAAGTTTTCCTTGTAAAATGTGTGGAGAGACTAATTAGAGACACATTCTTCCTATACATACTTGCGGCATGCTGTAAAGCCGCTAACTAAGCCTGAAATAATCTTGGTTCTGGAAAAGATTTGTTAGCACCCTATGCCAACTTTTCTAGAATGATTTTAATATTTAACCAATGGCACCATCTGTAGGTCAAGTTAGCACATTGCCTCTGAGAACAATTTCAGAACCAAGTTACAGCAAGCAGATGTATAGATTTTTAATCATGATCATATCCACTGTGGAAATCATTCTACTGTGGCTATTTTAAGATGAAAAGAAAACTTTAAGGTCTTTAGGTAGATTTTGTTTCAAATAAAATAATATTAGATGTGAAGGTTGTATTCATTCATAGGTCAATAGGTCTACAGGTAAAAAGGAAATTATATAACTGAATGTTGCATGTTTTAACATGTTTATACCAAAATCATTATAGTAATAAATATTTTATTCTTGTTCATTTTTATTTTATATTATTAAATGAATAACATATTGTTTTTTCCTAAGCTTGCATGCTACTACTTGTGTAATGTTTGATTATTGCTAATGGAATCATATAAACCAAACTAAGCATCTATCAACAGAGATATTTATAAAGAAAATATGATATATTATAAAATAGAATTTATTCAGGTATAATTAAAATGAAGTTATGTGTTTTGCATGAATACAAATGCAAGTGGAGATTAGTATATTAAATAAAGTAAGTGAAGCAAATGATAACAACATTACATATTTTCTCTCATTTCTGGATCTTAGATTTTATGTAGCTATTATTCATGTATTTATATATGAGATAAAAGTACATGTGAAACTCTCTCATGAAAGATAAGGAGCTAATGAGAAGTGGGAGGGGAGTGAAAGTAGAAGGAAGGTGAACATGAGGAGCGTGGTCAAAATGCATTACATATTTGCACACAAATGTCCTTCAGAAACTGTACTGTGGGGCTGGAGAGATGGCTTAGGATTTGAGGCATTTGCCTGCATAGTCAAAGGACCCAGGTTCAATTCTCCAGGACCCATGTAAGCCAGATGCATAAGGTGGCGCATACATCTGGAGTTCATTTACAGTGGCTGGAGTGACCATTTTCTCTCTTTCTCTGTCTCTGAAATAAAGTTAAATAAAAAATTTTATAAAAGAAACTGTGCTTCGTACAGTGAGTATATACCAGTCAGTTGTTTTTAAAATTAAGACTTTCTTTGTTTTAATGATTTCTTAAACTTGTCTTTTCTAAACTCTTTTATCATTGAAGATAATCAGTAGTGAAACTGACTTACATTTAAACAGCTGACTTTTAAAGAATAGTTTTCTGCTGTGGTAGCTGGTTGTAATGAATTAGCTTGGTTTGTTCCTGTCTTGAAATATTCTTATTTCTACATCAATTTAAGAGGTAGCAATCTTTAGCAGTTATCAATGTCCAAGGTTGGAAATATATTGTTCCATGCTTTCTTGGGTTTTCAGATTGCTGATGAGAGACTACATGATATTATTCTGGCAGTTTTTGTTGTATTTGAGTTGGTGATTTTCCCTGGAATCTTTCCGTATTGTTCCTTTGATTTGTATGTTTGGCTTACATTTATTATGATATGTTATGGAGTTCATCTTTTGTTTCAAATACCTCTTATGATTCTATGTCCATTTCTTTTTCTAGATTTGAGAACTTTTCTCCTATAATGCCATTAAATAACTATGACATCAGATTTTAATTCACTGCCTTCTGCCATGTTGGTTCTTGGGATTTTTATGTTTTGGCTATGTCCAGGAATTCTAGGAAAGCTTCATCATATTTATTTTTCTTTATATGTATAAGAATGTATTGGATCTACATTGCCAACTATCTCCATAGTCCTCTCTCCTGCTTGATCTCATATCTTGATGGGGTCCTTTCAACCACGGGTTTTATTTAATTGCCGCATTTCCATTTCTACTTGTTTTTTTTTTTTCTTTCCAGTTTCAAATTCTTTGCTGGTTTTCCCCTCCATTTTTCTAAATTTCTTTTACAAATTTCTGATGATTTCATACACTTTGCTAACTTATTTAGTTCCTGTGATGTTTTAAATGTAAAATGTCCCCATGGCCTCAAGTGCCTGTGATTAGTCCTCCTACTTGATACACAGCTGATGGCACCTTTGGGAGGTACAGTCTTGTTGCATCAGGTGGGTCACTGAGCGTATGGGGTGTTGGGAGCTAGCTCACTCAGCCTTCCTCCTCTTACTACTGATGTAGGAGCTGGCTGACCTTCTTTATCTGAATAGAACCCTTTGATTCTATAAGCAGCTCCCGTGCTGCTGTTTTGTCCCAGAAATGAGACGGTAAACCAGCAGGTCATGAGTTGGACTATCACTAACTATTATTTCCTCAGTTATGTATCATTTTCACTTTTGAATTTTTTACCATGTTCTATCAGTTATTTGGCATTTTAAGAATGTCATCTTCAAAGTGTTTCAAGAAACTCAGTGCAGATATGTAGCGTGAAAACACCAGGCTCAATTGGGAACATCTGCTGATCGCCCAGACAGAGCTCAAGTGGCTTAACATTATTTCAGCATCCCAAGGTCATGGTTACTTTTACATGTCACCTTGACTGTGCCACCATGCTCAGACAATCAGCCAAATATTACTATTTTTTATTTCTTTCAAGGTGTTTTATTTGGATAAGATTCACATTTTAGCAGATTAATCTCCATAGTGGGATGAGTCTCATCCAATCAGCTGACGGTCTTAATAGAAGAAAAAAAAGAAAAAGACTCTTTTCTTTGCCTCAGTCTCTCTCCACACCTCCTCCCACGTGTGTTAAAGGTGCTGGTTCTTTGGAGAAACTTGCTCAACAAACACTACGTAGAATGACCAAAGTCATTCTAAGTGACTTCACTTAAGTTACGGAAGCTGCTCCCTCTTTCCCTTAACAACAATAGCAGCACGTTTGGATCTTCCACCCACGATTTCCTTGACGCAGTTTTAAAAGAGTGAGGACAGTGTTTGAAAGGCTATCAGGTTTATGCTTTTAAGCCACATTTTAACTCTACAGACCACTACTAGATAAAATAAGCTAATCAAGGCTGCAGTCAAAGTGGAGAGGTAACCGTGGCAACCATGTTGCTGTAGTCTACTGTCCCATGCATTCTCAATGATCACTTCATTTTTGATGGCCTCATAAATAATTCTTTCTCATGATCAAATTTGTGTACTTACATTGAGTAAGAAGATAAGGTTATTATATATTTAATATAACATATCAGGCCTGCCTGAGATTTGAAGATGTGTGACAAAAGAATGAAGGAAAAGGAAAATTGAAACTAAGGTGATGTTGATACCTGTACTTAGTTTATCAGACATGAGTGACACTCCTGTGTTCACTGAGGTACAACTTCTATGTTCTCCACTACACAGGATTTTATAGCTTTGGTAATTCCTGCAGAATTTCAAAAAAAGGGAAACTAAAACAGTGCAATATTCTTATATCAATTAATCTGCTTGTCCTGTGAAAAACTAGTAAGTTTGTCTTTTTCTTTGATGACTAACAATGGAAACTTTCCTATCCATGCCTCCTCTAAAAACAAACATTTATACACCAACTGTACAGGAATGAAGGAAAGTTTGGGATTAAATCGCTTAATTAGTTCCAAGATATAAAATCACTAATCCTGGCTTATCCATTTTAGGAATATCATGGGCCTTCTTTTTTACTCTATTGCCTTTGACAGCTTTTCCTTGACCCTGTAGATTTACTAATGTCAAGTAAGTGCCAGTTTCATACAGAGGAAATAACTGTGTTTTTTTGGAATTACCAAAGCTATTTTATAAAGATTTATTTATATGGTTCAAAGAAATATGAATTATATATATATATATATATGAATGATATTAATATTTTATCATAAGCATAGGAATCTTCAAAGTCTCATCACTCAGCACTATGGCCTGTGTCTACACTCTTCAGGCACAATGGGTCATGACAGACAATGTTGTGTTTATAGGAGAGAGAATTAGATATATGAAAGTGTATTGATGTTAAAACCCAACCACAAAGATCAGTAATTTTTACTAAGATCATGAAATGTTATTTATTTCCTCAGTTATATATCAACTACTGAAATAAAAATTTTAGAGATGCCATTAAGTTTATCAGTTAAGAAAGTGCAAATTTTAATATATGTAAAGTTAATATAAAGTTACATCAAATATGAACATTTTCATTTGATTATTTTCATATATTAATATCTCTGTCAATTCTAACTTTTATTTTATTTTTTACAATACTGAAGATCAAACTTAAGGCATACACACAATAGGCAAATTCTCTACTAGTGAACTACACTGTGGATCTTTATTTATTCTTGGTCAAGCTGGTAACAAATAATGACTAACTTAAATTTAAGTAAGATAGAAACTGAAAAATAATCAATGCTCTAGAGCTCCATGCAAGTATTTTAAGCAGAAAAATAAAATTTGATTATAAATAGTGATTACAGATTGTGAGCAATGATGTTTTCAGTATAATGGGATAAAACAGTTATCAATGATACTACAGATTAAAATTTCATAAAACTACTATATCTTTCTATATTTCTTACTAGTTTGCCTAAAAATAATTGGACTATATTTCATATGTTGGTGGTTATCAGGGGAAATAAAATGGTGGTTATGTATCTTACAAGCAGTGATCAAGACCTTTTCCTTGATGACACAAAAGTATACTGGTTGTGAAAAGTCAGGAAAATAGAAAATAATTATGGTTATCCAAATTTGATTAATAAAAATTTAAAGACATTTCTTACTGTGATAACCCAGCAGAGTTATGAATTTTTGGTCTAAATCGTGTAATATTGGAAAATCACAAAAATTTATTTCAAAAGGAAATCATGAATCTTGTCATAATGCATCATCTTTGGTAGTATGATCCATAAGGGGGCGTGTGAATTTGGCCTTTGAGAATTCCTTACAATTTCTTTTAAACTGTGTGCCTTCCCAAGCCATATTGTTAATCATCTTGTCATTTACATTTAAAACAATGTTTTCAATATAACATATTTGGCATGAATACTACCTTCATGTAGGGAAGTAGAGAGGTTAGGTCATCTGGGAACTGACGGAGGAAGAAAGGACCCACTCCGTAGTTAATGATTGTGTGGAATTCTAGTTTTTACTTGCAGGCTAAGAGAGAGGGATAGGTATTTGAAAATGGGATGGAAATGGGTGTTTGGCACAGTCCTTATGGATGGAAATTATGAGAATGCCAAACACAGGAAGCTCTACTCCTTCTTCTTCTTGATCTAGTCTCTTTTTTTCTTCTTTCCTGTCTTACCAAATTTTTGACAAGAAAACAAACAACATTTTGCAACCAGGAATACAGCAGCAGCCACACAGGCCAGCAGGAACCCGAGCACATCCAGAGAGTGGTACTGGAACCAGGTGAGGTCGTGGGCTGCCACCCGGAGGTGCTTGGCCCCTTTGTGGCGCATGACAAACTCGATCCAGAAAACGGCGCGGTCCAGGGGCTTCATTGGCTGGTCGTGGTGGATTCTTGATAATCTCATAGCATTTTCCTTATAACTAGAAGGCAAATACATATGCAGAAGTTACTTTTTTATTGGAGGTACGTATATAATCCACATTTTACATCAGTGCCTAAGTTGTGTTTTGAAGAAGATTAATTCTTTCTTGAACTTTACCCATTCCATAGGATTTTAAGTTGTAAAGTGTGGAAGAAGTATACCCTTACTGTAATGTGGTAAAATGAAGACAGAAAAACTTAAGTAAATCGATGGGAATATATGGCCTCATTGCTTACAAATGCGTTTTGATGTTATGTGAACTATCTGTACAGTACAGTACCGAGATCAAGATGCCGACTAACTGATAATCTATATACATGACCATTAACTTCTGAGTAGTTCATATGACAGACACAGGGAACAAATACTTAACGTCTGTGGGTCATTTTAGGCTTCTGAGATTGTTGCACTTGTGATAATTACTCCTTGGCACACATTTGTATATTTAAGATGAAAAGGTAATGCTTCTATCAGCAGTGTGATGACTAAATGAGAAATATGAAGTGCCATATCCATGTACATGAACTTTGAATATTTACAGGAATAAAAATAGTTCCCTAGAGTTATAGTCCCTGACCAATGCAGTAATACAATAGAAAGAATTAACAGTCATAAGAGGAATGTTCACAATATGGTCTTTCAGGCACAATGTGGCCTTGATCTCACACACAAGACCTGCATGACAGGAGGAAGAAATGGTGATATCAAAACAGAAGAGAGGCTAGCTGGACAGAAGAAGGGATTCAGTGTGGAGGGATTTTGGAGGGAAAAAGAAGGTGGTGGGAGGGGATTAGAGTATATTGCTTATTTATGGAAGGTGAAAATAAAGATTTTAGAAATGAATGAACAGTTCTAATGATATCTGCAAGAAACCTGAGTGTACATACAAGGCAGGGTATATCTTCTCTTAGTTCCTAATAACTTAAACAGAATTATTGTCTCACTTTCGTTTCTGTCAAGAGTCAGTTTCCAGACTGCGTCCATGGGGGTGTGACAGAAGTGTTATTGTTTGTGAAGAGACTGTCCTGCTCATGACAGGACATTGCCAGGATGGAGAGAAAGTGAATGTGGCCCTCACTCACATGGGGTGTGTGAACTAGACCCAGCAGCAGGGCATTGGCTAGCCACAGGCAGTCTTTGTACATAGTGTAATAAAAGTCCCATTCTCTTTCAAATGCATTGAACTGTATGTAGATGAATCAACATAGTAGTTTTCACATGTTTATACCAATGCATTTTAGGCAAAATATAGTGGTGGGAAAGTTTACTTTGAAATCAAATTCTCTGTGGTTATAGTTAGAGATCTTGATTTTTAAATTTACATATGTTTTATAAAAACCTTTGTGGCATCAAATGTAAAAATCTATGGTATTTTCAATAAATGAGGCAAGCTAATCACAGACAATATTCAGATTTTTACTCCATGCACTAATGATATGACTGTTAAAATAGTTTGAGTAATTAAAATTACTATAATTCATAAGATGAAAGGTAATTTTTCACCTGTACATGTGTGTCTGTGTACAGTTGTTCATGCATGTGTGCGCACTTGTGTGTGGATGCTGGAAGTAAACTTGAAGTATTTTTCTCAATTTCTTTCCACCTGATTTTTGAGATGGTCTATGGCTGCACCTTGAGCTAGACTAGCTGACAGATTGGCCATCTCCATCTCCCCAGCACTGAGTGACATCATAATACCCCCCCTTTTTAATGTGGGTGCTACGGATCCAAGGTCAAGTCCTTTGCTTGAAAGTCAAACACTTTGCTGATTGCGCCCTTTCCCCGGCCCAAATGTAATGGTTAATGTTCCTTAATTGTTTTGGAATCAGAATGGAATATAAGCACCACACTTTGTGTCCTCAGCTAGTCTCACAAGGCATATTAGGCTTAGAGTTAATGTGAAGTTACTTTAAATGATATGTATTTACTTGGAATTTTTGAAAAATTATTTCTGATTCTGTTCTCTTGAATCAATCATTTTAAAGTTGAGCAAGAAATCTGATAAATGTTCTGTACACTTGAGTTTAGAGGAATCATAGAATTTACATACTTTGATATTTATTAAATGAATCAAGTGATCAGAAACTAAGAACTTAGTGAGAATCTAGATAATTAGATATTGAAGTCAACATTAATGGAAAATAATAAAATCACAGTAAGATTTACTGATGTTCCTAACACCCAACCCAGTTCAAGAATTGTAATTTCCATGATAGTCTAAAAATTATGACTTATTCAGAAATAGATTTTAACTACAGTAATGTTTCATAACTATGAGTATCAATTATTAGTTCTGAATGAATAGCATTGGGCACATTATTATTCAATTTGGAATTAATGATTTATACTTAAGTGTTATGTGTTCACTTATGAAAACTACATAATACTTTATATGATCATATTATTAGATCTGGGAAACACTGATAGAATATTTGAAGGGAATTGTTTTTGTTTTCCAGTTTCAGGAACTGACTTCAGTAGTTGGGAATGAAATAACTATGGTAGACTTTAGTCTCAGCTAATGATCAGACAATAAACCAGTTACAGGCACGAGATGCTGGGAATCTTCCAGCATGAGGGACAGCCTCATCAGTGGCAGGGAGGGCTTGCCAGCCGCAGCACTCGCACTCACGAAGGTTCACTGATGACTGTCCTCAGGGCGCCCAGCAAGTCTGCACTGGTCATTGTGTTCAGGTTAACTTCCACGGCTGCTCCCTTGGCCTTCATATGAGCGATGTTATCAGGCTGATCAGCGAACATGGGGACTCCCACCATAGGGACCCCATGGTAAATGGCTTCATAGATCCCGTTGGTTCCACCATGAGTGATAAAAGCTCTGGTTTTGGGGTGTCCTAGTTTGGGGAGAGAATGAAAAGTAGGTATGGATTTCAAATTATCACAGTGGTAGACTTTCAGAGGCAAAAGTTGGCCAAAATAAAATCTACAGTACAAGATATTTACAAAGGCTGCATTTTCTATAAACGTTTAAAACATGAGAGAGCTAGCCCTGGAGCTGCCATCCTAAAGAAAGAAGAGCGAACTGCATTGTCTGGGAGTTTTTATTGAGCTGGTATATTTGATGGAGGCTTGAAGTGGGATGAGATTCTTAACTGAAGATGGTTTAAATGGTCCAGGGGAAGCATGCATCTATAAAATTAATGGCCTTTTTTATTTCAGTATATCAGCCCTAAAACTGGAAGTGAAAGGTGTAAACCTACTTATTAAGTATGTTCAGTTCACTCGATGATAGCTACTTAAGCTGTCTGTTGGCCACCTTCACAGTCTTTCTTGCCTGAGGGTCTTACCAAGAAGGTCATTCTGGGGGAGCCAATCAAAAAGCCGAGTATTGGATCCCAGTGTGGCTGGTTTCTGTCCTTTGTACCTCCACAAAACCTGTGGAAGACAGTGCAGTAATTTTGCATGTAAAAACCACACCATGTGTGTGCTAAGGCATTATCGAAAATACATACAGCCTCCAGACCTTAGGAGGGACCAGAGTGCAGATATAGACATAGCAGTTTGTAAATACATAGGAGGACTGTTCACATCTATCTGTTCACAGTGGCTTCTATTAATAGATTTTGGGATGTCTTGGTCTGGGATACAGTGAGAAGAGGGTAATGTTTTTCTTATAATCTATTTTTCATACAGTGCTTTTTGCTTAGAGTTCATTTCTCACAAAGCATTTTGTTAGGGGCGGGGAGATAGCTCAGTGAGTTAAAAGCTTCCTTGTATGCAGAAGGAGCTGAGACTTATACCCAGAACTCATGTAAAAATGCTGGCAGAGGTACTCATGCTGCTAGTCACCATCCTGGGAAGGGAGAGACAGGAATATTTCTGGGTCTTCTTAGTAAGCAAATATAGCCTAATAGGCAATCTCCAGACCAACACGACACCTTGTCTCAAAAACAAAACAAAACAAAACACATTGACAGACTTCCTGAGGAAAAACAAATTTGTCCTCTGGTTTCTACATGCATGCATATGCAAATTCACATGCATCTGCACACACACTCAGATGCATGCACACACGTATGCATTCATACACACATGTGAATTTATAAATAAAACCTTTTAAGAGGTTAAAATGCATATTATTGGGAGGGAAGAATACAAGCTTTCAACTGAAGTACTACTAAATATGGGTAGCTGTAAAATTCAAGTGTAGAAATTAAAGCCCACAGCTTATGATGCTTAATTAGCAAATAACTCTATATAGTTTATACACAAAACATACTAGTTTGTTTTACAGTAGGACTACATAGAGAACAGAAATTCAGAATTATTATAAACATCAGTTAATTTAATTTCATATATAAGAAAATGCATACTATTTTTAAAATAGTGCTTATTTTTTAACTTCAACATCTTTTTTTTTTTTTTTTCTTGGTTTTTCGAGGTAGGGTTTCACTCTAGTTCAGGCTGACCTGGAATTCACTATGTAATCTCAGGGTGGCCTTGAACTCACAGCGATCCTCCTACCTCTGCCTCCCAAGTGCTGGGATTAAAGGAGTGCGCCACCAGTGCCCAGTGACATCTTTTTTTGTTGTTGTTATTGTTTTATAGGCAGGGTCTTATCTAGCTCAAGCTGACCTGAAATTCACTCTGTAGCCCCAGGCTGGCCTCCAATTCACAATGATCCTCTTATCTCTGCCTAGTTAGTATTAAATGGTCCACCACACTTGGATGTAGGCTTCTCCTTTATAGAAACTGCATTTTGATAGAGTTTTAATGAAACTTAATGATTTGAAGTTACTTTAAAGCATAATTTCTTTCTACTCTGTGTTTAACCTCCTCTTGTCCTGGACATTGCCACTGAACCACAAATCAGAGCTTCTGGTAGCAGTGTGTGTTGGCCATAGGATTTTAAGCAATCTAAGTTTTTCATTTCTATCCTAGCAAAGTAAACGACAACAAAAGTCTGCATTCCCATAGTAATGCTAAGATTCAATAGGCTATTGATAAAACGTGTCGAGCCATCATTTATATATTTATTTAAAGTTGCCCTTAGCTATACTCAGTAGAAAAGGGTTTAAACATCCGTCTGCAAAGAGCAGCATTAGCTGCGATCTTTCCCATCAGTCAGAAGCTGCTCTGATCTCAGGATTCAGAGGTTTACTGACCTTCTGTGGAATCTGGGCGAGGGCGGAGGCAATAAGATTGGCTTTTTCTTCTGAGAGATTTTTGACCATTGACCCCAGAGAAAACACCACAATGCCATGTTCCCCTGAGCTCTGGACAAATTCTTCCATTTCCTGCAGCAAATACATTGTTTTTATTTTTAAAAAGCCCAATCCAGTATCTTAAGGTGTGGGGAGATTTGTTCTAGGTACAAAAATGAAAAGATGTGTCAGTTTCTGAGACGGGTTCTGTTCTGTGACATGCAGGGCCAGGTAATCCTTATAAAAGACAGCACTCAAGGTTACCCTCTACACACACACACACACACACACTCACACACACTCACATGTGACCATGTACACATACAGACACCCACACAAAAACAATGCTGGAATGTGATATACAATTTTCATTTTTACTCAAAATTTCCCATTAACCCCTGTATGAGTGTATGAGAACTCCCGACTCTGACTGCCCTCAGCATTTACTTTCTGTTATTCATCACTTCTAAGGAAGGCCTCCTTCTTTATCAGGCTTGGGCAGGTGACCCTGTGCACAGCTCTATCCGGCTCATCAGGAAACCCGTACCATCTCCTTGGTGATCTGCATTGGCTCTGGCTTCCCTTTTCCCACCCCAGCATCCACACTACAGATGTAGAGACCCTTTCCACACCCTCAGTTATTGTATTCTGCAGCACGACTTTCTAAAGTCCATCAGATCCTATATGAGTCATGAAAGACTCGCTTACAACGAGGAAAGGAAATATGCAGAGTTCAGGTATCCAGCAACACATCTGCGACTGAAGCTGTAAACGTGGAGGGAAAATCAGGTATTTTATTACAAAGTACCTAAAATCTCTACCATCGCAGACCTACCTGAGGTAATGGTTTGGCAGGTTTGCAATGCAGTCCTCCCACAAACTCAAAATTGGGTAAGTATGGACGAGGAAACTCAAAATCCCAGTACGTCCTCATGAGCCAGATTTCAGCTTTGCCCATTGTCTCACATAATGTGGTGGGTCTCCCTGAAGACCATAGAAGAAGTTGGGTAGAGAAGTAAAACATTTTAAGTATTTTAGAAGGCAGCTTAATTGAATTTAGTTGGATATGGGTGTATACATATGGATATGGATATATATGTGTGTTTGTAATATATATACTTCTATATATAGAGAGAAAAGTACTCCAAATATGATATAAGGAGACTTGCTAGTAAATTTAGAAAAAAAAAGCCAATTTAAAATCCATGAATATTTTTAAATGCATTATTATTTTTTTCTCTAATACAGAGATTCGTATGAGTGGAGGGGCTATCAACTCTAATGTGTCCAGATGTTTGTTTTCCAGCCTTCCAAGGAAAGGAGAATCATACGGTCATAGACATTGAAAGGTGGCCATGGATTCTCCCAGCTGTCCACGCTGAAAGGAGCAGACAGTGAGATTCTGGAATAGGACAAACAGCCAATCCCCCAGGATGCTCAGGGTTTGGATAGCATCGAGCATTAGATCAGCAGATCAAACTAGACCCTTCTGATTCTGATGCTGGTGCCAAGGTAGACTCTACATCACCTTCACAGAGTCACAGATTATCTGAAAACAAAGGTTGATGGAGTTCTGTTCCTGATCTAAGACAAGGATGCCATTTCTCATTAGCATTTCTGTAAGGGAAAGAGAAAATGGGATGAAACAAAATTGCAATATGAGGTAACTTTCACTGTTTGGATGAAACTAATGGCATATCACATCGAATCACTGATCCACTTCAACCCTAAACATCTTCACTTTTAGAAGTATATCTCTAGTGCTCATTTTTATTATTTCATTTCCTATTTAGTTGTGTTTTGGCTTTGATTTAGGGATTCAGGCTCACTGTGTAACCCAGGTTTGCTATATCCTACTTCTCCTTCTGCATCCTGTAACTGGCATTGCAGGTATATTCTGTGGTATCTGTGATGTCCCTGCTTTTAAAAGAGATGTAAAAATGGGACACATATTTCTTGATGTTTGTCTCTATGAATAAATTGGTCTGTAGATTTAAAGATAATAATATTTAGAAGGACATTGAACAATCTAAGGCATTTGATATGTATGTAAACATTTATATTAGCTATCATTGGGAATATAGAACATAATTTTGAAATGCTAAAGAAAACTAAGCTTGGCAGGATAACGTGAGGATTGTATTTAGAGTTCTAGTGATCATTTTTTGTTATAACTTGCGGGGGGGGGAGTCTTTTCTAATTTGTAAGTAGCATAGTTCTAATGTAGGGCCATTAAACATTTAATCAAGTTATATCAGAGGTTTTCAACAAACCAGGAGGAATATTAATACAACTGTTTCACAACTGTAATTATTATTTCTATTATTGTAAAGAATGAATTGTTATCCATTTGCAACATAACACTGCATACTACACTATGGAATTTGAGTAGTTTTATGGAAGTGGAAATAGAGCTATTTGTCAAATGGTGTAATTCTGTGCTAGAAGTCTTTTCACAGGTTCCCCATGGCATGAAAAGCTGCCCAAATTCTGTCTTTTTTTAAAAAAAATATTTTATTTATTTATTTATTTGAGAGAGAGAGAGAGAATGGGCACACCAGGGCCTCCAGCCACTGCAAACAAACTCCAGATGCATGTGCCACCTTGTGCATCTGTCTTACGTGGGTCCTGGGGAATCAAACCTAGGTCCTCTGGTTTTGCAGACAAATGCCTTAACCACTAATCCATCTCCCCAGCCCCAAATTCTGTCTTTAAAGAGCTTTCTATAAAGGTCACACTTCTGCTCCCGATTCTGACTAGGAAAGGCAGGGCCATTCTATGCTGAACTTATTCTTGTTCATGTTCTTGTGCAAATGGGCCAGGCAGGGGCTGAAATGCTCCCACAGGCTCTCCTGCATGTTCTGTTGGCGTCTGGCTACTGTCATTGGTGGTTCATGGCATGGGGCTCTCTGTTTCTCCATGGAAGACAGACTTAATCAAAGCACAAAGATTTCCCTTGATATAGTAAGTCTTGAAGTTTTAAAAATATTTTATTTATTTATTTGAGAGGCGGGGAGAGAGAGGAAGAGGCAGATAGAGAGAGAGAGCGAGAGAGTGAGAGATGATGGGCATGCCAGAGCCTCCAGCCACTGCAAACAAACTCCAAAAGAATGAGCCATCTTGTACATCTGGCTTATATGGGTACTGGACATCAAACCTGGGTCCTTAGGTTTTGCAGAGAAGCACCTTAACTGCTAAGCCATCTCTCCAGGCCCAAATCTTACATTTTTAAAAGCGCGCCTGTATTACATTCAGTAAAGTCACATGGGTTTATAGCAAGATATAGAGTTGAGCCCAGACACAGTATGGGACATGAGTTAATTTTGTATTTTATTGCCACAGCAAAGCCCTTGAGTGAAATCATATATGAAGAAAATGGATTTAATACTCTCATGGATTTTGTTGCTAAAACCCAGGATAAGGGAGCTGCACACATCTTCTGGTGAGGGTCTTTTGGATATAACACAACATGGTGGATGGCACCAAGGCAGAAATGCATGCAAGAGGAGTTCATGTTTCCTGACGTTCCTATTCCTCCAGATACTGGAGTCACAATAGCGATGATTCCATTCATGGCATTTCAATCTTTTCTCTGATGCAGAAAGCACACTTATGGAACAGTGCGGTTGGATATTTTCTTTTACTTACCTCTACCTCCAAGACATGTGGGGTTTTGCCCCAAAACCGTAGTTCAACAGGTTATTTTTCTACTGTTTTTTTTTTCTTTCCATTAGAACTGAAGAACAGCCATTATAATGGAAGTGACACAGAAAATTGGCACATAATGAAATCTATTGTGTCCAAATATAATATAAAAACAATGTACCTCTTCTGTTCCAGTTCACATACAGACACCAGGTGTTGCTGTTTAATTCTTTATGGACGCATATGAAAAAGTGGAACTCAATTTTTCTACTTCTCTGCACTGTACTCCAAATAAAAAATTGGTTATTCAAACTTGTTTAGTAACACAAGAAGCACAAGGATTTAAGTAAATGAAGTACTTAATTTCTCAAAGGGTATGATTTCTGGGTCTAGATTATACTGTAAAAGGAGAAGTTGGGACTTGTTTTTGTTTTTGTTTTACAAAGGCCTTTTTGCACATTATATAATAACCAAGGCTTCTTTTAAGAAGGAAGTACATGCCAGTTGCTAAGTATAGACTTCACTGATAGTGTAATTAACCCTTTCCATTAAAAAACTAATGAGTACTTTGATGTAAAGACTGTTTAACATAACGCTTTACAAATGGCCTAGAATAGCCACGATCGAGCTTTCCAGAGTCCAGTGAAATTGTTAAGTCCCAATAAATAACCGTGACTCAGGGAATTAAAGTAAATCATTATGTTGGTACCAGACAGGGAACAAGTGAAAAGAGATCCCATAAATATGTGTACTTTCCAGAATCTTCACCATCATACTTGGTAATCTCCTGACAATGGGAATTATTGTAGAACAGCTTTCAGATGTCTTCAGAAATAAAAGGTGCATAACATTGATATCTATATTTAAATGTGATTTGAGGCATATGAAATTTAAAATCTTTCCAAAATGCAGCTAAATTACATTATGAAGAATATAAAATCACATGGTATGTAGCAATTTCTAATTATACTTTCAAAGATCATCACAAAATTTAATTATATTTCATATGTATGAGATAATGTAATCTTTTCCCCTCTACACAAATTCCATGAAGCTTAAAAGTTTTACTGATAGAAATTTAATGAAGAATATTCCAACATGGACAGAAACAAAAAGCATAAGCATTTTCCTTGTGAGAGGTTAGATCAAAGTCAAATTACAGTCATTGTCTTCCTACACCATAGCTTGCCTTGTTCTAAGCATGAAATGCTTTTGCCTCAGGAAAAGCACTCAGGACCTTTGGGTCCTTGTTCAAATGTTACCCTCTCATTTGAACATCCCCTCTATTTCAAAGCACAACTTTTGGGCTGGAGAGATGACTCAATGGCTCAGTGGTTAAGGTGCTTGCATGCTAAGCCTAAGTACCCAGGTTCAATTCCCCAGTACCCACATAAAGCCACATGCTCAAAGTGGTACATGCATATGGAGCTGGTTTGCAGTGGCTGGAGGCCCTGGTGTGCCCCTTCGTCAATCTCTCTCTCTCTTCCTCTGCTTGCATATAAATAAAATATCAAAAGTACAACTTTAGACCAAATAGTCCTTTATTTTAATATATATTACATCCTATTTTTGTATTTATGTATTATGTGTCTCAAAATATTAAAATATAAGCTTTTTCATGGTGGTTTTGGTTACTGTATTTGTAGATCCTGGAAGAATGACAAGCATCAAATTGGTGCTCAGTGAATACTTTTTTTTATACAGAAGGAACAGGAAGGAAGAAAGAAAGGATAGTATATAGAGATATAAGAAAGGGGAAAATCAGATGGGAAAAAGGGAAATATTATGCACTAACTTCTATATGCAAGTATCAATGGTAGCATCTGGCATTAATCTGTGCTCTGTGCTCAATAACACCCCATAAGGACTATCAGCTTTGCAGGAAAATCACTCAGGAACGAAAAAATCAGGAGAGAAAGAAGTAGAAGTAATATAAAAAACCAACTAGAACCTGCCTCTACAATGGATATTACTTTATTTGTTTCTCATAAGGAATATTTAAGGTAAGAAAGCTTTAGGCTACAAAGGCTCCCATCATGGAGAGAGAGTGGCCCCCACCCCAGGCTAAAGATATATAATGAGCAGAAGGGGCAGAATGTGAACTTCAGTTTTCTTTCATTATTCTCTCTCCCTCCCACTTCTCACTGTGGTGTGGTGAGGTGTATTGTGTCCTGGTGTGTGTGTGTATGGGTGTGTGTGTG
This sequence comes from Orientallactaga sibirica, assembly GCA_036365145.1. Lineage (NCBI taxonomy): Eukaryota > Metazoa > Chordata > Mammalia > Rodentia > Dipodidae > Orientallactaga > Orientallactaga sibirica. The sequence continues at coordinate 4,829,586 of JAEOAD010000040.1, read as the reverse complement.
TGTGTGTGTGTGTGTGTGTGTGTGTGTTTTACTGGGGATTGAACATAAGGAATCACGCATGTTGGGCCAGCACTCTACCACTAAGCCACATAGCTAGTTACTTCAGGTTTCTCATGACTGACTTGATGCTCTTTAATTATTTTTTTATAAACAAAATAAAGAATGAAGGGTAAAGACAAGAGGTAAATAATGTGTCATCTTGGAATATTTTTCATTGTACATGTTTGAACTCTGCCATCATGTATTTTTGTAAAGGTGCTTTTATTTATATTTGAAGAAATATTTACATGATGAGAAGCTATTACCTACATAAGTACACAATTATTTTCACTCAGTGATGAGTATGTACAAGTTAATAAGGCAATTAAAAATCACTGCTAAGAAATTTATCCAGAGGCAGTAATCAAAGAATTAATGGAGACAACACATTCACCTTAGTAACCCATATGCCACGGGATGGAAAACTTGCTAAATGAACAAAGCACATTATCCTTTGACCAACGTGTGAAAAACCCACAGTGGAGAAAAGAGAGAGCCTATTGAATAAATGATGCTGGTAAAACTGGATATCCACCCGCAGGAGAATCCACATCCTCTACTCTGCATAAAAATCAGTTCAAATAGACAAAATTCACAATTTAAAAAGGAATGTTCTGAGCTATTAAATGACAACCCAGGGGAAACACTTTGAGACATAGGCATAGGCAAGAACTTTCTGAATAAAACCCAGTAGCCCAGGAAATACTTCAAGATATAGGTACAGGCAGGAGCTTTCTGAATAAAACCCAGAAGCCCAGGAAGTAGCCCCAAGAATTGAAAAATAGTACTACACAAAATTAAAAGCTTTTACCCAGCAAAGGAAATTACCTTACATTGTAAGCTAATTTAAAATTTATAAAAGAGTGAACATTGATTTAGAATCATTAATAACAACATTTTCAAGACTCACCTAAAATTTGGCTATAGTATGAATTCCATTCTCCCCAATAGGACTGAAATATATAGTCTTGCAGAAGGTAAGATAGGCTATTTTTGACCCTTTCACCCAAAGTCATCTGGTCAGTGAGCTCTGACAAGGCAGCAGGAACGTAGGAGACGGGTGCTGGGATTTTCCCACAATGCCTTTCCACTGTGAAGGCTGGAGTGAAGCGCAGTGTGTATATAAATGGAATTCCTAATTTCAGGGCAACCAGGTCCCCACAGATTGTTACTGGATCTGCAAGCAACACACTGAAGCCGCTTTTCTGAAGTCTTGCCATTAATGTAGGATTGTTTAGCACATTATCACAGATCTCTATATTAACTCGAAAAAAGAAATCTAGAAGCTTCCCTAGTTCTTTGTAGAAGGTCCACATGGTGAGAGGAGTTGGCCTGTGGTCCAACCACAGCATTATCATTTGTTCAATGAGATCATCTACAGCGTTCTTCTGGAAAGAAATGGGTACCTCTTCAAAATGCACCAGATTATCAGCACTGGAGTTGATGAACAGAGCTGCTGATGAAGCCAGTACAGTCACACTGTGATTTCTTTGAATCAACTCTTCTAGAATGATCTTAATATTTAACCAGTGGCTACCATCCGTAGGCCAAATGAGCACATTCCCACTGAGCACAATTTCAGTCAGAGTCAAGTTAATACAAAGCAGCTGGACAAGCTTCTTAGTCATGGTCATATTCATTGTGGAAATCGTCCTACTGTGGACATTTTAAGATGAAAAGAAAACTTCAATTCATTTAGGTGGACAGTTTCAAATAAAATCTTATTGAATATGATGGTTATACTCATTCATGAGTCAACAGATCTACAGACTTTTAAAACTATTTATTCATTTATTACTTGAAAGCATAGAGAGAAAGAGGGAGAATGAGAGAGAGAGAGAGAGAGAGAGAGAGAGAGAGAGAGAGAGGGAAATGGGTGCACCAGGGCCTTCTAGCCCTGCAAACAAACTCTAGACACATGTGTCACACTGTGCATCTTGGCTTTATGTGAGTACCCGGGACTCAAACTCAGGCAGCTAGGCTTCACAAGCAAAGGTCCTTAACAGCTGAGCCATCACTCCAGCCCTGATCTATAAGTTTAAAGGAAAACAGTATAAATCAGATTTGATATGCATGAACACTATTACAGAACAGATAGAAATCTAGTCCTATTATAAAGAAAAAGAAACTAAGAAGCTACAAGCTTAGTGTCTGTGTACTCTGTAGTAACTCTGATTTTTCAAAAATATCTTCAATATAATCTCTTTCCTAAAATTAGGATTAAATAAGAATAACAATCCTTTACTGTCAAAAGCTTATTTCCCTCCTTGTAAAACACTTTTGCATACATTTGCTTACCAGACATTTTCAGTGTCACGTAACCAAAGTGGTTTCTTTCATTTATTGAATAACCAAATCAAAATTGAACTGCCTGACATAAAGCGTATGATAAAGTTATGCAGGTGGGATTATAATCATGTCATGATGATGACTATTTCTAGTCAGCACTGTCACGTATCTTCAGGAAGACAAGAAAAATAACAACTTTCATTTAGTGTCTGTTGGGGACCTTGAGCCAAACTGCAGCCATTTGGAGGAAGAAGCCTCCACTCTTTGTGTTAAGATTTCAGCTTCCTGAGTTCCTGTGAAAATTACCAAGCCTTCCCAAAGAGCCTACTTTGATCTGTAGATAAGAACAAGGTGTAACCTAAAGATATGTATCTTAGCAAATAGAATTGATGTAACTCCACCCTGCCTGTGATCTCAACACAGACATTCTTGTAAACATCCATGAGGCCCATCACTCAAAAGACCCCCCCCGCCGCCCCTCTCTCCTCATCAATCAAAACATCTGGTAGCCATAAAATCCATTTGGCAGCCATAAATTACATTTGCCCACATACCTTCTTCCTGCCTCCCCTATATATACCTCTGTATGGATAATAATAAACTTGAAGCCTTGACCGGAGTCTGTGAGGCATGGCTTCCTTCTTTGTGCCTGTTTGTCCCCCATCCAGGATTAGCCTCCCCTCGAGCCTCTGTTGAACCCCGCCGGCCTGGGCAAGTGTCAGTTTCCTCCAATATTTCCCCATGTTTTAAACTGGGTGGTAGAGAAAATCACCACATATTTCATAGAAAATGGATTTTTCTCTGATAATATCATTGTCTTTAACATTCTTGTTTCATGGAACCACATTATTCTACATGGCATCTTCATACAAAATAATAAAGACAACACCTGACACAGTGAAGCAACACAGGGCACTTTCTCAATCTTTTAGTAGATTAAGTAGGACTCCAGAGTTCAGTAGCCTTAGAATGAAAACAATCCTTTTACTAATATTTGACTCTGAAGAATTATCTAGAGCCTCACTGCCTTACTCTTCTTAAGTGTAAATGAGAGAGAACTCTATTTTCATACTACTGTTTAAGTTGGCATTATCTGCAGAGCCACCATGACATGTGCTTCCTTCAGACTCCAAGTCAATAAATCACAGTGATATTTGTTACATTATTTGTGACAGCTAAGTTATACAATGAGCCACCCTAGGAATCTAGAAGCTTTCCTAGTTATTTGTAGAAAGTCCATATTGACAGAGGAGTTGGACACAGTAGTAAAGGGATTGATAAGTAAAATTATATATATATATATATATATATATATATATACACAATGGATTTGTTCAACCATAAAGAAGAAAAAAAATAATGTAATTTGAAGGACAATGGATGTAACCAGAGATAATCATATTAAGGGAACCAAATCTATCTCAGAAAGACAATCATGTTTTGTCTTATTTGTGATTTCTTTTATATAAATTCACAAAAGCATGCATGTACATATGATATGGTAGTAAAAGGCAGACTCTTTAGAAGCAGCCAACCATAAAGAGCTATGTAATATTTCCTTATTTACTAAGAATTACTAACATTTAAAAACTTACCAAAATGTACCTTAGAATTTCAAAAATGGCACTGCAACACTTACTTAAATCTTCAATTACTTAATTTTTTTAAAAAGAAAATAAATGCTTCTGGAGGCATCATCATCCCTGATCTAAAGCTATATTACAAAGCCATAGTAACAAAAACAGCATGGTAGTGGCATAATAATAGACATATAGACCACATCACTGGAACAGAATTGAAGATCTAACCCTTGGTTTAAGCAGCTACTTGATTTATTTTTTTTAAGAGAGAGACACAGGGAGAGAGTGAGAGAGAGAGAGAGGGAGAGGAAGACAGAGATGGGAGCACCAGCAGTCTCTCAACTGCTTTGAATTAAATCCAGATGTGTGTGCTCCCTTCTGGTCAACTGTGGCATTGCACCCTTGCGTCACTGCATCTGGCTCAATGTGGGACCTGGAGATTGGAACCAGCGTTCTTAGGCTTAGGAGGCAGGCACCTTAACTGCTAAGCCATCTCTCCAGCCCCAGCTACTTGATCTTTGACAAAGTTTTTAAAAAAATATGTTTGCTAGTTTTAAGTGGTCCATGATGCACAGTAAAGCAATTGTCTTATTTTGTGATGAACAATAAGTGATATATTGCTAATACAGTAGACATGTGTTTGTTTTGAAATTATGCTTCTATGGTAAAGAGAATTTAATCCCATTAGTATTAAAATAGATATGTGTTATGTATATTCTCTAGTTTAATATATGCTTGAAATATTCTGATGGAAAATTCAAAATGCATAAAAGTATAACAAATAAATATGTTTATACATGCATATGTGTATATTATCTTAGGAATTTTAAGCTTCCATAATTGGTAAAAGAATATCATGTCAAATATGTCTGAGTTAAGAATATAAATGGGACTCAGTAATTTGAAATAATTATGTACTTATTTCTAGCATTTTATTTTACAGTAACCACTTGGGCTCATTTAGTACTTAGCTCATAGGAATATCTTAAAATTACATTTCAACAACATGATTCAGTTCCACAGAAACCCTTGTTCTGGCTAGCATTCGACAAGATAGGACCAGAAAAAAAGAAGGAGAGGGGATGATCTGGACAAAAGGTAGAAAAAGGTTAACCCTAAAACCATGGACTCTGGCTGATATAAATACGAAGCCCAGAATTGAATTACCCCCCACAGCGAGCTGTAAGCTTGGGAGACTCATGAGATTCCCCAAAACAATGCAGGCCATTGCTAAAACACTTGATTTCCTACCAGCTCTAAAATATAAGACCTTATTGCTGATGACACCACAGGCTGCAGTCACAGGACATCGGAATATCATGCTGGAACTGAAATGGAAACCAGCTCCCTCCTGGCTACCTCTTATAGTGCTGGATGGCCCTACTGGAGCCACTGGAGGACAACGGTCACTAACAGCATGAATAGACAAAAAACACTGCAGATTACACAATCAACCAACTGGACACGCTGTACACACTAGTCAATATTGGAACACAGCCTCTGTGCATAACCAACTATTCTCTGATTTCCCACTCAGTGGGAAAGAACTCATAGCTGGTACTGGAAACCAAGTCAGAATCCCATGGTCAGGAAACTCAGACTTCAGAGAGAAGCTCCCACTGCTCTCTGGAGAAGAAGAGTGAGCTTGCATACCAAAAAAAAAAAAAAAAATCTCTCAAATAAGTGTGCATACTTGTTATAACTCAAGCTGCTCTCACTCTTGGTTACAATATATACTTTATTTTATATATGGTGGAGAAAATGAGAACTGAGATCCATTGATGACACAAGAAGATAGCTGACTGCCCACCATGAGACATGCCTCCTCTACTGTGTCTGCTGGGGTCCGGGAGAAATTGCAGAGGAAGCTGGAACATGAATACTGCTCTTACTGCTTGCCTGACAACCAGTTCAGCAATCAATCAAAACCTATCAAAGCAGAATCTTGAGGCTCAAAGAGCTCAACACTAAATCAGCCTGCCAATAGGCGTGCCATGGCTCAGGAAACATTGTGGAAGAGGGGGCAGAAAGATTCTAAGAGCAACAGAGTAGGAATACCCTGAGGGACTGTGCACCAGGCCCCCACCCCAGTGCTACCAAAGAGGGACTGACTAAGGCCCTCCTGACCCCACAGTGAATACCATGACCCCACTGAGGAGGGTTTCCATGGTAACGGGAGCAGGGGCGAGGGGATAAAAGAGTATGACTTGTTATATATGAAAGAAAATTTTAAAAATGACATTTAAGTAAAAGATAGTTTATTGTTATTACAAATTGCCTTCATTATTAGAGATTATTTATCTAATTTTCATATGTAATGCTATAATATATAATTATTTATGATCTATTTATGATGTAAAGGATGCTCCTCTAAGAAACCTACTTGTCTGGTAGTTGTCAGAGGACAAAGCTCGGTTCATAACTATACTCAATGCTTTTGGCCTCTGAACACTGTCATGCAAATTTTGTACTAACTCTCCTTAGAAGTGTGTACATGTCAGTGAAAATAAAAGGAAATTTTACCTTTCAATTTTAAACAAATGTATTTGAGATCTTCAGAGGTTTTTCTTACTTTCAGTTAGAGATTAATGTCACAGGTCTCTGAGATCCAGAAACTATATCCCCAGTAACACACCTCAGACGTCAGAGTCACAAGGGTAGCTATGCCTTAAGGGAAAGCAAGGTAACTAATTATTACAGGGTCCAATTAAACTTCATGCATCAAAGTAAGGACAAGGGAAAAGATAGAATAACAGATTTCAAAAACCCAAATTGAGGGCTGGAGAGATGGCTAGTGGTTAAAGACACTTGCTTACAAAGCCTAATGGTCAGATGCACAAAATGATGCATGCATCTGAAATTCAGTTGCCATGGCTAGAGGCCCTAGTGATTTCTCTCTCTCTCTCTCTCTTTTTCTCCTTGCAAAGAAAATAAATAAATAAAATGTTAAAACCCAAATAAATTATAAATTATCTATGAAGATTATCTAAAAAGTTTTAAAAGTATCCTAAATAACTAAAATTTCCACTTGAAATTTCAAAGGAGGAGAAAAATCATAGAACTTCAAGGACATTGAAGCTTTGATGTGAGAAAATTTTTAGTTGAAATATATTTTTCACACTATATCATATGATTTTATTTCTTACTGCTGAATATTTTGAAACCTACAGATTTGCACCTGTGAAAATGATTTTCTTTTAAAAATCAATTAGAATAAATCAGTTGTTTGGATTTTTTGACAAAATTTATGCGCAGGTATCGTAACAGTTTCTAGAGCATGAGAAAAGATTAATAAATACCAAATACCATCCATATATATGACAGCCATGATTTTGAACAAAATCACCATGCCTTACAGTAGCTTATTGTGACTAGGTAGCAGAGCTTAAGTACTCCAAGGCTCTTACTACATGATACCACAGAGAGGTAATCTTAGAAAACATGGTTTATTATTAGTTATCAGTCATAATTTGAGACCTAAATGGATATGGATTTGTTAGAGACTTTTACTATAGCGATTTATGAAAAGCTGATGATAAATTTGCATGGTGTTTAGATGGAAAATCTCACAAGCCCGTTGCATGCACCCACTGTCCTCACTCCTATTCCACACCCACAGTGTCTGGCATTAAAATGAGTTTCTAACCATCATGTCAGGAGTTTTGATTCTTACCTGATTGATTGGAAAATGAGTGTTCATGTCGCGGGCACGAAGGTGACTGTGATTTTTGTACACACAAATCTATATACTCATCCACGTCGGAAGAGTGTAATTCTATTAGCAAGATGATGCCGTATATAAAAGTAGTGTGTTAGAACATCTATACAAATCTCCGGCACATTCTCATGAGCACATTGTGAAGAGCGATTAGCTGATGTCACGAAATTAGAATAGTCTTCTGTTACCAGCATTAACTTACAGGAAAAAATCCAGTGAGGCCTATGACTCTGAGAATTCAATCTGGGAAAGGTAACTGCAGGATCATCTTACAATATAGAATAGGTGACATTTAATCGTGAGAATTATAATTACAAAGTTGAGAAGTAGTTGACAAAAACAGAAGGGACAGCATAAAGACGTAGCAATCCAAAAGGACCCAGGAATATTCCATGGACTTTCAGCCCAGACAGTATGGTTCATAATCAGATATGTTAGTTGACTACACGCACGGAGACCTGAAGGAGTGTTAGTAAACTTTGCAGCTTGACTCTTCCACGAATTTCCGTGTGTCCTTCTCTCTCCTCATCATTAATAAGCTCCAGTTTGGTCTGTGCGATGTGCTTCAGTCCTTTGTATCTTCAAGGCTCCATGTACCATCACTGGAGATGCGCTTGTGTTCTCCGCGGGACTGTCGTTCCCATGCAGGGGACAATGAGCTGTTCTTGAATCTTGCAGAGTGCTTAACACACTCAGAGACCATGACGACTTTTGTGAAGACAAACGGATAGTTTTGGAGCTGAACAGATGGCTCCGTGACTAAAGTGACTGCCACACCAGCGCGAGCACCTACCTGTGTTTCGATCTCCAGTGCCCACATAAAAGCGAGGTGTGGTGGCTCGCACCTGTAATACCAGAGCTGTGCAAGCACACTATAGTATTTATCAATTAATTTTATCCAATAATAGTTGATATTTTTAAGCCCGTAAAATTAGAAAATCGCACCCTATAATTCTGCAGACCATGTCATTTAAAATATACTATCTTTCTGTCACATGATAACAGTAGTAATAGCACACCAACAGATGGAATTGAAATTACAGAATGGAAATTAAAGTTTTGTTTTGTTTTTATGTTAAAATATTGAAATAAAATGGCCACATACCTAAGGCTTTACTGTAATAGGAATCCCATGTTTTCCAAAGGGTTTCAAACATGTAGTCCTGGAGATGGTAGGAGATGAAATTCCTTACTCTGTCAGTGAAAGACATCTGGTCTGTGAGTTCGGACAGGATTGCAGGAACATAGGACGGAGGGTATGGGACCTTCCCACAGTGCTTTTCCACTGTGGATGCAGGAGAAAATCTCAAGGAGTAGATAAATGGGATTCCCAGCTTTAAAGCCACAATATCACCACAAGGAAACACGGGATCTGACAACAAGACTTCAAACTTCCCTTTCTTGAGCTTGGCCATCAGCTTTTCATTTTGAAGAACACCATCGCAGATCTCTTTAGACACCACGTGGAAGTCCTCGATGACTTTGGCCATCTCCTGGTAGAATCTCCAAATGGTGGAAGGAGACGGTCTGTTTTCCAGCCACGTCAAAACAAAACTCTTGATCACGCCTTCTATTCTCTCCTTGCCAAATGGCACTTGATAGATTTCAAATGTCAGAGATGGGCTAGTTGTTGGTGTGATGAAAAGTGCCCCAGAGGCCATTAGGACAGTCACATTATGCGCTTTGTTAACAAGCTCATCTATGATTATCTTAACGTTGAGCCAATGACTGCCTTCCATGGGCCAAATCAGAATGTTCCCACCAAAAGTGGTTCCCAGGAGGCTCAGCTGAAGAGTCCACAGCAGAGAAGTCTTCCACATGATGAGGCTTGATGCACAAATTTCTCTGGTTTTCAAGTACAGAAGAAAGACAAAAATGTTGATCAGATTTGATCCCAGCCATCGATACCCATAATTACCTCTCTCTACGAAATGGGGCAGCTACAGATGCTCCAGATGTTCTGACAATCACAATTTTAAGAGTGATCTGTGTTGTTCTATGTTGTGGTTTCTGCACCTTGATCCTTCTGCACTCCCCAACCCAACACTACGAATGCATTCTACTTGTTATTTTCACATCATATTCATCAATTCCCCAAACTGATCACTCCCCAATTTCCCCCATCAATTTCATTGAATCTGTGTACATTTCAACTCTAAGTTCAGTTCAAGATAAGATCTGCTCAAAAGGGATCAGAATCCATTCGCACATGGAAGGGTGCTAGTGCTAAACTTCTTTTGGGTTGTAGTTGCTTAATATGATTACATTGGTGATAATAAGACAGTGTGATAATAGTGGTAACATATGTAACAGAAAGCACAATATGGAGCACAAATATATCTAACGAGTGCAATATTTTTACTACTTTACCAATATAATTGATAAATTATTTTGTTAATTAATGAGAAAATACCATAAGTAATTGATTAAAATATGTACTAAAATGTTTGCAAGGGATTGTGGAGAATGTCACTAGTCAAATTGGTCATATCTGAATAGGGCTGTCGATTCAAGCTTATTATACCAAAAATGCTATTGGAAAGGAAGCTAGCTAGGGTGCATAACACGTATCTTACATCTACACTCAGCCTTTAGTAATAGCTAGGATTTATTAAGACCTTGCCCTGAACAGTGTTTTGAATACGTTTACTTCAAAACTTTCTCATGTTGAAAAGTTTCAAACTTGAGCTCTATAGCTATTCTCACATCAGATAGAGAACTACCACCTAAAAGCTTTTGAAATTCTTAGAGCAAACTTAGAAATGAAGAAGAGGGTGTCCCTGGCTCCTCATAATCTATTTACTAGCTGTGAGGACAGGTCACCCCATCAGATTAAACCAGTATCCCTTGTCTCAACTCTATGGAAACTCGGTTTACTACAGACTTCCCCACATATACTGACACAATGTGAATTTTTATATCAGCTATTAGATAATAGAGGCCCATCACCCAGTAAAAGTATTCTTGTGAAAATGCTACATCCCTAAGCATGTTCCATGAAAAAACCAAAAATGACTTTTTTGTATTAATAGATGACCTGAAATTATAAATTCCTTGTCAATGGTTTCTTAAAATGGTCTCTTTTGAGCTCCTGGATCACACTGGTGGTTGTTAATAACACTGACTTTCATTAACACAGGGAACTTCACAAGTGCTCTGTATGTGTAGTGGTCAGTAATACAATTCATGTCCTGAGTTTCAATCTGAAGGTCTGTGCAGACTTTCTGTTGTGCACAGTTCTGTCCACTTTTCCAGCCTGCTCCATACTTACATGGGAGGAATCTCTAAACATAGAATTATAACAATGAGCTCGAATGGACCTTTGATGGTGAATCACTACTATTACTTGATTCATTTATTTTTACAGCAGGAAATCAGATCCAGGCTTAGCTGATTAGGATAATATTTTATTAAATTACTATGTAACTATGAATTATTCAGTACTGTGTAACTAAGAACTCTAAAATTTATAATGAAAAAATATTACCATGTTGTCATGAATATAAATACAATAAAGATCAATATAAAATGTGCTAGTGCAAGAAGATAACTCTAAGACTCAATATATTTTATTCAACATGTAATTGTGCATATAAAAATAAAATCATATTTATTAAGTAAAAATATAGTGCTTGGAGTAAAAGAGAGACTGAAGGTGTTTTATATTTCCGCTATAATTTCTTGTCCTACTTCCTTCATGACGTGGGCAATGTTTCCAGATCTCTACAGGATAGGAATTTCTCCCAGATTATCATTTTTAGGGATATAGTGGAGGAGCAGGGGCAGCAATGCCATATATGATATGAGACTATGTTGTGTTCAGTGCCTCAATTTGTGAAATTAGGGTTCACAGATGCCACCAGTGACATGCCCTAAAAGTCACCTGTGACGCTGATGTAAGCATCTCAGAATATGGCCAGTATTCAGAAGTTTCTCAGACTCTGGACATTAGAGTTACTTGTATTTTTGAATCAAACTGAAAACAGAATAGATTATTGTGGCTGTAATTTTTACCAAAAATTAGAACTTATTATTTTAATTACTCTTCTGATTAACTAAAAGTTAATTTGTGCCTTCCAGAAAATTTTAGAAAGAGATTATAATTTAACTTGGCATAGTTGTGTATGCCCATGTTCCTAGCACATGGAAGGTTAAGATAGGACAAGATTATCCTGAGCTATATAGTAAAATCCAGTCTCAAACAAATAAACAAAAATGACTGCTATGATTTTGAAATCTTGTAAGTTCAGAAAGGAAGTTAAAATAATTGCAAAAAAGCTAGGCTATTGATACTTTTCATTATAGACAATGATAGTAGGGTATTTTGCTTAATTACAACAGGAGAGCAAGCACGATAATTACTTTCCATAACAGAATTTTCTTTATAGAAACTTGGCTTTGTTTCTTCATGATTTCTGACTGCACAAAACTTACTTCAACTGTATTTGAAGCTTATAGTACTTAAAATACATAAATATATTTGTTAAAAAATGCCCTAGACAGACTGGAGAGATATCTCAGTGGTTAAGGTGCTTGCCTGCCAAGCTCAACATCCCGGGTTTGATTCCCCAGAGCCCACATAAAGTCAGATGTACCAAGTGGTGCATGCATCTGGAAATCATTTACAGCAGCTGGAGGCCCTGGCATGCCCATTCTTCCTGTCTCTCTTCTCTCTGTCTCTCTCTGCTTGTAAATAAATAAAAATATTGTTTTTTAAAAATCCACTAGACAGCATTAGGAAAATGAAGTGCCTCCCAGGATGATGCTTCAAATCCATTGAAGCACAGCTTTCATAAAGACCACAGTGGTCACTGTGGGAATCATTCTATTACAATGTATCAAACATAAAACTTACTTGTTACTTCGTGTGTCACTTAATGTAGAAACAAGTTAATTGTGGAAAAAATTAGGGGTGATGAGGTGAATCCTGACATAGATCAATTACCTGCCCTAGGATGCACTTCCCTCGATAGCTATAAAATCATTCTGAAATTCACAATCTGAGTGGAAATAAAAATCCCTCAAATTATTGCAGAACAAGACTGGAAACATTTCTAGGAGTATCAATGAAATTTAAGCAAGAACATTATAATGATATTTCTTTTAGAAGAATATATGAAATAAGACCCAACATACATTACATATTGATAACCATGAGGTTCCTAAAGTCTTACCTGATGTTTGCAGTGGGGTGTTAGTACACGCACTTACCATTAGGGAGAAATTGAATTTAAATAAACCCTAGCTTGGTAAAATGATATGATGAGGAATATGATCTCAAATGTAGGAAAGATTAAATATATTTGTTTACACTAATCCAAAACACCAATTAAACATTTTGTTAAAGGTGTATACTACCACAGGTGCCCTGGAAACTATTAACATTAAATATTGTTCTCGAATCTATCATAATAATGTCAGAAATAATTTTAGACTATTATTAGTAATTTTAGTATTAATATCTTCCAAACTCATTCAACATGAAATGATATTTCTAAGATATAATATTTCAAAGCTGTAAAATATTTTAATAAAATGCCATTAACTAATTTTATCTAGCTTTATGATGATGACAATGGGTGATTTTTTCAGATCTTTGCCATTTTTTGAAAAGCATTATTTATAGATCCATAAATATTTATATTATACAGTTTCAGTGAACAACAAACATTTCCATTACACATTTCTTTCTGCAAATATTTCAAGGTAGATAAAAGTACTGTGCTTAGTAAGTCTTTTGGCATGGTGTTGTAACTATGTCATATTTATTAATAAGAAATAAAAGAGATGCAGTGGTTAAGGCATTTGACTGCAAACCCTAAGGATCTGGGTTTGATTACCCAGTACCCACTTAAAGCCAGTTTCACAAGGTTGGCACCTGCATGTGGAGTTAATTTGCAGTGGCTAGATGTCCAGGCACACCCATTCTGTCTGCTTCTTTCTCTTTCTCTCTCTCACAAGTAAATAAATAAAATATTAAAAAGGAGATGGGCTGGGGAGGTGGCTCAGCAGTTAAAACTGCTTGCTCGTAATTCCTGCTGGCTTGGGTCTGATCTCCCAGTACCCACATAAAGCCAGATGCGTGGTGACCCTTGAGACTGGGGTTCCTTTCTCATGCAAGAGGCTCTGGCACACCCATATTCTTCCTCCCCCTCTCTCTTAAATAAATAATAAATAAAATATTTGAAAAACTCTTCTTTAAAAATGTATGAGGCCATCACCATTTACCATTTAAATATATTAACTCTAATGTGGAAGAAATCTGTTTTCTCCTCATCCAGAATTTTACTTGTTCCAAGTAAACATTCAACTCCCAGCAGTATGAGTCAAGTCACTAATTTAAGAACTACTGGGCAAAGTACTTCTCAGATTGACAAGACTCAACATATATGCACTATGAAGTCGATCATGTTCCATCTTCAGTAATCCAGCTAACATAGTACTATTCATTGCTTTATCACAAGTTGGCACCGAATAAGGTAGACTGACTAGTCTTTAAAATGATGTTTACAAACATGAAGGATTTCAAGTCAATAGTATTGTGTGCTATAGTATAATTTTTCAGTGTTTAATAAACAATTAAAAGTTTCATATGGAATATTTTCTTATCATTTTAATCTTTTAGTTATTTTTCCTCATTGGTTGTCAGATGTCATTATGAAAAAAAATAAAATAAAATTCACTATATAATCTCAGGCTGTCCTCAAACTCACAGCCATCCCCCTACACCTGCCTCCTGAATAAATAATTAAAGTGAAATGAGATTATCTTAGCACATGGCACATATAAATTACTGTGGTGAGTTATTCTAGTTATTATTTCACTGGCTTTATCCCAGAGATGTTGTATGGTAAGCATTTGATGAAAAGCACTGGATAAAAAGCCATTTTAATAACTCTGTTGTCTCTCTCATTTTGCAAAACCTCAACTGTGATTACATTCAATTTTCCACCTACTTTTTGCCTAAATGCAGTACCTTGGAGAAACAACCATTACCTTATTCTCTTCTGAGGGTTCTCCAACATTATCTTCTAAAAATGGCATTTTGCACCATCTTTGCTATTTTTATTAATATATATTTGTTTTTTAACTTATGAGAGCAAGAGAGAGAGAGAAAAATGTGTACACCAGGGCCTTTTGCCACTGCAAACGAACTCTGGATGCATGTGCACTTTGTACATCTGATTTTATGTGGGGGCTGGGGAATTGAACTCTGATCAGCAGGCTTTGCAAGCAAGCACCTTTAACAATTGGGCAATCTCTTTACCTTTACTATTTTTCTTTGTATTGGTTTCTGTCTCATTTTTAGGTTCATATTCCTTTTCCTTTATGTAAATTTTTAGATACAAGCTGTTCAAACAGTTGGGAAGGTGAACTAAATTAATGTGATTAATATACTTACGTGTTTTTACTAGTGAAACCTACACAAGTTCAATTTTGTGAAGCCTCTTTTGATTTAAAATGACAATGCAGGGCTGGAGAAATGGCTTAGTGGTTAAGGTGCCTGTCTGTGAAGCCTAAGAATGCTTGTTCAAATCATCTGGTCCAACGTTTAGCCAGACGCATGAGTGACACAAGCACCCTTTGTCGCCCATACACACAAAGGGGCATATGTGTCTGGAGTTCATTCACAGTGGCTGAAAGGCCATGGTGAGCCCATTCTCTGCCTCTCCTCTCTGTCTCTCTCTCTCTCTTCTCTCTCAACCTCTGTGTTCTCTCTCTCTCTCTGTCTCTCTTTCTCTCTTTGCCTCTTTCTCTCAAAAATAAAGTAAGGGCTGGAGAGATGGCTTAGTGGTTAAGGCGCCTGCCTGCTAAGCCTAAGAACGCTGGTTCCAATCTCCAGGTCCCATGTTTAGCCAGATGCAAAGTGACGCAAGGGCGCAATGCCGCACTTGACCACAAGGGGGCGCACACATCTGGATTTCATTCACAGCAGCTGAGAGACTGCTGGTGTGCCCATCTCTGTCTCCTTCTCCCTCTCTGTCTGTCTCTCTCTGTGTCTCTCTCCAAAAATAAATAAAATAATAAAAATAAAATAAAAATAAAAATAAAATAAAATGACAATGCAGGGCTGGAGAGATGCTTAGCAGTCAAAACACTTGCTAGCAAAGCCAAAGACCCAGGTTTCATTCCCCAGTAGCCACGTAAAGCCAGATGCACAAAGGTTGCATGTGTTTACAGTGGCTAGAGGCCCTGGCATGTCCATTTTCATTCTCTCTCTCTCAAATAAATAAATAAATAAAATACTTAAAAATGACAATGCATATTAGGACTATTGGTCAGCAATTTCAAAAAGGTATATTGACCATGAGACAAAAATAATTTGTAGTACACCAGGTATATAAATTCTGGGTAAAGGTTACTATCCTGGAAGTAGATCAGAACATCAGTTTCCCTGTTGCTGCAATCTTCAAACACCACACTTCCCTTCCCTTTTTAAATTCCAAAGTCCTAAAGAGACTCACTTGAAAATAAATAAAGGTGAAAATGGCAGCACCAGAACTTGTAAAAGAAAACAAAAGAGCTATCTTATTCCTTCCTTTGCCCTGAAACAATAGGGGAGGGCATGTGTGTGTTTCTCCCCATTGTTCTGCAAACTAACCCAAAACATCTGCACACCTCCAAAATAGGATTCTTTCTTTATCTTTTTAAAGAGGCATTTGATTTTATCAATAAACAATTAGCTTATAATTTCTTAAGCTCAGGTTTAGCATTTTTAGGAAGTACATGATTTAATAAGACACAAAGATAAGACTTTCAATCATTGTGAAAAACCAGGTAACTTGATCAATTACAATGACCTTGAAAGCTCTAAGTATTCAACCCTGATAATTCTGCCTCTTGTAGAAGACTCTCAGAGCTCGGGGCATCTAGCTGGCTTGTGCCCAGTATCATTACTTCTTTTCCCACTTTTGTATTTAAAAATAAGTTCAAATTACATAGTACCATTTAATAAAGATCATGTTTAAATATTTTACTTTTATTTATTTACTTTGAGAGAGAGGCAAATAAGAGAGAGAATGGGCATGCCAGGGCCTGTAGCCATTGCATACGAACTTGAGAAGCACGCTCCACCTTGTGCCTGAAGCTTACCTGGGTCCTTAGCCTTCGCAGGCAAGCACCTTTACTGCTAAGCCATCTTTCCAGCCCAGAATGACTTTTAAGTGGTGAAGTGATTCATTTTCTAGTTCAGTGTGTTGGCCCAGAACTTCATTTGTATGTCATATATTGTGGAATGTATTTTCTAATTTTACTGATATTTTGTTGACACAAGCCCCACAAAAAAATGATGCCTATAGATGACAAAACCCATCAAATGTGGTCCTGCAGCTCTTCTGTGTGTCCTAATGTCTGTGCAACACTATTTCTCAAGGAATGAGAGCTCAGTGTTCCGACTGTGTGCTTCAAGGATGCTAAGTGTTCCCATTAGTGGATGTACATCACGTACCTTCCTCAGATAAATGTTAACACACATAGGCTGAAATTCCCATCCTTACTGACTCATGTGTCAGAAAAATAAATTTAAGATCAAAGGGAAGAATGGGGAGTAAGAATCATTTTATAATTCATTACTACTTTTCATTTTCTAACTAAATAAATGGCTTACAACTGTCCCACTCTAACATTTTTAAGGGCAGAACCAAAGTATAAGTGAAATCTTGGCTTAGAGTCCTACCCAACTCCATTTACCTTCCAGAAAAGACTCACATAAAATATATTTGGACAGACCAACCAACAAACAAGTGCTATTTGCACCCCTCCTTTTGAACCAAAAACCCTCCCCTTTGAGGTTATGAATGCATATGAGCCTTGTCCTTGGCAAGATGGAGCTGCTAGGAGGTGAGTCTTCAAGGGTAGACGATTCTAAGATTGTAACCATCTGATCACTTGTCTGCATTGCAGAGCAGTCTCTGATTCCTCCCCTCAGCTCTTTGTCCTGGTTCTGTGGTGAGAAGTACAGCTAATGGCCAGAGTTGATATCCCAAAGCCAGGTCAGGCAGGAATCAGTTGAATGGGTGGAGTCAGTAAGGACTATATCATTTGTCTCTGTTCTGAAGGTTTCCTAGATGTGCTAAAGTGGTTCGTCTTCTTGTTGCTATATTTAGATGAACTAATATTCCCCAGTAGCCACGTAAAGCCAGATGCACAAAGGTTGCATGTGTTTACAGTGGCTAGAGGCCCTAACATGTCCATTTTCATTCTCTCTCTCTCAAATAAATAAATAAATAAAATACTTAAAAATGACAATGCATATTAGGACTATTGGTCAGCAATTTCAAAAAGGTATATTGACCATGAGACAAAAATAATTTGTAGTACACCAGGTATATAAATTCTGGGTAAAGGTTACTATCCTGGAAGTAGATCAGAACATCAGTTTCCCTGTTGCTGCAATCTTCAAACACCACACTTCCCTTCCCTTTTAAATTCCAAGTCCTAAAGAGACTCACTTGAAAATAAATAAAGGTGAAAATGGCAGCACCAGAACTTGTAAAAGAAAACAAAAGAGCTATCTTATTCCTTCCTTTGCCCTGAAACAATAGGGGAGGGCATGTGTGTGTTTCTCCCCATTGTTCTGCAAACTAACCCAAAACATCTGCACACCTCCAAAATAGGATTCTTTCTTTATCTTTTTAAAGAGGCATTTGATTTTATCAATAAACAATTAGCTTATAATTTCTTAAGCTCAGGTTTAGCATTTTTAGGAAGTACATGATTTAATAAGACACAAAGATAAGACTTTCAATCATTGTGAAAAACCAGGTAACTTGATCAATTACAATGACCTTGAAAGCTCTAAGTATTCAACCCTGATAATTCTGCCTCTTGTAGAAGACTCTCAGAGCTCGGGGCATCTAGCTGGCTTGTGCCCAGTATCATTACTTCTTTTCCCACTTTTGTATTTAAAAATAAGTTCAAATTACATAGTACCATTTAATAAAGATCATGTTTAAATATTTTACTTTTATTTATTTACTTTGAGAGAGAGGCAAATAAGAGAGAGAATGGGCATGCCAGGGCCTGTAGCCATTGCATACTAACTTGAGAAGCACGCTCCACCTTGTGCCTGAAGCTTACCTGGGTCCTTAGCCTTCGCAGGCAAGCACCTTTACTGCTAAGCCATCTTTCCAGCCCAGAATGACTTTTAAGTGGTGAAGTGATTCATTTTCTAGTTCAGTGTGTTGGCCCAGAACTTCATTTGTATGTCATATATTGTGGAATGTATTTTCTAATTTTACTGATATTTTGTTGACACAAGCCCCACAAAAAAATGATGCCTATAGATGACAAAACCCATCAAATGTGGTCCTGCAGCTCTTCTGTGTGTCCTAATGTCTGTGCAACACTATTTCTCAAGGAATGAGAGCTCAGTGTTCCGACTGTGTGCTTCAAGGATGCTAAGTGTTCCCATTAGTGGATGTACATCACGTACCTTCCTCAGATAAATGTTAACACACATAGGCTGAAATTCCCATCCTTACTGACTCATGTGTCAGAAAAATAAATTTAAGATCAAAGGGAAGAATGGGGAGTAAGAATCATTTTATAATTCATTACTACTTTTCATTTTCTAACTAAATAAATGGCTTACAACTGTCCCACTCCTAACATTTTTAAGGGCAGAACCAAAGTATAAGTGAAATCTTGGCTTAGAGTCCTACCCAACTCCATTTACCTTCCAGAAAAGACTCACATAAAATATATTTGGACAGACCAACCAACAAACAAGTGCTATTTGCACCCCTCCTTTTGAACCAAAAACCCTCCCCTTTGAGGTTATGAATGCATATGAGCCTTGTCCTTGGCAAGATGGAGCTGCTAGGAGGTGAGTCTTCAAGGGTAGACGATTCTAAGATTGTAACCATCTGATCACTTGTCTGCATTGCAGAGCAGTCTCTGATTCCTCCCTCAGCTCTTTGTCCTGGTTCTGTGGTGAGAAGTACAGCTAATGGCCAGAGTTGATATCCCAAAGCCAGGTCAGGCAGGAATCAGTTGAATGGGTGGAGTCAGTAAGGACTATATCATTTGTCTCTGTTCTGAAGGTTTCCTAGATGTGCTAAAGTGGTTCGTCTTCTTGTTGCTATATTTAGATGAACTAATCTTTCCACCAAGTCGTTGTTTTTCTTTAACTACAACAAAAAGCAGTTTCTTACAGCTCCCCTGCACTGTATGTAAGACACTATCTTGTTTTATGCTATATAAAAAGAAATGGGGGTGGGGGGCTGGAGAGATGGCTTAGTGGTTAAGGCGCCTGCCTCCTAAGCCTAAGAACGCTGGTTCCAATCTCCAGGTCCCATGTTTAGCCAGATGCAAAGTGACGCAAGGACGCAATGCCGCACTTGACCACAAGGGGCGCCCGCATCTGGATTTCGTTCGCAGCAGCTGAGAGGCTGCTGGCGCACCCATCTCTATCTGTCTCCCTCTCCCTCTCTCTGTCTCTCTCCAAAAAAAAAGAATAAAGAAAAGAAATGGGGGAGTTAGGCATGTTGACACACACACATAGAATACCAGTATTCAAGGGACAGGATGATCACAAGTTTGAAGCAAGCTAGAGCTACACAGAAATACTCTTTGTCAACACATACATACACACACACAGAGAGAGAGAGAGAGAGAGAGAGAGAGAGAAGAGGCAAAAGCAAATTTGAAAGAGTTGGAAGAAAGCAAGTGAAAAGAGAAGGAATGTGAAAATGAAAGGGAAGGGAAAGGGAAGAGAAGTGAAAAGAAGGGATGGGAAGGGAAGAAAAGAAATACGAGAAGGGTTTATTAGAATTGAAGAAGGGAAAATATTCAAAACAGTCTTACTTAAAATCTAATATCTTATCCCAATAAATATAATAATGGTAATTAACATTTCAAAAATAATAGGAAATATTTTAATATTTGCTAGTTTGTTATTTGCTGGCTTTCAAAACTATTGTGAGCACATATAGGCTTGTGCTTTAATAACAAAGAGCACATCTGAAGTGACTAACTTCTGGCTCTAGATCATGAAAGTCTATGCAACTGTCACCCTGTTTGTCAGAACACGTTCCTGGGGCCCTGAGCTTCGGTGTAAAAGGCACATGGTATGAGGAATCCCAAGCTATGAAGGGAAACAACCCAAGAAGCCTGCTCATCTCCTTTACAAAGTAAACACTGCCTTAAGATCATCACTGCCCCCAGCTTTGAACCAATGCTAGAAGAAGCCTCCAGACTAGTTCAGCAGCAGCCGTTGATTCTCCTCCGTTGAGTCTCCCATCATGATGCAGAAAAGGCCGTTTCTTTTCTTTGTGTGGATGTGAAATCCACAGCACATTCGGGGATGATGGTATGTTTTTGTTTTTTTTTTACACCATTTGCTGCATAAAAGCACCCAGCCTAAAATATCATCTCAATAGTTGCCTATATGCGTGTGTGTTCTCATATCTATTGATATGTGCCATATGAGGCACATGGATATTATAATACATTATAAAACTCTCTGTAATTGAAAAGAAATAACACAGAAATAATCTTTTTCTTTTCCTTTCACTTTTTCTGCATATTTAAAAATTAGCAGTATTAATTAGACATAATAATGGGTTTTATTATGACAATATTTAAAGGAAGA
This sequence comes from Orientallactaga sibirica, assembly GCA_036365145.1. NCBI lineage: Eukaryota > Metazoa > Chordata > Mammalia > Rodentia > Dipodidae > Orientallactaga > Orientallactaga sibirica. Next base: position 4,808,366 of record JAEOAD010000040.1, on the reverse strand, counting down.
TAATGTATTTTCATCTTATTTTACCTCGCTATATTTTCTCTTACCTCTCTCCCACTCTCACTAACCTCCTTTCTCATCCCAACTTACTTCTCCTCCACTTTCATGTCATTGCTCTTGGTGATATAATGAGTTTAATTAGGACCGATCACAAGAGCATGAGTGACGAGTTATACACACAGGGGTAACTTACTAGCCACTACACCACTAAAGACAATTTTTCCCTTCCACAGCAACCATCAACTGTCAATAACTCCTCCCAGGAGCCCCCTCCCCTAAGTGACAGTTAACTGTCTATAAATCCTCAGGGAGGGGCGGGGCCTTTTGAGCCCCTCTTTCATTCATGATGGACTGTCCACTGTCCCCAGATCTCGGGGAGGAAATCAAACTTCTGTAAGTTCTTATCAATCTTCAACCATCAACCTCTGATTTGTATCTTTATACCTTTCGACATTCTACATTGTACTTTTTATTTTAACTTTTAAAATTGTATCCCAGGCTGGTCTTGAACTCACGAGTCTCATCTTATCTTCAGTTTGCAGATTACCAGCATGTTCCGCAATGGACAGCTGCTTTTCCTTAGCCTATTATCACCATTTTCTGTTCTCCCTCACTTCCTTCATGCTATTGGCTATGGGCAATTTATGTTCTTGGAAGAAAAGAGTGAGACGCACTCTGAGGTACTTTTTACTCACTTTTAGATTTAGAATTTTCCATGACAGAAATTTCTGCCTGAGGTGTCATGAAACTGACAACGATGTTAGCTTCACATCCAGGCAGAACGTTGGCTGGAGGGTGTTTTCTACCTTTTTCCTTGGCAGAAGTGTTGATCTTTTCTTCTAGAACCTGCCCTGCTTAGAAAAGAAGCACATTGGTTGATTTCTAGCATTCTGCCCAATGATGAGAGTAAGGTGTGACCGCGCAAAATCACACTCAGACAAGACACCATTACCTCCATCGTGAGGAATAGCAAACAGGGAGAGAACACGGAGGTGGACTGCAAGCTGGCCATGGCCCCATGGCAGCGCTGGACAGCAGGTTCTCGTTCTAAATGCTCCTGTTTACTTCACGCTGCTCATTTCCTCACTCAGTTTTTCTTACTTGATCATACCCAAGAGAAAAATAATTCCATGTGTGGAGTGCCTGGTTTATGCAGGTACTGTGCAGATGGGTCCACGCAGAGTGCAGGTGTCCAGAGTCCAGAGGAGAATGTCAGATGGCCTCCTCTACCCTTCATGCGTGTTCCTGGAGCCAGAGCTCCTCACTAAACTCCAGGTTGCTGCTTTTGTCAGTTATATCTGACCAGCTAGCCTCAGTGAGGCTCAGGTTCCTGCTGCCCACAGGCCCAAGGTTAAGGGAAGCACGAACTTGTCCTGCTATTTACACGGACCCTCAGGAATGGAACTCAGGGAACTCAGGGCCCCACAGGCCTCTTGCTTCTGTGCAAGTGGTCTTACCTGAGCCATCTCCCCAAACCGGAAGAAGTTTTCTTTAAATCCATCAATATATACACCTTATTGATCTTTAAGGCAAACTATTATATCAAAGTCAAAATTATATAGAAATTGAATGTTGAAATTATAATTTTATAAAGTTAAATTTTCATTAATTTTAGTCATATTGTGTTTAATTTTATAAGTTTTATAGCTCTAAGATGTGCCAGAAAAGTTTTAAAGAAGGAAACTGATTGCACACTTATATTCTATAATATTTTCATACATTAATTTTAATTTAAAATTATATGGAAATTATGTTACATTACTAGGACTTTTAAAAACCTAACAATTAAAAAAAAAAAAAAAACCTAACAAGTTTGTAGAAGGGGCAAGATTATACTAATATTGTGGAATAAATAATATTATGAAATAACAATAATCGTAGAGAACAATAAGGAAGAAATTTTTTTTTAAATTACAGAAAATCTTTTGGTTATATTCTGGTGGATAAATTTCCCTGGTATTTGGATATCAGGACAAAATTAGAAAACATGTTTAGATTCAGTTTGAAAATTAAATACACCTCTTAGTGCCAGGATATGGTCTAAGCTTACTTTCACTTCAGCAAAAAGAAATATCTTACTGGTCTCCAAGACCTGAGGAATGTTTTGTCTGTAATAAGCCATTGAACATAAAATTAGACTCTTGTTTATTTCTATCCATTTTCATGTACTCTTCAGGGGACCTGCGTGAGAGCCTCAGGAGCTGGCTTATATGGCTTGTGTTTTGGCAGCTGAGACCCATTATTACTCACGAAAGCATGTTCTCAGTATCTGGCAATTTCCTCGTGTGAGAACCTTGTAAGAAGCATAGCTGGGGCAATCACCTGGGGCAAAATCAACAAGGTGTTGCCTAAGACAGGACACGTTGTAATTTGCTGCCAGCTCCAGCTATGCCTGGGTTTGTCCTTCTTTCCAAAACTCTTCTTCCTTTTTATTTTTACTTTATTTTTGTTGTTGTCCTTTTGAATATATCTTTGCATTCAATCAACCATAGTTAATTTCACATTTCATGATATATATGTTGCAGATAGATTTGACAGAAACAACCACAAGTCCATTTACTCTATCTAGCCCTTCATTACCATCTGGTTCTCTCAATTCTTTTCCAAATTAATAGATCTGGGCTTTTTTTTTTTTTTTTTTTTTTTCAGGTAGGGTCTCACTCTAGCTCAGGATGACCTGGAATTCACTATGTAGTCTCAGGGTGGCCCTGAACTCATGGTGATCTTCCTACCTCTGCCTCCTGAGTGCTGGGATTAAAGGCGTGTGCCACCACGCCCAGCGATCTGGGCATTTTTATCATGTAAATATTTTGAAATGTTAATTTATACACTTTAAAAAAACTTTTATTTTTATTTACTTATTAGCAATAGACAACAAAGAGAGAAAGAGGAGAAAGAAAGAGAGAGAGAGAGAAAATGGGTGCACCAGGGCCTCCAGCCACTGCAAACAAACTCCAGATGCATGTGCCACCTTGTGCATCTGGCTTATGTGGGTCCTGGGGAATTGAGCCTGAAACGGGGCTTAACCACTGAGCCATCTCTCCAGCCACTGAGCCATCTCTCCAGCCCTTTTTTTTTTTTTTTTTAATTTGAGAGAGACAGAGAGCGAGACAGATGGAGAATGATGATTCAACACACTTGGATAATGCATTGTTTTAATGTATTTCTCCTTGCGCTGTACCAATAGGTAGCATGGAGGTTGATATTTCAATTCTTTCCCTTTTATGCAAATCATCTTGCTATGTATCTATAGCTGCGTTTCTACTATGCTGAATTTTAGGAAACTGTTTCCTTCTTGCTTTCTTATATTTATTATTTATTTATTTAACAGAGGGGAAGAGAGAGAAAAAGCATGTGTGCAAGAGACAGAGAAAGAGAAAAAGAGAGAAAGAGGCACCAGGGCTCCTGCCACTGCAAAGGAATCCTAGATGCATGTGCCACTTTGCACATCTGGCTTTAACTGGGTGCTGGGGAATTAAACCCAGGCTGTCAAGCTTTACAAGCAAGTATCTTTAACTGCTGAGCCATCTCTCCAGCCCTCTTTCTTGCTTTTAGAAAAGATGATGCTTATTTCAGTGATAAATTTGTTTTTGGTCATCCAGTATCTGCAGGTTCTTCCCTTGAAGTGATATTCACAAGTGATGAGAGTATCTAATGTCTATTGCAACTTACTATGCATGGATAATGGTTCTAAGAGATTGACATACGTCTACTGATTTTAAGCATCACAATAGCATGAGCAGTGATGTGGCTATACTTGTTTTACTGAAGGAACTGAGACAGCCAGGAAGGTTTCCTGACTGGCATTACCTTGCCAGGAACTGACAGGGCTGTGCTTTGAGCACACTCAGTCTAAACAAGGTACACAACGTTAACTCTTACACTCTTCTTGATGGTTGGGTCCTGTTGTCAACTTGATCTGATTAGGAATCCATAGATATTCCTCTTGATTGGGTCTCTGAGGTTGCTTCTAAAAAGGACTGACTGAAGGAGGAATCCTCTCCCCAAAGTGGGTGGCCCTCCCGGTGGTGGGCTTTATAAAAGGAAGCCCTGAGAGGAAGGAGCCCCTTCCTCTTGCCTGCCTGCATGCCGTGCTGCGTGCTGGTGAGCGCCTCTACTTGCATGTGCACCTATCCTTCATCAGCACTGAACTGAGTTTCCTCACCTTCCAACATGGACTGAAGAGCAGCGTCTCTCCAGGACGCCGTCCAGGCCTTCAGTGCCGGACTGGGACTGCTGAGGCCTCCAGCCTCGTGGACTGAGCAGCTACCGGGTTCCTTGACTCTCAGGCCTGCAACCTGCTATTGTTGGACTGCTGTAAACTAATCCAATAAATTACTTTTTTAATACAATTTATTCTATGTGTTCTTTTCCTCCAGAGAACCCTGACTAAATACACTTTATTTTATAATTGTAAAAAGATTAATTATTAGAGCTGTTCTTATTATATAGGAAGTGGATTGAGTTCAGTATAACACTGATGTTTTGCTTCATTCTTTATGATGCTGTGAAATAATTATCTACATTGTGAGAGAGAATAGAAGCTTACATGTTGACCAATTAGGCAAGGTCACAGACCTGACGAGTGGGGTTATTTAGACATTAGTCTAGGCCATTTTGTGATGGGAAACCAGGCTTATCACATTCTCCTATCTTGATATTTTTCAGTGTCTCTTGGTGTGTTGAGGGAGGGGGTTGCTGTGGTAATATCAACGGCTTTGAATGGTATAACGAAATAACCTACTTCAACTTAAAAATCTGAATTTTAAATATTAAATTTCATAAACAGAAAATAATGAGTCAAGAGAAGCCATCCGCCATTCTATGAGGAAGTTTTCTGAAGTAATGAAGAGCTCAGAAGCTCTCTGGGTATGGACACGGGCCCGCCCATAGCAACTCAGTGTGGACACCCGCATGCCCAGTGTCCATAGCGACTCAGCACGATGGCACAACAGGGCATGTGTTGAGCTGGAGAGTACCTGCTTCAGCGAAAAAACTTTCCAATTCTTTACAAATAAACTGGGAAATCAAGCAAGAAGTTCAGTACCAATAATAACATACAAAATCTGCTACTAAAGAAATACTTCAAAATCGAACTGATGACAGGAAATTCCAAATCATAAATTCACTGAAGACCATAATCAAAACATTATTTCAAAAGTGAATTGATATATTAAGTTCAAGTTCACATTGAAGAAAGACTTCTGAACTATGTTTTGTAGGTGAGATCTTCAGAGTAGAGAGAACCCGTCATGTGCCTGGTGTAACTTCACATTAAATGTGACCCATGTCTATTACTCTTCAAAACAAGAACAAGGTGTCCAAAGCTGGCAGCTATGTAAACTATCAAAGGAAGCGTAACACAATGAGGCTTATAAGTACAGTTTATAATCAAGCTAGGCTGCAATGTCAGAGAGGCTAATTCCATGCAATATGAAAACATTTGTTTTACTGTTTTCTTTTCATCTACCTAGCAACATGTTCATTTACCCTACAATTCCTGAAGGAGTTTTCTGGAAATCCTTGAGGGATCTTGTGGGCGTGGCTTGTGTCCCTGGCCCAGGCTTTATGATCCTTTTCCAACTTCCCTGTTCTTATTCCAAGTCACAGAGGTAGTCTGTCTTTTTCTGACGAAGCCAGAGTGGTAACTATTTTCTCTATCCATCTTAAACCACAAGCCCCCAAATTGCCAATACCTGCTAATCTCTGTAGTAGGTTTGCTAATGGGTGAAATGAAGAATTTTCTCAGTTTGACTTGTCATTTTATTGTGAAGCTCAAGCATTAGGAATAGAGGACAATCTGTTGGCCACTTTCCCTGCAGTACTGAAATTCATTTCATCCTTCAGTTGATAGTTGTTCATAACAGAGCTGTGCTACGCTATGACTCTGTTCTTGTCCTGAGAAAGCAGTGTGACTATAATGCATGAGTTTTTAAATCATTTAATTCCAATAGTGACCCAAGCAGACAACTTACTATTACTCAAATTTCACCATGTATGTACATTACTTTTGGATTTCTCTTATAGTGAAAAGGATCTTTGAGTGCTATTTACCAATTTGCATTTTCTTAATACCCCAGCCAATAAACTCCAAAGACAAAACCTCCAATTGGTAAGTTATATTCTCATACATTAACCTTATTAATAAAAACAATTACAATGTTTGGGCTGGAGAGATGGCTCAGCAGTTAAGGTGCTTTCCTGCAAAGCCTAACGACCCAGTTTTGAGTCCCCAGTACCCATATAAAGCCAGATTCACAAAGTGGCACATCACCTGGATTTCTTTGCAGTGGCTGGAGGGCCTGGCTGACCTGTTTTTACTGTCAGTTTCTTTTCTTTCTCTCTGCTTCCAAATAAATAAATAATGTGTTTAAAAAATTGCAGTTGTATTTTTAAGTTTTCATTAAACAAAGTAAAACAATCATTACACACACTAAAAGCATTAAACTATGAATAGTAGTAATAATCTATCATCAATTTATGTTTGTCTAGGGCTTTTTGACTTTCATGAATAATCCAACAATCATCTTGTGATTATCCTAATTTTTCTGTGCTAGAAACTGGAAAGACATATCATTAGCAAGATATACATTTAATTTATTAGAAAACTAAATTAGCTACATGTCAATACATGAAATTTAGTGCTGATAAAAATGCTTTTTCTTCAACAGAGGAATATCACTACACATGATCGAAACATGATATGTAAATCTTTGAAATACATATAATATTTTAATGTACTAAGGACTGAATCTAAGCACCTCACATATGCTAGGCAAACTCTCAACACTGAGCTATATTCGCAACATTTTAGCACAGTCTCAAGGCTGTAACCTATCATATATCTCTATATTTCTCCAGAAATGTTTTTAGCTGAGATTGTTGTACCTGTGTTTTATATTTAATAACAAGAAAAACTCATTAAATCAGCAAGAAAGTCTGATCTAATGGCATCGAGATAGCTAAATGGCTTGCTTTGCTCCTCTCAGAATTTTTTTATGAGAAATGAAGCCATAAATTATATTAGTTAAAAAAAGTATGGGGAATGCAAATTAAACATGATAACTGGCACAGTTTAAAAAATTATCATGAATTATGGAATAAGTCTGACCATGAGGTTTGTAAGACTTTGGAACTGGTTTGCAAGAGGAATGTGGAAGAGTTAGAGAGAAATGCCTCACATGCTTTCTGCACAAGTCTGAGGACTTGAACTTGGATCCTCAGCACTCACATAAATGCCAGCTCTAGCAAGTCCAGTGCTGGGGAAGAAGCGACAGGGGAGTCCTGGGCGTAACTAGCTAGCTAATTTAGTGCAGTCTGTTGAGCTCTAGGTCCACAGAGAGACCCTGTCTCAAAAAATAATGTTGAAAACTATTGAGGAAGATGCCCTACAGCAACCTCTGGCCTCCACATGCATGTGCACACACAAGACCGCACACACACACACACACACACACACACATCCCATTCACACATGCAAAAAGAGAGAAAAATAACAAGTATATACTCAAGATATTATTGACAAGGAGATTACTATAGATGGAAGGAATCTAGATGACACTCATTAAATTTATTTTAAAAATGGGGGCTGGAGAGATGGCTTAGCAGTTAAGCACTTGCCTGTGAAGCCTAAGGACCACGGTTCGAGGCTTGATTTCCCCAGGACCCACGTAAGCCAGATGCACAAAGTGGCGTATGCATCTGGAGTTCGTTTGCAGTTGCTGGAGGCCTTGGTGTGCCCATTCCCTCTCTCTCTTTCTCTCTCTCTGCCTTCTCTGTCTGTTGCTCTCAAATAAAAAAAAAATTGTGGAAAAAAATGCCATGATAAGCCAGGCATGATGGCTCATGCCTTTAATCCCAGCACTCAGGAGGCAGAGGTAGGAGGACCGCCATGAGTTAGAGGCCAGCCTGAGACTACAGAGTGAATTCCAGGTCAGCCTGGGCTCGAGGGAAATCCTACCTTAAAAACTAAAATAAATAAATTAATTAATTAATTAAAAATAAAACAAAACAAAAATCTTCCATGATATAATTTTTGAGATCTTTGAGAATGTCCCTCTGACCAGAGGTTTGTATTGTCAGGGAACATTCAGAAAAGAATCTTCTCAAAGGAGAGGACAGGGCCCCCATGCGACCGGGGAGGGAACTCACTCGTAGGACCACGTCAAGGCTCTGCTCCCAATTTCCAGTGCATTGTTCCTTGGTTACATTAGTGATGTCTCAGATGGGGCCAGTGGACCTTGGGCACTCGCAGCAAGCCTCTGCAGAAACCACATGGTGCTGACTTTGCAGGCATTCAGAGCTCGAGGCACGGAAGCCAACTCCCCTTGGCCTAGACTTGTCGTCATGCCTTGGGGCCACAATGCAGA